>JAGFBZ010000975.1:500000-1200899 GCA_018398805.1 Hirundichthys speculiger | reverse complement strand
AACCAGCCTCACATCGTCAAAGAGTACAACACCTACATGGGGGGGGGTTGACCTCATCGATGGATGTATTGCCAGATACAAGTACAACATGAGGTCACAGAGGTGGTACATCTACCTCTTCTGGCACAGCATCATGCTAGCCTTGGTCAACGCGTGACTGACCTACCGCCGTGACTGCAAGCTGCTTGGTGAGAGGCCACTGAATCAAAGAAGATTCCAGGCAGAGGTGGCAACTGGCCTCATCCTCATCCAGGCAAAAAGGGGACGCCCTTCACTCGACAGCAAATACCACATCTCAACCAGCAACTCCCAAGAGAGTCCGTATCAGAGTTCCTGATGATGTTCGTCTGGACCAGGTTGCACACTGGCCTGTGAAATGCACTAAGCGTGGCCGCTGTACAGTCTGCAAACAGAATGCAACCACCACCCTCTGTGAGAAGTGTGACATGCATCTCTGCTTCACTGAGGAGAGAAACTGTTTTAAAAAACATACCATTTATGCCTAAGCACATATAAACCTTTATGCTGCACAGGCAATCCACCAGTAGTTGTTGTTGAGCTCCTACGTTATTTGTTGTGGAGTTAAAAATGTTTTGTTCTGGTAGGATCCCTGTTAGAGAGTAGAAACGAATGTGATCAGTGGTGTGAAGAGGAAGGCAGGGGGAGTATTAATGACATTGGATGTTGATCTGATAATATACAAATAAAAAAACTAAGAAATACATTCCCAGGCTGATTTATTTTTTAGAAATTTAAGATTAGATTTAACAAATAATTTATTTGTTTGGGGCCCAAAGTGACATATATGTCACTTTTGAGATCTTTGCTAACTGGTGGTGAAATTAAAAAAATTTTTTTAGAAACATGTTCTATGTACTCTATTTAACCTGTGTTGTGCCCCCCTTAATTTTCCTTGAGGTAGAAATGGGTCCGGGTCTTTATGGGTTAAAAAGAATCGGCTTGGACTTCCGGTCTCGGCTTGATGGAGTAGGCAGCAGACGAGAAGAGCTCCGACAAATGAACACTTATTAAACAAGTTTAAACCTCCAAAACCAAAAAAAAAAAAAAGAAAAACTAAGGGTAACCTCAATTTTAACCATTTTGTAACAGAACCAGGGCCGGCTCTACCCAATTTGGTGCCCTAGGTGAGATTACACCCCGGTTTGGCCTCTATTTTGATCCCTCTCATCATTTATCAACATTGCCACTGATATACTGATAAGAATGCAAATTGATCAATATTTACAACTTGTAATAAACCTAGTAGTTTGTCTGGAGAAAAAACATCTAAACAACATAATTTATGTTATTATATTTGCTATATGAGGAGTAAGAATATAGCTAATCTGGAGAGGGCGAAGAAAGTTATGTTGAGGCTATGAAGCGTAAACCTTTCAGAATCGTGCCCTCCAGTGGACACGGTAGTGAACTGCAGCACAGTACTTTTAGTATTTAGTATTAAAACCGTTACGAATAACTGAAACATCATTAATACACATTTCAACTAAATTATTAATGCTTTCTGTGCGGATGCATCTGGGCACATATAGAATTACAGTTGATCATACCGCTCTCATTTGACTGAGTATTCCTTGATTTTTAACTTGTTTCATTTTGATCAGATTTTTGTACTTATTCACTCCGACCACAAGAGGGCAGTGAACATTTACCCCGACACGTTTTATGCTATATCGTGCAAAGTAGTTATTAAAAGCATGTCCGTTTAAATTTTATCATCGTTTGTAGTACAAGTACAAATACATAAGTGAATCAATAAAGAGCTGCTTCTCATGTTTAAACTTTACAACTTTATAATAAATCAAAATGTAACAGTTTTCACTCTCATATGAATCAAGTCGTCCTTGCGTTGATCCGTTTGAGCATCAACGCTCATTCTGTGTTGCAGTTCACCATGTGACCAGTAGAGAGCAGTCACAGTTTTTGTAATAAAACAGCTGCTACTGGTTCGGACTGGGAGGAGGGGGCGTGGTCTGTGGGCAAGACCATGAAAGCCACACTTCACACTAGTGATTGTGGGAATGACGAACTAAATGGAAAGTGCTATTTCCCATGCATGCTCAGTCAGCCTTACAGACTGAGCGTGCTCAGACATCCTTAAAGACTGAGCGTGCTCAGACAAATGAGCATGCTCAGAGCATGCTCAGTCAGCTTTACAGACTGAGCATGCTCAGACAACTAAGCATGCTCAGTCCGACTTCCGGGAAAATGGCGGAGTGAGCGGTTGTGCTTTCTGCAGGCTCTGCAAATAAGTTTTGAAACCGTCCTTAATAAGCTGACCTTCAGTAGAAAAGACAACCATCTACACATAAAAAACACAAGTAACTACTGAGCCCCACGGAGCTTTGTTTTTTTTTTCCGAGACAGACCACTTTTTGCTCTAAGTGTTTTCAACGAGATGGCTAACGCTAGCAAAGCGGCTAAAACTCAAATGCTAACGGACCATGACTACGACAGGATAGCCCTGCAAGAGGCATGTGATGATGAGGTGCTACAAGAAATATACGACATGGAAGAAGAAAACAGGAAAGTGCCTCATGATCATACACCTCTGCCCAGCCCAAATCCCAAGAAGCAGAGATCAAAGGCTAAAGACAACCAGCAGGGTGAGATTACAAATGAAACCATCTTTAATGCAATTCAAGCTCTGATAAAGAGATTTGATGAGCAGGACGACAGGCTGAAAATCTTTGAAAGTCGGATGGAAGCAAACACACAAGCTGTGAGAGAAAATAAGGAAGAAATAAACAAAATGAAAGAAGAAGTTGTGTTACTGAGAAAAGAAAATGTCTCATTGAAGCAGATGTGTCTGGAACAAACACGATATAAGAGAAGGTGGGATCTCAGATTGATGGGCCTTCCCGAAAAAGAAAAGGAGAACACAAGAGAGACGGTGATTGGCATCTTGACACGTGGGATCCCGCTGTCAGTGGAGAACCTCCGCGACTCAGTAGACACAGTGCACCGCCTGGGAAAGAGGAACGACGCAGCTACCAACAAGATGCCCAGACCGATTATCATCCAATTTGCCCTGCGAACTGTTCGTGACGAAATATGGAAGAAATCAAGAGAGGCCAGAGTCTGCAAGGAAATGAACATTCAGTTCAAGGAAGACTTCTCAAAGGAAGATCGTGAGGCTCGTGCAAAGCTGTGGCCCAAGGTGCAAGAAGCCAGACGAAACGGGAAGAAGGCCTGATTAAGAGAAGGGTATGCACTCATGGATGGACACAGAGTTGACCCATAAAAACTGCTATAATAAGCAAATGCTCAGGCACTTTAGTAAAACATATAGTTGCTTCTGCAAGACAGAAATTCAGAAACATGGTAAGATATTTTATGTTTACACTCATAACTCTCAGGTATTGTTAAGACAAATCTTACCAGGTGGAAGTTAAAATGACTGTTTAAAAAAAAAAAAGTTTGAAGACTTGAATTTAAAGCTGGTATGTTTTTTCTTGTGGTTTGTGATAGGATGTTATTAAGGACAACATGTTCATTCCTGCACGGAAAAAGCGAAGTTTAAGCACGTCTTGAAACAATCATTATTTCTTTTATTTTCATTAAATGTAAGGGGGTTGAAAAATAGTATGAAGCATAAAGCCATTTTTCTGTTTTGTAAGGATCAAAAATCACAATGTGTTTTTTTACAGGAGACTCACTCAGTTATGACTGATGAAAAATTTTGGAAACTTCAATGGGGGGATTATGCCTTTTTTGCTCATTGAACGTCACACTCAGCAGGAGTCATGATATTATTTAATAGATTTCCAGGCAGTATAATTGATGGGAAATGGCATACTGAAGGACACTGGTTAATGGTGGTAGTGGAGATAAATGATAAACGTTATATCTTAATATGCATTTATGGCTATAACAACAAAGCAGCTAATATAAATCTTTATGCAAAATTAAGTCAACTTATAAATGAATGGAAAACACAACATATTGTTCAGACAAAGTGATATTGGGGGGAGACCATAATATAGCCCCAGACTCTTGGCTAGATAGAATACCTCACAGGTATTCTCAACCTGTATACGATGACACCATACTGAATTTATGTACAACAACATGCATAACTGATTATTGGAGAACGTTAAATCCAACATCTGTTCAGTTTACTTGGTATAACTCTGCAGGAAACGGTCAGTGCTCTAGACTAGATTACTGGCTGATTTCAAGTGAGCTATGCAACGATATTTCAAATTGTGACATTTCACCTTCTCCACTCACAGACCACTGCATGATAAGTCTAAACTTAGTAACATCCAAGCAACATCAGAATTCTCCAATATTTGGAAGTTTAATAATAATTTATTGCAGAATGTTGGTTTCTGTGATCAGGTGAAATCTCTTATTTTGGAGGTTGAGAAATTAGACATGAGTGATACTAATAAATGGGAATGGTTTAAATTTGAGGCCAAACGTATAGCAATCAACACAGGCAAACAACTGTCACACATAAAGAAACAAAAGCAAAAGGATTGAATTGATAAAATCAACTCTTTAACAAACAATTCTCAAATATCCTTAGAAGACGAAACTGAAATAAAGTAACTACAGTCCCAGTTAGATGACATTTACACAGCAAAAGCAAATGGAGCTTATATTCGTTCAAGAGCTAGATGGATCGAAAGGGTGAAAAGGGTGAAAAGAGTTCAGCATATTTCTTTGGACTCGAAAAACAAAGACAGGCTAAGAGGAAAATAATAAGCTTATGACAAAAGATGAAGTTGTATTAAAAGATCAGAAATTAATCCAGAAGAAATTTGTCTCTTCTATAGTAACTTATATAAGTCAAAATTTAATAAATCAGAATGTGACATTCTATTTAAAGGAACAATCAATGATGACATTAAAAAACTGGATGCAGAAGACAAACATATACTTGAAGAAGAATTAAATATAACAGAAATTGAAAATGCACTAAAACAAATGAAAAACAGTAAATCACCAGGGATCTACGGTTTAACGTCCAAATTCCTAAAACATTTTTGGGTAGACATTAAAAAAATTACTGTATAAAGCTTTTCTAGAATGTATTAAAAAAGTCTGTCGCATGCTTACTCCATTTATCATTAGATCTGTTACATCTGTTCACTGTGACGCTCCATTCACCTACTGTTTACGTCGGTGCAGCGCCATCTAGTGGCGCAGATGTGTAATGACAGTAGAAAAGTTTTGACCTCGATTATCAGACAACCTACTTTTTGAAAATATTATTTGCGCCTTTGTGCACAACAACATCTTCTGTACCATGTGAAAGGCCAGAGAGGTTGTGTAAAAAAAAAAAAGAGGAATCGCTGAAAACCTGTTGAGAGATTGTTACTTCTTAATAAAAATGACAAACGTTTTCCCTGTCCTGTACATCATTGTTCAAGTTACACAAACATATTCAGTTCCATCTTCCTAGTTTGACCAGCACTTTCACTGTCCTCTGCATGTTCAGGCCCATGCTATTCTTTTAAAGTGACAAAAAAGAAAAAAAAAAACATTACACAACCTGCCACATATGATACTTCCATACTGGGAAACTATACACACAGAGAATACATCCATGGCATATTTTATTATACACATATGTGATAATGTATGTAGAGAATTTATTTGGTCATGCATTCTTTGTAATTCATAGTCATTGATGTTCTTTGTAATTCAGAATCATTCCCAAGGGCCATGACAGACAAAAATTTCAATGCGCCACAAACAGCAACGATTGAGGTCCAACTGCCTGTGATTATACACTCGACCAGTAGGTGGTGTCGTGTGCAGATGAAGCTTCTAGTAATGAACCTTTTCTGAAACCGATCGGCTCAAATGGTTCGGTGTCTCATGAGGCTTCATCTCACCATCACTACAGGATACTCATCTGCTGCAAGGTGTAGGAAATTTCAGCGTGTGTCAAACCGCTGCTGAATAAGTCCTTGATCAAACTAGTATTTGATTCTAGCGCCGCCATGCTACCGGAAATGCAGCACAAAACCACTTCCGGGTCACGTAAACGGGACCAGTTAAAATATTAAAAACAAATTCGGTCCCGTGGAATCCGTGTATCATTCGTTCTTTCCATTTTTAACTGTCTATCGAAAATTGAAAAAGGAAAAATGGGCGTTTTATTTCGTTTTTCGTTTTTGAATCCAACATAAAAAACAAAAAATGCCTGGTTTTTCGTATTTCAATTTTAGACTAGGATCAAAAATACGAAATTAAAAAATGGACCACGGGACCGAATTTGTTTTTAATATTTTAACTGGTCCACGTTACGTGACCCGGAAGTAGTTTTGTGCGGCAGTTCCGGTAGCAACCCGGCTAGCAATATTAACAATTCAGTCTTAAAAAAAAAAAAAAAAAAAAAAACTGGGCTGCATCAAAACTTTCAAGCCCCTTTATTCGAGCCATCGCGTGCTTACTCCATTTATCTTTTTTTTTTAATCATTAGATATGTTCCATCCGTTCGCTGTGACGCTCCATTCACCTACTGTTTACGTTGATGCAGCGCCATCTTGTGGCGCAGATGTGTAATGACAGTAGAAAAGTTTTGACCTCGATTATCAGACAACCTACTTTTTGAAAATATTATTTGCGCTTTTGTGCTCAACATCTTCTGTACCGTGTGAAAGGCCAGAGGGGTTGTGTAAAAAAAAGGAATCGCTGAAAAGCTGTTGAGAGACTGTTACTTCTTAATAAAAATGACTAAAGTTTTCCCTGTGCTGTACATCATTGTTCAAGTTACATAAACATATTCAGTTCCATCTTCCTAGTTTGACCAGCACTTTCACTGTCCTCTGCCTGTTCAGGCCCATGCTATTCTCCTAAAGTGACAAAAAAGGAAAAAGCATTACACAACCTGCCATATAATATAATACTTCCATACTGGGAAACTTTACACACACAGAATACATCCATCACAAGCATCGCAAGTGTCACAAAAAGGGGAAGGACTGTCACGGGGTAAGTGGTCAGAACACAGAGAGGTTTCTGTGGCTGATGAAAGTGAAGCATAAAGCATTTACCTTAGCGCAATATGTAAGTGGTGTTTTCCAAGGCAGCTAAGAGAGAATCCATTTTCAGCAACTTCAAGTTCATTATCAAATTGAGTATCAACACACTGGGAAGAGCAAATGCCTCTCCTTTTCACTAGTCATCTAATATTATTGCACACTCAAATTAAAAAAAAAAACAAATAAGAGTGATAAAATTAGATGTAGATGAGTCTATGGGATACTGATGATAACAACTGTCTCTTATTTCCTTCCACCCGCAGTCTTCCAGCAGCTCCTGCAGCAGCAGCAGTGACTCTGACTAGATGAGGATTTCAGGAAACCTTACAACCATCATTAGCTGTTTAATTTTGCAGCATTAAGTTTGGCTATGTATGCAACAATTAGCATTGAAGTCCAACAAATTAGCTTTTCTTTCTTTGAAAATGTAAACAAGTTCTTCATTGAATATGCTAAAAAAACACAATGAGCTTTCACCGTGGAATAAATGGTTAGTCCATGTATGCTGTAAATTGTTGAGTTCTGATCTCAAAGTAAATAAAGATTGATGAACTGCAACTTCATTCATTTTGAGTCTTGTTTTTATTCTAGTTGTGCCTCTCGTGTCGTTCAAGGCGTCAATTTTTTTTTTTTTACAAGACCACTGAATGGCATCGTAGTACAGTAGTACAATTCTGTACAGTTCTTGTATTATAAGTTCATCACTGCTATTATTGACACAGATCTTTGGATATATGATGATGATGACTACATTCACAACTTAATGTAAGAAACAAAACCTTTTTATATACTTATTTGAGATTGATGATATTCTTTTCCTTTCTTATCTGGTGCCTGACAATGAAAAGTCAAAAAACGAAAATAAGTTGGAAGCTAGGGAACCACCCTTGATGATGAGTATTGTTTTTCCAACTGAAGGTGCTGAAGTCTGGGCAATAAAGCACATATTACCTTCACTAACAGACACTGCATGTGCATGCATGTGTACGTATACTTGTGGGTGTTAATACAGTTGTGCAACGAGGGCCCTCGTGTCACAAGTTCTGACATGTGTTACTTGTGTACTTCAATGTCCATTAAGCAACTTTGGACAAACATTTATGTATTATCCACAGTAAATTTCTGCGGCTTTCTCTTTCAAAGTTCAACACAACTATGCTATGACCTCACCTGATGGAGCTCATTGTGTGGTGTGGATCTGGCCACAGATGGGGTCATCCTCACATAGAAATTATCACCATCATCATACTGGACATGGGTATAGAAATGGCAGTGGGCATACTCATAGATGCCCATATCCATAAGTCACAAGGAAGGAAATAGTTACTGTATGGTGAGCTAGTGTATACTGAAAACTGTGTATCTTAATTCCTGCATTACTATGTTTAACAGTGGGTTGCTCACATGATCCCGGACATATTTTAATTCACTTCTATATCTCTGCATCTACCTCTATGTCTTTAGAGCATTACATTTTTCTTTTTTTTCTTCTTATTGTTGCTGTTCTTTTGTTTGTTTTTGTGTGTAGACCAAAAACATGCATGGTTTTGGTCCCAAAGCGTACAGTCAGCTGGAGAGAGCCCACTAGGGCGATCCCTGACCCTCCATAACTGTACAGTGCAGTAGAGGGTGTGGACAGGAGCAGTGACCTGAAAAGAATATTGTAGGTGTAACACCTATAAAACTGAGTGCAGCCCAACCAGAAGGCACAAAAAGACAGAGTTAATAAATTATACCAAAGAAAATTCATTTAAATGTTTACAGTATAATTATAACTATGTAATGCAATTGTCATGTAACTTTTTCTAAACTGATTAACTAATTTACATATAACCAGGACATGAAAAAATTATGTGTGTCTTTTCTGCCATTCTGACATAAAAAATTAAAAAATTCTTTAAAAATTGAAAAAGCTCTGCTTGTTCTATGCTGAGTATCAGTATCAAACCTCCAAAATCAATGCAAAATCACTAGGGTGAACTAGTGTCAACTGAAAAATGTGCATCCTATTCAACTTCTTGCTGTTATGGTGTGGGTTGTGCACAATGTGTTTCTGGGTTTAGTGAGGGTCTCATCTCGTCTCCCTTGTCCTGACTCTCTTGTTTCCTGTTTTACTTTGAAGGTCTGTCTCATCTTCGTAATGCTCTGCTTGTCTTCGTCCCCTATGTTATCCTAATTGTTTGCACCTGCCTCTCGTTTGTCCCTCTGTATATTTTAGTCTCTTCTTTTCCTTTCTCTTCGCTGGATCGTCTGTTCTTCTCCCTGGATGTCTCTGTCCTTCTCCCCTCCATGTTCCTGCTTGCTGTCCTGCATGTCACCCTGTCTTTTAGATTACAATTGAATTTGGACTTAGTTTTTATGAATAAATCACGTTTGCTTGTACCTCCTGCATTTTGGGTCCTCCATTCAACTCAAATCACAACACTTGCATTGCTATGTTTAATATCAAGGATGTTGCTCATATGAGTTGTTATGAAGCTGATTTATGCAGGTGTCAGTGTGTTAAGGAAGCATATGCTTTTCATATTTCAATTAGGCAATTGGCCTGTAGTTGATTGTGTCTGCATTTTAATTATGACTGTTCTGTAAAAGCATTGTCTTTTTATAGAGCAACAACTAATCCAGAGAACGTTGCCTCTTTTTTCTTTATTTCAATTGAACTCATTTTATTCTTCCTTCTCTGCTTGTCTAAAGGTGTGTTTAAATGCTATCTTTATGTACTTAGGGAAGGTAGAATTGAGACCTTTGTGCTGTAGTATTTCCAGCTACACACCCAAATGTTCCCAGCAAAGAACAACAAATCAAAACTTTTTTTTTAAAATCAGCTTCACGTCATTCATTTGTGACATGTTTAGCCTGGTAATAATGTTATTTAATATATGTGCTACCTACAAGGTACTGAAACTGAAGTTCTTGGCCAAATGTGAGGTTTTTTTTAATTATTGTTATTATTATTATTATCACTGCCAGACAAATTTGTTGAGGGTGTTGTTCACTTTACAAGCTGATTGTTGGCCTTCTCAACAAAGGATCTTTGGAAAAAAAAAATTGAGGTTGCAAATTACCGAAACATTTAAACTGAAACAAACTGTAGTTTTATCAAGTTCATCAAAGGATATGAAAAAGAGAAAGGCAAAACCAAAAATACAATAAAATTTTGCATACAGGCTTGCATCAATATACGTGACTGTTCATCGTTCATATTGAAATGTTAATAATTACATGATTCATACAGGCGTGGGTCAAAAAGCAAAAATGCTTCTATGGTTCTATGGTTGTTTAGGGACTGCCCATTATGGGTTGGGGTGTAGCCGGCAATATAAAGGAGTAGCAGAATAAAGCTGAATCAGGAGATCTGCGCTTCAGCACACAGTAAGTTTACCTCTATACCGAATATGCAAGAGATTTGTTTCTTTGTGGGATTTTATGTACCTGAAAGTTTTGTGTGTGTGCATGTTGCTGATTTTTTTTTCTAAGTGTCTATTTTCTCCCTCAGGATCTCTCAACTTTCCACTGAGATTTCACAATGTATGGGCACAACCAAGGTAAACAGCCTGTCACGTGTTCACACAATGTTTTTTTTGTTCTATATAATAACCGTACTTTGTCTACTGTACTTACTGTACTTTTTTTATACATTTGATTAGTACTTTTGTTTTATGTAAGACTGATTCCTTTCTTTATGATTAGGAAATCAATACCCGGGTGGCTACCCCAACAATCCCCAGCAAATGCCAGGGGGCTACCCTCAATATCCTCCTCCAATGTCAACCTATCCTACTGGTCCTGGACACCCTGGACATGGACCAGGACCTGGTTGTGGTCATGGACATGGACAATCCCATGACCACGGTCATGGACAGTGCCATGGACATGGGCATGGGCATGATCATGGCCATGGCCATGGACATGGGCATGGGCATGGGCATGGACATGGGCATGGGCATGGGCATGGGCATGGGCATGGGCATGGGCATGGGCATGGGCATGGGCATGACCATGGACATGGACATGGACATGGACATGGCCACAAAGACAAGCATAAGCACAAGCACAAGCATGGCCACAAGCATGGACATTGTCACAAGAAAGGAAAAAACTGTCATGGGGTAAGATTCATTTTCAAATATTGCCTTTAATGCTATTTAGATATGCTCTTTATTAAAAGAAAAACAGCAAAAGCTTTCACACATATAGCATTGAAAAAATGTACAATACAACCAAACATGAACAAAGGCTGTATTTGTTCACCATATACTGGCAACACCTCAGTGGATAATAGCTCCATTTTAAAGGTAAATACATTACATGTAAAGCAGTCATCAGTTGTGCTACATTGCTTTTTAGATGACCAAAGTTATTCTTTGACTCATTTTGTGTGTTTCCTTCCTTCCTTTTTTGCAGTCCTCCAGCAGCTCCTGCAGCAGCGACTCTGACTAAAGGAAAATTCTTGGCCATGAATTAGAGAGGACAACTGGTGCCTAAAATGCTGCATCCTCCTTCTCCATTACTGAGACTTTTATCACAGCTCAAAAATATATTTTTGAAACAAATGAAATAAAAATAATCTAGTTATTTATGAGAAAATATAGATTTACTTTTTTTTATTTTCTTCCAATAAAAATGGATATCACTGTTTATTACTGTATATTTGTGAAAAAATTAAAAGTGATTTCTATATGTGGCTATATGTGGAATTAAAAAAAAGAGCAATATTTTTTTCCCCCCTGCACCGTGTCTTTTGTTTGCTAAGGTGGGCTCATTGTTTGCCCAGGTGTGGCTGACTGAAGACATTTAACCCACCACACACCCTGTAGTAAAACACACCCTTCTACTGTTTTCATTCTTATCACAGGTAAATCACTTAGACAATCAATGACTTATTCATGTAGATTCCCTTTGAGTTCACTCTGAGGACCAAACTTTTTTTTTTTCATTTTTGTTCACTTAAAACCGCACAGCATTTGAAGTAAGTGAACTGATAGATTTTTTTATCCTTCTGCAAACATACATATACCAAAGTAATGAATTCAATTTCCTGATGTCTTTATGAAATGTCCGTGTCATGTTTTGGTCAAAACGTCACACTGAAACAGTACAAAAGCACCTGTTTAAACAATGTCTTTATCACATCTTTTGTAGCTCTTAGTTTTAGGGGATCCAGGAAGTCACTCTACTCCACTTGTCACTTGAGGTGTCTCTTGTTTGAAAAAACAGTTTTGTTTTATTTGCTTCCAAAGTACAACTAAAGTAGCATATTGTTAAAATAAGTGCTTCAGATAACAAAGTGCACAGTATGTGCTCTTAAGCAGATTGTATTCCCCTCTATCATATAAACAAAGAAGGTATTGCACCCTCAATATGTACTTTTTTTCTGAATGTATGCTTCTATACATGATACTTTAGGCTAGTTCTATATTTGATTACTTTTGAGAAGACTTTGCACTTGTCATTAAAGTTTAATATTTGACAGAGCCTATGTGGTAAATTAATTCTATGCCTTAAAAAAAAAGAAACGAAAAAGAGCTGATAGAAATAGGTCAGCGTTTTTCAGAAGTCAGTAGATGGCAATGTGTCGTCAACGTGGCTTTAACACATGGAGCTACTCTTCCTCGATGGTGAGTACGCCCACCACTACGTCATCGACACCCACCAATCAGCGGTAGCTCGCTCCCTCCTCCAGGAAGCAGATGTGCAAACGGAGTAGAGAGTAGCAGAATAACAGCGGAGTTCAAAGTTAAAGGAAAAAATGTCCTTAAAGGTTCTTACATCTGTTTACAGGTATGTGGTCGTTGACGACGTCTGCAATGTAACTTACATGGTGTCGTTGCGTTGATTTTTCTCAGACAAAACTATGACAGGTTGGACTTATGGCCTTTTCCCAACATTTTATTATTTGTAAAAACATAAACAAATGCAGACATGGATGACTTAAGTGAATTATCGATATGATAGTTAAAATACGCATTATCAAGACCTATAAATTGTCTTAATGAAAGGGAATGCAGGCGTTTTGTGTATTTGAAATAATGATTGTGCTCATGCTATGACAGTTGAACAGCATGTCGTGATTATTTTTTCAAAATAACTTTATTTTTATCAACAAGAAACCTTCCAACAGTCTGATACAAACAAAATGGTGTTATTTCATAAAAGGTTCACTAATGATAAATATTTGTTTTTGTTTAATTCATTAGTTTCAAGAATTTTTTATCACAATTTGAACAAATTTAATAGCCTTCAATATCCTGTTTTTATGTCTGATAAACCTCTGCCAAGAGATTTTATCATTTTTATTTTCCAAGATTACACCAAATACTGTATTCTCTCTGCTGAAAGTTGCTGAAAGTGATTAGATATCCTCCCCACTATCTATCCCCTCCATCCTCTTCTCTCACACCATCAAACTCCATGCCCTCTTTCACTACAACCGTAAATTTCAGGACAAAAATACATTATCTGTGGTTTCATTATCTCGTCACTGAATGAGCACATAGTGTCTTTAGTATTAAAATATAGCCTTAGTAATTTTCCCATCTTCTTGAATAGGTAGTTTGGGATATATTACCAGAAAGAGCCTTTATGTTTGATGCAAGGTTTTATCCATTTTGAAGTTCTGCTGCCATCATTATCTTTTGTTTCTTTAACCATATTAACACTTTTCATATTGTGTGGCTTTCATCTCTCAATAAAACAGAAAATAACTAGTTTGATAGATTTGGTCAATTACCATTTGAAATAGGAATAGAGTGGAATGGGTAACTGCATCTTGATGAGCTCCTTTTTTGTTAAATAGATTCAACACAGATGTCATTGGAGCATAAATATAACTTAGCTTTACATTGCTTTACAATCTGTCCTACAACCATACAATTTGCACTCCCCACTGTATATATAGTTAATAACTATTTATTTATCTTTAACTTAACATTGCACCTGTCCATCAGTCTGTCAGTCTGAGATGTTTCACACTGAAGTCCAGCAAACTAACTGCCAGTTAAACAGATTCTTGAGTTTTTCAGATGCTGCGTATCCAGCTGGTGAAATCTTTAATACTTGCTGCTACTTTGTCATTGCCATTTCCCTCAGACTGAAGTCCCTTTGCAGACTGCAACGAATCCAGGGTCATCTGGTAAGTGTACCAACATGCATTACTGTAGTTATTAACATGCTGCCAGAGGAGTTGAGAAGGTGTTTTTGAAACTAATATCTGTGTTTTGCTTTTTGAGAGTAATTTCAGCCACTGATTGGTAAAGATTACTGCATACAGTTCTTGTTTCTGTCATGTGTCAGATGTCGAGTCATGTTCAGCCAGAGGTTCTCCTGGAGAAGGTGGGCAAGGCGGGTGTGATCACTATGAACAGACCCAAAGTTCTCAATGCCCTTAACCTGAATATGATCCGGCAAATCTACCCTCAGCTCAAGGTAATGTATGTAGAAAGCCAAGATAATGTGCTCTTCACTTCGGACAGATTGAAGGTTTTAGTGCTCTCTGGAGCATCAGACGTTCGCACTGATGTATTTTCAAGATGTGTTGAGAATTACTCTTAAAATATTCTGAATATTTGTGTTTTGAATTTCTAAATTAAATATCAAGCACTACCACACCCAGCTTAAATTATTAACATATACTATTGAAAATCTGTTTTCCTCCTCTTTTTGAGTAATTTTTCAGCTTCTATTTTTTTTGTGTGTATTTCAGAAATGGGAAACAGACAATGAGACTGACCTTGTGATTGTTAAAGGAGCAGGTGGAAAGGCCTTTTGTGCTGGTGGAGACATCAGAGGTAAGCACTTGTGGGATCTGTGGGGTTTTTCTATTCAGCTGCATGATTTTTGCACAAATGTCACCACGTCCTTACTCTGGTGTGTTTTTATTTCTTCTTCTTCTCAGCGGTAACAGAAGCAGGGAAAGTCGGTGACTCTCTTGCGCAGGACTTTTTCCGTGAAGAATATATTCTGAACAGTGCTATAGGTATGCATTCAAGCATCAGATTCGTTAGTTGTATGTTTTATTTTGTTTTAGGCATTGTTTTATAAACTTGTAAGCAACACATCTACTTTTCCAGCTTGCCCATTTGAAAGTTTTCTCTGGCATTTTTGTTTTCTTGTGTTTTTACACATCCTGTTTCATATTTCAAGGAACATGCAGGAAGCCATATATCGCCATTATTGACGGCATAACTATGGGAGGGGTGAGTGTGATTCTTCCATCTTAAATAATGAGCTTTTGGACTGATATCATGTCTCATTATGTCTTATATTTTGGAGTATAAAAAGCATTATGGGGTGATAATAAAGTATGCCAGTAGGTGGCACTAAAGAACCATGTAGCTCTGTTACCTGCTGCCAGTGGCAAGATGGCTTCTGATTGGATGATGATGAAATGCATAGTGTCAAAGCATTTGTTTTCTGGGTTTTTACTTTGAAATGGTAGTTATTGTTGGAATTTGAACTGGAACTTTTGTACTAACTTTTGGGTTTGTCCCGCGACAAGGAAAATTAAATGTAGTTCAGCCAGAGATGTATCAATGCTGATTAATCAGGACTGACTGTAATAACAAAGTTATGTAACTTGTGTTCTGTTTAACAAACACAGTCCCGTCAGAAAGTGTAAATGTGAGGCTGGAGCACTTCAAAGCTCAGAAGAGTCTATATGTAAATAAAGGATGGTGCCATAAGTCAAATGCGAGACTTTCACGGAGTATACTGGAGTTGGTGTACTATTTAATACCATTATTGCTGGCATAATTTTTATATGATGTATTATTTTATCATTCAGGCTGTCTTTTTCAGCACAGATATTACTTGGTTAGGTTTAAAAAAAAGAATAAGTGGGGAACTTCAAAAAGATTACAAATTCAGTTGACATTGACCAACAGAGCCTGGGCAGATTCAAACCTCCATGTTCTCTGTTGTGACCTTTACTGTTATTTTACTCTTGGCAGTGTCCCCAGTATCTTCAGGCTCATTACTCATCATATCTCTGTTTGAATGTGCGCATGTTTATTACTCACAGTGGGAATGTTAATCTGCCCGTGCACTAATCCGTGGGGTCTCACAGGTAGAGGCTGACTGTTCATTGTTAGGATTTGCTCCTGGGATTAAGGATTTTAGGATTAATTACTTTAAAGCTCGGGTAAGGGTTTTGGTGAGGTATTTGTTTGTGATTATTAAGGTATGGTGCTAGGAAATACATCATATTAATGAATAATTCCCACCGGAGAAACAAAACAAGGTTAGGTTTGTAAATACGCCAATGAATCACAAAGGTGCACTTTATGATGCCAAAACTACCTTTGCTCATCAGTAACCTTTACTCAGCTTTGGTCACGTGGGAGCTCTGTGCTCTGATGTATCCCTGACAGGTCTTTTATTTTTCCACCTTCTGAGCTACAAATCGTCATCATATTTGAATGTTTTGTGCAGGGGCACAACAAAGTATGATTAATGGGTTAGGATGGTGTGCTGAGCCTAAGGCCAGAGACTTCAATGTCACAAATCTCTTTTTTTTTTCGTCCTTGCTAGGTCACCGTGGTAACCTATGGCTCCATGCCTAATTTGCTCTGGAGGAAGCTATGTTTATTGATATAAATTGGCTTGAAAAAGTGAGTGAATCAGATCCTGAGCTTTGGGAATATGTTAGAAGTACACAGCTGCTAGGCATACAATAGCCATGTCTCAAGGGGTGCACGATAACTATCAGGCCGATAACAGGAAATTATGACATCATTCTGATAAATCCGATATCACGACAAATAGCCCCGATAACATATATATTTTTTGTCAACACAGCAGTGCCTCGCTCCCTCTGAGTCTTAAATGACCGGGAGTGAATGTTATGTTCAAGTAACGTCGGCATAATCAGAAAAGCCATTTATGAATCAGCAAAATCAAGAATACCCCCTCATGCCAGAAAACAACTTAACATAATAAACTTAATTTTAGATTTTACCATTTCATGGGATATATATATATATATATATATATATATATATATATATATATATATATATATATATATATATATATATATATATATATATCTATATATATATATATATATAAATATATATATATATATATATATATATATTCAGACTTGATCAGTCTTTCGCATTGTTGTCGAGAAATATTGGCCCATTGTTCTTGGTGACATTGCTTGAGTTTGTTGAACTCATTAAGTTCATTTTTCGAGCAATTGCTTATTCGCAGCCGACTGTCCCACCGCAGCATTTCAGTTGGGTAAAGGTCTGCACTTTGACTTGGCCTTTCTAAAACTTTGATTCTTTTATTTTTCAACCTTTCTGACATGTTGTTTGGTTTTCACAAACATGCCACTTGGTTTGTTTTCAATCCTTCCAAACAAACTGTACTCGTTAAAGCCAAACAACTCCACTTTGGTTTCATCTGTCTAGAGGACATTGTTCCAGAAGTCTCATGGTTTGTTTAGATACAGTTTTGAACAATTGCAAACCTCATTTGTGCTTTTTAGACAAGAGGAACATTTCCACTGGTAACCCTTCCAAACAAATCGTGTTTGTTTGATAATGCTACAGTTATTACCTTTAACATTTAACCTGCTATATGAGGCCGATTGAATCTGAGAAGGAGCTTGGGCTTTGTTATATTTCTCTTCATCATTTTAAGATCTAAGCTGGGGGTTAATTTCCTTGGGTCTCCAGTCCTGGGGAGATTGACAACTGACTTGAATGCTTTCCACTTGTGGATAATCATTCTCACCATAGAAAATTCACTCCCTTACTGTTTGGAAATGATTTTATAACCCTTTCCAGATAGATGTGCAGCAACAGTAGCTGTATATATCAAAGTGTCCTTTTCAGAGTGCAAAATTGCAATAGGAGAGTCTTTAAGTTAAAGCAGAGTGGTTATCTTTGTGCTACACCAGTGATTCCCAGACTGTGGGCCGGGGACCCCTGGTGGGCCGTCATGGTACTGCAGGTGGGCCGTGAGAGGTCATTAAAATTAAACAAATATTTTTAAATTCTCAATCTTTTTTAAATACGTTTTTAATTACTGTAAAATACTCATTAGATGGTTTAAAAAACATTATGAAGTAAAAAAAAAAGCTTAATATGACAAGTTTGATCTCATTTGTTGACCCCTTACATTAATATCAGAACATAGCTTCTAGTCCTGTATGTTGATCACAGTTGTGATTAAAGGTTCGGGTGGGCCGCAGAGATTTTTCACATTTCAAATTGGACCTTGGTATTCTGAAGTTTGGGAAGGACTGTGCTACACAATAAACAATTCACTGCTGATTGTGTCATTCTTTACTGTTTTATGTTCTGCATCTGATGTTGCTGTCAGGAGGCATGGTTTTTGCACAACACTGTTGAGAACAGTGTGTGTGAAGGAAGAGAAGGAATGGGAGGTTGATGCTGATGCACACCTCTGAGGCTGTAGTGGAGGTAGTGTTGAAGCTGAATTCACTTTTGTGTGTGAGTAAGGGACAGCCAGCATGAGCAGAGCATGTTGTTACAGCTAGCTAACAGTAACGCTAATTCTGCAATGCTGGCTAAGCACACACTGATGCTGCGTTTCAGTCAGCATGAACGAGTAAATATGAACAAATAAAAGATCTGTTAAGGGGTTAATAGACCTAGCTGTCAACATTTTAGGTTGACTTTATCAGTGTCCCGATTGTTTGAAAAAAACAGACAAACAAACAATTATGATCTAGTTCTATGGGCTGGACAAAATTTCAGGAAAGAGATGAATCTTAGAGGCAGCAAGAAAGAAAAAGGAAAATCATGTTTGCTTGGTTTTCACTGTTTATACAGTCATCATGTTAAAAATATCCTCATGGTCCTTCCCAAGAGTGGCATAAGCTGTAATTTATTTGTCAGAATAACAAAAAGCAGAATAAGGTAACATGCTGGAGTAGATCTGAATACACCTAAATGCTTGGATCTGGTTTATGTCACATGGTATGATTGTAAAAGTTGATTCTTTTCCTTGCTGAAAAAAACATTGAAAGCACCAACATTTCTTCAATCAGTGATGCTGCTTTTTCTGTTTTTTTTTTTTCTTGTCTTCCGATTGGCCCTTAACCTTGTAAATAAAAATGATTTGAAGCCCACATCTTCTGTCATGTCGACACAGTGAAGATACTAATGTTTACACAACCCATTCTCAGGGGGAGTTTTGTTTAATGTGCTTGCCGGATAGAAACACGCCAGTTCCATATATGGAAAAGTTCAAGAGGCATTAGAGTCCCTGCTCCCAGATCTGTTTTGAGCTCATAGCAGAACTCCCACATAGAGCGACTTATTCGTGTGTTAGGGATAACAAACCACCAGGGTGTAAATGTATGCCAGCAGCAGGTCAAAGTCACACAAGCACTGTCTACCTCGTGATCTCTTATCACAAGTATGTCATCTCATGTACACCGTTCCTCAAGTTTCAGTGTCGAGGGTGAAGGTCTGTGAAAGCGTTAGTGTTATTAACCTGTGTTTGCTTTGCTTTATGTCAAAGCCTGATACAGTGTCTCTGTCAGTTTGATCTCGAAGTGTCAAACGTTTAGTAAGACAGCAGGCTCCTCGCAATCAGGACACGCTGTAATTAAGAGTGTTTGAATCAGGGGGCAGCAAAGCCGCTGTCGCCCCTTTGATGAATATTTGTACAGAGCTGTGCGATTGCAATCTCTGTCCCCTGGAGAACAGGGTGCTTATTTAATAATGCCCATGTCGCCTGAAGAGATTACAACACTGGGTGTCAAAATAGGCCTGAGGCCAGATTTTGATCCATGCTTTTGGTTTGGTCTTCCAGAGCCTGTGCAGTATTTGTTTTGAAAGGAAATACTCTTTGCAAGAGTGATGTGGAAAGTCACAGAGCTGTTGTGCATTTTCAAAAGGACGCCACTTTCCCTCGAAGTGCATATATAAATATTATATGTCACTTGGCCTCTTTACACACACTGCAAGTTTTTTGTGTAATCCACACAGGCTCTCCACTCTCTGACATACTACCACACATTTGTTTCTGATAATGCAAAATTACATCAAATTATGTGAGGGAGAACTGTTGAGGAATTCAACAGCTCCACCACAATTAACTCTTTGAAACAAATTTGGTCCAACTTCTGTCGATATTTGATTTACTTTTAAACAACGAGGGCTTCAGAAAACACCTAAACGTTCTGTGGCAGTGTACACTGTCCTGTACAGGTTGTACACTTTGCAGCCTATTAAGTTTTTAAGTGGGAGCTATAAAAACACTTGCCTGCACTTGTAAATTGCCATTGTTTGCAGCAGAATCTGGAAACGTGTTCTTATATGGTGTTTAGTGGTACGACACAGCACATAACAAAATCCCACTTCATTTATTGCCAAAGTCAGGATTGTGTGATTAAACAGCCCCTCATTCTAAATCCATTGCTTTTTGTTTTTTGTTTTTTTTTCGTCTGTTTTCTCAGACTTTTTGTAACATGAGCAGCCTGCTCTGTTATTTTGAGGTTCCTTTATTTACATGGATCATGACTTATGTTTAGTATTTAAAACCACAAAGATTTTATCTTTTTGATGGCTTACCTCAGGAAGTCAGATGAAGTTCTCGGACCTCTTAGGGTTGGGGTTCATAGGAATGTGAACCATCTGAGGATTTATCCATTAGCTTTACTATGTCATTAATCACCACCTGTCTCTGACATAGTACATTTTTCTTTGGACTGCTGTTAAGTACAGTTAGGAGTCCAGTTGCAACATACTCCCTCTTCAAATGGGTGAAAAGCTGTTTGGTTATTAAGAAGCAAGGCAGAAATAGAACAGATATGGTAACTTGTTTATACAGTATTCTAAGCAGAGTACACAACCCATTTAGCTGTGTCTAGTTTAGGCATTATTAATGTAATTATAATTGTGACCTCTTTTTAAGGATAAACACATTTTACACATATTGATTTGGCATAGGTTTTACATTTATCTGGGTTTGAGGCTGACACCATGAGGGGCAGAGGGAACAAAATGCATTTTCCTTCTAAGTTCCATCATAAACCACGGCTCCAGTATTACGCCTCCAAAACACGTGACCACATGAACATGCATCACCAACTAACCTCTGTAGACTATTGGTGTGATGCAAACTGGCTAACGTTTGAGCAAAATATTGACAAATGGGCTAACTTCAAGCCAAGGATGAACTGGATTTTCCTCACTTTTTATCCGAGTGACAAGGTATCAAACCACCTGACCCATATGTAACATATGAACGAATAAATGGAAAATCACCTTTTGTAACAGAAATATGGCCACCATGGCATCATTCTTCAGTCCCTTCTGCTCGCTCAATTATTATTATTCAGGATATTCTATACAAATGTCAAAGTAGCACAAGGGAACTTATAAAAAGTTTTAGCTCACGTTTTTTTCTTATTTACGCATTTGTTCTCTTGCTTGATCACTCTCTTTGTTGTTGATGTGTGACAGTGCCGTCAATCGATATCCACATTGCTAATAGTAGAGACGGGAGACCGCCAAAGCTAGATGACTCTTCCTAAAAGTACGCAATTACTCCTTTAAATTAAATTGAAGCTATGTTAAATATAGACTTTCTTTTTTGGCCTGCACTGATATTTAGTGCATTCTCGGGTTAGGGTTAGGGCTCATATGCTATGCCATTGCAACTGGCTGGTGTTACCGCCGACATCTAATGCCAGTTTCCCTACAAAACTGGTTACGTAAACTGAGCATGCATGAGATCCGTGCACATAACTACAATGGAAACAAGCAGAAAGTCCACTTGAGTGACAGAAAGGGTGACGAATCAGCTTCCTTGCACAAGAAAAATAAATGGATGTCTTTGAAGGTGCCCCAGCCTCCACAGATGACATTATTTTTCAGATTATTCTATGAACTCTTCTGTAATTATTTTCTGAATACTGTATATATATATATATATATATAAGAAAATGTCATCAACAAAACAAACATGTTTCTTGAAAATATCACCTACACTCTCACCTACCAAACATATTTATATATAACTCACACTCAACCTTATGAATAGATTATCTAAAAGAATTGCTCCACAGTACTTATGACAAAGCCAGGCAGCATGAGAGCCGAAGAGGTAGAGACAGTGAGAGCAACACTTAGAGATTTGGTCTGTCTGAGTTCTGTGGAGAGACTCATATAATATAGGAGCTCTAATAGAAAAAGGCTAATGCCCTTTTGTCACAAACTGCAACCTGAAAATATGGGTCAGCCTGGTTTACTTTTTGTCTCAGTTAATTTTTCCATCCCAATCTTCAGCTCTCTGTGGAGGTCATAGCTATTTGTGCTTTCTCAGTGACAATGTTTCCACGTCTGGATTCTCTTTTTGACCACAATAGACCTGTATTCTCTCAGCCTATTTTTAGCTTTGGATTGTTGTTCTTTTTTTTTTTCTTTTAACCATTGTGTCTTCCTCCCCCTGCAGGGTGTAGGTCTGTCAGTTCACGGGCGCTTTCGAGTGGCCACTGAAAAGACGCTCTTTGCCATGCCAGAGACTGCCATCGGTAAGACTGTCCTGCTACACTGGATCACAGGTTATTGATCTGTGTGATTGAGTTGAAAAGGGGATAATGTCAGTGGCCCCATAATGGTCCTGGTCACTGCACAGAGAAAAGTTCACAGTTGTGTTTTTTTTTATTTTTTTTTTATCCATTAGTGGTGAAGGAAATGTCATACTTGTCTGTGAAAATACTTAATACAAAAAAACAAACAAAAACAACAATACAGTAATCTTTGGTCTCACAGAATGCTACATCTCTTTATGTGACTGAAAAGACTGATATAGAACATTCAGGCTCTCAGAGGTGATCTGTCACAGAAGCTAATGCTAAAAAATAAATGATGCTGGAGATGGCAATTTTTGGATTACTCTTTTTCCATTTCCATTTTCTCCACATGATTCTTTACTTAGAACTCTTACAAGAACTCTTGTGTTCTTTTTTCCTCTCTCTTTTGTTCAAACTGGCTAAGATGAAGATGACACAATAGACAATTGGGAAAACCTAATCAAATTAAAGACCACTTGAGCAAACAAACAATGCTTATGCTTTTAAAGTAAACTGTAGTCCAGTTTAGAGGGACCTGAGGCTGTTGGATATAGTAATCCTACCTATAAATGTTGTTGAAATGTATCTCAGAAATGTTGGGTAATCATCTCCAAGGTATTAATAGTATTAAGAAATATAAGGCACTGTAGCCAAACCAACAGCTGTAAGAGGAAATGCAGCCTCAGGTTAATCAGTAGGACAGTGCAGATGGCTGACATGGAGCCAAAAAAAATGTCCAGAGACATTCAGACTTAACGCCAAGATCAAAGGTACATGACTGATTGCACCCTCCAGCACTTTCTAAACTACTCCAGGCTTAGAAGACCACGACTGTTGCCCTGTTCCCTAATTCTGGACCTCAAGGAGCACTGCCCTGCATGCTATGGATGTGTCCCTGCTCCAAACACACCTGATTCAAATGAATGGGTCAGTAACAGACTTTTGTGGACCTTGATGATGAGCTGATGGGGATCCATTTCGTCTGAATCAGTTGCGTTGGAGTAGGGAAACTTCTAAAGCATGGAGAGCACCAGCTCTACAATTGTAGAGCTGTATGACCTGTATGTGTAAAAAAAACATAAGAAAACCAGACTTCAATTTGCTGTACTAAATTACTGTTTAGAATTAGTCTGAAAATACTTAGGAAAATGCATGGTTGTTTTAATTTGACACTTCAGCAAAGCTGCAGAATCTAGTATCTTGATAACTGAAAAGCATCTGAGAAACGTGTAAAACCTAAAGACATAAGTAGCCTTTAAAGGTGTAAAGAAATTGGAGACATATATGGATTCTGAAATTCATATTTGCAAAATAAAAAACGGATCTTTTACAGTATAAAAGCTTGAATAGCTTGACATGTTTTTTTTTAATCATAAAAGTTGTATCCTTGCTTTTTTAGTGTCTGAGCCATTTTCTTGAGTGCAGCTGAACATTGCTATGGCGCTAATCTATAGGCAGCTCTGTAGCTAATTGACATTTGTAGACAGATGGCCTTCTTCTAAGAAGCCAAGGAGATTAGTAACAAATCTCTAACAAACAACATGCTACACTCAACTTTATGCCATAAACAAGCCTGTTTTCATGTACATCCAAACAGCTTATTACAGTGTTACTGCAGCATTTTCAATGTTAGAGGGACTTGTATGAAAACTACTATCATGCTGTACATTTTTCACGCTGTTTTTGTCGTGGCAAAATGGGTGTGACCTGATGGCAAATTGTACTCACTGTCTTCTCAGTCGATGCAACAATTTCATATGGCAATATGTTTCACCAACATCTCTGACGTTCATTTGAAAGGTTCTTGACAGTCTGTCGTCTTTTATGACATTGATGTGCCTTGATGTCAATAAGATACCAAGCACCAAATTTGATCTGTGGTCAGTCTGTTCTGGTATACAAGTTTAAATTTCAAGAAACCTCACTCAGTTGATCAAACAGACATTCTATTGATGCCCCATTTCACACATGGGGGTTGTCGAAGCCTTTCAGCCCTGGGTTGCTGTTTGGACCCTGATAATGGCTGCTTCTGGTCATTCTAGTTACATTTGGGCTGGAATTAGGTTGCAAGTATGAAATATAAACATGTCTGGGTTGATTGCTTTTCTTTTGTTTTAGTTTGAATCTGTTCATGTTCTAAGTGACTCTTTTCACTCAGGACTAGAAATAAAGGTTTGGGATGGGGTTCACACTAAAAGGATGCTAAGCTCAACTTTTGTGTGACACAAACACAAAGCAAACTCATTCTGACTTTGCAAGCGGTCTTCAGAGGATGTGCCATGGTGAGCGGTGGATTTAGATTTGGATGTCAGGAGCAGGGTGAAGAGGAAGATTATGTTCTCACACGACAGGAAATTAGTGAAGTGGGGATTTTAAAAGAAAAAAAGGCAGAGTCACCTCTCGATGCAGTCTGAGATTTGAGTGGGATTTTGTCACATGTCAGGCCAAAATGAGGAGTGGGAGAAAAATGGACAGTCATTGAATTGAACTGACACATCTCTATGGGGTGTAGAGATGTGTCTACAAGTTTTGATTCTCGTTTTTATTTACTCTGAACTCATACACACACCCCTGTGCTGTTTCTTGCTGGTAAATTATCACATTCAGTCACATTCAGTGTAGTCCCATTTTTTTATGCTTGTTGTAAAAAGCTGTCACTAGTTTTTATATAAGCACTGGAACTGCTGTTTGGGTGTTGACCTTTTGTTTTTCATGGAGGCAGGTGAAAGCTCACTGATAGCAAGGAATCTGAATTAGGTAATAAACAGTGAGATTATAAAAGTATGACTGATGAGGTAAGCCACTCAGATGCAGAATAAAGTGGATTATGCCTGCATTATTTTGGGGGTAAAAAAAGAAATTTTGATATTATTTTTTTTCTTATGCATCCCCTCTGCAGCCAGAAACACATTTTGCACTGCACCATTTGCATTAACATTTTTCTTCTTTGGAGCTGAGCACAGCTGCCACACAGGCAACACATGCTTATTTTAGCCCTGATCCTGAGGTCAAATCTTCTGCAGAGTTTCTCTTGCTATATGTGCTGAGCTCACCACAGCCACACACTGGAATCATGCCTTTGAATCCTGTGAAAACAATTTGATTTAATTTAGAAATGGTCTTGTATGCTGTTTTACTTACTCTTACTGGTCTATCAAATCTGTTGGCCTGATTTTAAATAGTGTACAGGAGGGATCAGGGGATTTGTATTCAATCATTGACATGAGTCATCAATTTGAGTCTGAAGGTCATTATTGATGAAGTAATTATTTTAGCATAATTTGTGTGCGCTTGATTGCAGAGGATGTACAGGTTTGATGGAGCAGTTGTGATCTAATTATTGAATAACCATTACTCTGGAAAGTCATCTCAACATCCTGCACATTTACATAAAACTGTAGAAGTGCTACCTGATATAGATGTTGTATTTCAGGGGAAAAACAAGGATTTTCAAGCTTTTCAGGCCCTTGAAGGGTTTCTTATTTTTGAACAACACACTGATGCAGTTCCTTATAAACTTTGATATATCATTCATACTACATTATGTAAAATGTTTGTCTTCATTTGCAGTGACATTAAAAATACATTTACTCAAGGTGAGCTGGTTGTGGCGTTGCTTTCATGTTTTTATTTGCTCATGAGGAAAGGCAGATGTTTTTTTTTTCTTTCGTAGTTGATCTTAGATTGATTAAAAAAGGACATCTTGCATTTTTGTGGGAATAGATGGAATTCTGGACAGACTAAACACTTTTGAAACATCAGTTTTTGGAAGTTGTTGCAGCTGTCTGCTTTTCTCCAGGCTTGGCAACAACAGCTAAAAGCCAACGTTTTCCAGGAGTGCATATGTGTAATTGTGAGACCTTCTGGCTTTCCAAGTTTAACATTTATACAGAAGAACTGCTTTTTTTTTCTCTCTTTTTTAGCAGTAGGGTAAATGGAGTCTGTGTAACTGTTGGAGATGATAGCAACTTTAAACACAAAGCATGAAAATCATCCAAGGTTATCTAACCTGCAAAGTAAACCTGAATTGTGCCATTGCTTTTTTTTTTTTCTTTTGCTTGCCTTTTATGGGGTATTTAGCATGATTTATTGCTGTTCCATTACTTCCATTTCTGTTGCTTCATACATATGTTTGAGGAGCAACAATTATCTAAAAAAAACACAAAAGAATAACAATTAGTGTATCCTACTATCAAAAAGACTGACAGTTCCTCTTCCTTTTGAGCATTGTGATCCAAGAGATAAAAAAAAAAAAAATAATAAGACCATCAGTAATCCACATCATTGCACTGGATTGCATGTTCTTTCATTTCCATGAATGAGAACTCTGAAATCTCATTTTTGCTGTTCAAAATACCTGCTTAGACACATCAGCTACGATGATTTGAGCTAAACAGTTTCCTTCAGAGTAACATTTCTAACTATTTCAGTGACCAGAACACACCCATACTACCTTCACTGCAATAAACATTAACCCTTTCTGCGGCAGGATTAACAGATTAAATTGAGTCCCACTAGCATTCTGAACAACGGCCGTAATCTGCTACATTTTATAGTATTATATTTTCAGACGTGAATCAGGTCAGCTCATCTAATCCCCCCTCTCCCCTTCACATCCCCCTCTTTTGCTTCATGCCACAACATAAGAAAGAAGAGTAAGTGTAACCAGAGGAATCTTATTTCCTGTCAGGAATATTTTGACATCAAATGGAAAACACTAAAAAATGCAATATGAACAGTGAAAAATTAAAGCTGCAGCTTTTAATGAAAGGAATCGTAAATGTTCGAAAGTTAATAGTGTAAGAAGGTGGGCATTGCACCAGTGAATCAGAGACAAATTCAGTTATGTGTCTGTGACTTGTTATAAATTCAAACCTAATAGTCTTATTCAAATGTTTTGTTATTTGTGGGGCTGATGATAAAAAAAACCCTCTTATTTTAAATGAACTCTAGCAGCATTACTCTTTTGGGGGTGGGGATTTGGTCATGTGACTTAAATAAGTACATTTCTACCAAAACATTGCGAAACTGTGTGTAAGTGCTTGACATTTTATTTTCGCAGGGCTTTTCCCAGATGTGGGAGGCGGCTATTTTCTGCCCAGGCTCCGCGGGAAGCTGGGACTGTTTCTCGCCTTGACGGGCTTCCGACTCAAAGGACGTGATGTGCAAAGAGCTGGCGTCGCCACTCACTTTGTAGAATCCAAAAAGGTGCTAAAACTGAACTCTAGTAGACAGAATTATTGGGAACTCATTCAGCTCAGAATCACTCCAAGGTCATGTGATAGCGCTACAGGAACAGGTGCAAGGCGGGAATGTGGCCAGATGTTCTTGGTTAGATGTTTGCCAACGTTTACTGACTGGTCCAAAGGCCAGTTGTGTTTATCTTGGTGTTGACTTAATTGTCAAAACGGTGGGTGGCAGAGTTTGCTCAACATTGTAACCTTTGGGGGGTTTTTTTAAATTTTCTTTTTAGGGTTAATGAGATGTCTGACAAATTTAACAGCAGATCTTGATTAGAAAATTAGAACCCACTTCTATAGAAATAAGGAAAAAAGTCATTACTTCCTGGTCAATTGGCAGTGTTCTTTGCTAAAGATAAAACTTGATACGGAGCCCGTCAGTAAGTGTGCTTACAGGACAGACTGCTGCGCTCCCACGCAACAATACCAGTGTGTCATTTTCTTTGTCAGTCCAAATTGCACTGTCCTTGATATTCTTTTACAAAAAGAGGAAAAGAGCTGATGCAAATTTCAGTTTAAAACAGCTGCTTTTGCTATATGAGAACCGAGAAAAATATATCCATCTGCTTTCACAAATAATAGAAATTCAGCAAGATCTTTTGAAACAAACCAATAAGTGTCCTGATCTACAGATCCCAGACCTGGAGAAGGAGCTGGTGGACCTGAAGTCTCCCTCTGATGCAGCTATCTCCAGGAGTGCTGGAGTCCTACCAGAACCAGGTCAGAAAGCAAGGATGCTCTTGTACATACAAATATAACACCAACACTCAACATAAAAACTTGACAACATGTGCTAAACAGCCTCACTGAACAATGATCCATTTTTGTTTCTGCTCTTCTTCTACAGAGTAGTCTGGACTCAGACAAGCCTTTTGTCTTGGACAAGCACATTTCTGATATTGACAGGTAGACTTTTCATTTCTGTAATACCAAACACAAGCATAACCTGAGAGTTAAATGGTTTTTACAAAAGTCAGTCACTTGATATAACAACTTGTCAAATTTATCTCACTGGTTGTGGCTTCCTGCTCTAAGATCATTAATTCTGGCTGGAAACTGCTGTCTTCAAATGCAGACCTGCTTGGCTCTGTAGTTGTCACTAAATGTGTACAGTGAACGTCGTACTTGTTGGGGATTAGGTTCTTCTGTTTTTGACATAAGTAGTGCTCCATAAGGATTGCGATACTTCAGCCTTTGGATATGTACACACAACTTGGAAGAATTCAAAATGCAAATTTTTTCTTTCCCCTCCCATCAGGCTTTTCAGCTCCAGCAGCGTGGAGGGAATCATGCAGAATCTGAAGGCAGATGGTTCAGAGTTTGCTAAGAAACAATCTGAGGTATGTCCTTCAACTGCGGCTGATTTAATGTTATGATCTCTGTTCATTTATATATGTGGAGTGAGTGTAGAGAAAACTGTTAATGTTGGCGCAGAGACATGTATGCAATTTCTGATTTATCCCTCATTTGTCTTAAACACTTGTACTGATTCAATGCAGTCATGTCTGCATTCACTGACTCTGATGGAGACTTTGTTGTAGATGCAGTTTCATTCATACATTTATTTAGGCAGCATATGAGTCAGCAGTTCAAAAATTTGCAGTTCAGTACGTTGATGCAAGAGATGAGTGGCATTAATGAATAGAAGTATCACCTTTTTGGTGTCAGTTTCAAAACCTTAAACACAGTGGTTTAAGGCGATAGTTACATAAGTCATGTTTTAGGCTGTCAGACTTCCTCACGTACAGTAAAGCTGAACATTCACTAACTGTGCAGACACTGACCTGCATGCTTTAGATGTTTCCCTTCCCCAACACACCTGATTCAAATGTAAAGATCACCATCACCTTGTTAGTGACTTATTCATTTAAATCGGGTATGTTGGAGCAGAGAAACGTCTAGCGGGTGGTTCGCAACTGGTGGGACGCGACCCAAAAGTGGGTCGCAGACCCGTTTTCAGTGGGTCGTGGGCCTTTGCCTGGGGAAGGAAATGCTAAAAAAAAAAAAGCGTGTCATTCATACTCCTTAACAGTAGATGGCGATAATGGCCTGTAATGCGAGTTGACACCCGCCAGTTCACACCATAGAAAAAGACCTGCAAAGTTTGTTTCCATATGTTGAGCAGGTGAAACACAGATACAACGAAGAAAATATGAGATGTGGATTTTCTTATCTTGAAGACAAAGGTCAGTGAGTGGTTATTCAGATAAAACTATATATTTTGAGTTCTTTTTGAAACTACTGCTCAGTGGTTGCACTGTTTTATTTCATGTTTGTGCATAAAATCACTGTTGAGTCTTAAAAATGGCTGTTACTGAAATGTTGTGTTTATGTCAGATTTAAGATTAATGCTTAAATAAGTGACTATATAGTTTTAATAGGAAATTGTTACATATTCAGGAAGTGGGTACTCAGCAAATGCTACATATTTGAGTTCTTTTTGAAACTACTGCTCAGTGGTTCCACTGTTTTATTTCATGTTTGTGCATGTCTAGTCTGTTAAAAAAGGCTGAAGTTACTGAAGTGAAGTAGTTTAGATTTAATTAAAATGCAGCTAATTGAGCATCAAAGGGAATATTTCCCACTTGAAGTCATTTTGGTTTTTGCCATTTTGTTTCACCAATAAACTTTTTTTTTTTGTGTTGGCATTCTGTGATATTCTATTCTACTATCTCCAATTCAAACTGCACGATCTTTTCATTCAATAAATTAGAGAAGTTGTCATTAAGGGTGATGGTGGGTCCTGAAGCCAAACCAGTTGAGAACCACTGGTCTAAAGCATGGAGGGCAGTGGCCCCCAAAGACCAGCATTAAGAAAAACTGATATATCTTAGGGTGGACAGAAATTCAACTGCATTTAAAAACAATCATCAGTACTGTTTTATTGGTGTTGTGTGCAATTAGCACAGTCAGAACCAACCTGTTGGGACCCTTTCAGACACGCAGCACTGCAAAAGATGCATAAACGCATGGAGAAAATGTCTCTGAATATATAGCCCCAATACACCACCATTAAATGAATTACACACAAGACAACCTCTTTCACACATGCACAGCTTCTTATTTATCAGGTTTATAACTGGCTGTCCAACAGCTCTCACATTAAACAGATGCTTTCAGTTGCTTTTATCAACAGCCTCTATTTTTTTTACTTGCTTGACCTGTTATAAGAATTGTTATGGCAATATGACAAGTTGTTGTGAGAAAACCTGGACTCTGTAAGGTCTTTAGTGATGGAGAGAGTCAATGTCACATACAAGATTGATAATGTCTGCATTAAGGCGCTCTTCATCATTTTCAAAGGCGTGTCTCAATGAAGAGTGAGGAACTTTAAACCAGAATATCTGAAAGACATTGCTTTGACAGCTTGATGAAGTCATACATTTGATGTGTCTGATCTATGAATCTGGGATATCATTAACTGGAATGATATTTGAAATTACATATTAGTAATTATTAGTAACCTCACTCTAGGGTCTTAATAAGGTTAGTCTCAGATTCCCTGTTGAGGGGTTTCAAAGCTCTTAGCAAACCGCAGTGATGCCAATTATCAGCCCTGCATCAATGTTTCCGAACTGTGACTCAGCTTTTTCCACTTAATTTTAACATGTATACTCAAATCGAGGGGCTTTCTCAGGATTTGCAAAATCACCTTGACAAAAGAATCCATCACATCATTTTGTGACCAAAATCTAAACCATTGAGCTCAGTCTCAGTTGTTAAGGTGACAGTCAATGCAGTCTGCTTCTCTTCCTCCTCTTCACTGACTCTTCCTGCTTTTAGTCCTTTGTTGATTTGATTGTTGGATTATGTTAGTGGAAGTATTATTTAAGACTGCGAGCACTTTCCTGAACAGTTTTCTCAAAATTTCCTAAACGTAATAGCCCTCTGATGTATCAGGTTACCTTTGTAGTCTGGTGCAAAACCAGCTGAGTAATCTTATAAAACATAGCCCATGCTCCAGATTATTAAAGGAAAAATGAGGAGATTGTATCCCTCCCTCATCTGGTAGATCAGGGAGGGATACAATCTCCTCATCTTTTTTTTCTCCCATCTACTCATTTTTGCATGTGCGTCCAATAAATCATAACTATCTAACTGGGTTGGAGCTTCTTTCAGCAAAAATACCAGGATTTTTTTCAGCATGTTTTCAAACCATGACAACATGAATTTGAACCAGTATCGTCTTTCGTTCCTTAGCTGAATCATTAAATATTAAAGGTCCACTTCCTCAGTTACTCTACACCACTTTCCCACTTTCCTGCCCTTAAAATCGATGTCCTTGTTTGCACAATGCCGTACTATTTTCTCTCGTTCCATCATTAAAAAAAAAAAAAAAAAACAATATCTAAAAGCAAACTAAGAAATTCACTGGCATCTTCCAGTTTGAAAGCTGAGCCTGATTGACAAACTGTATGTATGTACATATATACATATATACATCCATCCATCCATCCATCCATCCATCCATCCATTATCTATACTCGCTTAATCCTCTGCAGGGTCACAGAGAACTGCTGGAGCCTGTCCCAGCTCTTTTTGGGTGAAAGGCAGGGGTACAGCCTGGACAGGTCGCCAGTCCATCACAGGGCCACACAGACAAACAACCACTCACAATCACTCCTATGGGCAATTTAGAACCACCAGTTAACCTGACATGCATGTCTTTGGACTGTGGGAGGAAGCTGGAGTACCTGGAGGAAACCCACACAAGCACGGGGAGAACATGCAAACCCCACACAGAAAGGCCCCTGCCGAGGTTTACATTTATACAATGTATATTTATAAAAATAATCATTTTTTCCACTTCCTCTAGATCTTGTCTAAAATGTCTCCCACCTCCCTGAAGATCACCTACAAGCAGCTGCAAGCAGGTGCAACTTTGAGTCTGCAGGACGTGTTGGTGATGGAGTATCGACTTAGCCAGGCCTGCATGGTAAAAACCAACAATCAGTATTCGTGAGACACAGTTTGATTGCATCTTTGTCAAAATTAGGGCAGATTATGAACTTATTAGCTCTATTTACCTTAATGTATTTTAGCTGTTTTAATTCGAATTGATGCTATATGTGAGTGTACAGCCTAACAGAACATCATCAAGTGCCTCTTCTGTTTCAGAGGGGCTTTGATTTCTACGAGGGCGTACGAGCTGGTAAGTTCTTGCATCACAAGTGTTTTCAATAGATTGAACACTGAGCTAGAAAATATGGGACATGAAAATGCAGCAAATGTCATCGTTACAGTGACTGTTATTGTTATCAGTGGATCGGTAACAAAAATATATAAATAAGATCCTGGCTAATAATCTGTTCAGACTTGAAAGGATCACTCTACACCAGCATACAATTGACTGCTTCTCAAGTTTTGAAATATGTTTGGAATAGTTTCAGCTCCTCTCAAACTGGCTTTGGAAAATCTTTGCTGCTCTTCTTCATCCAAGTCTCTTTAAATGTTGGGATTTTTTTTTTCTTTTTTCCATTTCCAGTGCTGGTTGACAAAGACCAGAATCCCAAGTGGAACCCATCAACTCTGGAGGAGGTGTCCGACCAGAGTGTAGACGAGTGCTTTTCCTCACTGGGAGAGAAGGATCTGGCTTTGTGATGTTTGTCATTCAGCAGCTGCTTCCCACCTTCAAATAGATACCACGAAGCCTTCTGTAAACAGCCACTTCCTGTCCTCTTCTTTTCTTTCATGGTCAGTCATTTGAGGCCTGTGCTAGTTTGGTTAAGAGAAAGTCTGTTAACTTATGGCTAACACATAAATCTAAGTGGTTTGGGTCGGGACTGTTGCCATGGAGTACTAATACAGTGAGTCCACTTGTGTTTTATAGAGAAAAAAAAACGAAGGTAAAATTAACAGACTGTTCCTCTGCAGCTAAGGGAAAAAATGGATATAAAATTTATGATTCACAGCCAGATATCAAAATTGGTAGCAGAAGTGTTTAATGTTTTCTACACAGGTTGTACAGCAGTGACTCTGTTATGCTGCATATTCAAGAATCCAACAAACAGCCCTACATTAACAGGAGGACATGGGAGGGGAGATGATCTCATCATTGAGTGCTTTTTCACATTTCCCGTGGGTGCTTGTAGGTGTGACGCATATCGGTATCATTTATGTTTTTACAGTGTGGTCACTGGCTCCAATACACATAATGTGTTGTCTTTGTTTCCTTACAGTCCTCTTTATTTATTATGATTTCTGTGATTGGTTTATTGCATCTAAAAGAATTGTTCAAATAGGCTGAAATGCGTGATTGATGTTTGTTTTTTTTCCTCTTTAAATGTTTGTGATAGACTCTTCTATTATTCAAAATTATTCAAATCACTGCCCTGAACATTAAGCCTTCATATCTGCAGTGTTTATGAGACAGCCAGTGTCAAATTAGGCATGTGGTGGAGCTGTCTATAGTTTTCTTGTAAAACTTGAATAACTTCAGATTACACTTATCAGTATGAAGAAACAAAGCAGCTGCTCAGATATAAAAATCTACAATGCAAGCACATCCATTTCCAAGTGGTAAGTCACTTACAGTGTTGCTGCTATACTTTAACAGTATATCATTAGGTTTTTGTTTGTTTGTTTTATTGTTTTAACCTTTTTGTGCAAATTCTGAACCCAGAACCCTCATTCCTTCTAGAAGCTTCAAGGCTTTATTTCAGCAGCAAAGTGCAGTCTGAGGCTCTTTTCGTCTTCCAGTGTTTCCGTTACAGCGGTTTATTGAGGAGGACAAGACAAACTCCACGTACTTCAGAGAAGTAAACTGCCATAAACACTAAGAGCACCATCGCAGTTTATGACTTTGCTCTTCAAACAAACGCTATCTAGGACTCATTTCTAAATCCTCTTGTTTGTCCTACATGTAGCTGAACTCTTAACCCGCTCTGTACTCACCATGTATCCACACGCTTTGTTTAATCGGCACCTTAAACAAACACCAAGTCGGGCTGCCCGGTGGCGCAGTTTAAAAGATTAATGAAACATTTCACTGATGGAAGGCATAACTGATTTATTGGCATCAGTTTTTAATCACACTGTAAACTACAGTTGAATGAGCATCATACCATAGGAAAAAGGTTACTCATTTTAGGTCATTTCAGGAAAAATTATCACAGGCTGATGTGGATCATTCCACAGAGCTGCTTCCTGGAGATTATTCTTCTTTTACTTGGCAACAAAGAAAAAATCCTGGAAGAAGCAGGTCACCCCCCCCCCCCCCCCCCCCCTCCATCATTTATCAAACTGCTTGTGCTTCACTCCATAAAGTCAACTGCTCCTCCGCTGCTTTAGCTCTGCCACCCTGTCACTGCTGTTTATTCTGTTGGTCACTTAGATTTTGGTTGTTTCCCGGTACATTAGAGAAGATACAGATACGAGAGTGGAACATCTACGGTCGCTGGCAGCAGTCCCGTCACACTGACTTTGGCTGGACTTGGCAGAGACGGTGCCTTACTGGAAGAGCTCGGCTGTTTTGAGGCCAGTCTTGCAGCCGTGAATGTGCCGTTACCCCATTTTAAATTACTTTCTTGAGACGCTGCACAAATATGGTAAATAAAATGTGAAAGGGGATAAAACAATAATGTAAAACAGAAAAGCAGCTGTTGGATTCACCTTCACGGATGTCAGGATGTGATGCTTCTCTGCTGTAAAAGGCATGTGTAGATTTTGATCTGCTTTTTTTTTTTTTAAATAAAACAACCAGTTTAATCAGATTGTCTTAAGATGTATAATGAGGAATGTTTGACTACTGTCAGAGTATTTTTTTTTTTTCCAACAATGAAATAAGAAAATAAATGACAGGTCACCAAAACCTGTACGGGGAATACTACAAGCATCTGCACATCAGGTAATCCATTGAGATTAATAAATCCCGACCACTATTATCTGGGATCAAAACAGTTATCATCTCCGCCTCTGACCACACAGGTCAGAGGTCACTGCAGATATACCTTAAAACGTATGAGCTTTAAAACTATAAACCAGCATTTAGAAAAGGAAGCATCACATGCAAGACAGATATTTCAGTGGAGACGAGACTTTACATGGGATCTATTTTCAGCTTTGTAGATGTTGAAGACTCCTTTTTACTCATTTCATTTCAAAAATCCTAAGATGTGAGCTGTGTTGTAATTAAGAAAAAAATGTATATTTGTAAACACAAGTTGTCAAAATTAAAGTTTGCTCAGTGCGGACAGACTGGAAATGCTGCCTGACAGCATTGTTTAATGTGAACTCAGATTGCAATCACCCAGTTGGACTTTTTTTTTCCTATTAATTAAAAAAAAAGGCATATATGACCATTAAAGCTCAAAAATGTGAAACATAAAAGAAATTAGCATATTTAATACAGGAACTGACCAAACTCCCGCTACCACTTTGTGCCACTGCCACTTTTTATGTGTTGTGTTTCTGAAACCAGTCGTTCAAACACTCACAGAAAGTGGTTTTCAGCAGGGAGGTTGGTCTTTCTTGATACATGCTGTCTGATGAAGAATTAGCAATGTGACTTAAAGAGAGAAATGTAACTTCAGTCTTCTTGTTAGTTCACCAGATGTTTGGAAAGACCCCCAGAGATTCATTTGTCCACACAGGTCAGTGCACATTAGGCTTTATGTGTTAATTTAGTTTAGACATGTGGGTTTGAGCACGTGTTTCCTGGCTCACTATTCTGCTTCTCCCGACAACCCACTTTTTTTTTTTTTTTTGACATCTCTTGAAGAGAGAGCTGCAATAGCATCTGTATTTGCGAGTCTACCTTATAAACTCACACATCTACTTTATTGAAAATGGCTAAGTTTATGTCAATGCACAAACTCTTAGCAGAGTATCAAGGAGAAGGCAAGTGGTTACAATACCCAAGCACATCCTTTTTATGACTTGTTACTGCTATTTTGGTTCATATTTGCAGTTATTCTCTCACTACAACACTGTTCAAAGCTCTTCTTGCTATAAATAGTTGTATGGCAGTTTGTGTCCTCAAGAGTTAAGTTGGCAGTGAGACTTTAATTTTGGGTTTATCCCATGAGACACACAATATTTTCCTGACTGTATCGACACCATCCAAAGTCCAGTTCTGTATGATACCCTCTTTTAAATGAACGGTGGGAAACCATTCACTGAAGCATCTTAACCCGTAATTTCATTGGTCTCATAGTAGCACTCATACAGAGCTCTGGCAGTTGTTGATTCTAGATATGCTGTTGTACTCTGGTGCACGTGGATATCCTCCATCATGGAGGAGCACTGCGTTATCTTAGTATGTGATAAAATGGACTCAACTGAAATGGATTTCAACGTTTACATATTTGTGTTGTTTTTCTCTGGAGTATTTCCCAGTTAATTATTTTACAAAGAGGACCAAACAAAATCCTCAACATTTTAAACTCCCAGTTCCATTGATGAGATGAATCCCATTGAAAAATGTGTCGCTCTCCAATACCCATGTTTACTTGTGGTTAAGAGACCAACGAGCCCAGGTGAGCCGAGCCTTATCACATTTCCAGAACTGTGCCTTGTGTATAGAAAATAGCCCCGAAGACTGGATATGCATCTTTTGTGCACAAGATTTCGTGGACATATTTTGAGCAGGTTGCCTGTTAGATGGGGGGCAATGATCAGGCTAGCTAATGGCAGTGAAATAAGCAGAGCTGAGAAAGATGTCCATTGAGACTATCCCACAAGAACTCCAGAGAAACCATTAAGAGACAGTGTCAACTAACAGAATCTTTTGTCAGTCCACAAGGAGTCAACCTGATGGGTGTGTTTCTGACATGGTGATACCAAGTGAGCGCCTTTAACAAACGAGGAGATCTATTAATAACTGTATCTGGCTTGGGGACAACAGTGGATGGGATAGACTTTCACTGACAAGGAAGAACATCATGATTCTGGCCAATACCTGATAGGATTTCTTTTGCATTATGGCTTAAGTCACAGAGATCCAGCACCTACTGAGAGAGGGCACACATATGGACTGAGAATGATGATATCTAGCTGAAGACGCTTTGCTTCAGCAAGGCTCCAACTCTCAATACTGATAATCAGAGATGTAGATAGGATCAGAGTGCTTTGGACAGTTTGGAGGAAGGTTTTAGGCTCAATCCAAGTATAATCCAATCCAAAAGTAGGTCAAAACTGAATTACTGACAGCTCATTCGCATTCCTGCTCATGGCAGATAGATGCTTGAATGATTCATCCTGACACTGCTGGCCTTGTTTCACACATGCATATCCTCAGGTATCAAGGTCCAACAGTCTCAGAATTCGCTTTATGACATACTAGTTCCCATGTCATGGCACATCACATTCAATGTAGGGGATGTCACTGTAGCGACTGTCCACTTCCACCCACTGCTGCACGGCCCGGGCCACGATCTCCTCTGAGAGCCTCTGGGCGTACTCCAGCAGCACCGGGTTGATCTGAGGGGAGTTCTCCGCTGAGCCCATCTCTGAATCAACCAGGTAGGCTTTCTCACCCCCCGTCCCCTTGCCTCTGCCATCTGTCTTCTCTGTGGAGTTGGCATTTTGGGAGGCAAGGTCACTTCTTTTGGATTTGACACACCCCATACTCTGGAAGAAGTAGCATTGATTCACTCAAGGGTGGGAGATGATTGTTGGTGGTAAGGAGTCCGGTCAGATTTTCATCTTACAACATTTTCATTTTAATTCAGGCAGTGAGTTATCCAGTTATCACAACGTGAGGTACTGTCATCCACTTCCGCTCTCATCCATGTCTGTATGCCAACTTGTGATGATCAGGGCTATTTAGAAGAATGCTGAGGGGCCACTGGTTAAGACGTCCATCCCTTAGTGTGTCTGGCTGTGCTGATGCAGTTAATACGTCTCCTTTGGTGACTTCCCCAACTGTGGAGAAAAAACAAAGTGAAAGAATATGCAGGGACAGGAAGGATATTGGTAGTTTATTTTTTCCAGAGGCAGCCCATAAATACCACATGGTAGGGAACGTAGAGAGAATTGTCAATGATTTTTCACACTGTGGCAGTGGTGACTGTGTGACCCGGGGTTCAGCAGCCGGCTCCAGGTCAAGGCCCCGGTGTGATTCACCTCACACTCGGAAGGTCATTTTAAAATATTACTCAGCTCCTCCTCCTCCTCCCTTCCACATCTACCCCAAAGTGTTTTATGACTCAATCCCACGCTCCATTTTGTCTGACGTGACACAAGGGCGTCTGTCTTGAGCTTGAGTGGACTGATGTCGCTGTGTTGTAAGCCTGTGTGTCCCATCTGTTCCACTAACCAAGCGGTCTGAATCACTGTGACAGCTCCTTTTCTAGGACCGCGGGCCTTGATGCACAGCAAACATGTGCTTCATTCAGACAGCATCATGCTGTAGTCTACACAACATGCAGGCCATGAATGATTTATGCAAAGAGGGGAGTCTCCCTGATAGTAAAACAACGTTTGGAGAGGCACACACACACACACACACACACACAAGTGTCTGGACCATGACACAAAAATCCTCTGCCACAGCTGACACTGTTTAATGAGCTTAAATCAAATCAAATGAAGCTGAAAACATGTCTAAATGTGTAGAAAATTGTGGCAGCATCAGCTGGATGAAGTCAGACACATGGGTTTTGAATTAAACCTCCCGACTGACTTCTTTGAACAACATAGTGTTGTGAGGTTTTGAGCAAACATGATGCAAAAAAAAAAAAAAAAAAAAAAAAAGAAGACGTTAAATTCAAATGTGAAACAGTAGAGCTGTACATACTTTTAAGAGAGTGAGGCAATACGGTCCGATTTGCCTTCATTCCAGCAGAAAAATAATCCGGTCACAGAAGAAATCATCCAAAGTCGTTTCAGTAAACAACAATGTGTAGATGGCTCAGCCCTGTCCTCAGCTCTCCAAACAGCATCCGAACCACCTCAAGTTAAACATGCTGTATGCGGCGGGACCAATTCATCCTCCAAGTTGCCGCTGCGGTTTGCTGGTTTTGTTATTCGGGATGAGACGCTCAGTGAGGTTCCGGGATGTATCTGATGAAAGAACTGCGACAGGCGGGGTCTCGGTTGCTCTTCAGTCGCTTTGTGGAGCTCCACCGCAGGAATCGCAGGTCTCGTCCAGACTGACTTCAGCGCAATGATTACAGCCGCGCCTGGAGGAGAGTCCGGGCGCTGCGCATAAACAACGGCTCTGCAGCGCACAGAACAACGCTGCCCTCTGCCGGCCACTGATGGGAACGCTGCAGAGAATAGAATAGAATAGAATAGAATAGAATAGAATAGAATAGAATAGAATAGAATAGAATAGAATAGAATAGAATAGAATAGAATACCTTTTCTAGTCCATGTTGCTCTGACAACTCTGATAATCAACCTAAGATGGTCCAAATCCCAACACCAAAAACCCGACCAAAGAGAGAGGAATGTTATTTTATTCCTGTTCAATATGTGGTTCAAGTTCTTTAACAGCCCTAGGTCTTTTTTCGTCAATTTTTTTTTTCATATCATTATGTTACAAATGTTTTCAGTTGTGAAAAAAGTCTGTATTGCAGGCATGCGGGGCAGTTCAGCACCAGCACTCTTACTGCAAAGTCATTGTTTTGTAATGGATCCAGTTTGTGGTTTAGCAAGGTCTTGGTGAAAGATACAAGGTCCCTGAAAAATATAGTGTCCGGGCAGGAGCATATGGTGCTCTAAAGCCTGTATTTACCTTTCAACACTGACATTTCCTTTCCAGTTGTGCAAAGCGTGCAGTCCAAAGGCATGAATCCACCTCCATGGCATCAGAGAAACAGACTTTTGAACTGAGCACTGACAACAAGCCTCTCCTCTTCACTCTGGAGCAGGTGGCATCAATGCTTTCCAAAATGAATTTAAAATTTTGCTTCATTTGACCCCAGAACAACTTTCCATTTTGACTCAGCCCATTTTAAATAAGTTTTGTGTCAGAAAACAGCAGCGTTTCTGGATCAAGTTCAAAAGTGTCTTCTTTGTCTGACAAAGCTTCAGTCTGCACTTGTGGTTGGTGCAGCAAAATATGATCTTAGACAGCAGTTTCCCCAAGGTCTTCCTGAGTATGTGCAGTGACTTCCATCACAGAATCATGTGTTTTTGTTTAATGTGGTGCTGCGGGACTGAAGATCACAGGCATCCAAGACTGAATTTCTGACGTGTCCCCGGTGCACAGAAATTTCTTCATATTCTCTGAGTTTGAAAACCTCCTGCAGAAGAACATTGCACTACAACAAGATGAATATTATTTACTGTTGCCGGCCAGTGGTCATAATGTTATGCTTAATCAGTATATATGCAATTGAAGCCAGATATTTACAAAAAACTGTATAACTGTATAAACTGTATTTTTTCTCCCTCACTGTCTGACATTTAACCTGACAAAACATTTCCTGTTTTTGGTCAGTTAAGATTACCAATATTATTTCTGTTTGTTAAATGCCAGAATAATACATTTTTTTTCATTAATTTCTTCAAAGTCAAAAGTATACATACAAAAGATTACTATGCCTTTAAATAATTTGTGAAAGCACAGATGATGATGGATTTGGGAGCTTCAGATTGGTTAATTAACAACATATACCGGTAAGTGAATTGGCTATTACAGGTGTGACAATTACCATGTGTACGGTGTACATTTTGAGGACATCATCAGCCGTCAAGAGTCAGGTCTCGCTCATCAGATGAAAAGTCATCGTATCCCAGGAAAACCTCTGTCAGGTATCAGAAAAAAACTCTGTCAGGTCTCAGAAAAAACTCTGTCAGGTCTCAGAAAAAACATTGTCAGGGCTCAGGAAAACCTCTGTCAGGTATCAGAAGAAATCGTGGAACACCATGTACGTCATCTTCATGTGACAAAACCAACAGCGCCAGGCTAAAACGTAATTGAGACGCACCAAAAGCAAATGGTTGATGTATGTTGGGAAAGATGGTGAGTTAACGGCTATTTGTAATTTATTTGTTGTGATTATTTATTAGAGCTTTGTTTTAAAATATGTGTGTACCGCAACCCTTAGCTAGGGTGAATAGCAATTTTAAGTGGCTGCCAATTTTAAGTGTATGGCTGCACGTATGGCTGACAATTTTAAGTGTATGGCTGCATGTATGGCTGCCAAGTGTATGGCTGCATGTATGGCTGCCAAGTGTATGGCTGCCAATTTTAAGTGTATGGCTGCATGTATGGCTGCCAATTTTAAGTGTATGCCTGAAGGTATTGCTGACAATTTTAAGTGTATGGCCAATTTTAAGTGTATAGCTGCATGTATGGCTGCATGGATGGCTCCCATTTTAAGTGTATGGCTGTATTAAGGCTGCCAATTTTAAGTGTATGTGTGCACTTATGGCTGCCAATTTTAAGTGTATGGCTGCATGTATGGCTGCCAAGTGTATGGCTGCATGTATGGCTGCCAATTTTAAGTGTATGGCTGCACGTATGGCTGCAGCCATACGTGCAGCTATACACTTGGCAGCCATACATGCAGCCATACGCTTGGCAGCCATACACTTAAATTGGCTGCCAATGCAGCCATACATTGCAGCATGCAGCCATACACTTGGCAGCCATACATGTAGCCATGCACTTAAAATTGGCAGCCATACATCATGTATGGCTGCCAATTTTAAGTGTATGGCTGCATGTATGGCTGCCAATTTTAAGTGTATGGCTGCATGTATGGCTGCCAATTTTAAGTGTATGGCTGCCAAGCGTATGGCTGCATGTATGGCTGCCAAGTGTATAGCTGCACGTATGGCTGCCAAGTGTATGGCTACATGTATGGCTGCCAAGTGTATGGCTGCATGTATGGCTGCACGTATGGCTGCACGTATGGCTGCCAAGTGTATGGCTGCATGTATGGCTGCCAAGTGTATGGCTGCCAAGTGTATGGATGCCAATTTTAGGTGTATGGCTGCATGTATGGCTGCCAATTTTAAGTGTATGGCTGCATGTATGGCTGCCAATTTTAAGTGTATGGCTGCATGTATGGCTGCCAATTTTAAGTGTATGGCTGCATGTATGGCTGCCAATTTTAAGTGTATGGCTGCATGTATGGCTGCCAATTTTAAGTGTATATCTGCATGTATGGCTTCCAATTTTAAGTGTATGGCTGCATGTATGGATTCCAATTTTAAGTGTATGGCTGCATGTATGGCTGCCAATTTTAAGTGTATGGCTGCATGTATGGCTGCCAATTTTAAGTGTATGGCTGCATGTATGGCTGCCAATTTTAAGTGTTTGGCTACATGTATGGCTGCCAAGTGTATGGCTGCATGTATGGCTGCCAAGTGTATGGCTGCACGTATGGCTGCCAATTTTAAGTGTATGGCTGCATGTATGGCTGCCAATTTTAGGTGTATGGCTGCATGTATGGCTGCCAATTTTAAGTGTATGGCTGCATGTATGGCTGCCAATTTTAAGTGTATGGCTGCATGTATGGCTGCATGTATGGCTGCAAAGTGTATGGCTACATGTATGGCTGCCAAGTGTATGGCTGCATGTATGGCTGCACGTATGGCTGCACGTATGGCTGCCAAGTGTATGGCTGCATGTATGGCTGCCAATTTTAAGTGTATATTTGCATGTATGGCTTCCAATTTTAAGTGTATGGCTGCATGTATGGATTCCAATTTTAAGTGTATGGCTGCATGTATGGCTGCCAATTTTAAATGTATGGCTGTATGTATGGCTGCCAATTTTAAGTGTATGGCTGCATGTATGGCTGCCAATTTTAAGTGTATGGCTACATGTATGGCTGCCATTTTAAGTGTATGGCTGCATGTATGGCTGCCAAGTGTATGGCTGCATGTATGGCTGCCAAGTGTATGGCTGCATGTATGGCTGCCAAGTGTATGGCTGCCAAGTGTATGGCTGCCAATTTAAGTGTATGGCTGCATGTATGGCTGCCAATTTTAAGTGTATGGCTGCATGTATGGCTGCCAAGTGTATGGCTGCATGTATGGCTGTATGGCTGCCAAGTTATGGCTGCTGCCAAGTGTATGGCTGCATGTATGGCTGCCAATTTTAAGTGTATGGCTGCATGTATGGCTGCCAATTTTAAGTGTATGGCTGCATGTATGGCTGCCAATTTTAAGTGTATGGCTGCATGTATGGCTGCCAAGTGTATGGCTGCATGTATGGCTGCCAAGTGTATGGCTACATGTATGGCTGCCAAAAGTATGGCTGCATGTATGGCTGCAGGTATGGCTGCACGTATGGCTGCCAAGTGTATGGCTGCCAATTTTAAGTGTATATCTGCATGTATGGCTTGCCAATTTTAAGTGTATGGCTGCATGTATGGCTGCCAATTTTAAGTGTATGGCTGCATGTATGGCTGCCAAATTTTAAGTGTATGGCTGCACGTATGGCTGCCAATTTTAAGTGTATGGCTGCATGTATGGCTGCCAATTTTAAGTGTATGGCTGCATGTATGGCTGCCAATTTTAAGTGTATGGCTACATGTATGGCTGCCAATTTTAAGTGTATGGCTGCATGTATGGCTGCCAAGTGTATGGCTGCACGTATGGCTGCCAAGTGTATGGCTGCATGTATGGCTGCCAAGTGTATGGCTGCCAAGTGTATGGCTGCGAATTTTAGGTGTATGGATGCATGTATGGCTTCCAATTTTAAGTGTATGGCTGCATGTATGGCTGCCAAGTGAATGGCTGCATGTATGGCTATGAAGTGTATGGCTGCACGTATAGCTGCACGTATGGCTGCCATTTTAAAGTGTATGGCTACACGTATGGCTTCCAATTTTAAGTGTATGTGTGCATGTATGCCTGCCAATTTTAAGTGTATGGCTGCATGTATGGCTGCATGTATGGCTGCCATTTTAAAGTGTATGGCTGCACGTATGGCTGCCAATTTTAAGTGTATGGCTGCATGTATGCCTGCCAATTTTAAGTGTATGGCTGCATGTATGGCTGCCAAGTGTATGGTTGCATGTATGGCTGCCAATTTTAGGTGTATGGATGCATGTATGGCTGCCCTTTTTAAGTGTATGGCTGCATGTATGGCTGCCAATTTTAAGTGTATGGCTGCATGTATGGCTGCCAAGTGTATGGCTGCATGTATGGCTGCCAAGTGTATGGCTGCTTGTATGGCTGCCAAGTGTATGGCTGCATGTATGGCTGCCAATTTTAAGTGTCTGGCTTCATGTATGGCTGCCAATGTATGGCTGCCATGTATGGCTGCCAACGTATTAAGTGTATGGCTGCCATGCTGGCTGCCAATGTATGGCTGCATGTATGGCTGCATGTATGGCTGCATTTATGGCTTTGCCAATTTTATGCTGCCATGTATGGCTGCTGCATGTATGGCTGTATGGCTGCATGTGTATGTATGCCAATTTTATGGTGCATGGCTATGGCTGCCAGGCTGCCAATGTATGGCTGCCAAGTGTATGGCTGCCAATTGTATGTTGCCCTGGCTGCCAAGTTATGCTGCCAAGTTTAGTGTATGGCTGCATGTATGGATGATGTATGGTGCCAATTATGGCTGTATGGCTGTATGATGCATGTATGGCTGCATGTATGGCTGCCCAATGCATGTATGGGCCAATTTTAAGTGTATGGCATGTATGGCTGCCCAAGTGTATGGCTGCCAATGGCTGCATGCCTGTATGGTATGGCTGCTGTATGTTATGCTGGCTGCAATTTTAAGTGTATGCATGCTGCCAATTTTATGGTATGGCTGCAAGTGTATGGCTGCATGTATGGCTGCCAATTTTAAGTGTATGGCTGCCAAGTGTATGGCTGCCAAATTTTAAGTGTATGGCTGCATGTATGGTAAAGTGTATGCTGTATGGCTGCATGCATATGGCTGCCAAGGCTGGCTGTATGGTGCAATGGCTGCCAATTTTAAGGTATGGCTGCAATGTATGGCTGCCAATGTATGGCTGGTGCATGTATGCTGCTCAATTTAAGTGTATGGGGTATGGCTGCCAAAGTGATTTTGCTGTAGTATAGTGTATGGGCTGCAAGTTATGGCTGGCATGTATGGCTGAGTGTATGGCTGCATGTATGGCCAAATGTATAGGCTGCAGTATGGCTGCCAATTTTTTAGGTATGGGGTGTATGGCTGCAATTTTAAGGTGTATGGAATGGTATGAATGTATGGCTGCCAATTTTAAGTGTATGGCTGCAATGTATGGCTGCCAATTTATAAGTGTATGGCTGCATGTATGGCTGCCAATTTTAAGTGTATGGCTGCATGTATGGCTGCCAATTTTAATGTATGGCTGCATGGTATGGCTGCCAAATTTTAAGTGTATGGCTGTATGGTTTAGGCTGTGTGTATGGCTGCCAAGTGTATGGCTGCACGTATGGCTACCAAGTGTATGGCTACATGTATGGCTGCCAAATGGCTGCATGTATGGCTGCATGTATGGCTGCACGTATGGCTGCCAAGTGTATGGCTGCATGTATGGCTGCCAATTTAAGTGTATGGGCTGCATGTATGGCTGCCAAATTTTAAGTGTATGGCTGCATGTATGCTGCCAATTTTAAGTGTATGGCTGCATGTATGGCTGCCAATTTTAAGTGTATGGCTGCATGTATGGCTGCCAATTTTAAGTGTATGGCTGCACGTATGGCTGCCAAGTGTATGGCTGCATGTATGCTGCCAAGTGTATGGCTGCATGTATGGCTGCCAAGTATTGTTGGCTGTGTATGGCTGCAGGTATGGCTGGCTGCCAAGGTATGGCTGCATGGCTGCCAATTTGTAGTGTATGGCTGCATGTATGGCCATGTATGGCTGCCATTTTGAGTGTATGGCTGCATGTATGGCTGCCAATTTAAGTGTATGGCTGCATGTATGGCTTCCAATTTTAAAGTGCATGTATGGCTGCAAGTGTATGGCTGATGTGCTGCAATGTATGGCTGCAAAGCTGTATGGCTGCCAATTTTAAGTGTATGGCTGTATGGCTGTTTAAGTGTATGGCTGCACATATTTGCCAAGTGTATGGCTGCAATTTATGGCTGCAAGTGTATGGCTGGCTGTATGGCTGAATGTATAGTGTATGGCCAATTTTAAGTGTATGGCTGCAGTATGGCTGCCAATTTTTAAGTGTTATGGCTGCATGTATGGCTGCCCAAGTGTATGGCTGCACGTATAGTTGCCAAGTGTTTGGCTGCGTATGGGCTGCCAAGTGTATGGCTGCATGTATGGCTGTATGTGGCTGCCAAGTGTATGGCTGCATGTATGGCTGCCAAGTGTATGGCTGCATGTATGGCTGTATGGCTGCATGTATGGCTGCAATTTGTATGGCTGCTGCCAATTTTAAGTGTATGGCTGCATTATGGCTGCCAATTTTATGGCTGTATGTGCCAATTTTAAGTGTATGGCTGCACGTATGGCTGCCAATTTTAAGTGTTTGGCTGCATGTATGTCTGCCAAGTGTATGGCTGCACGCATGGCTGCCAATTTTAAGTGTCTGGCTGCGTGTATGGCTGCCAATTTTTAGTGTCTGGCTCTATGTATGGCTGCCAATTTTAAGTGTATGGCTGCATGTATAGCTGCCAATTTTTTGTGTATGGCTGCACGTATAGCTGCCAATTTTAAGTGTATGGCTGCATGTATAGCTGCCAATTTTTTGTGTATGGCTCTATGTATGGCTGCCAATTTTAAGTTTGGCTGCACGTATAGCTGCCAATTTTAAGTGTATGGCTGCACGTATAGCTGCCAATTTTTAGTGTCTGGCTGCCCGTATGGCTTCCAATTTTAAGTGTCTGGCTGCACGTTTGTCTGCCAAGTGTATGGCTACACGCATGGCTGCCAATTTTAAGAGTATGGCTGCACGTATAGCTGCCAATTTTAAGTGTATGGCTGCATGTATAGCTGCCAATTTTTAGTGTATGGCTCTATGTATGGCTGCCAATTTTAAGAGTTTGGCTGCACGTATAGCTGCCAATTTTAAGTGTATGGCTGCACGTATGGCTGCCAATTTTAAGTGTCTGGCTGCGTGTATGGCTGCCAATTTTTAGTGTCTGGCTGCATGTATGGCTGCCAATTTTAAGTGTCTGTACGGTTTGACAAAACCAACAGGCCGTCTGTACGGTTGGACAAAACCAACAGGCTGTTGGTTTTGTCACGTGAAGATGACGTACATGGTGTTCCGCGATTTCTTCTGATACCTGACAGAGGTTTTCCTGAGACCTGACAAAGTTTTTTCTGAGACCTGACAGAGGTTTTCCTGATACCTGACAGAGATATTCCTGAGACATGATGACTTTTCATCTGATGAGCGAGATCTGACTCTGACGGCTGATGATGTCCTAAAATGTACACCGTACATATGAGTTAATTGGCAAACCTCAAACACACTGCTTCCTTTTGTGACATCATGGGAAAAATCTAAGAAAATCAGCCAAGATATCAGGAAGAGCACTGTAAACCTCTGCAAGTCTGGTTCATCCTCAAAGGTGCCACATTCATCTGTTCAAACAATTATATGCAAGAATACACACCATGGGAATGTCCAGCCAAAAATCGTACCACTCAGGAAGGAGAGGGGTTCTGTCCCAAAGATGAATATGTTTTCATTTGAAATGTGCGTATTGGCCCCAGAACAAAAGCAAAACACCTGTGAAGATGCTGGCTGAAGCTGGTAGGAGAGTGTCATTATCCACAGTGAAAGAAGTCCTCTACCAACATTGGCTGAAAGACCACTCAGCCAGGAAGAAACCATTATCCTTAAAGAAAAAAAAAAAAAAAAAAAAAAAAAAAAAGTGGCTTAAGGACAAAAAAAGGTCAATGTTTTGGAGTGGTCATCACAAAGCCCTGATCCCATCCCTCTCCATAATTAGGCAGAGCTGAACAGGCATGAGTGATGCGACCTAGTTACACTAGTCAGTGTATATACACAGACATACATACATGCATACACATGGCGTACATGTCAAAGTGTGTGTGTGTGTGTGGGGGGGGGGTTACAGATTCACCCTACAATCACAGCTGCCATGAAAAAGAACCACCACTGTCAGTGTTGGCTTACTGGTGTGTGATTCGTCACGAGATGGCGCTGTTTTCACATGCACTTGATAAGATAACGTCAATAAAGAAACCAAGGACTAAATAATGTATGTCTTAGTAATTAATTTTACACACATCTCGTTCAGGAGACAGTGTGCTTCCTGTTGTTTTGATTACATGACTCGACATTATGCTTTTCGTGAGGCAAACTTTCATTAGCTTATAAATATGTATTTGATAGAAAGCCTGTTACAACTCCTTTTTTACTGGCTTTTATTTAGGTGACATATCAATGAAGAAACCTCTTTTTTGTCGCTCTTCACAGAACCTCGCACAGTTCGTATGAAGTCAACTAAACACTTAGATTCATTGATTCGTTTTATTTCCAAGATGCATTAGGTCATTTGTGGGTGATATAAAACAGTGCCCGTGCCCATTATGCAATCATGGTAAGAAGTGAATTTATCCATCCCTGTACAAGCTCAGCACATGCCCTCAGTCTCCATGCCCCCAAGGTCTGACAGCGAAAAAAAAGTTTTCCTGTCAGTCGGTTAAAATTCATTGTTGCCTGTCCAGCCAATCATAGTTTTAGACGACACAAAAGAGGCTAAAGTTGGAGTATAAAAAGGTGCGCGCTAATGAAGTATGATGCCTGTCAGAGTGGCTCATTTTTCCAACCGCAGTTCAGTCGCGCATCAGGTCCTGCGCTCACCAAGGGATTATCGTTTTTCCTTCTTAAACAAACAAAGAAAACAACCCAAATCCAACCACCAGTGACACCTTAGAGACAATGCATCTGTCTCTGATCGCGCTGTATCTCAGCCTGCTGACTGCTTTGGGTCCAGTTGTTCTGAGTGAGCAGGAGACGCCGCAGCAGCCCTCCGCCACCAGTCCCGCAGACACGGAGTGCGCTACCTGCGAGGTCCGGCAGCAGATTAAAACCATGCGATTAAACGCGATAAAATCACAGATCCTCAGCAAGCTGCGGATGAAGGAAGCTCCTAACATCAGCCGCGACGTGGTGCAGCAGCTCCTGCCCAAAGCGCCGCCGCTGCAGCAGCTCCTCGACCAGTACGACGTGCTGGGAGACGACAATAGGGATGTGGTCTTGGAAGAGGACGACGAGCATGCAACCACGGAGACGATCATGATTATGGCCACCGAGCGTAAGTGCTTACTTTATTTGGGTGTCTAAGTGTTGTTTTTTTTTTTTTGTTTGTTTGTTTTACGCACAAAGTGCGTAAAAGTATGTGGCTATTTAACGCGCGAGGTGCGTAAAAACGCACGCAAGACTCTTTAGGTCTGATTGAGAGATTTTAGGGTTTGGTGATAAATATGTGCCTTTAGAAATATTAATACAAGATATATATATATATATATGTTTTTTTTTTAAAAGACTAAAAAAAGTATTAGTCACTGTATTTGCGACAGACAACTCATGTTTTCATTGCACTGCGGTTTTACTAACTTCAGTAATTAACTGATACAACCGAGTATATTTCTATCTGTGAATGACAATCCTACATTAAGGCTACTTTCTCTCCGTCTCCCTTTCTGCAGCTGACTTGGCCGTTCAGGTGGACGGAGAGCCAAAGTGTTGCGTCTTCTCTTTTACTCAGAAGCTTCAGGCCAACCGCATAGTCCGGGCGCAGCTCTGGGTCCATCTGCGCCCGGCGGACGAGGCCACCACCGTGTTCCTGCAGATCTCCCGCCTGATGCCGGTCACAGACGGGAGCACGCAAGTGCGGATCCGCTCCCTGAAGATCGACGTGAACGCCGGGGTCAGCTCTTGGCAAAGTATAGACGTCAAGCAAGTGGTGACTGTGTGGCTGCGGCAGCCGGAGACCAACTGGGGCATCGTGATCAAGGCCTTCGATTCTAGGGGGGAAAATTTAGCCGTGACCTCCGCAGAGCCAGGAGAAGAGGGACTGGTGAGTTGAAGCTTCTTTTTCCTCCTCACATTTAAAATGAACTTGGTTGTTTTTTTTATTCTTGGTAGCAGCTTGATTCAGCAGTTGATATACATCAGTTGGTGTCGAACTATTAAGGCTTACTTTCCATGTAGCAGTGGTTCAGCAATAGCTGCAGTCACAATCAGAGTGTTTATTCATTACTGAACTATTCTTTAAAAAGAACGATAGCTTCTGTAGTCAAGATTGCAACTAAATAAAACTACCTGTGATTTATTGTACTGCACAAAGGGTTAGGTTTTGGTCTTGCAAAGGCTTTGCAGAATCAGCAGGAGTTAAACATTCCAGCATTTCACTGCTGGAAGAAGGAATCAAGATATAAAAGAAAAAAGAAAGCTGTTAATCAACACAGACTCCATGTAGGCGCACACCTGCATTTGGACAAATGCCCAGCCCACATTAACCTTAAATCTTATTGCTTGATTACATAAAAGTTCACCCATTCCAAATTCCTTAAAGTATTCTGTGTGACTGTGCAAATCAGAGTAATTGCCTGCACACACACACACACACTGCTGCTATCAATGACAAACACATAGCTCACAGCTCAAAATGCTGGCACCAAGCTCTGGGGCAATTAGAAATCTTGGAAAGCTGCAGGTAACCAACCATCAGATGATTTCATTTTACTATAACTCGAAGTTTCATAATATTATCACGCCAGGTTTGAGAACCACCTGCTAAAGGGCACTGGATTAAAAAATTAAAAGATGAATGTTAACAAGCGCAACCTTTTGCAAACCAGCTGTTTTCAAAGTGTTCACACGCGCTCTGTTATTTCAGCAACCCTTCATCGAGGTGAAGATCTCAGAGGGGCCCAGGCGTGCCAGGAGAGACTCAGGCCTGGACTGTGATGAGAACTCTCCAGAGTCCCGATGCTGCCGATACCCACTCACAGTGGACTTTGAGGACTTTGGCTGGGACTGGATTATTGCCCCAAAGCGGTACAAGGCCAACTACTGTTCTGGAGAGTGTGAGTACATGCACCTGCAGAAGTACCCGCACACCCACCTGGTGAACAAGGCCAACCCGAGGGGAACTGCGGGCCCCTGCTGTACCCCCACCAAGATGTCGTCCATCAACATGCTCTACTTTAACCGCAAAGAGCAGATCATCTATGGCAAGATCCCCTCCATGGTGGTGGACCGTTGTGGATGCTCCTGAGTTGAGACCCTGAGCTGAGAGCAGGGAGCTCAGAGGGGCTGATCTCAGCCCCCTCCCCTGCCCACTCTAGACTATCTGATACAACCAATCCACCAGTTCCAGTGCTTTCCTGCAGACCACGGTGCAATAGAACCAGAGTAGAGGCCACAAACAGCTCGATCTTCCTGCAGGGCAGTGCTTTCACAACTGGCATAGTTCTTACTTTTCTTTTCTCCAGTGAAATCTTAGCCACGAGGGCTTGCAGCCAGATGCAGGAACACAAAAACACACAGGCGTACACACACTCACATACAGACATACACACTTTGAAGTGAATGTAGACAAATGATCGAAGTTATCCAAAAATGTCTTTTTTTTTTCTCCTTCTCTGTCCATTTAGACAAACATGATGCCTGTTTGTAACGGTACGCCATCTATTCCATTACACTCCAGTCATAGCCAAGATTCAAGCTATTATACTTTTTACTACGCTTTGCTATGTTTTTGATAATCATATTGTGAGTTATGTTTTCAGAGAGAAACCAGGAATCCTCAAGGAGATTTTGAAAGGACTTGGAAAACACAGTTTAAGACGCTCTTGAGTGATATTTCACCCTGGCAGGATTAATGTTGCTGGTTAGCAAACAGTCATCTCCCAGTTCATCATTACCATAAAAAGTACACTTAGAAAATGAACCAATTCTGAAATTCGATTTCCTCTGAGATACAACAGACACAACACTTTTCTTCCAGGGTGAGGTCCCACTTGAGGTTTTGACAGGTCATCATGAACTCTGCCATACATACGTGCTGCAACATATCTGACAGAGAAGCATTTGAGCTCAATTGTAATCTTCACTATCTGACAAAAAAAAAAACAAAAAAAACAAAAAAAAACAAAAAACAAAACAAAACAAAAAAAAAAAAAACAGCCTGACCTGCCCGGCACACTTGAATTATTCTGATTGTAAATTCACCTTACTGGACAGAAGGACTTGAACTGAAGGCACAATGAATGCAGCCTACAAAAGAAAATGTGTTTAAGACAGAGAAATGGAATTGTATGAATTGTATGAATGTTGAGATCTTGCTTAAAACTCTGTCTAACAAACAACACAGTTTGCACTATGGCACACCAATAGAAAGAATTGGTTGCTACAAAAGTTGTAAAAACTGATTTTGATATGTTTGCTAATTTGTATTATATACATATGCAATTGTTTCCATAAGGAGTTGTCTTTCTAAGCCACTGATGGTTAAATATGTAAAACCACAATGTAGCAAGATAAAAGATGTAATACAGCAACTCTATATACTTCTTTAACAAATAAAGTCTCTGGCTTGTTTGTTGAGTTTTTTTGTTTCTTTGAGTAGCACATCATATTTTGAAAGTGTGTAGGCTAATTTCCTTTCATTCTAAGCTTTAAAGTCATAGAACTTTAGTCATAACAGTTATAATTCACAATTGTGTAATTTCCCAATCAAATATTATACAGAATTCACAGTTGCCATGGATTGCAATGAGATAATCAAATCTCACACAGATTTTCTAAGAGAATAAAACTGGATGTGCCTTTTGTCCCTTTGGTTACTTCAGAGAGAGCTTGCTATCTTTCTCCTAACTCACAGATCATATCTAGTCTTGATGTTTGGGTATGAACCTCAACTCTGCAGTGTCATTTCACACTTCAGCAGCTGAGAATCTTTACGTCTTCAACACATGGCGTAAACTGATAAGTTCCACGGGCAACATGTGAGTGTGTGCACAGAGTGTAGCGGTATGTGTGCAGAAAATTCATGGAAGCACTCTAACTACCTGACTACACCTGCAGAATTCCATCACCATAAGCCTGTTGCATCACAAGTGTCATTTAGCCCTATTTCCCTGAATTTGCTTTTTTTTTTTCTTCTTCTTCCACTGAGGGGATGTTGAAAGTATTGCAGTCTAATGAGAGGATGTGAACTGTGGTGCGCTCTGACAGCATGACCTATTCGAGTGACGGCCTCATTGAGGCCTGACTTCCGCCCAGTAGAGGGCGAATTGAGCGCTGCCTGTGAGAGCCACTTCCTTTCCTGCTGAGAGCTGGAAAAGTGCCACAAAGATCGGCCACAGCACAGAGCAGACTCTGGGTAGAGTGGATCCACAGAGCCTCTTTTCCAGCAGGGAGGATTTAGATTTTGCACTTCTCTGTTTGTTGGTGGCAGAGGAAAGAAAAGTGAACGAAAGGTCTGAAAATTCAAAAAAACAATGTTTAGTGAGACAAAAGGTTAAAACGAAATAATGCATTTAACATCTGGCTAATTGACTGCAACAACTGAAGCTACTTACAGTCTGTACTTTTCACCAAATTACTATTTGCATTTGTGGCGCTACAGCTGTTTCCATGTGCAGTTTGACATGGCTAAAGTCAAACTGCAGGAACTTTTTATGAGTGCACGAGTCTCCAACAGTCTCCATCTGTTTACTTTCACAGAAATACTAATGACACATGTTTTAAAAATTAGCCACTTAAGAATACAATAACATCATTGCTTGTGAGTCACAGGTATAAATGGTACTTAAACTTGCTTTCACAATTCTCTGGAGCCAATGTCTCAGTTTTGCAGTACTACAACCCCAAATCAGAAAAAGTTGGGATGACATGGAAAATGGACATCAGGGATTCTTGCATTTACTTTGGCAATATAAATCTAAGGTTTTTTTTCTTGTCAATCATTGGAACTTCAGGCCTGCAACACATTCCAAAAATAGTTGGGAAGTAGATGTTACCACTCTAATTTTGCCATTCAAACATTCAAACATTCAAACGGTGCTCTGACACTTACAATACCAGGTGATAAAGCATTTCAATTTGCTCACCCTTCCTGCAAACTAAAAATACTCAGGTAATTTGTGTCCTTGCCCTTTACACACTGAATTTCTACCATATTCCTTGAATCATTGTGCATTGTAGAAAAACATTGTTGAAAAACATGCAAATCGTAAATCAAAGTATATACACTCACCTGCCACTTTATTAGTTACACCTTGCTAGTATTGGGTTGGACCCCATTTTGCCTTCAGAACTGCCTTAATCCTTCATGGCATAGATTCATCAAGGTACTGGAAACATTCTTCAGAGAATTTGGTCCATATTGACATGACAACATCACTGAGTTGCTGCAGATTTGTCGGCTGCAGATCCATGATGCAAATCTCCCATTCCACACACACCAAAGGTGCTCTATTGGATTGAGATCTGGGGACTGTGGAGGCCATTTGAGTACACTGAACTCATTGTCATGTTCAAGAAACCAGTCTGAGATGATTCTCGCTTTATGACATGGCACGTTATCCTGCTGGAAGCAGCCATCAGAAGATGGGTACACTGGTCATAAAGGGATGGACATGGTAAGTGTGCCAGGAAAATATCCCCCACACCTTAACACCACCACCACCACCAGCCTGAACCGTTGATACAAGGAAGGATGGATCCAAATTCTGACCCTACCATCTGAATGTCGCAGCAGAAATCGAGACTCATCAGACCAGGCAACATTTTTCCAATCTTCTATTGTCCAATTCTGGTGAGCCTGTGCATTGTGGCCTGTTTCCTGTTCTTAGCTGACAGGAGTGGTACTCGGTGTGGTCTTCTGCTGCTGTAGCCCATCCACCTCAAGGTTGGATGTGTTGTGCATTCAGAGATGCTCTTATGCATACCTTGGTTGTAATGAGTTGTTACTTGAGTTACAGTTGCCTTTCTATCAGGTCAAACCAGTCTGGCCATTCTCCTCTGACCTCTGGCATCAACAAGGCATTTGGGCCCACAGAACTGCTGTTCACTGGATATTTTTCTCTTTTTCAGACCATTCTCTGTAAACTTTAGAGATGGTTGTTCGTGAAAATCCGAACAGATCAGCAGTTTCTGAAATACTCAGACCAGCCCGTCCTGCACCAACAACCATGCCACATTCAAAGCCACTTCAATCACCTTTCTTCCCCATTCTGATGCTGGTTTGAACTGCAGCAGATCGTTTTGACCATGTCTACATGCCTAAATGCATTAAGTTGCTGCCATGTGATTGGCTGATTAGAAATTTGCATTAACGAGCAGTTGGACAGGTGTACCGAATAAAGTGGCCAGTGAGTATATAAGAATCATGTTTTTTTTAATTTCCTTCTTTCCCTCTTAGGGATGGGAATTGATAAGATTTTTCCGATTCCGATTCCATTATCGATACTATTTAACGATTCGATTGTTTATCGATTCTAATTTGGGGAAAAAGGAGAACTAACAGTTTTATTAGCATCAATTTTTTTTACTTAGAAGTCACGACCTTACAAACTCAACAGCGAGGTCAAAAGAGACCCAAAGCCTAGATAACGTGTCAACTGTTGCAATATGTAACTGTGCAAATACACAAGAATGTGTAACATTTTACTAACAGATCTTTCCTAATAGAAATAAAAAAAAAACTCCCTTTTAAAAGGATATATGAGCTCACTAAGCACTCAAAAATAATAATAAAGAAAGATAAAAACTATCAAATACAACGGAACAGTGCATAGTACAAATCTGCAAATACTATGACGAATTAACAATTCTTTTGCAGAAAAATAAGCATGTCTTCCAGCCTCTGAGCCAGCCAGACTCTCTTTTTCGTCGCGGTCATCTTCTAAATGTAATGCAGAAGGCATTTGTTTAATAGCACAGTGTTAATGTTATAGCGTGTTTTACAAAGAAGCACATAGACAGCGGCATAGCTACTTACTTACCAGAGTTGCCTTCCATAGTAACCACAGAGGTGATCTTAGCTTGGCTACTGGCACTGCTGCATCAGTCCGAAGCGCGTCAAAAACACGACACTCATTATCGCATGTTGTGTGCGCAAATGTGTACGCTGTTATCTCCACTTTACAATGACTGCAAGTTGCCTTGTTGCCATCTTTCTTTGTGCAGTGAAGCCAAACTTTGGAGCGTTTGAACCTGGTGGGCGCCATTGCTGTTTACAACTCCAATGTGCGACGTAAACCGACGTAACTTAATCATCATCATCATCATCATCGGGTCTCTTGCTCGGCGACAGGGGTGACGCAATGCGTAGAGCCAATCAGTTTCACCAATCTTCTCCATTTGGGTCGGTCCAGTGAGAGGCTCGGCTTCAGTCAGCGACAAGCCTAGTTGGTGTCGGTCCCTGGTAACAGTGTCCATCCATCGTGTGCGGGGAGCACCGCGGGGGCGTTTCTAGCCAGCAGATTCGGGGTCAAAGTGGAGGATAGCGTGAGTGGGGTGTTCGGGAGGGAGTCTTTAGAGATGCGCATCCGTCGCTGTGCTGCCAATTGAGATGCTGCTGTAACTTAATCACGTAAGTGCTTTCCGGAATTGACTGTGTGCAACTTGCGTAAATTACGTGAGATTCGTGCTGGCTGGAATCGTTAAGAGAATCGCTAGATAAACTGCCAAACGATTCCATCGAATTGAAATACACAGAACCGGTTCTATAAAGGAACCGGTTCTCGATTCCCATCCTTACTCCCTCTCTGTTTTTTCAAATTGCATTTTCTTTTTACATCCCAGCTTGTCTGATTTGGGATTTAACATTAGAGACATGTTCACTGCTAATGTCAAATTGAAGATTTTATGTAGGTTTCAGTTATCTTTGTGCATACATAGTAAATTAGAAGACTTGAAAGAAGAAACAGAAATCATGACCCAAATCAGCATTGTTCTATTTCTGCAACGACAAATACGACATTAAGCTGTCTGCGACTGCACAGGCTGTTCTGACTCAGTTAAATGTTCATCCTCCACCAGTGCACCCTTTTTACAGCGTTCTTCTAACTTGCAGTAGCTACTTGTTTCGAGCAGACAGCAGCTGCTGTTCTGCAACAACTGCTGCTGTGTGCTGCTCGTGACATAAACTGGGAAACGTTTTGACTGAGCATAGTTACATCTGTCAAGAGTTGGACCCTGGAGGACTGTAACCGCCAGCGACATTCCACCTCTGACAGGTGAGGAAGTAAGAGTGAGAGAACGGGAAGAAGGATGTTAGGAGGCAAGGGAGTAGTCCAAGGCAGCTGGAGACCCCGTTATTGGACTAGATTCCTGTTGTGTAAAGTTAATAGAAATTTAAAGGACAGAGCGAGTATTCCTCTTCAAGTCCTCAAAGATAAATTATTGTTCACAGTGAATGACACACCTGATTTATTACATTTCATAATAATGTAAAAGTTTATTTAAACTTTTGGGCACTGAAAGGATATATTATTATCACAAATGACATTTTTTTTTTTTTCAAAGCGTGTTATTTTAATGACAGCTGGATTGCAGCCTATGACCTTAACACCTAGCTTAGTGCTTAGTGCTTAGCTTTTTGGTGAATTTGACATCTGAGCTGCGGATAAAGAGCTAAGAGGGCATAATCACTCTTATTTAAGGGATAATATGGCATATTGTGCTGTTAACTAGCAGACCACAATAACCAGCTATAGGTTGGGTTTGAAGGATCCAAGGGAGAAGACTTCTACTGGTTGTCACTGCCACTGAACAGCTGGGTTGTGGCTGGGGGCAGAAACGGTTGCCCTGGGCCAAGCTAGTCACCACTTCAGCTGCCTGTTCTGGGGTGAGCCACCTTCACCATTCAAGATGACTTTTTTTTTTTTTATAAAAACAGGATGACATTAATGCCCTGGCAGTGGCAATAAGCTTTATTTTATTTTACATTTTTAAGATGAGATTTACACTAAATATCTGTTACTGACAAGTGCTCATGTTAAAAGTGTTTGAACAACAAATGTTATGGCACTTTAGTTCACATGGCAGCAGAAGATTTAAATAAAAGTGGACTTTACAATACAATTCAATATTTGATTTTCCGTATACAATGCGATTACTCGTGATTAATCAGGGAAATAATGCGATTAATCACGATTAAAATGTTAATCGTTGCCCAGCCCTAATATATGTATATATATATATATATATATATATATATATATATGTGTGTGTGTGTGTGTGTGTGTGTGTTACTTCTATTAGTCTAGTTCTATTAGGTTAGTATATATATATATATATATATATATATATAGATATATATATATCTATATATATATATATATATATATTATATATACATATATATATATATATAGTGGAGGAAATAAGCATTTGATCCCCTGCTGATTTTGGCAGTTGTCATACTAAGAAATAAATGAACAGTCTCAGATTTTTATGGCAGCTTGATTCTAACAGTTATAGAAGGAATATTGAAAAAAAGTTTTGAGAAAATTACATGAAATGAAAAATAAAAATTAATTTGTAAGTCATTGAGGGAAATAAATATTTGATCCCAGACCAACCTTGACCAGCGTTGGTTCCCACAGACCACTGGCATACTCCTAATCTCACTGAAGTAATTACCTGCATGAGAGACACCTGTTCCAAATAGTCACCTGTATAAAAAGCCATCTGCCCACAGACTCAGTAATACTCCACCATCTCCACCATGGGCAAGACTAAAGAGCTGTCAAAAGATGTCAGGGACAAAGTTGTTGAACTCCACAAGGCTGGAATGGGCTACAAAACCATAAGAAGCTGAATGAGAAGGTGACAACTGATGGTGCAATTATTCGGAAGTGGAAGAAGTACAACATGACTGTTAATCGACCTAGGCTGGGGGCTCCATGCAAGATATCACCTCGTGGGGTCTCAATGATCATGAGAAAGATTAGAGATCAGCCGAGAACTACACAGGAGGAGCTAGTTAATGAGATCTCAAGGCACCTGGGACCACAGTCACCAAGAAAACTATTGGAAATACAATGAGACTAAACAATGGTTTAAAATCCTGCAGTGAGCGCAAGGTCCCTCTGCTCAAGAAGGATCACGTCCAGGCCCGACTCAGGTTTGCCAACGAACATATTAATGACTCAGAAAGAGACTGGGAGAAGGTGCTGTGGTCAGATGAGTCAAAAATTGAGCTCTTTGGCCTCAACTCAACTCCACGTGTTTGGAGGAAGAGAAATGCTGAATATGACCCCAAAAACACCATCCCTACTGTCAAGCATGGCGCTGGAAGCCTTATGCTTTGGGGGTGTTTCTCTTCTAAGGGGACAGGTCGACTTCACCGCATCGATGGGAAGATGAACGGGGCCATGTACCGCAAAATCTTGGGTGACAACCTCCTTGCCTCCACAAGGACACTGAAAATGGGTCGTGGGTGGGTCTTCCAGCATGACAACGACCCAAAACATACAGCCAAGGAAACAAAGGAGTAGCTCCATAAGAAGCACATCAAGGTCATGGAATGGCCTAGCCAGTCTCCTGACCTTAATCCTATTAAAAATCTATGGAGAGAGCTGAAGCTGCGAGTTTCCAAGCGCAAGCCTCAAAACCTTCAGGATCTGGAGATGATCTGCAGAGAGGAGTGGATGAAAATTACTCCTGATGTGTGTGCAAACCTAGTAAGTAACTACAAGAAACGTCTGACAGCTGTGCTTGCCAACAAGGGTTTTGCCACCAAGTATTTGATCCCCTAGCAAACATGATCTAACTTTTTTTTATTTCCCTCAATGACTTGCAAATTAATTTTTATTTTTAATTTCATGTCATTTTCTCTATTTTTTTTTTTTCAAAATTGATACTATAACTGTTAAAATAAAGCTGCCATAGAAGTCTGAGACTGTTCATTTATTTCTTAGTATGACAACTGCCAAAATCAGCGGGGGATCAAATACTTATTTCCTCCACTGTATGTATGTGTATATATGTGTATATATGTGTGTATATGTGTGTGCAACTGTCTCCAGCACCAACTTTACCCTGAATATGACTAAAGCTGGGATAGAAAATGAATTAGTGAATGGATAGGCTATTCCCTGGTATATCTTATATCTAACTATGGGTGTTTTACTTCTTAATTTTGTATTACAAAACTTGTTGATTAAATATCACCATTTCAGGACAGACTTTTTCAGTAGATAAGGGCAAAGTGTAAAACTGTAACATATTCTGCTTTCATCAAGTGCCGTAGTAAAATGACACATACCCTACAGTTTAATTGTAACAGAAAAACCTCTTCAGAGGTCTCAGGAGATTTAGAAACTGGATGTTTTCCCACAGTTGATAATTTATAATAGAAAACTGTTAATTCAATATAGATGGTCAAAATGGGTCTGTTTTTCTGGTTCTGGGTAAAATACCTGCAGAACCATCTATCTAATATTTGCAGTCCTGAAAAGAATGAATCAGCATTTCAAATAAAATTGGCATATAAATGCTCTGACTGACTTTTAAGATGACCATTGAAATATTGCATTTCTGTTCCTCATTAAAATCTGTAATTTCTCAACATCCATGAAACTTCAGTTTAGTTAAAATGTGACAGCTTTCAATGTTCAGGAGCCTACTTCTGCTTGATGGTACTTAAATGCCATTCCAGCTTGATTTAGTCTGAGATGTGATAACAAATCTGATGAGGATTTTACTGACAATTTAATCCAAAACTCTGACCATAATGTTCAAAGTTTTGGATTAAGCCTGGAAAAAATTATAAATAGTGTAAATTACCATGGCGATCTAGCTGGATTAAAGGAGAGCCACTGTAGTGATAATGGAAACTGTGGTTTTACAGTCAACAGAACTTGCCAACCCAGTTATCGGCGTTCATGATACAAGACCCAATTCAACAACTGGCCTCTTCAATTACACTGCCCTAAAAAAAAGGTCATACACTCTAATAATTCGTTGGACCGCATTAAACTTTAATTACGGCACGCAATTGCAGTGGCATTGTTTCAATAAGCTTCTGCAATGTCACAAGACTTATTTACATCCAGTGTTGCATTAATTTTTCACCAAAGTCTTCCATTAATGATGGTAGAGTCTGACCGCTGCGCAAATCCTTCTCCAGCACATCCCAAAGATTCTCAATGGGGTTCAGGTCTGGACTCTGTGGTGGCCAATCCATGTGTGAAAATGATGTCTCATGCTCCCTGAACCAGTCTTTCACAATTTGAACCTGATGAATCCTGGCATTGTCATCTTGGAATATGTCCGTGCTATCAGGATAGAAAAAAAAATCATTGATGGAATAACCTGGTCATTCAGTATATCCAGGTAGTCAGCTGACCTCATTCTTTGAGCACATACTGTTAATGAACCTGGACCTGACCAACTGCAGCAACCCCAGATCATAACACTGCCCCCACAGGCTGGTACAGTAGACACTAGGCATGATGGGTGCATCACTTCATCTGCCTCTCTTCTAAACCTGATGCTCCCATCACTCTGGAACAGTATAAATCTGGACTCATTAGACCACATGACCTTCTTCCATTGCTCCAGAGTCCAATCTTGATGCTCCCTAGCAAATTGAAGCCTTTTTTTCTGATTAGCCTCACTGATTAGTGCTTTTCTTAAGGCTACACAGCTGTTCAGTCCCAATCCCTTGAGATCCCTTCGTATTGTGCGTGTGGAAATGCTCTTACTTTTACTATTTAACATAGCCCATGAGTTCTGCTGTTGTTTTTCTTTGATTTGGTCTCACCAAACGTTTAAGTGATCATCGATCATGATCAGTGAGGATTTTTTTCCAGCCACATTTCCTCCTCAAAGATGATGGGTCCCCACTATCCTTCCAGTTTTTAATGATGCATTGAACCGTTCTTAACCCAATTTTGGTAGTTTCTGAAATCTCCTTAGATGTTTTCTCTGCTTGATGCATGCCAATGGTTTGACCCTTCTCAAACAGACTAACATCTTTTCCACAACCACGGGATGTGTCTTTTGACATGGTTGTTTAGGAAATGAGAAGCAACTCACTGCACCAGTTGGGGTTAAATATATTGTTGCCAGTTGAAAGATAATCGCCTAATGAGTAATAATCCAATAGGAGGCTGGTACCTATTTGGTTAGTTAAATCCAGGTGGTGACTTTTTTTTTGGCCAGGCAGTGTATGCTTTTGTAATGGATGCAAAATTAGGTTTAGCATTGTCTTGCTGAAAAAATGAAAGGTTTTCCTTTTAAATAGACTTCTGGATGGGAGTATATGTTGCTCTAATGCTTGTATATACTATACTTTTTAGCACTGATGTTTCCTTTCCAGATATGCATGCTGCCCATTGCTCAGCATTAACGCATCCCCGGACCATCAAAGATACAGGCTTCTGAACTGTTGCCAACTGACCTAATTAGTTGCAATGTGTTTCTCCAGGTGTTTCTGTTTGGTACCAAGTTTTTCATCTTTTAGTTGCCCAAGTCGTTATGTTTTTTTAGACATGTTTCTGCCATCAAATTCAAAATTCAAACCTTTTCTGAGCTACAGTTGTAGAAAGAAAACTTAAATATGGCTTGTTCCTGTCAAAATTGAAGGGATTTCAACAAAAAGCTAAGAACAATGTGACAGCATGGCTTTGGTTTGCAAAGCTGCGTCTCAACAAACCACATTAAATCTGGGGAAAAAAATGTCCTTTGGGACATTTAGATGTTTGGGTCTAATTTACCTTAAAGTTGAAATGATTTCATTCATCATACTGTACATACTGACGACAGCTTTGGAACAATTGTGTTAACACAGTCAACACTTAAAATCCTCCATCACTTCCTACAGCAAGACCTTGAAGTCATCTATCAACATGGACTGGAGGTGGAGAGAGTAAAGAGACTTGCCAGGTGCATCACAAAACATCTGCAAACTATACCATCTGGAGAAGTGTTTCTGCTGACAGATCGCTATGCTCTGGTAAAGTAATGGCAGATCAAGTTATTAAATCACAAATAAAGTGAAGTGAACATGACCATAAGAGTTGATGAAATCTTGACATAAAACTTGACCAAGCTCAGTGCAATAAGGCATTTTTTTATTGACCTTTCCGTAACCTCAGTTCCAAAAACACTGGGATCCTGTGTAAAATATAAGTAAAATCAAAATGTAACGATTTGCACATCTCATAAACCTATATTTTATTCACAACAGAAATAGATGACATTAAAAGAATTTAGCTCATTTTGAATCTGATGGCATCAACACATCTGAAAAAAGCCTGAAAAATAAGTGATACTAAAAAGAGACACCTGGCAAACACCTTACAACATAAACTGGTCACAAATCAGTGACATGGTGGATATAAGAAGAGCATCTTAGAGAGACAGAATCTCTCAAAATTAAGATGGGCAGAGGTCCACAATTCTGTAAAAACAAAAAAGAAACAAAACAAAGCTTAAAATCAATCCTGGATGCCTGTGATCTCTGAGCCCTCAGATGCATTTGAAACAGGTGTGATTCTGTAACAGAAATCACTATAGACTGAGGGACACTTTCAGAAATCACTCTCTAAGAGCACAGTTTACTGTGCAATTCAAAACTGCAGACTGTTATATCATGCAAAGAAGAAGCCATAAGTGAAGATGATCCAGAAACACCACCGTCTTCTCTGGGCCAAAGCTCTTTTAAAATGGACTGAGACAAAGTGGAAAACTGTCTAGTGGTCAGATGAAGAAAAATTAGAAATTCTCCTCCAGAGTTAAGAGGAGATGGACCATCCAGCTTTTGATCAGTTCTCTGTTCAAAATCCTGCATCTCCGATGATATCTGAGTGCATTAATGCCCATGGAACGGACAAGTCCCCCATCTGGATAGGAAATATCAATGCTGAAAGCTCCAATGCAGACATCCTTACATCCTATACAAAAGTATGGTTTTACTGAAGATCCTGTTTGCTGAACTGACTTTTCATCAACTGAAAACATCTGGGGCATCACGAAATGAAAAAATACAACAAAGATGACCCAGAACTGCGGAGCAGCTCCAAACCCATGTCAGATAAGAAAGAAATAAGGGGATGCTACACAGTGGTAAAAACTGCCGTCTTTACGCTTTTTGAGATGCATTGTTACCATCAAATAAGAAAAAGTAGATTTTTCTCTTAAGATGGTACATTTTCTCAGTTTAAATATTTGATGCTTTCTATATTCCATATTCCAACTTTTTTTGGAATTGGGGTTGTAAATGCATCATGAACATGTTGAACAATTTTAAAATGTTCCATTTCTTTTTCGATTCTGTCAAGAAAAGATTAAATGTACGATGAGAAAAATACAGTTTGAACTCCTCATCGTGGGTTTGTGAAAGGACTGCATGATGTGGACACATCTGAAACTTCAATGTTCAATATAAATATGTTAAAAAAAAGAAATCATAAATGTGCATGTCCTTTTTTAAGTTTGGTGTATGTGAAAACAGTGGTTACAACTGTTTTTTTTGACATTACAATGAGAAAAAATTTGATAATTCTATATTACATGACAGAAAAGCATTGATACTCTATACAATTAAGTGGTAGAATGGACACACTAGATGTCCATTCTCCCACTTAATTGTATAGAGTATCAGTGCTTTTCTGTCATATAATATAGAATTACATGACAGAAAAGCATTGATACTCTATACAATTAAGGGGGAGAATGGACACACTAGATGTCTGCACAATCCATTGTCATGTATCCCTGAAAAAGTCAGTGTTTCCTGGATGGAAAAAAACACGACTTTAGAGATTTATGGACAGAATGTGGGTGAAGATGTTAAAAGGCATTAAACGATGCCTAACAACAACATACTTATAGTATCTACTGGCTTTCTAGTCCAGGAACCACTCAAGGTGCTTTCACAACACAAAACAGCTTTCTCTCATTGTCACACACATACACACACACACACACACACACACACACACAGGTGCCTCTAGGTCTTATAAGAGGTCTCTTATGCTAGTGAGCTACATGACTATGTCCATAAAAAGTATCAGTCAAATGAAAATGGCTTTATGCTCATTCATAAAAACTAGTGCAAAACAAGAAAACTTGAGGTGGCCCAGGTCAAAGATATAAACAAATCTAGAATTTAATTCCAATGATACACAATAAAATTGGGAGAGAGACGTTTACCGTTGTGTTATTTAATTGTTTTGGAACTGAGGATATTAATCACTGCAGTTTTGTTGCAGGAATCTTGTGTCCATTCTTGGGTGAATACAAAATTTCAGTTTCTGAACAGCCAGTGTTCATTGTTGTAGGATTCTCCTATTCACGATTCATACACTTTAAATAGGAGCCTAATCAGGAACACAAGCAGGTCAGTCAGGATAACTGGAGTGTCCAACGACCATCTTATTACTCAGCTAAACAACGTTTCTCTGTGAAATCATTTTATCTCATTAGAAAATTATATTTAAAAACCATGTTGTTATCCCTTAAACAACCAGCAGAGGAGGATAATTTCAGGCTAGATTGACAGATTGTTTGCAAAAATCCCTCTTGGGCATTCGGAAAGCAATGAAAAGCAATAAAATCTACCATTCCGGGACATGATAAGGGCCAGATGGCCAGCTGCTAAATGCTACCTGTCTTCACTTCTCAAGTGATTTATAATTTCTGTCTGCTCTCCACTTGCTTTTTCACTTACGGATGAGGAATCACTATTCCTACCCTAAAACTGACAGCCACCTTTGGGAAGGCATTTTATGATTAATGACTGTACAGCTACTGGACGTTTGGAGGGAGGACAAATTTGGTGTTCACTCCAGATATGTTTACAAAATTCTTCCGTGTCAATGTTTGTTTGCTATGAATGGTGAAGTGACGAGCAAAAAAAATGTGGCCTTAAGTTCCAAAGCAGCCAAGCATTGTTTCTCTGGGGACAGAGAGTTGACAGTGATGAAGAATAGATCTTCCTCTCAGGAGACTAAGAGAGGGTAGATTATGGAAACCTCCTGTCTCCCAATGATATGCCTGTGCTCTTAACACAGACGGATGTAGAGGAGTATCAGGTATGTGTCAAAGAGAGCTGGAAAGGTTTTGACATTTCAGAAATAGCATTTATGGTACATTTTTACAGATTAATACACACAATTAATTTTACAAGAAGCTCAGTTGAGCGACATTCAAGCAACAGGGAGTACTTTCCAGAATTAGGCCTTGGTGGATAATTTAAGCAGACAGTCTGAATACAGGTTGGATATTTATTGATGTGGAAGAAAATGCAGCTTTTCGAAATGTCTCAATATGTTTATGGATGCCTTATTTGGAAATTTAAAAAGACATCCTATCTTTCCATGTTTGACTTTCTAAAGGTGAAACACTTCACATAACATGCAAAGATGAAGTTAAAGCAGATACTCGTTCGAAAGCGCTGAATCCTATCTCTGGCCATCCTGAATTATTTGTGAATTTCAATTTTACTTAATTTTTTTTTTTTTTTGCTTACACCAACTCAAAGCTCCTCTTCATGTGTTTAGTTAGAATACACGACTTGTACGGTTTCTAATCAAAAATTAGAAACCGTATATCTGACGGCTCCATTGCAGATGCCCTTGACCCATGAAACTGAAAGTGGTGTGACTGTGAATTCTCCAACAGCTGAGAACCTGCTGTTTTTTAAAACCCATCACATTAGTCTGTGCCTCGAGTCCATAAAAAGAACTAAGTGCCCACTTGGTGGTTTTGCAGAAAAGTGCAGAATCACAGCAAGGCACCACCACCAATTACCAGCTGAAAAGCAAAAAGTCCAAGCAGCAAAGCTTTTAAAGTTAGTTCCTTATGGACCACAGTCCTGGTTTAAGGTTTTCATTAAGGCGCTCCCTGACTTGGTGATGATGTCACGGTTTTTCATTGACAGATTTGTAGACTCCTGATTGTTTATCTTTCCTTTAATTCAGGTAAACAAAAATATATCTTAAAGGTATGCAGTCAGTGTTTAATCTGACAGCAATTCAAATCAAATTTTATTGTGCAATCACACCTTTTTACTGTATGCTTACAAGGAACATTCAAGCTTTTTGCGAGATGACATAATACTTTCAGGTTTACTTAGAATTATATCCTTTGGATATATTTTAGCTTGCACCTACCTAATACTGCTCTGCTCTTTAGATTTCTAACTAACTAGTTAAAAAATTGAAATATTTGTTGAAAAAAAAGTATATTGCTCTCACGAAAACTTTGAGCAGAGCCCCTTCAGCCTCAGGCATATGGTGACAACTGGAACGAGCTAGTATGCTAACAGGCAAACATTTTTGAAACTGAATGTTGCATTCTGGGTATACAATGTGGTGTACACTGACGTGAAGGTAGTCGGAGTACGACTATTAGGTAAAACATCAACCTGTGGCATTGGTTGCCCCTGTACCACATGCACTCATGGACACCTATGTTCAAACACGGAGTTAAAGGTATGGTGGGAGATCTTTTTTTTGCAGCATTTTTTACAATATTGCCTGAAAACCTTTTCACATTCCCATTGCACCCACTGAAATAGAATGTTTGCAAAAAAAACGAAACGTTTTAGTCCAGTCTAGAGGGTGGAATCAGAGGAAAACTCTGACCAATCAATGTACCGATCATCTTTACATTTATTGGCTGCCTAATACGTCCATCAAATATCAATGCACTCCCACCCAACCCCCATCTTGCACGCTCATAGTTTCGTTACTCAAGGACCTCCCACAGCTCTGGCAATCAGGTGAGCGGACACAGCGTTGCTATTTGAAAGCCAGAAATCAAGTTAGCTCACACAGATCATTTCGTTGCAACAATGGGAGAGAAGAAGACAAAGAAAACTGTTGTTGAAAAAGCAACAGCCATGCGGAAGCTAACCGAAGAACGAAACAGAACAAGAGTGGTTATCGGTACGGCTTTCCAGCGCTGGCGGCAGCTAAAAAATGAAAAGGGGCTCCAGACCAACGCCAAGGTGGCCAAGTTTCTACTGACAGGTAAGATGTTGCCGTTCTGATTATATATTTAAACATACTGATCAGTTACAGGTATTGTAGGCCTCTTCACCCAGTCAGTGAGAAAATGAAAGATGATGACAAAATTATTGTCGAGTGACATGATGAACATATTCCAGCATGTTTCTCTATGCTACCAACTCTGTCAACTAGGCTACTGTACTACGTGTGACACCGTTAGGTAGGCTGTTGTTATCCTTGACGGAGAAGACGCCATGGCTTGAAGTTAGCCAGCCACTCTGATGCTACTTGTTGTTGGCAAATCGACGTGAGAGCTAGCGAATGCTAGTGAACTTCCGTGACTGCTCGAGACAGCGTGCGCTTTCATGTAGTCGTGAATCGTGTGAAGATGTGGTTTCAAGGGGTGAGCTGAAGAGGAGGAGGCGGAGCCTTTGGGAGGAGGGAGGGAGTGTATATTTTCAAAATCTCACTTGAGTTGGATTGCTGGAATCGTTTTTTTTAAAGATCTCCCACCATACCTTTAATTACACACAAACCACGACTAGCATAGCTCAAGGACAGAGCAGAACTCTGATTCAGATCGGAGAGGCTGTCCATCTCAGTCACACCCCTCCAGGTAACTGTTGTTACCCCTGTAGGCCAGTAGAAGTCCCGGAGCAGAACAATGAAGTCCTCTTCGTTGAAGGTGTTCCAGACTCCAAGAAGGCCAGTGGGCTATAAGTATACATACATTACCAAATATATAGAGGGTGTTTATTAATAAATGAACTCATGTTGATGAGACAAAACATATAACATTATTTTTCACATCTGCAAGTAAACATAGGAATCTTTTTTTGTGTCCATGCTCGAAAGGAAGTCACAGAATCCTGACAGATATAATATCACCAAGACATCATCCTTGCTTTGCGATTGCTAGGATGTGCTGACTTCTGACATGCCTCTTTGAGATCGCCGTTAGGATATATTATATATAAGAATGATGGAGCCAATAACAGTTTTAATAGGGTGATGAGTTAGTGCAAGTGTAATGGAGGTGAGAAGGCAGCAGAGTTTGTTAGTAATTTATTTAGTAAATTGAACAGAAATCAAAGAGGAAGAAGATGTGTCCAGGCAGCACATGTGAGCTGTAAACAGTCGGTCAGGGCAGTAGGAGAGCACCGTGGGCTTGATATTAGCAGTCATTATTTTAAAACCTGATCTGTTCCAGTGGATGCCATCCCCATTAAAAAGAGGCCAGTGATTCCAGAACAGGTTAAAGTTGACGATGCAACCCACGTTGTAATTTCTACAGGCACACTGCAGCCAAGTATGAAAGCTAAGACGTCTGCTGAGTCAACCAGTTCCACTACCAAGTGTGGCAATGGGAATGGAGAGAAAAGCAGTTTTCCTGTAGTGTTTTAGCCAGTTAAAATGCTTAGTCGATTCTGATTTATTTTAGACAGCTGAAGAACTGTGTTGTGTATCCCCACTTGAACAATATAATACGTCTTGTAAGAAAGCATGGCAGAAATGGTCATAATTCCTGAAGCTTATTTAGCATGCCATAAGTGTCCTGAGTGACCACTGCTCATAACAGATCCAAAAATAGAGTGGGAAAGGTGTTAAATATAGTTCACGTCAATTTATTTCAAATTTGATGACTATGTTAAAGTCTATGGTTACTTGTGGATTATGGGAGTGGTGTATAGTTGCGCTGGCTGCTGAATACGACCTGGACAGCAGTAGCTCTGCTCATTAAGGAGGTAACAGGAGAACAGAAAACTATCTTGATGACGCTGTATATGAAATTAATAAGTGAAACATTCTGCATGCATTCCAAAACTGTCCTTTTTCCATTCCTCAGGTCAAATGAATCATTAACAAATAGCCAAATTTGACAGCAGGAAATGAAGAATAAAAAGATAAAAGAAAAAAAGTTAAAAAGGGGGTTTAAGAGACAGCTGGCAAGATGAACCGTTGATGACCTTTTAAAACAGTATAGTCACATGGTTTAAAGATGATCATCAGTTAATCCTCCCCAATTACTATGATATGCCCCTTGAGCACCTAAGGCAGCGTGTGCAGTGCAGATTCTGCTGCTTCACACATTTCTCAGGAGCAACAATGAGAAGTTTTAAACAAGACTCGAGGAAGGAGAGAAAAGCTGAGACCTGAACACATGGGGGTGTGGGGGTCAAAGGAGGGGCACAGGTCTTCGTTGGCATCTATTCCCTCACCAGAAGCACTTTGGAGAGTCTTGGTCCTGTAGCAATGCGCAAGACATCTGTGGCCTCTCTCAGCACTGGCCACGTAAAACAAGACATGTGTCGTGGTTTGACCTTTCACAGTACTAACTATAATATTATCATAAGTTGAGCTATGAAATTTCACATTTCCCTGCGGTGGGATTCAGTAACCGTATGTAATGACGATGAGGGTAAACGTTTGTAGCCGCATATATCACTGTTCGGCAAATGTGGTCAAACCATTCTCAACACTTGACAGTACGACCTTGTTAAGATACCACAATCTGCTGTTACATCAGGTTAGGACAGTTAAAAATAAGCAACACAAAATTCAAATGCTTTCCGATCTTAATGTATTTCTCCAGAAGCAACCTCAAGTTAGTCTATTTAGCTAACCAAGGGACTGGCATAATAGACTAATGTCTCCAGGAAGCAGCACTGCTACAAATTAGCACACTGTCAAGGATTCGCTAAACTTTGCGGTTGAAATTACAGCTCAAATCTGTGAAGCATTTAATGCAGCCAGGGATAATATACAACTATCTGTCAATACTCGAGGCCAAGCGGCTGGCACTAATTGAGGGAAAAGAATTATGGGCAGTAGTTGGCACAGTGCGTGTCTTAGACTTTAGAGCTTGCCAATACCATTTCAAATGGTGCAGAAATCAAGTTGAGGAGTCAGATGTCACTCTGCAGTTTGAAGGCTGCTGTTAATCCAGGAAAATGTAAGGTGTGCAAGAAAACATTCATCCGAAATATTAGGAAAAATAGCATAAAGCGAACAGCTTCAAAGTGCAAATTTGTGCCTGAACTTGAGCACTACGACAAGTATTATTTAACCAGCTTTGGAGGTATATTTCAAGTATCAACAATAAAGAATTATTTTTTGGTTTTTCACAAATTAGTCTTAAATTTCTCAAGTTTTTTTTTCTTTTTTTAAGAGACATAAGTGACTTAAAATGTAATGCTCTATGTTGAAAATACATTATGGCACAAATGATCTCCATGTGTAAAAAAAAAAAAAAAAAAAAAATTATTTCTGCTTAAATGTAAATGACTATGGCTTCTGTGTGAAGGAAGCTCTGAAAACTGCCTAAACACATATATGGAAGTACATATTCACCTGAGTAAATCAAACTTTAAAGGAAACACACAACGTCTATTTTTAAAAGTTGACACCCTTTAATGATGTCCCGCTGAAATGTCTGAGACCTGCTTTGATAAAAATAACACAAGAATGCAGTTTAAAAGGTTATTTTTAGGGGGTGGAGCCAGCATCTCAGCTGAGCTGCATCTTTTCTGTAACGTGTGCCCAGTTTGAAGTCAATCTTGCACTTTCGCACAATCCACTTCGGAGGAAGAGAAAATGCAGCACAATGTTGAAGTTGGGTGGAGGTGAAGTTGGGGAAAGTGGATAATTCTCTGATCTGGGTCTGTTTTGTCACTGTACACTGCTAATCTGAATGCCTCATTAAATGACAGACCGTCAGACTTTTTTTTTTTTGTCACTTCAAATGCAGAAAATCTTTAGTTTTTTCTCCAAAAACTGTCCTCTTTAAGTTCGTTGGATGAACAATAACTGGTTATTTTCCTCATCAGCACCTTTTGATTGAGTCAAAGGATTCTAAATTGCATCCTTGCACGAACCCTTTCCCAATCATGACCACTGCTTTTTCATGCTCTGTGGAAATCTTTGTGACCACACATCAATGACATTTTTTTTTTTTTTACATTTTTTTAAACTTGTAATAAAATACACTGTTCTTAACACAAGTCATTTTTGTAATGCATTTACAAAAATATGAAAAATATATAATTCTTTAATGTTACGGTTCTAACACAGTTAAATATCATCTAAGAACAAACCATGTATCTTAAATGGAGAGTGATGAGCTGCTCTAAGAGCCAAATATACTGTTTGTGCAAGTTGTTTTGTTGTTTTACAACTCTAAAGGCCTGAGCAGAGATTTTGCTTCCTTGTCCGTAGAGGGAATATCAGATAGGTGTTGGAGAAATGGTCGTCCGTGTATGCAGGTCCGGTTGGTCTCACCCAGCTGCCGTTCCATGCGTCGGAGAGTTTCCTCCACGTCTTCCCGAGATAAATTAGCAGGCAGCTGACGGGCCAGTCGAACTGCCTCTCCCTGTGGGGGAAATGTCACAAATCAAAAATTTAATAAAAACAAACAAAAATACTACAGTGATGCCATGCACAGCCTTAATTCAGAACATCTCTCACTTGCAGGTAGTTTGTAACTTTAATTGGCCGGCACTCTTTAACAGTCAAGGCTTTCCTGTGAAGAACTGCTGTCAGGATCTCCCTGAGGTCCTCCACACCGAGAAAAGGCACGCAGTTTGCCATTGCTGTCACTTCCAGATGTCTCTCGGCTGACATGAGGCCTGGCCAAAACAAGCAGAAAACAAGGATTAACACACTCCAGACACTACTACTATCTCCAGGAAAGAATAATAAATAAATATTGTGGTTTACGGCTGAATGGATGACCAAGTCAAACAAGGCAAGCGCCAAATGGAGTGTTAAATGACTAATAGAAGCCCCAGCAGACTGAAAGGAAGTTGTCTAGTAGGGTGGAAGAATGTCAGCATCTTTTCATGAGGAAACACTGCAGATCATGTACAATTTATATTTCTAATGCATAACCTCTGATAGTCAAAATTATCTGAAGATGCAGAACAATTACAATATTCCTGTGATAGTCGTTTCCCTTGAAAGTCTTTATTGCACTGAAAGTTTTCTATTATATTAAAATGAGTTCATGTATGAAATGTGAAACTGTAAGAACTCTAATTTAAAACTAAATTAAAAGCAAATAACTGTGCAATTAACATTTAGATACTTGCTTTGGCTTCTGTTTTAAAAATACACTTTTTTTTTTTAAATCACTTTTAACACACATTTTAGAAAAAGCGCATAATCCTGTTAAAATGCAAGATATCCAGCAGACATTATGCAATTAAACTCTCTTACATACACAGCGTCCCTCAGCTGCATGCACACCGACAGAAGCTGGCAGTGCCAAATGAAAATTCTGCAAATTTCTTAAAGGCCAACTGTTCTCATCACCTGCACACTGGGGTACAAACCCACTGTGAGACCACGCTGTTGGGCAGAAAGCCAATGTCAACCCAGGTGAACCATTTCAGCAACAAAAACAACCAACATTCACAGTACACTGTACACCCTGTGCAAGCAAACATAGCAGAAGTAATGTCAAAGTAATGATGAAGAGGCTGGAAGAAATTCATCTAAAGGAGTCTTTATCTTTTACTTGTACGACATGTTTCTAAAGTGTATGATATAAACTTAACACTTGTTCTTCAGTACATCACCAGTTAAACTACACTGATGTATACTAGAACTGGTAAAACAATCTGTCATTCCAGATCCACCAATAAAACTATACAGGTTTCTACCTAAATAAAGCCTCGGTTAATAAAATAAACAAACTATGACAGAAACAACATTTTTACAAGTGCAGTACAATCATGTTATGAAATGAATTATTGCCATCTTATGTTGGAATTACTACATTGGCTGACTGTTAGTAGTTATTGGACTATTAAACTAGTATGTTGGTGCTTTATTGGTAAAAATAAAAACTTATTTTAAGCATAATTTGCCACAAAATGTCACTGTGTAAATCAATGTATTATAGTCCCTGAACAGCAAGTTTGACTAAATTATCATGTGAGAAATACTGTTTAATTAAATACGACTGTAACTGGGAAAATGGACAGATTTAACTGAAAGAAGAGGTTCTTTGGGTCTTTTATCTGTGAAGGGCAGAGAATTGTTCATTTCATTCACAACTAATCTGATACAGAGATAATTATCTTTAAATCAGTTACAGGGACTGTATTTTTTACATTTTTTGATTGTTAAAACTTTAGCCCTAATGACTTTTAACGGCTTAAACATTTGTTTAGTAAAATGTAAAGAGAAAATTGACGGGCGCTTTGAACACTGTAGGTGAAAAAAAAAAAGGTTTTCTACTTGGTAAACATCTATGATATTGTGTCTATAGGACCTTTTCTTCCTTGTTTGGATATGCAGCATAACTGACAGGTGGATTCAGTGGATAGAAATGATTTTGAACTCCCTGATGTAAAACATGGTCCAAAAATATTGCTTTCATCATACCTGCAGTGAGTTTGATTTTAAACCCATTAGCCACAAGTCTGGGATCAGAAAAGAAGATCCCTCCATGCAGCTCAGGGTTTTGCTTCTCCATGTTGCACAAAACCTCAGTATATTCAGCTCCCCCGAGATTTCTAGAAAACAGAGCAAAACACATTTTTAGCACACAATATTAATGTTGATGAGATTACAGACTCATCATGTATTTAAAAAAGCTGGATGAGGCAGGGATGGCATTTTATTTATTTATTTTTTTTGAGAATCAATGATACATTACCCATCTGTTAACTGTACAGGGTTCTCCAGACTCACTGCTGGAAGTATATTATTCTCTAGAAGTCTCTTAAACAGCAAGGCTTCCTCCACTCGAAATGGGTTTAACAACATGAGCCTCTGACCACATAAAATGACCCAGGCGCTCTGAGAGGCCAGCCGGTTTACAAGACGGAGGCCCTGTGGCGCTGCACTGCTCTGGGATGAGAGGCGCTGAAGCTGAAGGCGAAGAGCAGCCATGCTGCACGGGAGGGGCTGCGAGGGCTTAGACACAGGGTTCCTTAACTTCTTTTGGGGCTGTGCAGAGAAGAGCTCGTCAAGCAGCTGCTGGTTGGATGCTGGGGCCTTGCGTTTCTGACCCTGGATCTGCCCCCTTGAGGTGCTCCCAGCAGGTTCTCCAGGGCCTTCCGCTGAGGCCAACTTGGTCCTCTGGCCATGGTGTTCCAGGTGTTTTTTTGCCTTCTCCTCATACCTGTAAAGTTCCAACATCTCAGCACAGATTTGTAAAACCAAGGGTACACATTTTTGTGTAAATAAAAAAAAAAAAAAAATGATAACCAGTGAATCGGTTTACGTGAGGAAGGCTGCAAGAACACGCTCAAGACATTTTTTAAAGGTGGGCATAATCTACTCCTCAATGACCAGTGAGCACTGACGTCCTTCTCTTTGAAGGTTCAGAGATGTGCGATTCCACTATTGTGTTTTTCTTTCTGTTTATGTTGTTGCTGCAGCGCAGCAGTTCAGAAGAGTCCATCTGCTGTTACATTGCAATATATTTCACTGTGTAAAAAAATAAAAATTTGGACACAAATAAAAGTTGTGCTTCTTAGCTGTGATGGTGAGAAGAGCAAACTCCTTGCCACTTCCTGTAGGACAGCAGCAGAGCAATGCAAGAATCTAAACACATCATTTTCCATACACTCCACCATACCTTACATAAGGCCCCAAATACTGCTGAAGCACATTTTCCAATGTTGTAATTACTTTAAATTGGTATGCAGCAATCTAACATAATTGGGTTGAAATGCTTTCAGCACAGCATAATGGTTTTATTCCAGAGCTGCTCCATAGATAAAAGTCAGTAAAGAGCACAGTTACACCTTCTTTTACAAGCATGTTCCTGTATATCTGGCCAGTTGACAAGTCACTGATGACTGCATGACAAGCTTTTCTTTTGTTTCAAAGAACTAGGGTCTCAGTATACTTACACTTAGGTCCAGAAGTATTTGGAAAATGACAGGGATTTTATGATTTAGCCTTTATACACCACTACAGATTTGCAAAACAGTCAAGATGCTATGGAGAAATTTTCCATTTAAATTTGAGAGGTGTCACAAAAATATGGTTTTTACCATTTAGGAATCATAGCTGTTTACGTGAAGGATCTCCATTTTCAGTGACCCAAAAGTATTTCAACAATGGCTTTTTAACTGGCTGTCCAGGTGCAGTCCTATCATGCGTTACGTCAAAACAAATGAAGCAGATATAAAAGGCCTGCAGTTGACATCAGGTATTGAGCTGGCATTTGGCAGTTGTTTAACTGGAGCTGCCAATATGAAGTCCAAGACGATCTCAATGCAAGTGAAGGAAGCCATCAAAACATCATAACTTTATAAAAGAGACAAAAACTGTATCAACAATGTAGGGATTCTTCAGAAGAAAGAGAGCACAACAATATCAAAAAGCCTGGAAGACCACAGAGGACAGCTGAAGTGGGGACCTGCAGGAACCCTTTCCATGGTGAATAAAAACCATTTTTACAACATCAACAAAAATCAAGAATACTCTGGAGAAGGTAGGCAGATCATTGTCAAAATCTACTCTAAAGACCTGCCTATAAATGTAAATAAAGAGGGTTTACAACGAGGCGCAAACCCCTGATAACATTAAAGAGTGGGAAAGCTTGATGGGACTTTGGACTCTACTCATGCAACGGGCTCACTAGTGATGACTGATGACGTGACTGCTGACAGTCGTACCAAGATGAATTCTGAAGTGTATAGGAATATAATCCCTGCTCACACTCAGCCAAATGCAATGAAATTAATAGGATAGTGCTTCACAGTGTAGATGGATAGTTTCCTTAAACATACTGTGAAAGCAACTCAAGACATTATGAAGGCAAAGAAGTGGAGTTGATCCTTCAACAGCCAAGTCAGTCGCCTGATCTCAACCCAATGGAGCATAGATTTAAGTTATTTAATACAAAACTGAAGAAGAAAGACTCACAAACAAGCAGCTACAGTGAAAGCATCTCCAGGGAGGAACTCAAAATTTGTTAATGGACTCTCATCACATTTCAGGCATCCATGAATGAAATATAAAATTATGATTATATTCCTAATTATGTCACTTTGTACAAATATCTTTAGGTTTCCTGAAAATGGTGCTATTCAGCTGAAAAATAAATCTGCAATTCCTAAAAAGTAAATGCATTTTTTTGTGAAACCTCTTAAATAAGATCTGAATGACTATATCTTAATCACATCTCTTGTTTTTTTCCACATCCACTGAGGTGGTGAAATGAAGATAATCTCCTGTTAAATAGCATTTGTCACAACTGGGAGATTGATTCTAAGGATATAAGTCATTTCATAGCCACAGTTTTGAAATTAGAAACACAGCTCATGTCAATAAAATTCCAGTGCAGGCTTTTCACATGCAAATGACAGGTCAGAATTTCCCCTCTCCCTTCCTTGCAAATAACAAGAGATGGAAACAACTACTCAGAAAAGGTAAAGGTCTGGAAACTCACTTCTTACGCTCTTCCTCCTCCAGATTTTTCCACCTCTCGTTAACAGCGATGCTGATATCCTGCAGGCTGGCTGTAGGGTTCTCCCTAAGGACCTCAGCTCTGGCCTCCTTCTCAAATAGGGCAGCAGGAGACAGCGGTGCCCTCATGGCACGGTTGCAGATCATGTCGTACGCTGTCAGAGCAGCTCGTTTCTCCGTTATTGCATTAAACATCTTTTTGCTTGAGCTGCTCTGACTCTTGACCTCATCTGAGTCAGAATGACTGTGCTTTGAGGGTTGGTGAATTATGATGGGCTGCAGGGGTTCTCCTGTTGTAGGGTCAGTCAGAGCCGTCCCCCGACTCCAATCCTCAGCTGATATCTGATCTTTACAGGTGTCTGCAACTGATGCTTCACTGTCTGCAAGATTCTCTGGAGATTTGCTTGCTAAACCAGTTTCTGTTGGATGAGCGTCACTTTGAGCCAATTCATCATCATAAAGGGAAAAGTTAGAGTGAAGCTCAACTGGGATCTGGTTGACAATCCAGTCATCTGCTACAGAGGATGAAGAGCTACAGTTTGAGGGTTGACGATCCAGTAAAGCCTCAGTCCTTGCCGTTGACAGAGCTTTGTCATTATGGGAAGTGCCATTGTAGCTAACGAGACTGGTATCCCTCTTTTTGCTTCCCTCTTGTTCCAGAGGTAAAGCATCAGTCTGCAGAGGACTAGGTGGTGGGAGAAGTGTCTCATGGCTTAGCTGCTTCTCAGCTGGGAGGTCAGTAGTAGGCCGAAAGCCATATAGAGAAACCAGCAATGCTTCTACTGCAGTCAATACAGCCACCTAAATATCAGACAGATGACAGATAGTTCATAAAAAATCCTGATGGCACATAAATATTTTTCAATCACATCCTCTGCCTGACAAAATACACAGCATACTTCAACTGAGCTTGACTTTCTTGGCTACCTTGTTATGAAGAAGAACTTGTGTCTTGTCCGGTGTCAGATTTACATCCACAGAGGAGGGTGAGACTGTGATTTTAAGCACAAGGGTGGGATATCGATTTCTGGCTGTGTCATCCGCATACTGAGCTGAGTAGTGCTGACGCAAGAGCTGATGATCAATCGCACATTTGACCCGGGAGAAAGTTTGCAGGGGGAAAAAATAAAGATGTTAGATGCAAGGAATTATCGAGCGAATAAATACCATTCAGGTAATTTATAAAAAATTACATCTTACCTTCATGATCTCTTTTTGTTGGACTGGCCGATTATTGACAAATATAAATGTTTTGTCAGGAGCAGATGAACTTGTAGAGGAGCAGTCAGCTCCAGGCTTTGGAAAAAAGCCATCTAAAACAATCTAAAAGAGAATAATATTATTGATGGTACAAAACAAGGTATGCAAAAAAGGAAAGCCATACTTGGCAGAAAAATATAGAATGGAAGTCACAGGTTGCATAGAAAATAATGCTTTTATTGAAAATGCATGTCAATACAGCAACGGTCCATCCTGCTCTCGCAGGGGTTTCAGAACTTTACGTTTGGAGCTAAAATGTAAACTGCTATGCTAAAGTATACTTTATGCTTCTGCATAACAACGATACAGAGTTGTGCATTATTGTGTTTGCATCTGTAATTACGCCACCAATTGCTACCTAGTGGCATGTTTTGTTTTGGTTTTTTGCTTTTTTTTTTTGCACCTGTGTTCACTTTCTTCATGTGCCTCAGACATGGGTTAGCGTTAGCGTGTGCAAGCTGGACCGGACAAATATTGGACAGCTACTTTTACTGGCATTACAGCAATCTACCTACCCATTTTGAAAATATCTGAGTTGTTCATTTATTCTCCAAACTGCCCAGATAACAATCTGGTGGATCCTGACAGCAACTATGGGAACCAGTCCCAATCCACAGGGACCCCACCTCGCAATACAGAGGACCTAAATATTTCAGTACCAGACACTGCTCTCACTGCCCTGACTGCTCAGAGTTGTTTTGGGAACACAAGGAGGGCCTTCTCAATAATTACAGGTTGGTTCATAATATTATATATGTATATAGGTATGTATACTCACCTACACACATATATACACAGAGAGAGAGAGAGAGAGAGAGAGAGAGAGAGAGAGAGAGAGATGGTGTAAGTTGAAGTGAAAACTAAGCTTTAAAAAAAAAAAAAATAAATACTGTAGACCTATGAGGCGGTATTGTGCCAAAGCACAGGTCTGAGGAACAATACAAGAACATTCCTGTGGCATTTAAAGTTGTCAAAAGCACAGCGGTCTCCATCATTTTAAAATGGAAGAAGTTTGGAACCATCAACGGGCTTCCTGCTGCTGTCCTGGCTGCAAAACTAGGTAATAAAAGATGAAGGCTCTTGGTTAGATGGGTAACCAACAAGCCAGTAGTGACAATGAATGAAACCCAGAGCTCCTTTGTTGAGATGGAAGAAAGGCTATCATCAGTGCAGCACTCAGTCAATCAGACCTTTATTTTTAGTGCAGAAAGAAGTTATTCTTCTCCAAAAGGCACAACACAGCTGGATGAAAATTTCAAATCCTTAGGAAGAAAAAAGTCCACAATTCTCAAGGACACAGCATTTACAGGGACCAGGTATCAGCTCATTAATATCTGCTCTACAACCATACATGGTAATGGCAACATCATTCTGTGGGGATGTTTTTTCTGACCATGGTGCTTGAAGACGGAAGAAAAATGAGTGAAAAGTGAAAACCTTTGAAAGTCAAGGACCTAAGGCAAAGGGAAAAGGTTTATCTTTCAAGAAGGCAACAAGACAGCAGTGGCTTAAAAAAAATTACGTTTCTGTCCAAGAGTGACCTGAACCCAGTAAAGCATCTGTGAAAAAAAATCTGAAAATGGCTGTACAATGCTTACAAACTGGTTAAGCCCAAACAATTCTGCCAGGAATGGGAGAAACATCCAAAGATAAGGTGTGCCAAGTTTGTAGGATCACTCCCCAACAGACCTGAGTTTATCATTGCTGCCAAAGGTGCTTTAACAAAGTACTTATTTAAGGATTTCAATAATTATGTAGGTGGAATATTTCTGTCCTGATTTTCAATGAATTTATAGTCCAATGGTTTTGGCTATGTCACAGCGAATACTATGTGTAGACTGGTGAGGAAAAATAAACTGAATCCACTTTAATATAACTGAGTCATAATCATATGTGGGAAACTTGGAAAGGGGGTGACAACCATCTGCATAAAAGAATAATAAATGGATAAAGCAGGACTACATTTCCTAACAGTCTGTCGTTTCCTATGTATGCTTTACTGTAAACATGCCCAACATTATTGGATTAAAATCTGCATCATACATGATGCCCTTTCAACTACAGTCATGCAAGAGGGAATTCTCGCGAGCTAAAACTGATGACTCAACATGAACCCAGTCAGCTGTACTTAAAACTTCATTATGATTGTGAGCTAGAAAAAAAAAATTATGGAAGGCTATTAATGTTCTACAGATTACAAGCGGAGAATAGCAATGCATTTTTCCACATGGCCTCGGGCTCATTATTAGCAGCAACGCACGCCAATGAAGTTAATAAATGGACTGCTGTTTCAGGTCAGGGCACATATGCTTCTCTCTATTTCTGCTCATTAGGGTCACTTTATGAGAGTACGAATGGCACCTCTGGCCCCAAAGGTCCCTGACTATATGTAGTCAAGCTGCCAAAAATGAGTGTCACATTTTGTTCTGCAAAGGGAGAGCAATTGCAGCTCTCCACGAGGTTGGTGAAATTGTCAACCTGGTTCCCTTGATTGCCGCACTTTGTTCTTAGGGACATGAAGGAGAAAAATTCTCTTTCATTACTACAGGGAGTAAGAGGAAAAGGTGAAAGGTTGTTCTCATAACTGGGCACCAAGTAGCAAAATAACAACAACAAAGGGAAAAATGAGAGAGAAACAGGGTGAAAAGGGCTGCTCTATATCTGTCGGACTAAATTAGTTGGGAGCCTGACAGCAGGTAGGAGCCACATGACACCTACCGTGACCAAGCAGAAAGTTACAGCTCGACAGTAATTCAATTACCATCAGCACAGCAGAGCTTAGCTAACAAAAAAAATCACTCACTCTTCATCAGGAAAGAACTCAGGAGAAAAGGGCAAAGAAATAGTTGGTCATTCACCAACTGACCACATTTGCTGGCTTCAGACCAGGTGTTCATGATGAGGTTATGAGCTCACAGTCATGTATAATGTACACACTCACGTTTGCTTTGCAAAACATTTCCATCATGTCCGGGATTTACATACAGTATTAAAAAAATAAAAATAAATAAAAATCAAAGTGAAATGCAGTACAATACAATTTATATCTAGATTGTGCTATGTTTTAGCACAGTTCAGTTACATTTGATTTTTCAACATTCTTTAAATATGTTAAATAACATGATTAAAAAATAGAAAAAATGTTTTTAATTCTAATGACCATAATCTTTCATAATCAATAAGGGGAAGATGTTTTCTTTTAAAGATGAACTACCATAGTGGTTCAATTTACATTCACACAGTACTATTTGGCACATTTAAAGTTCTCAACTGTCTTAATGAAAATAAAATTTAAATAAAACTGGACTCTGAAAGCCACAACCTGTAGGTTGAGGTGAGGAGGGCAATCCATGAAATTCCTTGGGTGTAACTTGGTTGTTCCATGATAATGAAAATCTACAAGGTTTTCATGATATACTGAATATTTATAATCACTGCTGTAACAACATCATCAATATTAATATCACCCCCCCCCCCCCCAAAAAAAATATATATATATATATATATACATATATATATAATATAACATATATATATATATATATATATATATATATATATATATATATATATATATATATATATATATATATATATATATCAAAGTCAATGGTAGTTTATCATTTTTCAGTGCCGTAACATCACACTGTAAACGTCAATAATATATTTGGCCAATTAGATGGAATTTTACTGCCCAAAAAACCAATTTAGATACTAGTTTACATAAAGATTGTTGTTTCAGTTGTTGCAGTGCGCAGTTTTTATTTGTTTACTGACTTACTTATACATATAAATTTATGTGTATTTAATTATTTGCTTATGATAAAAGCCGTTGCTGGAATAGGAATAATACATTTCTTTTTTTTTTTTTTCTCAATTGTGTGTTGACTATTTTTGTCATGGGGCACTGTAAAATTCTGAACTAATAAAATTAGTATATTAGTATATTGCATTGCTGCTGATAGTGTAAAAAAATTACATACTAGAGCTTTAACTTGGTATGAACCTATAAAAATGTATAAAGGTAAGGTGGGTAATCAAACTTTTTACAAAGAAGAAAGAAAAGCGTGTATATCTTTCCCAAACTTGAAATAGTTAGATATATCCTTGTGATTTCCTTTTAACTAACCTCCAGTTGGTCGTCTTGTTGGTGGCATGGGAGTAAGTTAGCAGCGGTGTTGGACCCCAGCGCAGCAATGAGGGCACCTCTGTGATCAGCAGCTTTGGCCTTCTGCCAAACAACCACCTGGAAAAATATGACATTTCCATGACTCCTTATAACATTACAGAAATAAGGCCACCAACCCCCCAAAATATGAAGAGGTCATACATTTTGTTATTATTAGACATTTAAAAGAATGTTAACTTAGGACACAATTACATTCATAAATATTTAAACTCATAACAACTTAGATAGTAATAGTTTAAAAAAAAAAAAAAAAAGACAACCATTAAATATACCAAACTGTTGCAGGACATGTCTCTGATATTAAACATGCAACTGAGCACATGGAAGCATATAACTCCTGGAAAAAGTTTGTGAAGAAGTTATTAAACACAAGTCAAACTGAGTTGGAGGGAAAGGGTAGGGGGCAACTGCACACTGATTGTGAGCAACAGATTCACGACTCTGATCTGACCGTCTTAAAATCGATTTCTATGAACGCTATCCAGTTGCTGCGTGGCCCCTCCCTGACCTGCATCACCTTTATGTTTCTGTACAAAGTGCTGGCTGCAGCCTGAAACACAGTCCAGGGTCACTTGTGCTATGTGCTCAGCAATTTACTCAAGCGTCACCATTAGTCAAATCAGACTTCACAGTCTGCCAGACTTAGTGTTCGTGACAGTTGACTTATACCGTTTGCTGTGGAAAGTGAATCAGAATCAGAATAAGTTTTGTTGCCAGGTAAGGGACATTTTACAGTTCTAGAAATGTCAGGTGCAAAATACAGAATAAAAAAAGAAAAAGCAAATACTCAGAAAAGGGTTAGGGTTAGCACTACTTTTCTGACTTTTTTTTTTTTTTTTTTGGGGGGGGGGGGGGGGGGGGGTATCAGAGGTTAAGATTCTCTTAGTATTAAATGCTGCTGATTGACCTTAGGTTAAATAATGGAGCAACACTAATAATTATAGTGCATCTGTACAACTCAGGTGATAAAGGGTCAATACAAAGTCTAGAAACATGCAAAAAAAACCTGAATATGAATATCTGAACAACACAGCTGCTATTATATTAGCTGTTTATCAAAACCTGTTAAAGCTGAAGATGGGCTTAGTGTTGACCGTCAACTTTAGTTTCAATTTATTCTCATAAAAATGAGATGTTTAAGAATTAGAACTCTAATATACAGAACACTGAGTAAAATGTATTTTTAAAGTATTTCACTGAGTAAAATGTTAAAATACCTCATTCAAAAATACTCGACAGCCAACGACTGCTTCAAGTCAGGAATCTGTGGCACCAAGCAGAGATTTCATTTCCACGTTTGTGATGCGTCAGAAGACTGTTGCTGGTTTTCATTTGTGTGTCTTGCTACCTTAAGTCAGCAATGCTGCATTCGGCTGAATCTGAGCAGATCATATTTCTGCACGTGAACTTATCTTCCTGCTTCTCTCTTCTGTCTCATTATCGGTAAACACTCGTGACGCACAGTCATTGGAAGCCACACATGTCTATACTGTCACCCTCCCGCCACATTTCTTCTTCTAAACAGGTGATATTGTAGCTTCTGTTCATGAGCTTTTGAAAATCTACTTTTTTCTTTCTACCATTCTGTCACAGACGGTTTGACAGCTTCATCGATCCAAACAATACTTGTCCTCTGACGAATGGGGCTTTCTAAAATCTTTTTCAGCAATGTTTAATCTTATCTTACTATTCTTGAAGCTTAGAAATGGTTTCAACCTGTTGTATTTCCTCTTGAGAAGTCTTTTCTTCATGACAGGCCAACTGTACTTCTCACAGTTGGACGTTGTAAAGGAGCACTGGTTCCTCTCTACCATGGATGTGCGGGTACTTTTATGTTGCAGAGCCTATCAGTGTGTTCTTCATTTTCTGAATGTACCAATCTGCTCATTTGGTCCACTCCTAATTTTCCTGTGTGCCCGATGCTTCTGTTGCTGATGTTGGATGGCCTGTTTCACGTTCAAGTAAGGCTGCTTTAAGCACTTGATGACAGCAACAGCTTCCACGTGCAGATGGGACACTTGGAATCAACCTCAGATATTAATTAACAACAAAGAAATAGCCAACACTTGTCCATGAAACAACTTTTGCATCAAATGCCAAACTATTTGAGTTTCACGGAAAAAGTGGTTTCACATGCAGTATTAAAAGTCTAAAAATCTCAAATTAAATGTCTTCAAATTAAAGGTTTGGTGGGAGATGTTGGGGAAACCCAGCAAGTCAGCGAAAGTTTGAAGATCCCCAATCAAAAATGACAACCCTCCTCCTTCAGACCAACCTCTGACCAGCCACGCCTCCACAGCGCACAAACACGCAGTGCCGGTTCATGGAGTAAGAAGGGATCAACAAATAAACCAAAGCTCCAATGACTTCGCATGGATCACAAAAAATGATTGGATGATGTTTTCTTTAGAGCTCTGATGTTTACACAGGTGATTAATATTCATTATGTGACTGTGTTTAATTGTTTGCTAGTGGTGAATGAAGAGAATTTTCAGGCAATAAAGCAAAAAGGCCCTCAAAAAAATCTGTTCAATCTTAAAAGGCAAAGAGTCTGCACTTCAAGTTCATCTATGTTATACAACTGCAAGATGAACGTCCAATGAACAAGCTGCATTAGTTTCCTTATTTACAGACCCAACTAACTGCTGGTTATTGATAACTGATTTTGAGATGATGGAAACTAATTAAGTGAAGTAATTATGCATCATCCAGCTACAGCCACATTCAAAAGTGAACACCTCCTCTTTTAATTGAAAGGTTTTACATATTTGAACATAAATTTCTAAAAGTTGTTGGGTCACGAAGGGTACTTGGTTTTTAACTCCTTGTTATTGCATTTTTCTTAGTTTCTTTTTCAACAAATATTAACACTGTAATATGTAATGTGTTGTTCATCTAATCTTATTTTTTCCCTAATTGTAAGAGCTTTTTTTTTTTTTTAATCACCCCAATACAAAACTGACCAAGGGGATACTAACTTTTCAACATGTCTGTATGTTTATTCAAGTTTCTGTTGTCAAGTACTTCTCCAAACAATTAAGCAGTTATTTGTTTCCATTTGCTAATAACAGTTTAGTCATTTACACTGCTCAGACTACCTACGGGTTTTTCCTTCTAACAGAGCCTGAAAAAGGGAGCAATAGAAAAGTTTTACTCCCCATAATTTAGACTTAGAAATATTTATTACTGACACACGGAGCCATAGCTGTTGTAATTTGTTGGTTTAAATTGTTTATGATACTGTGAGTCTTTGGAAAATGTTTGAGGTTCTCTCAGTGCTTCTATAGTATATATCCATAACATTTAAAATAGCCAAACCATACTTCTCAAAGGTAGAAGGTTTTTATTGGTTTTTTGTTTTTAAACACACTATAAGTAAAGCATATACCCATGAGAATCTTGCATACACGTCATGTTAAGCTCCACTCAATCTCGGGTCCCCTTGTTTCCATCATGAGCTGCCAATCAGTGTTCATTTAACATCTCAGTCATTTAAAAAAAAAAAAAAAAAACATCAACATTGATATGCCAGGTTGAGTTTATAGGAATAACTGTAATGAAGTTTTTAATGAGGTACTGACACTGCACAGACTAAATTGCTATTAAGACATAAATAGGTCAAACCAAATGATGCAGTCATAGCATGTGTTTCTCTGTGCAGGTAATATTGGATGCTGTAGGGTATCCATCCCATCAATACTAATACTGCTCAAAGTCTAGAGAATGGCATGTAGAAGTCATTCCCATATTAATTTGCTACAGATATGTCTTCATTACTTAAAGTCAACTTACTTACAAAGAGTTTGAAAGAGTTATTGCCCTAAAACAGTCACTCCTTAGTTGCCACAGGTATCTTTATGTTACAAGTCCATGATTCTAAGACAAACTGTCGTTTTCTGAGACACACTGAGAGACCAACCTTTCAGTGTTTTCTTCTATCCAACAGGGAAACTTCCCATTATCAGCTTAGTCAGTCTGTTCCTCATGTGCTTCACAAAAGCTTTAGTCTTTGTTTTCTAAAGTGCCTCTACAATGAATATTTTCACAGCTCACTAACTCATGTTAGCTCTGACAATAATGCAGCAGGAGACTGGGGACAAGTTCTGTTTTCAACAAGGTCTTTGATTAATGATTCAGTGGACAAAGCTCTCAATATTCATTTTTATGACAAATGTTCAAAAGCTAAAAGTGGACAGAAGACGTTGGATATGGACAGCAAAAGTGGGACTTTCATTTCTGGCCTCTTCCATTCTTGCTATTGAATGCTAAGTTTTCTGTTAGTGATTGAATGTCAGTGAAAACAAATCATCTTTTAAAAACGTATATTTGTTTAACTGACTCATATCTTAAATAAAATGCAGTATTTGAAAAATATTTAATGCACACAAGAACTCAAAAAAAAAAAAAACTACTATGCTGCAGCAACATCAAATCATGTTAATATGATCTTCATTCTGCTTAGTGAGAGAAAGACAGTTTATATAAATTGTTTTATAATTATCATGTCTTATCACATTAATAGCTTCAGATACTGAAAGAGAGACTTGACTAACAATAATAATGGTATCAAACTGCTGAGAACCTATGAACCACACTGAATCAAGGATAACATTTTTGTATTAAGAATTCAGAGACACACGTTTCCACTAATCTGAGTATGTGATCTCTTCACTGCTTCCATATACGTCAGGAGACAAAATACTGTTTCTTTTTTCACAATTATCAAACCTAATTTTATACTTACTCATTGTAAGTGATAGAACTGATGATCTAAATGATAACTGATTCTAATTGATCAGCTTTGCTGCTGTACACGGGCTTTACAGCTGCTGCACATACGGCACAGTGCTATAAACACGAGGTTTATAAACAAAAACTGCAGAAGGTTTTCAGCCAATGATGTAGACACAGCTGTTTGAAATACAATGAGGACATCTAGTTGCTGGAAGTAGATACTGCACTACAATAAATACCATGAAATAATGGACTTAAGGTTCCCTTTGCTTTTTAAGTAAAGTTTGAATATAAAAACTTGTTTGCTTAAAAATGTGGATATCAAAGGTTTATGTCACGCATAGTAGCAGCCTGACTTGTGCTTTTATCAGCTGACAGGGTAGCATTTGTAGACTGAAGACACGGAGAACTGTACTGTCCAAAAATCAAGTTCTCTGCTAACCTTCCAAACAAGCATGCATACCAGCTGCAGAAACACTGGAAGAGTCACACAGTGGTTCACTTAAAGACTGAGAGCAGAAGAGCAGCTTATCCTGCAGGTGCATTTTGAAAATTTCTCAAAATACTTTATGATCATTAAAAAAAAACTAAACAAAAACAGTCCAACGGTAACTAATGTGAATGTGGTGGTGTTGACCTTTGAGGCATACCAACCAGCAAACAAACAGCTACCTTAAAAGCCCATATGAGATGAGTATACAATCTTTGATTATGTATAACACAATATGGCAGCAAAAAAAAAAAAAAAAAAAAAAGAAAAACCAGTATTTGTTATGAAACTGATCATTGATACAGTACTTTGCAGTTATTCACCTTTTCCACCACAATGGTAAAATGTGAAGCGTGACGGGTTTAGTTACTGACCTTATTGTGCACTAGCATGAGCCTCAGCTCAGGCTTTAGGACGGCGTAAGCCATCAGCAGGTCCTGCACTTTCTTCACTTCATCCTTGCACTTCTTTGTTGATGTGTAGTACTGCCTTCTCACTGGAAGGTTCTTGAAAAGTTTCATTACACTTACTGATGTCCCTGGAAAGCACACGGTATAGAGGAGTTTAGCAGATTCAGATATTAAATACGATTTTCTATAACAAGCTAACCTGATCTGTCTGGTAAGTATGAGGCTCATTCTAGCTGTAGTTATTTTACTTAATATATTTTATTGATATGTACTTTTTGGGTAGATAAAACTCTTCAGTCTGTTAAGGGTAGAAGTTCTCCTGATTTTTTTTTTTTTTTTAACTTTAAGAGAGAAATAATATGCCCTTTTCTATTTTTCAAAAGATAACAATTTTCTGAGGTCTGAATGAAATTTCTGTGAGTTGTTTGGTCAAAATACCTTTTTCAAACATGCCTTTGCAACTCTGTTCATAACAGCCAGTTTTAGAGGGTGGAGTAACACACTCAACTTCAATCCACTCCCCTCTACAGGGTGCCTGCCACTTTTGAAATAGGTGTCACAGTTTTATACTACCCACTCCGAGGTAAACGTGATGTGAAAATGTGTAGAGATAAAAGTGGGAAATGTGGATAATTCTACTCTGATCTGGGTCTGTGTGTCACAGTATCCTGAAAGACATAATTAAGTCTTTGTTGTCACTTTGTTTATGGCCCTAAACAAAGTGACAGGATATGTTACACTTTAGACAGAGACAATTAAATATATCTCCTCAAGCTAAGCCATTTTTATTCATTTAGTCTTCATATTATATTACCTTTAAGATTCAAAACAAGCTTATACTTGTCTATGAACAGCAACAAATTGCATATTTCCTTTTGATTTATCTGGTAAACATTATTAATAATAATAATAATAATCCTATTTTGACTCTGTAACCATCTCCAAACCTTCAGGTTTAAAAATCTGATACTATCAAAGCACACACAACGTCTCCACCAAAGACAGCTTCTGAGTTTTATGACGTATTCTTTTATAAATAGTATGCCTTCATTTGGTTGCTCACTACAAAACTTATTTAATTATTGGTTCCTTGCCTTGACCGAGGTGAGATGGCTTCTGTGAAACTATTTTCCCTGTAAGGTCAAGCATGTACTGGGTGCTGATATCATCCTCCGCTGTCTTTGTGGTAACAGCTACCTGGGGAGGAACACCAGAACACATTAGACATATAAATTTAGCAGTCAAGCAGATCTATATTTGATTACTAATCTAGATTATATTGGAAAACCAAAGATGTGTATAATTTGACCACAATCATAAATGTAATTAAAAAATGTATGTATTTTCTTCTCCGGGAAGTCAGACACCATAATGTGTGGCATCTGTTTATACTGTAATGCCTAACTGCCGCTTTTATCTTTTTGATATAACCACGATTTAATAACTCCAGCTTTTAAATAGTTCTCACCTCAGCCACAGCACAGATGGAGCCCAGTGCCTCCCCTCTGAAGCCATATGTTTCCAGCTGCTCTAAATCTTCATGGCTACAGATCTTTGAGGTGAAATGTCTTACAGCCATCACTGGAGTATCTGCAGCTTTGATTCCATGGCCATTGTCACGTACTTCTATCCGATCCAAGCCGTAGTTCTCCTTAAAGGTGAAATTCAATACATACAGTTGATGCTCAATTCAGGAAGTGAAATGCAAATTGTAAAAATTTGAATGGTAAGTGATGCACGTTTCCTTATAAAGTATATTACAGCAATGGGCTACATTACTCAATATATCAGTAAAATAAAATAAAAAACTGACATAAGTGCTTATGTTTTCTGCTGGCAGATCTGGTCACACACAATCTATTTTGGCACAAACAACAAAACACAGACAATAATAATAATAAAGAAAAAGTCTTTGTTCCAAAATCTTCATGGAGGTACCATACCAGTTTTACATCAATGCTTGAAGCCCCAGCATCCAGAGAGTTCTCCATCAGTTCTTTAACAACATTCGCCACAGAAGTGATGACCTGTGAGCTGGAAAGCAGCCGTACAGTTTCTGGTGGGAGCTGCTTCATGACTCCAAATTCCTGCCCAAAAAAAAAAAGTCTGCTTTTAGACATGAGCACTGTTTAGCAGTCAAGTGGATCACGCTTTCAAAAGTAGCATTTAAGAGATCAGTGGCTTATAATACCAGACTTTGATTCATTTTGTTAGACTCCATCACTTAGATATACCGTCCTCCAGTCTGTACATTCAAGTTTAATCATCATGAAATGCTTAAATGATATGTTATTTTACTTCTGTGGAGTTTTGTCCTAAATAAAGATTTATTAGAACTGTTTGAAATTCACAAAGCTTCCACCTAGCATTACTGTTCCCCGAGACATGAAAACTTAACAGATTTTAAAAGTAACCCACAGATATGACTGACTGCACATTTACAACAGGCGCCATACACATCATTACATAGTTAAAACGTTTTTTTCGATGCTTATTATGGAGGGCGAAAGACAAATGTTGGGTTCTCAGACGAAAATCTAAATTATTCTATGTCAGACAAAAACTAGTAACATATACTGAAAACAACGACTGCATTCAAAACTTAAGGAAGCTAAAGCGCGTTGGTGACACTTTCAATTCACCATCATCAGGCAGCTTATTTAAACCCAATAGTTTCCCCCATTGCGTGCAATTCTGAATACATTTACGTCGTAGTATTTTAAACACATATTGAAGTTACTTAGTTAAACAGGCTACACGACCATTCTGACCTGCTGAAGCTGTTCAGTCTTCCACAACAACAAGCATTACTATCCACACGCCGGAAGCGATTTGATTCCCGCCCCTGTATTATACGCTAATTGGTTAAAACTGACGCAAGGGAGGGGTTATTTAAAAGTGTTATGTTTCTCCCCGAGTTTAGTCTGACAGGATTTGTAGATTTGTTGCCAGCCAGCTTTTATTTAGTCAAACGATAAACCCAAACACAATCGCTGGATCTGTTGATCTCTAAATGTAAAACTAATTGTTATCCAACTTTAATCATAACCACGTGTTTTGTGTGAGGTTCTGGGAGCGGGACACAGCCTGGGAAATAAAACTGGGGAAATATTAATCAGAAATACATCAAAGCCGCCTTGAATCAATATCTACTTCCGCTCGCGTCAGTCTGCACCGTGGTGTCTGCGTCCTGGAGCTCAGAGCTGAACACAACAAGAGGATAAACCAATTCTCTCCATAGTATTTTGCTTGCATGAATACCTTCACTGCTCGGTGCTACGTGTAAGTTTGTGACATAGTCATTATGACCGTTTCATTTTACACTTTAAAGTCACACAGATACTTAACGGTCCTTATTTACGTAATGACGATGGTCAACTTGTTTTTTTTGAGTAGTGAGTAGTGGTGGGCCCGGCTATGTACTGGAAACAACAACAACAACAAAAAAATGTTTAAGGGACGTTAAGAGCTCATGTGCAGTTATCAGGGCACGGTAGATGTGTATGAAAGGATGATAATGGTTTGCATTCAGTCCATTAGATGCGTAATTAGTATGATTTCATGCAGTCGTTTACAAATGGACATTGTATCAGTGGTGCAGATTTCTACAGCCACGCTATTAACTCGTAAATAAACGTCGCCAGTGATATTGTCGGGGCATCACAGCAAAAGTGGTTTGTTTGGAAAAACATTCAAATAGTTTTTGTTTTGGTTTGTCAAATATGTTTTAAGACCGAGTGTGTCTGTTTTAAGTATCAACTTCGTAAAGCTACGTGTCACCCGAACTGAGAAGCAGTATATCATCTATATAGGCTATATGGCGCAATGTCACACTGACTAGACAAATAACCTTTAACAATCTCTTGACCTACTGCCAAGGTGCTGTTAGACTGAAACGTGGATTGGGGTGATCGGAACTGACAAAAAATGTTTTCTTCTGCGCAGTCACACTGGTGTATGCACATAATTTGATACATTGCCAAAATATGTTTTTAAAAAAACATGATAGTTTAAACTTAGTCTGTCCTTATTGGCGAGGATTTTATGTTATCTCTACTAGAACTGACTGCAAGTTAAGTTCTTTGTCTTTAATCCAGTTTGCCAGCTGAATATAGCCCAGAAGACAAAGTTCAACAAGGTTGCACAAAGTGTTTTCTTATCACATTTGGAGTGTCAGGGAAGTGCTACAGCAGGTCTTTGGTAATTATGTACTTAATAAAGCTGTACTATATGCATTGTAGATATGATTAAAAGGTGAAATTGCAAGTACTGTGTACAAAGTATTTCTACATTGCCAGCGCTCTTAAAAGTGTGAACTGAGTAAAAGCATGTGTAGGACACTTGCCAATTATTGGATGTTATTATAACCTTTGTAAACTCTTGGTGTCCTTATAGGCCTCACATGACCTAACAAAACAAAAAAAAATATTGAAGTGAAATAGGGTGACATGGAGGGAAAGTCAAGAGAAGGTTTAGTGATAAATAAACAAATGTTTTAGCTTTTGGTTTAGTTTTTGTTTTTTTTTCTCCACAGACCAGAATGAATGTAGGTGTGGCACACAGTGAGGTGAACCCAAACACTCGGGTGATGAACAGCCGAGGGATCTGGCTCACCTACGCGCTTGGTGTTGGAATACTTCATATTGTGCTCCTGAGCATACCCTTCTTCAGTGTACCTGTAGTGTGGACTCTAACGAACGTCATACACAACTTTGTAAGTGTCATTTTCCCACTGTCTGTGCCACAATCCAACACAAACCAAAAAACAAGGCTTTTTAGATGCAAGGGTGTTTGGACATTTTGAATACCACAGAGCTGACTGGTAGCATCTCAAGATAACCTGCATGTTAAGCTCATCAGCCTGCTGTGCATTAAATTCTACTTTTGCTGTACTTGTGGGGCCTTTAGTAGATTTAATTTGTTTTGGAGAAGTTCTTCTTGTGACAGCCGTGGTGCATGCACTTTTATTTCTCCACACAGTATAAGGCCTGTAAGCAAAAGTGATTTTTCACTGTTATATGACTAGCCTCAGAAAAAGAAAAAAAAAACTCGATTGCATGTGACATCATTGACTACTGCAAGCACAAAGTGTTTTACTGGGATTGTATCACAGGAAGGCTATTAACAGTAACAGTAAAGGTCAACTATAGCCTATTGTTTTCCACCACAATACAGCAACAGTGTGCTGATTATCCCTTGGATCTGTGCAAGTGTTTTAATTCTATCAGTTTTCCTCTTGCAATGCAGGTTTTCCATATTTAGCTAAATGGTTTGACATACACCAGTGTTCTTCAGTCCAGGTTCTCAGGACCCACTGCCCTGCAGGGTTTTAGATTTTTCTCCGCTCCAACACACCTGGCTCAAATGAACAGGTTATTGACTGACTTGAGTAGGCAATGATGATAAGCTGATGGTGATCCATTCATTTAAAATCATCAGCGGCATCGGCGTCACCTATTTCAGAAAGCAGGTTTAATGAAAACTCTTGAGTATGTTAAGCCTGAAATGAGGGAAACTCAGTGTTTTTTCAATTTAATTTCAAGATTCATTATAAATGGTTCTAGCTGCGGGCAGGAAGGATCTCCTGTAGTGGTCTGTGTTACAGCGGATCTGAAGAAGCCTGACTGAAAACGCTCTATTGCTGAATTACTATGATGTGAAGAGGATTCTCAGGGTTGTCCAGATGTTCTTCATCTTATGAAGTATCCTCCTTTGCACCAGCAGCTCGAGAGGCTCCAGGACAGAGCCATTCTTCTTCATCAGTTTGTTCAGTTTCTTTAAGTCTCTGGCTCTGATGCTGCTCCTCCAACAGACGACTGATGACAGGATCACATTCTCCACAACAAATAGGAAACGTGTAACATTTTCCTGCAGAACTGCAAAGCACTACAAACACTGAAGAAACTAAGCTTCCTCAGGAAGTAAAATCAGTTCTGTCTCTTCTTATAAACACCATCAGTGTCGTGTCTGGAGAAATATTATTTGACTTATTCTTGCTCCTTCTACAATCCACAATCATCTCCTTTGTCTCTTGTCCTCCACTGAGACACCCAACAACTGCAGAGTCATCTGAGTATTTTTGCAGATGACAGGACTCTGGTGCCAGAAATCTGAAGTGTACAGAGGGAAGAGAAATGATGAGATTATAGTCTCTTGGGATGCTCCTGTGCTGCTGACCACCTGGTCAGACACACATCCATTCAGTTTCACAAACTGTTGTCTGTTTGTCAGGTAGTCAGGGATTCAGGTGATTGTAGAGGCATCCACCTGTGTCTTCTGGAGTTTCTTACGTAGTGATGCAGGCTGGATGGTGTTAAATGTCCAGATGACTGGTGGGTTTGTTGAAGCAGGTATATGATTGCATCTTCAATTCTATCCCCACCACGATAAGCAAACTGCACTGGGTCCTGAAAGGTGCTCGTTTGTTTGTTCGTTCGTTCAGGTGGGCCAATAGAAGTCTTTCCAGGACTTCCATGATGTAGGATGTTAGGGCAACAGATCTTTAGTCGTTAGAAGATGGATGAGACCTTTTTGGTGCTGGAACAATGCAAGATGTCTTTCACAGCACTAGAACCTGGTCCTAGTTTAGGCTGAGGTTGAAGAGGCGCTGTAGAATCCCATATAGCTGATCAACACAGGCTTTCAGGACTCTGGGACTGACACTGTCTGGACCTGCAGCCTTGTTCTGGTTCAGTCTCCCCACTTGTTTTTTCACATGATTACTAGAGACAGACAGGTGGGAAGGGGAGGTGGAAGAGGCCCCAGCATCTCCTGATGGGGTTGGAGACGATGATAGTGAAGCAGCAAGATCCATGACTGAGGTGGAAGGTGAGGCAGCTGAGATGTGACAGGAAAACTGTAGGTCGAGGGAGGGTGGGAGGTCCGTTTGGGGGCAGAAGAGGAGGATGCTGAGCTCGACTCTGAACTGTGCCTGTTAAAGAAAGTGTTAAATTTATTGGCTCTGACCAGACTTCCATCTATCTGATCCTCCTCCTGCTTGAAGCCTGTGATCTTCTTCATCCCTGACCACACATCTCTTGCAATCTGCTGGAGCTTGTTCTCGAGCTTTCTCCTGTACACCTCTCTTAGTGATAGTGAGGTAACTTAAACACAAGAAAGAGGGGGAACTCAAGCCCGTGTTAGAAACTGAAGTAACTCATTCTGAGTCAGTTACCAAAGTCAGGAGCAGGTTTTGTTCCATAAACTCCCAAGTTCCTCTCTGGGCCGCCTACTTCATAAAACTGAAATGGGTTTAATTTCTTAAGGCATGAGATTTATAATGCATATTTTCAAGATATCTATGAACAATCTTGTCTTTTTTTTTTTTTTTTTTTTTTTTTATTTTATTGAATAGGCTGCATTGGTTAGAATGCAGTTGCATTTGCATTGGGAAAGGATCTTGAGGTTTGAATTTTTTAATTTTTTTTTGGCAAGTGATAATTTATTTTTCTATTTTGCACAATTATATGCATACATAATCTTATCACCCATGGCCTTACTTCACAGCCTAATATTGTGTTTCTTTACATATATATCTCAAGAAATCAATATCAATAATGATTTATGGTAATGTTTTTTTTAATTGCATCCTGCTTCCATCTCTGTGAGTGCAAACATTTTCCTTTGGGATTTCCCAATGTGATTGGATGTATTGATGACACCAATACTCCCATCAAATCTTAAATAAATGTTCCTTTGCCAGAGTAAAATGTTTTTAACGTGACAACCATTAGCCTGATACATTTGAGTTACCTGTCTGAATTATGTTTTCATACTTCATCTGCTTCTAAAGTTGTTTTCCAGCTGCAGGATTACACCTACATGAAAGTGAATTTTATATACCACCACTTGTAACTCAGGCAATATAACAGTCATTAAAATATTAAAATACACATTCACTTCTTGAGAAATTTCTCCAATACCAACTCCTCCACTGCTAAAACTGTTATTTTTCTACAGTAAGATGTGCTTAAATTCACTAAATGACTTCAGTAAGAGCTCTAATCCTAACATGGAAAAGTAGGAGGATCTCTTCCATTTAGTTGACGTTTCTGTGGTGAATCACTGTATCTGAGCTCTATTGATGATGTCTTTTTGTAGCTGTGGTGGACACACTAATCTCAGAGTCAAGATCCTCAGTGGTCCTCTAAAGCCCTGCTTTGAAACCAGAAACCAGAAACTCAGAAACCTAAGGTCCCAACAGTGTGTTGAATCTCCTCTCTGAAATAGATTTGGATTGTAAGCAAGACATAATTCTACCATAGATTTTTTGGTTGTTTGTTTGTTTAATAGGTCTTGAAAGTGTATTTATCTAGATGTTGCGAAGTAGAACACACACCAGGCTTGAACCATTTTGTTTCTTGGTAAAAACGAGCTCATACGGCAACACAAGTGATGATTTTTAATCTTAAGTATTTTAGCAAAGCGTTAAGTCAACACAGACTTTGGTACAACACTCATAAACTAAACATACTGTTAGCTTACCTGAATGAAGTGGTCAAAGATAAATATTCTGACCTGTTACCAACACAGCTTTTTCTTGTGAACATTATCCAAAATTAACACTCATTTTACAATATGTTTTGACATCCATGTCACAATGTTATGATGCAAAAAAACAATAGTCAAACAGTTTTGTTTCATACACTGTGCTTTTTGTGCTTTTTGCAGGGAATGTATGTCTTTATGCATGCAGTAAAAGGTACACCTTTTGAGACCCCAGACCAAGGAAAAGCCAGGCTTCTTACTCACTGGGAACAGCTTGATTACGGCGTGCAGTTCACTTCATCTAGAAAGTTCTTCACCATTTCTCCAATCATTCTGTATGTATTACAATTTAGTCATGACATTAATACAACAGAATCATAAAAACTTAAACAATGCAATTGATGTACTAACAAATGTTCAACTTATTTGGTCTGATTAGTCATTAGAGGGCTTTCCTTTTTTTTTTTTCAATTGACTTATTTCTTTTCTATTTAATTTTATTTTTGCAGATACTTCCTTGCAAGTTTCTACACAAAGTATGACACAGCGCACTTCGTCATCAATACTGCGTCACTTTTGAGCGTCCTGATCCCCAAGCTGCCGCAGCTGCATGGAGTGAGAATTTTTGGCATCAACAAGTATTAAGCTGTTGTCAGTGCTGTGCCTCTTAGCAGTAGAAGCTAATTCCTGGGTAGTCTGCACAGCTTGTGTCACAAGTGTGTATGAGGGCAACTGTTTAGATATTCAGGTTCACAGGGGGAGCAAAGAGGTAGGAGTTTGTGATTGACTGAATTTTTTTTTTTTTTTTTGCCTGCATAGTTCTGGGCTGGCCCAGGCATCAGAGGCTTTTGGTTGAGCTAAATTGTTCCTTTTCTTCCCCTCTATACTCACAGTGACACAAAATATGAGTATTGTTGTCACAATGATGTTCCAATGTGTTTTTCAAAGATGTTTACTTTATAAAGGTAGGAGCCCATGGCTCAGTGTTTATTGGTACGCTCTTATTTTGTAAGTTCTGTCAAACATTCAGATGAGTGAAGAATAGATTTTTTTTTTGCATGATTTCCTTGATATGTGAATTATAGTTCATTTGTAACGCAATCAAGACAGAGGAGCCTTGTTTCATTGTATAGTTTATGTGGATGTATGTCCTATGAGTAGTAATATGACATAATTGTTGTGAGGTTGTTTACTAATGAGGGTTCTACAGTGTCTTTGTGATGAACTTACAGTCTTGTAGCTGCCCTCTCTAGATGATGACTCTTTGCTATAATCAAGGCAGCTAGCCCTGCTTTGTTTGGCCGTAGCTCATAGTGATGATATCTGTTGTTCTTAATCTTATTAAAAATGTTTGTGTACTCCATCTGCTCTCTTTTACAGCTTGCAAATGATTCAGTCCTAGTTTCCAAAAAATAAATACATGTTTGTGTGCTGGAAAAGAAGATGACATGACAAACAAATGCACACGTTTAAGGATCCAGTTGATCATTCAGGTTTGATGTCACACAAAAGTCAGCTAGCAGGAGCCAAAATAGCAGCTGCGCTTACTTTCCTGTCAAACATATGTAACACTCAATGTGTAATTGTAGTTCTACATTTTAATATGTCACTGTCTTCAGGGTGCAAAAACATCTCATGAAAAAAAAAAATCAGGAAAAAAACAAAAAGGTGTCAACACATCCACTAAATTTTCCAGTTAAAAAGGAGGGAGCAGATAGACCCCCATGTAATAAAAAAAAAAAAAAAATACAGCAAAGTGAGGCCCAGTTCCTTGAACTGCACATACTTAATGCAAGGCCTCCAACTATTAAAAACATTTTTCTTAAAAGTAAATCTTTGTGTAAAATAATACGTAATGAAATACACTTGCACTTATTCTCCATCTTCTAAATTTAATGTTTGATGTGGGTACCCACACTGTTAAGATCCTCACACTGCTTACTTAAGACTCCTTTGTAAACCTCAAAACGATGGTTCAGATCTTTTTGTGTGTGAATTTTGAACTTGGTCCCAAATGCTCCGTCAGCTGAGGAAGCTCCATAGAACACCCGACCAATCCGGGAGTGCACCAGTGCCATGGCACACATTACACAAGGTTCTCTGGTCACATAGAGGTCATATCTGGTGCATATGTATGGTTGAGATCCTGCCTCAGAATCAGAAACATTTTGAAATGTATTTGGGTTCGGCAAATTGAACTGACAAGCAGCGTAGCTGTCAAAACAGTAACATCCACCACCCTGGCTCCGAGCCACAAGGTCAATGCAGACCATCACTGCATGATGTAGAGGGTGGTTGCCTCTACAGTCATGGCCAACTGCTACGATCCTCTCCTTCTCAGAGTCAACGATGACAGCTCCGACAGCCTCCATGCCCAGGTCCCTCGCAGCTTTTGCAGCAGTCAAGGCAGACGTCATGTACATGTGCATCATTGCTTTTTGTTGGGAGCTGAAGAGTTCTCCCCTCAGGGCAACTGTCACCTGTTTATCTTCGTGAAAGGATGTGGGCCAATGTTGGCTTGCCAGTTCAAACTGAGGTCGGGTCAACGGGGGACGCGCAGGAATCTTAACCATAAAAGGCTCACCCAATCCCTCCCATTTAGCTCCATCAGAGGATAGCAAAGAGTCGATGCTGACCATCTTCATGTCTGGTGCCTCACTGATGAGGCACACAAGGACTTCTAAAGGGTGAGAGCTGCCCTTCTCCCTGCAGGCCCTTACCCTTTTGAGGTGCTGAAGGCTATTCAAAGGGTAAAGGCTGTTCAGTTCTCTGATAAGTCGAGATGTCTCTTTCTTGTTGATAATGGGTGCAGCAAATGCTTCTACCAGCTCGATGTCTTGTGACTGTTCATCTGATAGTACAGGATAAGCAACCCAGGAGTCAACATCGCACAGAGATCCTTTCCAGCGTTTCATCTGGGGCTCCATTGTTTTGGTGTCCTCCTGTCAGCACATTTGCAGGACAGAGCACATGATGAGAAAACATCAGTTGTTGTGGACAAAGATCAACACAGTACAGCACCATTTAGCAGAGACGTGTCTGTCCACTTACTATAAATGTCACTCAAAATTTGAAAAATCCAGTTAAACATGAAAAAGTAACATTGAAGTTGTAAGAATTCCTACTTTTTTATGGTAAATTATGCAGATATAAATTTAATGTATAAAAGAAAACTGTTAGTTGGTACTGTTATGATTTAACATGCAAAGAGAAATGCATGTGCAATGTAAAAACACCTGTTAGCATGCCCTGGTGGGGGAAAAAAACATGCATGACACCATTTTTAATTAGCTTGCATATGCTTTTAGCTTTTCTTTATTGCATGTTCTGCAAACATATGGATCATTATCAATTCATCTTGGCAAAGCTAACAGCAGGGGCCAGATGCTTAAAACACTGCAGTTTCATGACAGAGACCTTGTGTATGAAAAAAAGGCAGAAATGTGTTTTCACATTTTTTAACCAGATTTATGAAGCCATGTGTACTTTATTTTTTATTTTTTATAAATCTAAGTCATTACCTAATTCTACTGCATAAACTTGATTTCCACTATTCTTTTTAGTTTGAATGAATGCAGACATTTCTCTACAAAGTCATTTGCATATGAAACAATATGCAAAACTTTGCACCACAACTAAGCAGGCACGGCAAAGAAAAAGCACAGAAGACTTCAAAGTGAAACTGAGAGGCTCGCCAGTGAAACAGAAAATTAAATATTTTACATTTGGCAGTCTCATGAGCAGAAAAAATACAAATGGTAGAACCTTGCAGAGAATAAAAAAAAAAGTTGCATTACAGACAGAAGGCAAAAAAGTAGATCAGCTCACACTGCAACAACCTGAAGGCTGCAGATTGAGCACCAGCTCTTTCTGCAGCAGATAAAACAGCCTGAAAACTGGGTCACACAGCCTTAAGTGAAGATAAGGAGGGAGAAACAGATGTAGAGATGGAGCAGAGTACATTTAAATAGGAGTATCATACATTTATAGAGAAACTGTCCGGATTTGTTTTCATGTTACAAACCCCAAAAACATTTCCACTTCACCATATCAGCCTTAAACAGCTCTAACAACATGTTGATGCATGGTCTGAAGAATACAGGAAATAGATTTTTCTTTTACCAATTTGTAAGCACAGTGTGCATGTTGGTGCAGCGTTTAATCATTTAGCCCTTGCTGCCTGTACCTGCCGTGTTCACTAATTCAACAAGTTGTAGTTATGAGTTATTAATCTTATTTATATTATGCATATATTAATGAAACATGCAGTTGATAAAATCAAGAAAAAGCTTCCTCAGTTCTCAAACTCAATTAACATTTAACAAAAAAAAAGTGCTAGTTACAGTTTTAGAAATGCAACAGCTGTTTTTATTACTGATCAAATGTTTTCAACTGATGATCAAAGTATTGATCAGTATTGATCCATTGATCAAAGTAAGACATTTAAAGACATAATCGCTGGTTTAAGTAATTAGTTCTGATATACGTTATTTATCACAGCCCAGCCTTTACTGGATTTTTAAGGATGATGCTGACGCTATTTTGCAAAGAAACCAGATATTGACAAACTGGGTTGTATATATAGTTAAGTAAACAATGGATTTAATTGCTCATTATCTTTGCAGACTGGTCATACATTAATCAGCCTTAAACAATTTATGAATTTGAGTTATGAATCCATTCAATTCTGAAATACAACTTAATAAACCTGTCCTCCGGACACTTCTATTCATATTGTAGAGTCAGTTAGTCAAAATCAGTTTGTTAGTATTGATTTAAAAGTGCCAGATCAAGTTAAGCCTTATTTCCTTCCCAACATAAGCTTTGTCTTCACGACTTTGGGCACGTGTCTTATGGTCAGTGACACTCTGGTGCCTCGGGTCAGAGTCTGTCCTGGCACGGCCCCAGTAGCAGATAAGTTCACCACCTTGTCCGTTAGTGTGTCCTCTGCAGACCCTTTAATACCATGAAGGAGACGCTGATACATTTCATCCTGCAGGACAAGAAGACTGCGCGGCCTCACCAGCAGAGAGAAAAGGTATCGGTTCTCTTCTGTCTGTAGGGCCTCCTCCTCCAGGTTGTTGACAGGTTTGTAGAAGTCGAGAAGGGTGTGAGAGCCCAGGCTGATTGTTGTGACGGTGGGGTGGTACAAAGGCCCATCTTCATGAGGCATAATCCCTTCACCTTGTTGATATTCATTCACCAACACATGATTGGCCATTTTCCCACTGAATGCACCAAGAGAGGATATTTTCTCACAGTATGTCTGGAGCCAGTCTGGGATTTTTTCTGCCAACATGCCTTTGGGATGTGGTAATCCTCCCCAGTTCTGAAGCCTTCTACCTGACAACTGGGTCCATTTAGTTTTTGGAGCCTTATAGACATGTTGAAGAAGATAGGCCTCCTCATCTTCCGATATGAAATCTGGGATGTAATACACTGTCTGTGGGGCCTCACGCACGACAAACTGCTTCAATTCTTCCAAAATACAAGACGGGTGCTCCATGCCTCCTTCAGAAAAGTTAACATGAAATCCTTATTAAAACTCAAGAGAATGAAAGGGGAGAGAATGCAACCCCATAAAAATTGTGTTGAAATAAAACATGTTAACAAAAACAGAATGCAATACTAATGCAGATCTCATAAACCTACATTTTATTCACAATCAAGCATAGGAAACATATATGTTTAAGTGTGAGACATGTTTATCATTTCAGGAAAAATATTAGTTCATTTTGAATTTGACGGCACCACATTTGTCTCCAGAAAAACTGAAACATGGGCAGAAATGGCTGAACTAGCTGGTACTGCAAAGGAAACATCTAGAGAAACATATAGCAACTAATTAAGTTAAGTGGCAACAGGTCAAGTGACATGTTTGGGTAAAAAAAAGAGCATCTTAGGGATGTAGTGTCTCTCAGAAGGCAGATAGAGGTTCACCAATCTGTGAAAAAACAAACAAACTGCTTCATCCAATAGTGAAAAAAACATAGAATAAGGCTCCTAAGTGTAAAATTATGATGACTTTAAATATCTCACCATCTATAACACATTATATCAACAAAAGATTAACAAGGATCTGAAGAAATCTCTGTGTGCAGGGGACTAGGGATGTGATGTAAGATTTTACTGATACCAATACCACCATTTTCTGCTTATCAATTAAAATCATTTTTGATTCAATTATCAATTCCAGAGATTTAATGAAACACAAGTACACCTACCCAGGATTTTAGCATCGATGCAACTACAGTCTACTGTCTCAAAGTCCAAGAATACTGCCAACAGATCAGTGATGTAACACCTTCTGCAGGTTACAGCAGAGGTCTTACTTCACTACTACACTCAACTAAGTCAGTCACAGCAAAGATTTTGTCGTTCTAGTGGCCTTTATTCACAGTCAGTGTGAAAGGTAGGATCCCGGGACAGAGAGTCAGAAAGACGCACAACAAAGCGTCACAGGCTGGGAGTTGAACCTGCAACCGCTGCAGGAGGACTGTTGCCTCTCCACATGGGCCGCCTGTTCAAACCACTGGGCTGTACAGCAGTCCCAGTCACTGTACAGGCATGTAAAAAAGAAAAAAGAAAATCTTAATTATGTTTTCTTGTTGATTGGCACCCACCAACATTGGTAACATAATAGATACGTTTAAAGGCATATGGATCCAATTCAACATGAAATTTAGAACTGGTTCTCAGGTGGAACTGGCTTTTAGTTTCACCTCTACAAGGGACAAGGCCAAAAACCAATGTTGGTTGCCTATAATAGGGTCCTCATGCTAGACTTTATTAAAAATTGGTGTGATTCTGTGATGAAATTTACTTTATGAGCTCAGGAAGACTTCCAGAAACAACTGTCTAAAAACACCTGAGGCCGTACGTGAACATCCAGAAACACTACGGCCCACTCTGGGCTAAAGCTCATTTACCTGGACTTGGGCAAATTGGAAAACTTTCCCTAAAAAGATGCAATCTTTTGAAAATTAAACACCAAAGCTGAAAAAGTATTTACAAGCTCAAAAGAATCATTTTCTCCCATGCAAATGTCTTTTTCGGGAAGATCTTGCATCTTTCATCAAGACTATGCCCAACATCCATGACAAAAGCATGGTTTCATGGTAGAAAAGACTAGGTGCTGTGGAGACCTTTCACCAAATGAAAACATCTGATGCATCATGGAGTGAAAATATGACAAAGAAGACTGACGATTGGTGAGCAGTTTGAACCCTATATGAGACAAGAGTGGGACAACAATCCTCTCCCAAAACTCCAACAACTGGTCTTCTCAGCTGCCATTTGTATATGGACTGTTGTTATGTTGTTAGGAGGGGATGCTACACTGGTAAACACACTGTCCCAACTTTGTGAGTTGCCCTGCTACCATCAAATTCAAAATTATCTTTATACACACACACACACACACACATACACACACACATATATATATATATATACAGTCATGGAAAAAATTATTAGACCACCATTTTTTCTTCACTTTCTTGTTCATTTTAATACCTGGTACCACTAAACGTCATCATGTGACTAAAACAGACAGAAAAGAAAACACTGATTGCATAAAAGCAGTGTTTTTGGCAGTACAACGCCATAGCTATTGATGTAAAAATTTAAGTGATTTAGGTTATAATCAAGAAAACCATTGAAAATGGTAAGATATCAGCTCTTAAATAAAACTCTTATGAGCAATCTTTGTGGTTATTGTTATGTTTGTCCAAACAAATGTACCTTTAGTTGTACCAGGCATTAAAATGAACAAGAAACTGAAGAAAACAAGGGTGGTCTAATAATTTTTTCCATGACTGTATGTATATATATATATATATATATATATATATATATATATATATATACACACACATACACACATATTTAATATGATACATTTCCTCAGTTTAAACATTTAATATGCTTTCCGTGTTTTACTGTGAATTAAAAAAAATGGTTTATGAGATCATTAAGTTCTGTTTTTTTTATGTACATTTTACACAGTCTCACAACTTTCTTTGGACTTGGCAGTCGCAAATCACATGCAGAGGCTAATAAACAGTTTAATTAAATATCCTGAGTCAAGTGGAGCAGGTCTGTTGTGATTTCCGTGTTGACAAATACACTCCCTATGTCACAGTACTGTACAGGAAAAGTATAAACCTGGCGGCATATCAAGTTAACAGACACACAAAACATGATTTTATTACTATTACTATTATTATAACAATTATTATTATTGAGTAGTAAAGGTTCGACTGAACGTCGTGCCGTCTTTAGAGGTTTCTCAAATGGTGCCCGTAAATCTACCATCAAAATCTTTAAATACATATCCATATTAGCCTGTGAATAAAGAAGAAAACAGTCTTATTACCTCCTTAGTTATCAATTTTTTTCGTTGAAAATACCGTTCAGATAAACAGCCAAACTGCTCGACTGCATGCTTCAACTCTTGTGCAACAAACTAAAATATCCGTCGAAAAAAAAATACTGACATTTTTCTCGGTTCCTCTGTGTATTTTAAGCGACTTAAACGATAAAAACTCCGTAAAAGTATAGCAGAACAATTTCAGAGAAACCATTTAAAAAAATTCACCGCCTGTTTGTTTGCATTGTTAAGGTAGCTATCTCTTAAAGATCATAAACTAGGAGATGGGCGGATGTATTTATATGTGACGCAGTCTTGATGCTTTTCCTGTCGACGGGTCGCTGCTTTATAATCTACTTGCATCAGTCTAATTTGCCCCGTTTGTTCGTTTTAGAGACAATATAAAGAGAAATGAGATGAGGTTACCCTGATACACATTTTCAACTCTCTGGTGGATAGTATGTTACTTAAAAAGTAAAAGTCCTGCAGAGGTTGCTGCAGTGTAAGAACACATTCGGCTCCACTCGTCTCTCTGGAAATTCATCTTGCTCCAGACTCGTGTTAGGCATTGAGACAAGCTGTGATGACACTGGAGCTGCTGTGTTGGATGAGACAGGTGCCATACTGGGGGAGTCTCTACACTCACAGAAAGACATACATCTGAGGTGAGTGCCAACTGGATTCACATAACATGCTCAGTGTTTATGTTTGGAGCTTCCTGTTGATGTATCTTCTTGAATGCTGCAGGACTGGTGGCATCATCCCTACAGTAGCACAGCAACTCCACAGAGAAAACATAGAATGTGTGGTACAGGAGGCATTGGAAAAGAGTGGCGTGACCCCAAACCAGCTCTCAGCCGTTGCCACCACGGTAAAGCCAGGCCTGGCTCTTAGCCTTGGCATCGGTCTTGAGTTCAGTCAGAAGTTTGTGAGGAAGCACAACAAGCCGTTCATCCCCATCCATCATATGGAAGCCCATGCCCTCACTGTCAGGATGCTCCAGCCTGTTTCCTTCCCGTTCTTGGTCTTGCTCATTTCTGGTGGTCACTCGCTTCTTGCTGTGGCTCGGGGAGTTGATGACTTTCTGCTGTTGGGTCACACATTGGATGAAGCTCCAGGGGATACACTAGATAAAGTAAGATCATTTGACTTTTGTTGCGGTTCTTGATGTTGTGGTTGGAAACAAAAAAAAGAAAAGAAAAAAAATGTTTTGTGTATTCACAGGTAGCCAGGCGTCTGTCCCTCACAAAACATCCTCAGTGCGCCACACTAAGTGGAGGACAAGCCATAGAGCTTCTAGCAGCGGATGGTGACAGGACAAGGTTCCCTTTCAGGACACCTATGGGACAAACATATGACTGCTGCTTTTCTTTTGCTGGTCTACGCAACCAAGTTACACTCACAATAATGAAAAAAGAGGCTGAAGAAGGTAGAGAACGACACAAAGCTTCCTGAATTCTAGTTAATGTAACCAGTTAACAAGTGCTGCACACCTAACAGCAAATCTCCCTTTGTAGGTATACAACAGGGTACCCTGTTGCAATGTGTGAATGACATCGCTGCTGCTACACTACACACTGTTGCCTGTCATCTTGCAAAGCGCACTCATCGGGCCATTCTGTTCTGTAAGACTAAAAGACTGCTGCCATCAAATAGTCCCACCTTGGTGAGTACAAATGTATTAATCCATATGTAAATCATTCATGATATACCAAAGTGCTTTAAGATGTGACCCCACCCCCCCTTTAAAAAAAAACAAAAACAAAAAACAAAAATACACATATTTGTACATGCATATAATATTATCATCAGGTTTTCATACAAGTCATAGATGTTGATAAATGAAACTCAATTTTAAAAGTCTAATTAAATATTTATTGAATGTCCAACCATTAAAAATCTGTGATACATCACTAGAATATGTGCGTAAATGCTGTCAGTTTTGAAGCATCAGCTGGAAAAACTTAACCCGTTCTTCTACGGGATGGGTTCAGCATTCTGATATTGTAGGTGCCCTGATATAACCTTCTTTAGGGCCAGTTTTGACAAAATTTGATTTATTTTGTTGGAACTTTGTCTTGGCCTTTCTGCATTACTCCAAGTTGAACAATTTGCGTGTATTGGATCATCATCTTACTACATGGCTCACTTCCTGTTCAATTTGATCCACAGACGCTTTAACACTTTCTTTTCATGTTTGATGGAGGAATTTAACTAACATTGTTCCATAAATGATGCCAAGCCATCTTGGCTCAGATACGGCAAAATAGCCCCAAAGTATGATACTACCACCACTGTGTTTCACAGAGAAGTTTCCTAGGGTGGAACGTATATATATTTTTTTCATTTAGTTTTTCTAGTTACTAAGGGTTCTTTTTTTTTTTTTTTAAATCCAGAAGCTTGACTTTGACCTCATTCATCCAACACTTTTTTCCAGCAGCATTTTGTCCATATTCAACACTGTTGTTTAGTGTTTTCCTGGACTCATGTTCAACAGTAAAATTAGCCAATGTGAGAGAGATGTTTAACATCACACAGTTAATCCATTCTCTTGTGACCTCACAGACTACTGCATACCTTTCTCCCTGAATCATATAATGAAATAAATAGAATGACAAAAGAGTTACAGGACATTTTTCTTAGTAAGCACTGTGAAGGAGATGTGAAGAACCATTTTTTTCAGTGATTTTTCCCCCCCCCTCTTTTAGTAAAGCCTCTGAAAATATCTTCCACCACAGACAAATTCACATTTAAAATCATGATACTGACCTGACTGACTTGTGGTGCAGATTAACTGTGTCGAAAACTCTGTGTCGTAACACTCTGTGTGAAATGCATCCTTCCACTAAAAAGTAATGTATTCCTTAAAGGTCAGTGAGATTATTCAAAGATGCTGTCATTCATATTAACCATTGCAGAAAGCAAGTTTGTTTTTTTTTTTAAATTTATCCCTCTCTTTTGAATGTGCTAGCATAACTGTCAAGCAGAAGTAACAAAAAAAAAAGCACGTGATTAGTCCAAAAACCTGTCAGTCATTACTACATGAACACACTTAAATACCAAAAGGACAGGTATCGGAAATTAAATTTATTGAGCTGTTAAGCAGAAGAATTGCTGTGCTTCAAATCATTTTGACATTTTTCCACTGGATGCCACTCGTCGAGTCATTTATTATCAGTTCATCTGAATGGTATGCAGCATCCAAAGATACGCAGTTTGAATCCATGTGTATTGCTTGTTGCGCTCGTGAATTTAGTACTGATGCTGATTTAGTACTGATGCATCCACTTAAATAACCAAACCACTTCTCATTGACAGCAGGTCAGATCTTTATGGATGTACATTTACATCCAGTAACTCTTTTCCAGGTGGTGTCTGGAGGAGTTGCAAGCAACCAGTACATTCGTAAGACTTTAACAATTATCACTGAGAAGACGGGACTACGCCTGCTCTGTCCTCCAGCCAAATTCTGCACCGACAACGGAGTGATGATCGCATGGTACGTATTCAGCCTTCCTTTATCTAACTGAATCTGAGAATCTGGTTGATCTGAGAGATATCTCTTCTCCTCCAAACCAGGAATGGCATTGAGCGTCTCAGGGAGGGTAAGGGGATACTATCTCCAAATGTGGACGTCCTTCTATGAACCAAAGTGAGCTTATACTATGTGAAATATTTGTGCCAAAGACCTAAGTAGAGTCACATTTGACATGCAAAATAAAGTTGATTTGTTCATCTGGTTTATATAAATGCTGTGTTTCAGGGCACCACTGGGTGTTGACATGTCAGCGGAGGTCAGAGCTGCAGCAATACAGTTACCACGAATCAAGATGAAGATACCCAACTGACAGACATCTAGATTTTCAGCTATCAGTGTGTGTAGCATGTACATACAACAGCCCTTGTTAAAGGCTATTTGCACTGATAGGTGTTTAAAAATTATTAGAAATTTGTATTTAGTTTTTGAATCATTTTTGTCACATAGAATATATTTATATTCATACATATATACAGTTTGTCCAAACAATAAGCTGATGATCACAATAAGTTCAGCAATAAACGGTTTGTATTTATTAGGTACATTGGTTTTACTTTTGATAGTGCCAGTTAAAAGTTTCATGATCTCTTTTCATTACAAAAGCTTCTAGCATGGAGTGAAAGTGATATCTCACCAAAAGATCACTGTTAGTGCAGTTCCATCCATCCATCATCTACACCCTCTTATTCCTCTGCAGGGTCACAGGGACCTGCTGGAGCCTATTCCAGCCTTCTTTGTGCGAACGGCGGGGGTACACCCTGGACGGGTCACCATCACAGGGCCGCATGTAGACAAACAACCACGCACACTCACATTTACTCCTACTGGCAATTTAGAATCGCCAATTAATACATGCATACACGTTTCCCTGCCGGGACTCAAACTAAGAACCATCATGCTGTGAGGAAACAGTGCAAACCACCAGACCAAAAAAAAAACATAGTCCTCTCTGGTAGAGGAGATGCAATTTATTTTTTTACAAGGCACTCAAAGTTATTTGTCGAGCACTGCCCTCTACTGGTGAGTAGGTGTATGTGCACTTCAATTGGAGAAGACGCTGCAATCATGACAGTGCAGAACAAAGACACATTAAAAGTGAATCACATTTCAGGTTTTAAAGTAAGAGCTGAGAGCAGATGCAGAATAGCCCAGGCTCTTGTTTGTCGGTACAGAAACGTATGACTCGACAGTTAAATCTGGAAAAAAAAGTCAGAACTGTAGACTCTAATGTAAGACATCTAATGTGTAACACACAAAAAGTTCAATGAGGTACAGTAATAATTAAGGTTCTGAACACATAATTCATGTCATCTATTGCCATATAAATTAAATGTCTTACTTCTTTTTCTTTTATACCTTTTTTTTATTCTGTCTGAGGAATGCTCAAAGTTTTAGGTTGAAAAAAAGTCCCATCACAGTTATAGTGTGTCCACCATTATCAACTGAATCTGTCGCTCATGTGACACAATCATGCAAGGTGAATGTTTTCACACACATCACAGGTGTTCTTCCCTGGATACTTTAAAAATAGTTACTGATAGCATTGATGACAGATTCAAAATGTATAGGACTCTAATTGTCATAGTTATTTCCCATGTACCCTTAAAAATAACTTTATTTGTGCCTCTGAATTGAGGTGAGAATTTGTAAGGTTAAAAAAAAAAACACCGCAGTAGGAGAAGAAGGACACTTTTGTGCCGTCACAGACCTTAACAGAACTGCACTTTCAGGAGACAGTTTGAAAAAAAAACTGGAAATCCCTAAGTAGGGAAGTGTGGAAACATTTACAGAAAGTGGTTTTATTTATTTAAAAAAAAAAAAACACCTCTGACAGTGAAGGCACTTTCTGTGGGTGGACATTCCTTTTAGTTGGCTTGTTTGTTTTTTTTTCTCTCTAAATACTCAAAGTATATTTACTAAAACTGAACAGCATCAATTCCATCTGTCACTAAAGCTCATCGTGTTCATAAATATTATACTCATTTGAACTGATCCGTCCGTCTCTGTCGTGATCAGTCTTGCGGAATATATCATCAATGATCTTCTCAAAGTACGGGTCATCATGGGGCTTTCCGTACTTTTCGTAGTCCAGTTTCAAGTATTCTTTTATCTGAAAATGAATAAACACCTCAGTGTTAACAAGTTGGAATCGAATACATAGCAAAGAAACATAAGTATGTTGTACTTATACAACTGTCGCATAACAAGTATCAGTGGTACGTGACTCAAATTAACTTAGTTATGAATGTTTTAGACGAAGGCCAGTTTCTCCCTCTCTTCTTTTATGTGTTGCTATCAACAATACAAACAAATAATTATACCCTACCCTGCCTGATCAAAAAAGAAAAAAAAAAGGAGGGGGTCACTAATAAAGCTAAAAGAGGTCTGATAAATTGACTATGACATTGTTTTAGGAAGGTTACGCAGTGTCGCGACATTCATTCCAGAGCTGGATTCATTTTCTTCAAGATTAAAGTGATGATGATGATCAGACCTCTGCTCCAACATCCCAAACATTCAGGGTTTAGGTCTGGACATTATCATGGTTAATCCGTATGTGAAAATGATCTCTTGTGCTCTCTGACTCACTCTTTTACAATTTAAAAACAATGAGTCCTTGTATTGTCATCTTTTTCCTTTTTCCTTTAATTTGACTTTATTTGGTTTCCCATTACCTGCCGTAAATTAGCAGTCACAATGGGAGAAAATAACTACTTGACCCCTGACTATGTTTATACAATTGCCCTCTTACAAAAGTATGTGTGATCCACAAACAGTGAACAGCACATAAAATACATCCAACAAACAAAATGAAATCTATTTGTGGAAAAACCTGCTCATTCATTTCATTCAGGTAGATGAAGTGATGCAACATGCCTGCCAAGTGGTTTGGCGCAGTTTAAACAGAATGACCACAAAAAAAATTACCTCAGCCTTCGTAAGACTTTTGTCTTCATCACGGTCTATCTTTGCAAATGCCTCCATGCTGCGTGGTCCCCTGGACACAGCGAGGACCTCGACATCAAACACCACGGTCGCATTTGGTGGGACTGGACCTTTTTTTGTTAGAAATACCAAAAAAAAAAGAAAAAAGAAAAATAATATTAAAAGCCCACACAATTGTTATGGCTTCAGTGATGGCTCAAAATTACTGCATTATTTCTATCATCCTTTTATATGCTAGAATTGTGATGTTGAATGCTTGCACTACATAGAGGAACCTTCATTGTGGTTTACAGACTCAGCTATAGTTACAGACTTTATGATAAACTAAAGAAGACAGGTGCTCCCCACTGAGCCGTATTGATCATTAGTTCATTAGACTGTTGTAATTTGTCTCCTGGGACCAAAAGTATGCTAAATGTAAAGGCTAAAGAAGACATCAAACACAGTAGTTCAACAAGAAGAGTAAAAAAAAAAAAAGTAGTTTAAGCAACATGCAATTAGTTAAGATTTAATGGAGATACAGAGAGAAAGAAGGAAAATATGAGTGCCAAATTTCAGCAGTATGACAGCATGTCCTCACGCAGCAGTTCTCCATCCTGCTTAGAAGTCTTGGAGATAACGAAGTGTGAAACTGGTGCAAGGGCAGTGAAAGCATTCAAACACATCGGTACCTTTATCTCCATACCAAAAAAAGTGAAATGTTGTTTTCCCGGGTAATCAGCTGTTAGTTTTTACAATGTGCTCCACTGCATGCAAGGAAGAGACGATATAGAAGCTTTTCAACCTCAGGGCATGCTTAGAGTACATGCCATAGGGAGATGAGCAAACGCTGCACGGCATGTGAGGCCCTCTCAACTACAGAGCTGTAAGAGAAAACAAGACAGCGTGAAGGCAGCTCTTTTATCACTGATTTAATAATGCAAATTACAGACAGGACAGTTCACAAGACTGAAAAGTTGAAATCATTAACAGTGGCACATGGATGTATTATGCAACTGTTTTGAATATTCCAGGGTGAATCTGCAGGTCCCCCTCATAAAGGGAGGTGCGATAATAAGGGATGACACCCTTAAATTGCAAGATGCAGTATACTCAAAACCAAATCGTTGTTGCTTTTATGTACCTTTGCCTTTTTCGCCAAATGCCAGGGCTGATGGAACAGTTATTTTTCGTTTCTCTCCAGGACACATATTCATCATCCCAACATCAAGGCCCTTGATGACTTGCCCAATTCCCAGAATAAACCACTGTGCATGGCCTTCCTTGTCTGTCCGACTGAAATGAAAGTAATTCAAAATAAACAGAAAACTATGAGCCTGTGCACATGAGAGTTAGATCTGCGGAAATCTGAGAGTGTATGGACATATTTTTTTTCTTGATGTTACTTCCACAGGTGCATCTGGGACTACTAACACTGGCCCTACAGAATAATCTAATCTCAAAAAACAAGGCTTTCTGCATTTGTTATAATTCTATTTATTCATGTAACTCTTAAACAAAGGGTTTTTCCTATTCCAAAGACAACTTAAAGGCATGCAAAGTTAAACTCGTAGTGATCAGTAATTACACTAACTTAAGAACACCATACAATAATAGTTAGAAAGCACTTGTGTGATTTTTTTTTTTCATCAATATTAGAAGCTTTTAAAGACAAAAATTATCAAACTTTTTTTTCCTTCGAGCCACCAACCTGCAGTAAAACTGGGAACCATCTTTGGCGAGATACCCATCATAATGAGCGTTGATCAGATCACCTTTCTTGCTCTTTTGAGTACACTCCAAGGGTTTAAATACAACGTCGATCTTGACGTCGTCGCCCAGCACGTCTGCTGTGACCCAAGCAGAAAATAGACAGAGCTGCGAGGAGATAAAGAAGCAAAGTGTGTAGCTCACTAACTTCCACATGATGCAGCTGTGCATTCGTGGCAACATCGGGATAGTGACGTTTGATGACAGAGCGGACCGTCATAGGTAGCTGCTATAAAGTCCTGAACTTTGTTTCCCTCTGTTTGGACTTCAAGGAAGTCAGACTTTCCCTACGCTCTCAAATCTGTCACGCAGCGTGAGATTTCATTTACTAAAACGCTCAGTTACGGGGTTTATTCCCTACTAAAAATTGTCGATGAATTCGTAGATAACTAAACATAAGTTTAGTGAACTCACCGGAGGGTTACGTCATTCCTCAGCTTTCTTTTCTCAAGGTGGCGAAATCGCCAGAATACACCGGATAATATTCCTACACATATATGCATTAAGAGAACCAGCAATCTTTTTTCCCATGATTTACAACCTTTGTTCACGTTGTTCATTCATGAGCTGAGTAGTTTTGTAAACTTGTAAATTCTTCTAGAAGCTGTAAAGGGCGCTGTTTTTCCACAGCCTGCATTTCCCATCATGCCTTTGCTTGACTGAGAAGTTAGGTTGTCATTACATTGTAATATGTTCATTTTATTTTAAATGTGCAAGTGTTGTTCTTGGTCTAAAGAACTTTAAATTCTTGGCTTTTCTCTTGCTTTTCTTGGTGGTTAAGGTTAACTTATTTAGCTCCTTGTTTGTTGTGAAAGCCCGACTGCTATGATAGAGTATGCTATCAAAATTGTAGCTATTTTTCCTTAAATCCTATTTTTTTTTTTTATTGTTAAATGGGAAATTTCACAATATCACAACTTTTTGTCTTTAAAAAAGTTATCTTTTTGTCATTAAATCTTTTTTTTTATTACACCTTTTTAACTGTAAACCTGAGATGTTTCTCTTAAAATCACAATTTTTTCTTGTAAAATGGAACATGAAAATGTATTTGAGAATTTTGCGAGATTGAGACTTTTTATTCTATAACCAAGACTTTTTTGTACAATCACGACTTTTTCATGACATAAAAGCACAAATTTAAAAAGAACATCCAGCCTTTTAACTTAAAAATGCTTTTTTAATTTCTGTCATTAAAAAGCAATTTTTGAACAACTGCAACTTTTTGTCATAAATTATGAATTTTTGAATAATAAACTTTTTGTCCTAAAATCATGAATTTTTGCTGTAAAAAATAAGCAAAATTTACAAAATTGCAACTCTTTCACAAAAATTAGCAACTTTTTGTCATAAAATCCTGACTTTTGTGGAATTGCACATTTTTGTCACTTGAGTTTTTAATTTGATAATATGTAAACAATGTAAAAAGAATCTTTAGAATTTTGGAGGTCAAAATACTCCCTCATTGTATTTTACATCTGGCTTGGGGAGTTTTTTAGGAGAAACAGGTATAATATATGATTGTCTTTGCACATATGAAATGAAGTGGTGGGCCAGATTTGGCCCGCAGGCCTTGAGTTTGACACGTGTGTCATGCACTTTTTTTGTGACCCTCCCTAATTAGCACCTGAACAAGGATTAGGAACGTAATGCTGTAAATTGATTTGTTAATTACACATAAAGGTAGACAGCTGTTAAATATAAAGAAGACGTTCTCATTATGGTACATCCAAATGCAAAAAAAAAGAAGTTTGGGTTCTTTACAGCAGCAATATACATTCTTCTCCATGGGAACAATTGTCCTTGGTAATAGAAAAAGCAGTCAAAAACTCGGAAACAGCTTGAGCTACATCAACACGATGCACTCTCCACCTCTTGCTCATCCAATTTAACTGTTATAAAAAGTAATTGCTGTGAAATATCATAATATCTGACTGTTTGAAATGTATTTTGATGAACTGTCAAAACTAAGGTAGCGCCCCTTGTCCATGTGTCTCTAAAGGAAGAAAGAAAGACAGACGAAGAAGAAGTGGAATTATTTGAACCAATAGGAGCAGTCGGGGGCGTGAACGTTTGCCTCTATTTATTTTTGGAAGCGGGCGCCTGTGAGTCATCGCCTCTCTGACAGTCAGCGCAGACAGTGCTAATCTAAACCCAATAGTTACCGACGGACATTTTTGGAACTACAAATTTTTCTCCAATTGCCTGACAGGATTGAGATGTTACATTTTAGGTTTTCGACAGTCCTGAAGGAGTTTTTTGAAGCCACCCTCAAGCGTCCCTTCCCCATCTCTAAACAGCAGGCCTGGTTACCGAGCCCCCACCACTGCTGCTTCGGCACTGTCTCGGCTGGTGTCAGAGCCGCATCTCCTCCACTGAAGGTTCTCCATGCTGCTGCGCACCGCCCGGCGCTCCGCACCGCGCCCTTTGCCGCTCCGTTCCGCTCCTACTGCGTGAAAACGGAAGATGCTGCTGTGGAGCTAGACGAACAGTCCAAGAAGGATGGAGTCCATAACGAAGAAAGCGACAAGTAGGTTTCACAGTACTTATCTCAGAATCAAACTCTGCCCATATTAAAAATGTTCCCTCTGGGGTTCGTGGTGAGTCATGACGCATACATGCTCACGCGGATGCGGCGTTCGTCAATCGCCAGAAACGTTTTATTAAAAGCGTAATAAACGGCGCCCAGTAACTAGTCTACCTCACTCATTGCCTTTCTAACTAAGAACGGACAGAAATATAGTTTACAAAGATCTCTTTTAAGAAATAAATAAAAACAATGTGAGCTGACGTAACGGCCTATGTTCTGTAGCTTCAGCTATTACACCATGTGTTACTTATTCTCACCGGCTCGAGCCTTGGTAGCTTTATTGCCAAGTAGCTTCTTTTTTTTTTTTTTTAAATCACGTTTCAAACCGGTTGCTAAATAAACCCCAAGGTTATTTTGAATTGTTGTCATTTAGAAACGGAACAAATAGTTGGTATTAGGATAACAGGCGTCATGATGCAACAATTTAGAAAGCGAAACAACTCTGGGTCTGTTATAGTTCGGAGACCTTTATCAGTGAAGCTTGACATTGACACTGACGTCAGCCGGCGGCGTTTAAACATTTTTATACTGAAGCCACGCAGAACGGCCAAAACACAAGAATCCGCCCATTTTGCATCCACGATGGTACTAAAAATGTCCAAGTGGATATTTCGTAATAATTTCCCCAATCTTCTTGTTATTGCTGCAATGATTGCCGCCTTGCCGGAGATCAGTATCTGTTGTTTTCTAGCCATTTGTGCGGGGAATTCCACTGAAGTGGCTTCAAGTCCCAGCTGGAGGGTTGATCCAGTCTGCTGTCCCAGCTGGAGGGTTGCTCCAGTCTGTGTGTGTGTATATATATATATATATATATATATATATATATACATATATATATCTATATATATATATATATATATATACATATATCTATATATATATATATATATATATATATATATATATATATATATATATATATATGTGTGTGTGTATGTGTGTGTGTGTGTGTGTGTGTGTGTGTATATGTATGTGTGTGTGTATGTAGAGTCATGGAAAAAATTATTAGACTACCCTTGTTTTCTTCAGTTTCTTGTTCATTTTAATGCCTGGTACAACTAAAGGTGCATTTGTTTGGACAAACATAACGATAACCACAAAGATTGCTCATAAGAGTTTTATTTAAGAGCTGATATCTTACCATTTTCCATGGTTTTCTTGATTATAACCTAAATCACTTAAGATTTTACATCAATAGCTATGGTGTTGTACTGCCAAAAACACTGCTTTTATGCATTCAGTGTTTTCTTTTCTGTCTGTTTTAGTCACTGATGACGTTTAGTGGTACCAGGTATTAAAATGAACAAGAAAGTGAAGAAAAAATGGTGGTCTAATAATTTTTTCCATGACTGTATATACACACATACACACATGACGTCTAAAATATTTCTACCAGCGTTGATCTTTTAGGTGTTATTTGTAAAAGCAAATTGACACGCATGTTAAAGGTATATCAACAATGCAGATGTAATTATAATTACATACGACAATTATATTTTTATCCATGAAGATCCGTTAAGCCAGTCTATTTACTCCAATATTGTGGGTGCAATGCTGCAGCTGCCACTGTCGCTAGAAAAACTATGTGAAACAATTGTATTTAAATGATGTTTCTGCCTTAATTTGCCATAAATGTGATCTGAGCATCATCTTAGACACAATTATAGACAAACCCAATATATGGAAGCTGATAAGACACAAACAATTATGATTTCTGATGCCTTTACTGTAAATGTTTAACAGTTGTGTTTACAATTATTTTAACATAGCATCTCTGGCTCCAGATTTCCTGTCTGTAGGAAATCTTCTCAATTGAAGGATATGATCGTAAATCACTCAGAGGGAGCTAAGTTTCGTTATTACACCATTTATATAGAATAATTAAGTCATCATCAAAAACTCAATATTCACCCTTGTTTGTGACAGTTTTATTCTGAGGTGTAGTTGATGATGCATCACATGCCTGTAATAAATATAATTTAAGCGTCTTTTCATTAAATAGATTCTATGTTGGACACAAATTGTTTTTTCCCTCCTGATACCAATTCCGATTCTTAAGCTGTGAGTATCGGCTGATACCGACTACCAATACAAGTATGATATTAAAAAAAATTGTAAACTGTAATATAAATATCATTGTTATAAAACATGAATAAATACAGCAAATCCAAGCCATTTATGTCTATATTTTTTTCTAAATAGAACAGTATAAAACACAATTACAAAATTAAGAAGTATTTCTTTTTGCTGGTAGTGTAATGTAAGAAAGCAGTCAATAAATCATTCAATATAAATTACTTGGTATCGTTTGGTGCCTGGACTCCTGTACTCGCCGATACCGGCAATTTATATGTAATGGAAGAAAGCAGTCAATAAATCATTCAATATAAATTACTTGGTATCGGTTGGTGCCTGGACTACTGTACTCGCCGATATCGGCAATTTTGGTAGTGTCACAATCCACTGTAATGTCACCACTTTGTAATCAGTCCTGTGATTCATATTTTATGGGGTCAGAGGAAATGTCAATGCACATGATGTAGATGTTGTTTGTCAGACACCGACAATGACTAACACTTTTCAACCACCAGAGGAAATTGGTTAATTATCTGAATCTCATTCTGCAGACTGACCAATCTCTAAAATAAGGAAGATGTACCAATAAAATTGAAAGTGTTTGAACACTGCATGGTTTTCCTACCAAGCTGTAGATAGAGCTGTGAGTTAGTTTTGAAATGAAGAAGAAACCAGTGGTGGGGTTACCTGACAGAAAACCCAGTTTCACTTTGTAGTTATTGGTAGATGCTTCACAGTACAGTCAGAGCTTCCTTCCCTCAATGCCATCCACCAAAATTACTCTTATGATCAGAGTTGCTCTGATACCAATACCAGGATTGGAAATACTCACAGATACTGCTGAAAACAAGGGTGGTGGTACCCCTGTGCACCATCTGATACCATTTAATTTTTATTAACACAATCCCGTTTCCTCTTTGTTTCTCTAAAAGCCAGCACAAGAAGTTCCACAATACTGCCTTGCAATTTCCTGCTTTGAATTGTCAGATGGAGAAGCAATGGCTCGTGAGTTGCTGGATAGCTAGCTATCCAACAATAGTGTTATGTTGGTGGCATGAAGTTATTTTAGACTTGAAAATTATACCAGGAAAACCATGACATTCTTATTATGCAAGGCCAGTGGTTTCCAGAGGTGCCGTGAATGTTGCTTACAAATAGCACAGACACACCTTATTAAACATTTAAGGAGCTGTGACATAAAAAAACGCATGGATTTATCAAGTCAAAGAGAAAGATGAATGAACCAAAACAGCACACTCTGGATTTTGCTTTTTAGAAAAAAGAGAAATTCGCCAAAGAAAGCCAGAAACCTAGCGCACTGATGGACAAAGCTATAAAATCCTTCACCCGAGATGACCAGCCTGTTGGTCACTGAAAGTGTGAGAATATCTGTAGCTGTGGTACTTGTTTCCTAAGGCTGAAATACATCTCTGAAACTGCTCTCTCTAAACTATATGAAACCGATCAAATTTCATTTCATCTAAAAGAAGTGCAGAAAGTCAGCTGTATGGTGGACAACTGCACCTCCGACTGTGATCAAATGATAAAATCTAAATGCTTCTTAAATTAAAGATGTTTAAATTGTTAAATTAAAAAAACTTTAAATTTAAAATAACACTGGTATCGCATCACTACTCAGTACAGTGGTACCTCTACTTACGAATGTCTCTACATCCAAAATGTTCAGGTTATGAAAACGCCTCAACGGGAAAATTTTGCCTCTTGTTACGAAAGAAATTTCAGGATATGAAGGGCAAAAATACAGTACGCGCTGCTATTCGCAGCTCCCAGAGTTTACCGAACATAAACATACTTATCTGCTCTGTATCTCGGTTTGAAAGCGGTGCGTCCGATCAATATCAAAATCAATATCCCAAAAACCAAAGAAAAAAAAACCTTTGCAATAAATAGTAGTTTGAATGCCTTGCATTCATAGTTTAAACACCAGTGTTTAAACCAAGTGTTTGAACAAATATTCCAGATGAATAGATAAGTACTCCTCAGCATGAATTCAAATTAAAAAATACTTTATTTATCCCTGAAAGGAAATTAATTGTGCAGTAGTTGTCATGATTTAAGTCTCTTCAAAGATTAATTATAGATGGTTATAGCTATGGGCAGGAAGGATCTCTTGTAGCGGTCTGTGTTGCAGTTCTGAAGAAGCCTCTGACTGAAGACACTATTGCTGAATCGCTGTGCTGAGAAGAGGAGGCTCAGGGTTGTCCATGATGTCCTTCAGTTTATGAAGTATCTGCCTTTGCACCATCAACTCCAGAGCAGTCCCCAGAACAGAGAGCCTTTTTTATTAGTTTGTTCAGTCTTTTTAAGTCACTTGTTCTGATGCTGTTCCCCAACAGATTACTGCAGATAGGATTACACTCTCTACAACAGACTTATAGAAAATATATATCTTGTTGCAGACACTGAAGGACCTAAACTTCCTTAATTCAATTCAGTTCAATTGAACTTTATTTGTGTAGCATCTAATACACTAACAAATAGTCTGTAGGCGCTTTTCAGAGACACAGAGCATGACCCCTGAGCAAATATTTTTAACTACCGCTAATATTAATAGATCTTAGTTTAAGACACAATTGTTTAAACTCACTGTAGGCTTTACTAAACAGAAATATTTTAAGTTTAGTTTTAAAGGTAGAGGTGGTGTCAGCCTCCTGAATTGGTAGTTGGTTCCATAGTAAAGGTGTCTGATAGCAGAAGGTCCGTCCACCAAATCTACTTTTAGATATTCTAGGAAACTACAAGTAAACCTGCACTTTGAGCGCAGAGAGCTCTATTCGGAGCACAAGACGTTATCAGGTCTTCTAAATAACAAGGAAGCTTGGCCATTAAGGGGCTTATATGTAGAGCTGAGCGATTTTATCAATTCTGTGATATATATCGATATTTTATTTCCCAGAGAGTATCGATTTTTCAGCCGCGGGTATCGATATTCTAAGCTTCTTTCAAAACCCCTGTGTCCCACCTTTAAAAGCTTGCAAGCAACAATTTGCACTGTTTCAATAAATGAAACTATTTTTCTCAACAAATCTTTTATTCATTTTGTCCAGCATTTGCAAGCTGCCTGTCAGACATATAATGTGTAATTGATGCTTTCAGTTCAATTAATTCAAACAAATTCATTGGAACACTCACAAGATGTCACCAAAATCACTTTGTCCCTTTAAAGTCTTTCGGAAAATGATGTAAATGTATTGTAAGATGAATATCGATATATATATCACATTGTGAGCCAAATACCGCGTATCGTATCGTATCGTATCGTATCGTATCGTATCGTATCGTAAGATTAGTGTATCGCTACATTAGTGTATTGCTACAGCCCTACTTATATGTGAGTAATAGAATTTTGAATTTGATTCAAAATTTCATGGGAAGCGAATGGAGGGATGCTAACACGGGAGAGACATGATCTCTCCTGGTGATTCCTGTCAGCACTTCCGCTGCTGCATTTTGGATCAGCTGGAGACTATTCAGTGAATTACTTGGACATTCTGCTAATAATGCATTACATTAATCTAGTCTACAAGTGACAAACGCATGGATTAGTTTTTCAGCATTACCCTGGGGGAGGATGCTCCTAATCTTGGCGATATTACAGAGGTGAAAAAAAGGCTGTCTCGCAAACCTGATTAATATTTAAACCACATATCCTGATCAAAAATAAGTTTCTCACAGAAACTTACTGGAGGCCAACATTAAATCAGCTAATCCGTTCCTGAAGTGTTTGGGACCAAAAACAATAACCTTCGTTTTATCAAAGTTTAAAAGCTAAAAGTTTGTGGCTATCCAAGTCTTAATGTTCAAGACATGTCTGAAGTTTGGCTAACAGTTCTGTTTCATCTGGCTTCATGTATAAGTGCAGTTGCATATCATCAGCATAGCAATGGAAATTTATGCTGTCGCTCTGGATAATATATCACAAGGGCAGCATGTATAGAGTGAAGAGGATTGGTCTTAATACTGAACCCTGAGGGATGCCATTGCAGACCAGGGTCTGTACAGAAGACATGTCATTAACATGTACGAACTGGAACCTGTCAGATAGAGATTATTTAAACCACCTGAATGCTGTCCCTTTAATTCCAATAAAGATGGTATCAAAAGCAGCATTGAGGTCCACTAGAACTAGTATAGACACTAATCCATTGTCTGATTCCATGATGAGGTCATTAGTGAGTCTAACCAGTATTCTGTGTTATGATATATTCTGACCCCTGACTGAAAAATTTAGAATAAATCATTTCTCTGCAGGTTGTCACCTAAGTGGCTTACAACTACTTTTTCCAGAATTTTAGATATAAATGGGAGGTTGGATATTGACCCTTAATATTTCCCAATGTCTCTGTTTGTGTTTTTTAAAGTAAAGGTTTAATTCCTACGACTAAAAACGGTCCACCAGTTCTCTGTGCTCAGTCTCTTGTCCATCACTGGTACACCCCACAACTGCAGAGTCATCTGAGTACTTCAGACACATATCCATTCAGCCTTACAAACTGTGGTCTGTCAGGTAGTCAGTAATGCAGGTGATTGTGGAGGCGTTCACGCGTGTCTTCTGGAGTTTCTTACGTAGGTAAAGCAGGCTGGGTGGTGTTAAATGCACTGGAGAAATCGGAGAGCATGATCCTCACAGTGCTGCCTGGTTTGACTGTGGGTTGGTTGAAGAAGATGACCACGGGTTAGTTGAAGCAGGTGTACTATGGTCTCTTCAACTCCAAGCCCATGACGATAAGCAAACTTAGCTGAAATATTGGGAGCCCATTTCTTGAATGTTCAAGGAAATGGTATTAACCAGCTTACACTTAGCGTCGCTGATTTACTGGCTACCTAGTTACTGTGTAAAGGCATTTTTTGTTAGTTAAACTATAGCATCATAGATCAAATATATTTACCCTATTATTGTCATTAAAACTTACTTGACTGCATGCAGTCCTTATGGTCAAATAGTGCGGCTTCAACAGTTGTAATGTAGTGTTTCTAGATATTTGTGCATTTGATGGAGGAAAGCCCCTGGGAGAAATTCAAGTGAATTTGCATTAATTCCCATTGCTTTCAATGAGGTTATGCTGAAAGATGTTTTTTTTTTGTTGTTGTTGTTTTGTTTTTGTTTGTTTTAATCTACTTTTAAGTTCCCTCCAAAAGACCAGCTTTGAATTTTGTATTTTTCCAGTGTATTCTCATTAATTCCACTGAAATGTTTCCAACTTAGAAGACTCTTGGAATTTAGAACTCTCACTCAAATCCTGTTGTTCCCCTTGTATCCAGGAAACTCTGAAAGTGTTCTGTGTACATCACTGAGCATTCATCCAAGGAGCAAATGGACTGAGCCATCTGGCTATGAGGATTTTCAAATGTACATACAAACAAAGCAACGTGTTCGAGGTGCTATTCAAACTCAGTCTGTTTGCAGTTTAAACAGGCTCTGATGTTCATTTACTTCATTTCATGTTGGCTGGGAACAAGTGAACATTTCAAACACAAAGCACAGCATTTTGTTAAGTGAATGTGTTAGCTCTGCCATCTTTGGAGCAGTAATAGGACTTGAGTAGTTTTATCATGGTAAATAAAGTACACTGATGGAGATTTAGTATCTGACAGCATTGGTCCAGGCCATACTATCTTCCCATATTTTTTTCATATTTTTTTTTTCATTTTAAACCACTAAAAAAACAAAGCACTATAGATCTTCTACAATTATTTTTAAGGACTAGGAAGAATTTTTTATTATGTGCAGAGTTCGTCCTTAAATCATGTATTTGCCTTCTAATTTGTTATAATACTTACTTCAGTGGCTGCACATGTTGCTGCCATGTGGCCCTTCTCAATTTTGGTGATGCAGTTTTTGCACTAGTGTAGGGATTTACACTCAGTTCATTGTGCTCTGAAACATGTCGTGATTCAGTATCTGCATACCACACACGGATGCACTTGTAGATTAGTTTGTGAGTTGCTATGTGACTCAATGGTTTTCTATTGATTCCACAGTTTGTAAAGGATTTTGTTGTCAGATCAATAAGTATCTTGTTACTCTACATGTCTAACAGACCAGGTTTCTGTGGATCTCTCACACAAGCGTGGTTGCCTTGGCTGTCTGTGAAGTGTTTACTATGTGGAAAGGGGAAGATGTGCCAAAAGGAGAGGAGATGAATTTAGCGAGGAGCCACAGACTGAATGCTGGATTGTTAAATGCTGATGTTGCCATAGTCTTACTGAACTAAATGAGAGGTATTAAATCTGTAAAATGGAAATCAGATGCAGCCTTCTCAGAGGTTCATTGAATTTGACTAATTTAGCTACAAGGGTATGAAAGACACCTTCATGCTGAAATTCCCATTTTGAATGCTCTTCTGTAATGAATAGAGTTTGCTCCACAGTGGATCATGCTGCTGTGTCATGACCAGTGTGTGAAAAAGCCATGATGTTGACTTTATTAATCCAAGAGCCACAGTGGGTTGGACAGGGCTAAAGACGCGAGAATCTCTGGAATTTAGGTCTGCTGTAAGCCTAGCTCCAGACACTGCCTGTAAACCTGCAAACACATTTGTTACTGTCGTACTTTACAATACTATACACTAAAAACATTAGAAATCCATTTAAACTGGTGTTAAAGGTTGTTTGATCTGAAGTGACATTAATCTGTGTCCTTTATGCTCTGCAGTGTTCATACCCATTCTATTACTTCTCTTTCATCCAAAGGTTTTATGGTTAGAAATTATCTTAGAACTTATAAATAATAATCTAAGAGCTGCATCTCCTATCAAAGAGTGACCTATGGAGTGATATTAACTTATTAATACCAAACTATTTCTATCAGTTATGCCCACAATAGTGATCTAATTGCAATAAATAAAACCAGTGTTGCTGTGTTCCATGGCATTTTGCAGGTGTATACACTTAATACAGTGTTGCTGGTAGGGCCGGGTGATATGACCTCAAATCAATAAGACAATTAATTGAACTGTTGAACTGTGTCTGGATGTTGGTTTAGATTCATTTTCCATTAACTGCCAGCCGAGGTCTCTGGTAACTTGAAAACTGCATTTGAATCTTGTTTAACTGTGTTTTTGTCAACCTGAGTGTGACAGTATGACTACTCCTGTCGTGAACTGCACAGAATGCTATGTAGCAGTATTAGAACGTTTTGAGAATTCTCTTTAGTCCTCTTTAACCACTATTTACAATGTCAGTCTTGAGGTGTCACAGAATTTGATGACATTCAGACTGTTGAGGTCACATTTCGATTTGAAATAAATTCTAAATTCAAAACAATTATTAGTTCAATATTAATTCAAAATGATCCTCAGTTCAGTACAAAAAAGATAACAAATGTTAGGATAAATTTTAGTCCATTGTGTGGAAAAGTAAACCTAAAAAGTATTTTAAAGCATTGTTGGGGTTTAAAAACACTTATGTGTCCCATCCAGCTTTTTCCTCTGTGGAACATTGTAGAATACAAACTGCACCCAATCAGTCGATTTCGATCACTGAAGATAGGATTCCTGCTCAATTTCATACTGCTTTTCTGGATTACTGACTCTGCAAGCTAATTTAAATTAATCTATACACCCACAGTGACAGCAATGAACAGTTTCTGAATGGTCTCTGGCTTTTAAGCAGCAGCGAACTCACATCCTGCTGTTTCTCCAACGTCATAAAACACCATCAACAGGGTAACCAAAAAAACACGCAGGAAGCCAATTTTTCCAATCAGTTTTTCTAATTTGTGAACTGATTCAAAATCTTCACAATTCATGTTTTCTACACTCTTCACCCTTTGCCTTTTATATATTCGGCATTATATCCTATTGACAGTTTTAATGCAGGTTTAGTTTAATTTACACCTTGTCTTCTTGCATTGCAAACTTCTATAACTCTCATTTGGTTTGAGTCTTGTTTACTTCTTACTGTGGAACATTTCTGAGCTTGTTCAGCTGTGACTGCACCACTATCTTCAAATTTACTGCTATAAAACTTTAATGACCCTTCCATCAGGAACCATTTCCAGAAGGAAATATTAAGTAATGTTTTTCATTCAGCTATTTGCATTATGAGCTTTGACCACTTGTAGACACACAGGCACACTGCTCTGTGTCTAATGCTTATGTTGGTGTTGTGTATTTCTAGTACATGTCTGTGAAATCCCTGACTTAAGTGATAAGACTCTATCCACACCTACAGATAAGCTTAGTGTTTATTGCTGGCTTTATTTTGTAATGTGCTTAAGAGAGGTTTTGCTTCATATAAATCAGGCTAAAGGGCTGTACTTAATAGACTCCAAAGGAATAAGTTACTTTAAAATAAGGTCTCACATTCAGCATTGTATTTATTTTCAGATTTTTTTCTTTGAGTTTTTTACATAACTTTCAGTGCCAATTCTTATAGATCCACTGCTCTCTAACTTTTTAACCCAGGAGAAGAAATGCAGGAATTCTGCCCAGTTTGGAGGATTTGCTCTTCTACACAGTCGCAGAGGGTCAAGAAAAGATTCCTGCTCACAAATTTCTCACAGTAAGTCATTCAGATTTAGTTCAGCAGGGCAGTTTGTTTTAGTAATAGATGCCACACACCACTGATCATGGTGAGGCCTGAACTAGCATTAAATTGTGTTGTTGTTTTCTCTTGTTTCCCAGACATATTTCCAGTTCAGAGTTGTTCCCAATCCTCCTAAAACCCTTTAACATTGATATCCTGTTATATTTATTGTTCCTCTCACCCTGTTAATTTAGGCTCTTAAAGCTACTGGGCTTCGCACCGGAGATCCCCGCCTGAAGGAGTGCATGGACACCCTCAAAGAGACTTTAAAGAAGACTTCGGATGGTGTGACGCTCGACAGGCATCTATTCAAGAAGTAAGACTTGCCGTGTCTTGTTTTGATGTTCTATCTCCGTCATACTCGTTTCATAGTGGTGAGCTTTTTCAAATATTTACATTTTCGAATAATCTTTACTCACTCCAGCCTCAACAAAGCATTCCACACATTTTTTAAAGCCACATGTTTAAATAGCAAATTCAAACCTTCAAGTTTAAATTTGCATATTAAATTGATACAAAAATGTGTTTGTCAAAAGGCATTTTGATGTGCATCAGCTTCTGCTTTTCATTGAAGCATCAGGAATTCTGTCAATGTATGTGATGTGTGGATATACAGCTTTTGACTGAGGTGCTCAATATAGTTTTGGAAGCATCTAAATTAGGACTGTTGATGGAATATTATTATAGTTAATTTAGATTTGGCTCTTTAAAGTGATAAATAGTAAAAATACAAAGCAGAACTACAGTGGGAATGCTGCTAGTACCCACTGCAAGAACATTTTGTACTTCGTTTGTGCATCTGATACTGGTCTCTGAACCTGTTATATAATCTCCTTCTGTTTGGGTCCTGTTTTAAAATGTACATTGTATTCATTCTTATGGGCTCAGATGTGAGGATCAGCATCTGAGACCCTGGAATAATGCAATGATAATATTGTTGATTAAACAGACAGCTTATTACTATGATAGAGTGATGCTTCTTCATCAAACACCTCTATTAACATAGAAGTTTGTCAGACTTCAGAATTGCTAATTTGGTTGACAAACTTTTCCTTCAGCTGCATGCAGTCACAGTATTTGAGCATGCTATTTGTGGTTTATTCATCAGGTGTGTCCAGAGCAACATTGTCCTCCTCACTCAGGCCTTCCGCAAGAAGTTCGTCATCCCCGACTTCCAGTCCTTCACCTCCCATATTGACGAGCTTTATGAGAATGCCAAAAAACTCTCTGGAGGACAGGTGTGCCCTTAGATCCATGACTTTTTCCCTCTCTTTGCATCACTCTTTTTATTCACCACATACAGATCCATTATCATGATTCTGTCCTGCTTTTTGATGGGAAACATTCACTCTTGAACATGTCGAAATCATTTTGGTATTAGCAGCACGGAGCTGCCTGCTACTTAATGCATTAGTATAGGAGTCTCATCTGACTTTTTTCCAGTTCTATCTCCCTTTGACAAAGCTATTGCCTTTTCAGATGTGCAGAGATTTTTTTTCCAAGGATTTTAGAGAAATTTGATCCGTTAAATCATAAAAACTAAAAGAAAATCTAATGGAATCATTAGTGTTGCAGAGATAGTGGAATGGAAAACATTTTATTATTTTTACTGTTAAAATTCTTTTTCTCCTACCCAAAAAGTCTTAATTTATTAACGCCCAGACAGCTGATTTAGAAAACATTGGTTTAAGTATATTGAAGATGTGTCCTATGACATTCTTCCTGTAGTGATCATGTGTCACCACAGTTTTTTTTTTTAGTGAACGTTTGTAATTTAAAAAAAAAAAAAAGGCTGATTGAAACATTCAAAGATAAGTGGCTGTTTTTTTTTTTAATGGTTTTGCTCTCACTGGTGATGAATTGTAGCCTTTTTCAAGGAGAAAATGTTAATGTACTTTTTGGAAGTGCTGTTAACGCAAAGGTTTTATTCACATGATTGATCACATGCTGTAAACCATCAGCAATTTCTCCTTATGTAGAGTAAACATTGCCAGTGCTCACTGACCATAGAATTAACACAATTGATTTCCTAGTGACCGCTCTCCACCCTTCTCATATATATGTGTATATTTAACTGAATAACTTTGAAACCTTCTTCCTGGAAGTTTTCAAGTTGGCAGCCACTACTGTTTATTAATCCTGTGTGTTAAGTAACTCATACCGCCATGTCATTATGATTTTAGTTTACTTAAATGATGCAGTTAGCAAGACACAAGGATGCACTTGTTTATGCAACTCAAAACTAAGTATTTTTCTATTCCAAGAGGCAACACAATGAACATGTGCCAACATCTGTAAAAGCACCATCGTCAACAGTACGATGAGTGTAAAGTAAAAGAGACACATAAATAGTGCTGGTCTAGCTATGTTTTAGTCATTAAAAAGAAAACTTTATTTGGTGAATAAGAAATGATTGCAATGTTTGTCAGAAATATTGCAATTCAATATTTTCCCCAAGTTGTTTAGCCCTAGTGTCTATTCAAATCAAATCAAATCAAATTTATTTATAAAGCCCTTTTCATACACTAGTAACACAAAGTGATTTACATAGTATTTTTCATTTCATTTTCATTTTCATTTTCATTTCATTTAATAAAAACAATAATTAAAAACAAGAAGAAGAAGGAACAAAAACAACTTAAAAGCCATCACATACCATACCCAGGGTTACAGTAGTAAAAAAAAATAGACTCTAAGACATCCATCTATTGTAAGTTAACAAACTGTTCATCAAAGACAAACTCCATGAGCATACCAACTGTTCTCTTTAGTTAAGTTTATTTCTCTGTCAGACAGCTGGAAGGGCATGAAACTGCGATCTGATCTTATCAGAGGATTGTATTCAGAAATCTTGGATGTGAACATTCCTTGCTATGCTCCACTGTGATGCTGATGTAATTATTGCCTAGAACTTTAGTTTTTTTTTTGCTTCATTTTGTTTTTTTTTTCCATATAAAACAAATTCATTTGGAAGAGGAAAAATCAGGTTTCTGGTTCCTATCATATGTGAGGTTTAATTACCACCTAAACTGCACAATAGGCAAAAATAGAGAGATAACGTTTTTTGTTTTGTTTTTTTTTAGTTAAGATCATCATTGATCTGAGTCCTGAAATGGAAGGAAATTACTATTTAATGGTCATAATTAAGTCAACTTTAACTGACTGAATTTGTGTCTTTGATTTCAGTCTGTATGGGTGGATTTTTCTTTCCTCATCTGCAGATGAGGATTTGACCATCAATCGTTTTTCTTTGTCAGCAGCAGTTTTCTATTGAAGCCAGAGCCTCCGTGGATGTCAGCAGTGTAAGGTGAACCGCTGCTGTTCTGACACGCTCACATGTTGACCTCTCTTTCAGGTTGCAGACTACATTCCCCAGCTTGCCAAATTCAGCCCTGACCTGTGGGCAGTCTCTCTGTGCACAGTTGATGGACAGAGGTGAGACAGTGACAAAAGAAGAGTATAAGAGCTGAATAAATTCTCAGTTTACTTTTAACCTGTGGTTGATATTTCTCACTTAGCACTGCTGTGAACATTTCTGTGGGAATTCACTGTGGTCAGTCTTATTATGGTTAAATAATAACCAAATGGCTGTGTTTTCACTGTGAAATGCTAACAGTTCCATATTTATGTGTAACAACTGCAGTCCACTACTTATTGGTTGTTTTTAAATGTGAAATGTATCTGGTGTAAAATGTGTTTAATCTTAGCTCTCACATTAAAACTAATGATTCTTAGACAGTGCTACATTTAACTCCTACATGCTGTTGGATAGACAAAATAGACTAACTGCCTGTCAAAGTAAGAGTAGTGGAACTAAACCAGTTGTTAAGCTTGCAACATTAATCTATGTCACAGAAATGTTAATGATATCATTTGTTCCAGGGCATTGCTATATTATATACACCTGCTCTGTTTTATTTATAAAGGCATATATTTCCCAGAAAAGGATAAACTAGTACAGAGAGATAATTACCTTAAGTTGCGTAATGATTTCCGGAGGAGTTTCCACCAGCCGGTCCTGTCAGAGGCCGCTGGTAAATTCCATTCAAGTGTGCTTGTCGTAAAGAGGTTATAAAGATAGCACAGTTTTGTTATTAAGCCATAACTCTCTGTCTCTAAATGCTGTCACCTTATTCTCCTGATTAGCACTGATAATCTTATTAATTATACTTGCTTTATATGCCATGAAATTTGTTGTCTGTTGTAAACTTTGCACACTTTGTTCATCTTTTTTGTTTCTTTTTTAGGCACACAGTGGGCGACACAAAGGTCCCCTTTTGCTTGCAGTCTTGTGTCAAGCCTCTGAAGTATGCTGTTGCTGTTCATGACCACAGCACAGAGTATGTGCATAGTTTCATTGGGAAGGAGCCCAGTGGTCTCCGCTTTAATAAGCTTTTCCTGGATGAAGATGGTGAGCCATCACTTGTATTGTTTGTTTTTTATTTTTTATTTTTTATATGCTTTGGAGTTATTCTCTTCTGAGTGTCTGACAAGTTATCAGCTCATCTGCTTAATCTTTCTTCAAAGTAGTGTTGACTTAATGTGAGTTTTATAAGGAATGACATATGTGATGTAAACAAACTAACAACGTTGTTCCATTAGTGTTTCTGATTTTTATTTTTTAAGAATGATTTTCATATTTAAATAAATGAGCTGCAGGTTGGTTGGTGTTATTTAAAGGTACTTAAAGTGCATATTAGAGGTCTACAATATCAGGTTTTAATGATAGAAATAACAACAACATGCGACATTTCTGGTACTTATTACCAGAAATGTCGCATCTTTGATGTGATCTTCCAACACAGAAAAATCCAGGGGTAAGGGAAATATTTCATAATTAGGGACATTTTAAGAAAAAAAAACCCATCAGGGTTACATAAGTCTGTAAACCCTTTTGTAATGGGGCCTCTGATGTTTGGGGTTGCACTCAGCTGACAGCCATAAACTACAAAGACTTGCCAAAGAAACTGAGAGACTAAAATTTTGAAAAGTACCAATCAGGAGAGCGATTCATAACAATATTGAAAGCACTGGAAAACCATGGAACACTGTCAAAACCACCATAAGTAACTGGAGAAAATATGGTACCACAGAGACATTTCAAAGATCAGGAAGACCGTTCAAAGTTGATGATAGGACGAATAGAAACTTATCAGGGAGGCTACAAAAACTCCAACAGCAACTAAGGGAACCACAGGAATTTCTGGCAGGTGCCGGTCACTCCTTGCATGTAAATACTATCTCCCGTATTCTGCAGAAGTCTGCTCCAAATACCAAGATATTTTGGCACAATAGATAAATATTTCTTTTTTTTTTTTCTGTGGATTTTTGCAGATAGTTATTAGAAGAGGAATACCTCAGATACTGCTCATCTTGTCTTCTCTCTCTGGATTTTTTGCCTTTTTCTCAGACTGCTACTGCGACATCGCTCCATGACCACATTGATACTTTGTGGAACTGTCTTTTTCTATTTACACAGATACTGATTGACTGTTTAGTCTCCAGCAGAAGTAGTGAAAGTGGTGGAGTACAATTGTGAAAGCACACAGGACTGGGTGAAATTGTTTCCAGTTTGACTCTATAGTGGGCATCTTGTTTTCCTAGAGGAAATCCTCAGGCTGGTGCTTGAATTGCAGATTCATCCTATCATCCTATCCTGAGAGGGAATTTTGCCTGCCTCATGCCAGGACGGTTATACTCTTGTATAAGAGGATCAGACTGTAGTGAGGAAATGTAAGTGATGTAAGAGCTGAACTCAAGCTCTGTTAGTAGAAGGAAGGAAGTCTTCCTGCTGTTGCGGAGCTTACTCAGGATTGCTACAACTAAAGGAAACAAGAAGTAATCTCCCTTCAGGAAAGAGGGAATGAACACAGATAACGTCCACTTGCTTTGCCTTTGCACACAATATTAAGATAATACTCATGCATGCCTGCCTGGAAAGACCCTTTAATTTGTAAATACTCAGTACTTTCAGTTGCACTGGTAATCTAGGATGTTCTTAGATTTAGTTTTAGCTCCTGCGCCAATTTTAAGTTTAGTTGATACAGCATTGTTAAACAGACCTTGTCAGTTTGCCAAAACTAGGATGTACCTGCATGTGCAGCCACATGAACAGAAATATTTTGGTTACCTGCTGTGCAAATTTCCATTGCAAATTCATACCCTGAAAAACACGCATATTACCGACTCTACCAGAAACCAATGGCTCTATATTCCTAACTGTATATTCTCTGTGAAATCCCTGACTTTCTGTGATTTCCGTTGTTTGATCTGTGTAGATGCAAAGCTCTCAGCCTGGCAGTTTGAACTTTGATCTTCTGTGAAATGCTAACTGACTGCTTCTTGTTTTGACAGATAAGCCCCATAACCCCATGGTGAATGCTGGAGCTATTGTTTGCACTTCACTGATACAGGTAAAAGAAGTTACACTTTTTTTCCCCCCCCTTTTTTTTTATGTCTTTTAACATCCAGTGTGTGTGTGTGTGTGTGAGTGCACTGAGGCTTTAGCTAGAATCAGCTAGAAAATTCTTGGTATGTCGATGTCACTGTTTTATCAAATAGATAAAATGAAGGTAGCACCTGTATATAGGTAACAGATAAGACTTGACTGTGGCCTCATAAAGTATTTCTTTTGTTGTTGTTCTTTGAATACAACAGAACCCACTCGTGAAGCCTCTCACTAAATGATTAATGATGACAATGATTAACACCCACCCTAATTTACACCATTTTCAGAAACTTTGATTTCTGCAGTATTCATTCATTATAAGACAACATACTTCCTATTGTCTTCATATATTTATGACTCTTGACTCAGCTTGAAGTATTTTTAGGTCAGAGCCAGAGTGCACTGCCATGAGTCTTGCTGCGATTAAGATTAACAAAAGCTAATCCAACCCGAAGGGCATGTAAGGGCGTCTGCACGCGCACAGATATTACACCAGCTGAAAATAACCTGCACAGAAAGCTGGTGTGCACAATCTTGCAGCAGTCTGTTAATGAAGAAGTCAGCCATAACAGACACAGAAGAGTGATATTGACTTCATTGAATTTTCTTCTTGATGATTTAGGTGATTCATGTCATACCATTGTTGCGATGGTCATGTAACAAATGAGGACAGCTGCACTTCACAGTTTCACCCATAACAAAGGAGAGCTCAGATGCTGCCAGCTTTGTTGGTCTTTAAGCATGGCTGGGCTTTGAGCACTTAATACCTGTTTATGATCAATCAGAGAATAATTTCTATGTTCCTTAAGCTCTTTTTACTATGTCACTACCAGCAGTAATTTTTATGCACTTTTCTCTCTAACACATACGCACACATGCACTTAATCTCAGAAGAGCTGTGTTGCACTTACTCTTTACCATCAAAGTTGCATTCAGAACAAAAGAACAGTATTGTTTCTTTTGCTTTTTAGTGACTGTGTTTTATTGAATTTGGGGTTTTTATTAATAATTGCTGCAGATGTATCTGAACTATCTGTATGAACTGGTACTGGTAGTCTGGATGTGACCTTTGTTTTATTAAGGTTTTGTGTCAAGCAAGTACATACAAAAACTGAAGTATAAGACTTATGAGGTCTTTTATCCATTTTGATATACCACATTGATATAAAACATTTCTGTCTTACTTGTTTATGCTGCAGAAGAAGCTTTATAAATAGGGAATATCCTAAGATCTCACAAGCTGACTTAAGATGTTGCCAAAACCAGTTATCTTCCATATATGAAGACGCATGTTGAAGCATGTAGTCCATTTGATCCCTTTTCAGTTTCATCACTTTGATTTATGAAGGGGAACAGAGTTCTGTATTGAACTGTAATTCTTGTTTGAAGTTAATGTCCATTGAAATCTCATTCACTTCTTTTTAAAATGGCCATATGCAAATTTCCATCCATCTTATTTTAATCTAGACCATCTGGAGTAGCAAAACTACAAACATCGACCAATGTAGACCAACAGTTACAACGGGAGACACTTAACTGAGCATTAATGCAGTTAAGTGTCTTCTTAATGGATGAAATCCTGTTAGAACCCACTCCTCTGAGACCATGCCCTTATAAGACCCTATCAGTAGATCTAGCTTTTGATAAGTTGCATTCCATTCTGGCTATAAAAGAAAAAAAAAGATTTTAGATTGAATTACACACAACTTTGTCTTTCTGTAGTCACACAGCATTTGAAGGACTAAAAAGTAACTTCTACAGCTTCCCTCAGTCATCTATCATGTTTTAGTATCTTTTGGCAAATTGTTTTTCTTTCATGGCCACAGCTGGAACTGTTATGGTTCACTCTCAGCTCTTATCAGCGGTGTTTTCAGCTGCACCTGGAAGATTTCAATCGCTTTGATAAACATCTGTACACTATTTGCTCATCACCACAACAGCTGACTTGTGAAGATGGTACTAAGTAGCATTAAGGCTTAGTTATATTCAGGAGCTATTGCCTAGCTGCTGTACTTGCGTATTTGCAGTTGTAAAAAAAGACAGCATGAATTATACAGCAGATATCTCTGCAGACTACTCATCCATCACATCATAAACCTGTTCAACTGCCCTCTAAGCTGCACAGAACAAAGCAAGGCATGACTCCAAAACTCACTTGTACTGAGAAGATGAAGTATTTTTGTGTCTGTAGCAGCTCACCATTATCATCAGTGTCTTTAATGTTTTGTTTTTTTCTTTTTAATGAAACACAATGAATGCCGTTGGTTAGATCGCATTGCTGGATTTTAACCTCGGTGGGAAACTATGGGATGGTTGCCCTGGCAGTATGCCCCAAACTGTTGTTACATGGTGCTTGAAGGCTACATGTTGTTGTTTTTGTATGTTGCATATTTTCCAGACTTAGGAACTGTGGGAAATAATGACTGCTGCTGCAGGTCAAATGACGTTGGTAATTTTTTCTTCCTTTTCCATATCTATCTCCTCACTCTCTCCCAATCCCCTGATCCCCTCCTTTCCCCTCTCTTTTCTCTTCTCCAATTAGCTCTGTAGACACCACATTAGTGACTTTTTTAAAAACTTCTAAAAACTCCATCAGTGTCACTTATGCTTTCTTCCTCTGTACAGTTAAGCCATCAGCTTAAAATGGACTGTTAAAAATCAAGAAATGTCTAGTTTATAACCCAGAAAAAATTGAAATACTTCAGCATTTTGAATTTATAACAAAATCTGCAACACTTGAAATGTGCATGTGTGTATTTATACTTTTGCTGTGTTTTGGGACTAGGCAGCGTGATTTGATAAATATCCAATGAGCTACAAACTGTGAGGGCCACCCCTCTGCTTTCCCCTCCTTTTTCCCCTCTGTTTCAGATGACTGGCTCTTTGCACACATCACACCTTTTAACCTACACTAGATGTACATCTTTGTATACATAGGCAACCACAACTGCATTATTGTAACCTATAATGCAAACTACACTGCACGTGGCATGCAGTCAGGGCCATCAAGTATTTTTAAAACTGGTGGGTTTTTTTTAGTTGCTGTAAGACTTGGATTCTAAATCCCAACACCATAGTGAAATGTGTTTTTCTTTGACTAGTTAATCTATTTATGCACACGTCTACTAAATCTCCCTTTAACTCCAGAAAAACTTCTCTCTTTGTAACCTATTTGTCAGCCAATTAATATTTTGTATCCACTATTATAACTCTCAGCAAAACTCATGTGATTTTCACTTTTTTGTAATAAAATCTATTTGCATTTTCTCATTCTGTACCTTTTAATTTATCAACAGTTACATGGTTCACTTTAGTATGCTTTTTATGATGCTTTTCTTGTCTTACATCTTCTGCTGAAAGAATTCTACTAACTGATTATTGTTTTGTTCTCTCTACAGCAAGGTACAAGCAACGCAGAAAAATTTGATTATGTGAGTATATGTCAAATCTAGGTCAAATATCAGGAAAAAAAAAACAACTCCACACTCCACATTCCAGAAGGATTACTTGGTGTCATAGATTTGAACATTTGAGGGCTTTGTAGCTGCCAGGAATGTCTGGGATATTCTTGTTAACATATAAATGTATGAATTGAGATGAAACAGTTTAAAGATCTTGTGAGACCAGCTGTATAATAAAAATGGATTTTTCATGTGACTGCTAATGACATCACACAACTTCTGAAAAGAGGAAACTCGTGAGGAATGCAAATAGCTGCAATAATCACAGGGCCCTGCATCAAACATGGTTGACGTTCCACCATTAGGGGAAAAAAATGGTAGAAAACCCAACAGACTTTTCAAAGGCTTTAAGATCGAATCGTGATTTACTGATGGTCATTTTGCCACCTTTGATTCTCTTGCTACTTTCTCACCAGGTCATGAGTTTTCTGAAAAGCATGGCAGGAAATGAGTATGTGGGATTCAGCAATGCCACGTAAGTCCCTCTTCATCATGTTCTCTGGCTTCAATGTTAACACTTCCTCCTTTAACTTGTCAGTGGGCCACATGTCAATACAGCACATATATTACAATAAAATGTAAAGTTTTAAACTCATGTGCCAAGTTGGAACATGATAGATGTGTTGCTGTCCTTGCATGGCAGTTGCAGCAGTGTTACATATTTCTATCAAAACACACCCTTTACACCTCAGTGTTTCACTGATGAAAGGCCTAAGCCAGCAGAGGAAATTCCTTAGATAAAACAAGGCTGTATTCAAGGGACATTATGGAGACAACAATTTTGTATGTCAACAAGTTTGAGGGAGAAATTTATCTGCAGTCCAGTCAGCTGGCAAACTCTCCCTTATTGATGATTTTGGAAATAAGTAAAAAAAAAAAAAAAAAAAAAATTGCAACTCAATTGCCCACATTAGGTGTTTTATGAACTGTATAAAGGTTGAGTAGTGGCACAGGAGTTTGTGTTGTAAAGGTCTCTTGCACGATTTATGAGGGCAGAACACGCTGCTGGTGTTTTCTGGGAACGATAAAGTGCCCGGGACTCATATTTCAGTATCATCGCATGACGGTGTGAGCGCTCTGCTTCTGCTGTACACATGAGTGGGTGGGGTTATGGAATTCAGGCACAGAAAGGCACGCACGTGTACAGATAACCCATGCAAACATTTCCTTCCTCTGTGTAATGGGAGTGTTTTCCCCTTTGTGTGACAGATTCCAGTCGGAGCGTGAGTCAGGAGACAGGAACTTTGCCATTGGCTACTACCTGAAAGAAAAAAAGGTTTGACCCTGGATTAGTCATGCAGCATTGCTGGCCCTGTTTTCTGTTGTACCTATTAATGTTTTTCGTCCTAACTAGCAAGCATAGTAAAAAAAAATTTTTAAGTGTCTTGGGGGGGGCATTTTATGTGCAGAGGCCATATGAATGATGTTATTATATATAATCTAGAAATATTCACAAAGATAAGAAGAAGTACTTGCTTGTGTATAGACAGCTTCTTAAAAATGTTTATAACAAAACCTGTGAAAAAAAAATGAGGGTGGAATGAGAAAATGCACAGAAAGAGATTGGTTTTAAAAATTCAGCACTGTGGACAAGACCAAAGCCAGATCAGCTTAATGGCAGTCAAACCTTTTAGTCTTTCATCAATACAGAGTTTCCACCTTTTTTAAAGTTTAAACTCTTGATCTGTAGTGTGACTTAGTGTGGACACTTCTACTCTTTAAACTTGTAGACCACTCTGTGCACTTTGTGGGGTGATAGTAAACAAATGTTTCGTGTTTTCAGGCCTCTTTAAAAACAAAATTTAATCTCAGAGAGAGTGCCGAATTAAAAAAATATATATATATATCTGCAACAACAAGATTGAGTAGTTAATAAATGTGCTCTTCTTGTTTTAATGCTGGTTGTTTGTCTACAGTGTTTCCCAGAGGGGACTGATATGACATCTGTGCTGGACCTATACTTTCAAGTGAGTCTATCTGCAATTTCTTTTCGTAGTGTTATGGCAAAATATAGTAATTATTTATACCATATCTGTACCGCTGAAGATTCAATGATTCTGGTGAGGCAGTAAACAGAGTTAAATAACACAACTTCTTGTGGCTGGAATCAAAGTGAATTTAATTTCATATGTACATAAGTATATTTGTATATTGTAAAGGAAGCATCTGGAGACAAACACTTTTATACAGTGTCTGAACACAAACAACCTTAGGATAAAACCTTTGTGGTGCCACCATAACATACTTCAGATGAGACTTAAAGGTCATGCTGGAACACATCATGAGAAGGTGACGCTTCTCTAAGCATAATATCATACACTCATACATGCTCTGCATAACAGCTCCCTGACTGCCTGCAGACTTAAAGGTCATTTTTACCATCACATGTACATTAATAATAAGAGAGAATATTGGATTCCTGATTATTTCCCCATTATTAAATATATATTCATACACATTTTATGCACTAATTTAAGTGTCAGATATCCCACCTCTTTTTATTATTTTTTTTTTTTAATTTTTTGTCTACTTTCTTGTGTGCTACATGTAAAACAGTATATTCACTGTGTCTGCAACAAAATAAGTACAATAAAGGCAACCTTTCCCTGTAAAACATCCCCTTATCTGGTGTTCTTTTAACAGAAAGATAATTTGTTGCTCCAGATGTGTTGACTGAGTGTGTGGTAGCACATGATTCACAGCATTGATTTTTTTTTTTTTTTTTTTAATTTAATTTACCACTCCTAGAAGCCCTTACTATCACATCATTTTCACCATTCTTCAACACCCTACTTTTAGAGTTTAGTTCCCTGTTCCATCAACTCCAGTTTGCTGTTACAGAAATCTGCTGTCCTGATATAATTGATCCTTTTCTGTGCACCCCTAGCTGTGTTCCATTGAGGTGACGTGTGAGAGTGCCAGTGTCATGGCGGCCACCCTGGCAAACGGTGGCATCTGCCCGATCACGGGTGAGCGTGTACTAAGCCCGGAGGCGGTGAGGAACACCCTGAGTCTCATGCATTCCTGTGGCATGTACGACTTCTCAGGACAGTTTGCTTTCCATGTAAGTATAATACACTTTTTTTTTTTTTTTTACTAAAGCCAGTAAGAGGCAGTCTACAATATGATAAACCTCTACAAGGAACAACTGAAATGTTGCACTTAGAAGCTTGGAATCCCCTTTTATGCATTATGCTCTTTTTGTTTTTGCTCACAGTTTACAGTGCTGTAAAAAAAAATATGTAATTTGTAGGGATGCACGATAACTGTTTTTTAAAACTGATACCGATAACTGGTAACTTACATATACCTAAGATCATTACATCAATACTATGAACAAAACCAAAAGCAGTTTTGACTCTTTAAATGAACAGATATTTATTTTTTTCCAATAAAAAACTATTGGCAAGCATCTCAAACATTTTCGTAAAAGCTATCAAACAAACCTATTTGATATCTCACATTAACTTAAATAAGCTGCATTACTTACTGATATAAAAAAAATAAAGGCTCCTTGAACTGATGGAAATACATGCAAGAGAATTAATAACTGAAAACATGCATTCCTCAATGACAATAAAAAATAATGCACAGTGCATAATGTACTGACACAAGTTAGACTAACACAAGTTAAATAAATTGAAAAAGTGCACTCCATAGTAACATAAAATTATGTTTAAAGCATTCTGGCTTGTGGTTCCATTCAAATGAATGCCTTTACTTAAAGTAAATGAGGTTTGTAGTTTTTTTTTTTTTTTTTTTTTAATCTCACGGAAGCTTTAGATGAGAGAGATGATGGCGGAGAGGGGAGGGGAGACTTGGTGCTGGCTTGCTCATGTTAGCTCATGTTAGCTCACGTGAGCACGATTTCATAACTCCATGGAAGCGACGGTTATGTTTCAGGTGGCTGGTCGGGTTTGACGTATTAAAGCTTGTGCTATTTTTCCTTCCTTCGCTTGGAGCATTTGTCACAAATAACCAGCAAACTATCTTCTTCTGAAACTTTAACGAAGTTCCATACAATCACCGCCATGTTTTTTTTTTTTTTTTTGACAGCGCACTGTGCCGCAATGCTGCATTCAAGGTGTAACTTAAATTCCTCCATTCCCCCGTTTTCTAAACATTCTTTCGGCCTTATCTATTTTTCTATTTTTATGTGTAACATGTGGGGAAAATACTGCGAATATCAATTAAAGTCATTATAACCGAGTTAACGAGTTGTTTTCTGGCATGAGAGGGTATTCTTGATTTTCCTTACTGAGAAATCGTTTTTCTGATTATGCCAACGTCACTTGAACATAACATTCACTGCCGGTCATTCAAAGCTCAGAGGGAGCGAGGCACTGTCGTGTTGACAAAAATATATATGTTATCAGGGCTATTCGTCATGATATCAGACTTATCGGGATGACGTCATAATTTCCTGTTGTCGGGCCGATAGTTATTGGGTCGATAATTATTGTGCACCCCAAGTAATTTGCAATGTTTTTGTTAGAATAAATACAAAAGCTGGGCCGCCCCGGTGGCGCAGTGGTTAGGGCAGGCGGCCCATATACAGAGGCTATAGTCCTCGTGCGGCTGGTCGTGAGTTCGACTCCCGGCTCTACTTATAATCATTGTTGCTGAATTATTATTCTTTCTAATTTTTTTTTATTTTATTATCTTTTTTTTTTTTTTTTTGGGGGGGGGGGGGGGGGGGGTTGCATTTGGTATAAAGTTTAAATGTCCCTACACAGGATGTAACTGTGGCTCTCTTACTGGGGATTACCCTGTCAAATAGCATTAATGTGACACGATAAGACTATAACTACAAAATCATTTAAGCCATCTTGATTTCCTTTTGATGAAATTCCTTGTTCAGCGTTGTGCTACTGCTGCATGTCCATTGTAGAAACACAAAGCTGATGATGTGATGTTTAACTGGCCCATTGTCTCTGTCGTAGGTTGGACTGCCAGCCAAGTCTGGTGTAGCAGGAGGCATCTTGTTGGTTGTGCCTAATGTGATGGGCATTATGTGCTGGTCGCCTCCACTGGATAAGATGGGCAACTCGGTCAGAGGAATACAGTTCTGCACGGTAACTACTGCCTTACATTTAAAGTCAGCAGTATTTTTTGAGAGCTGAAAGTGTTTATTCTGTATCCACGTTAAGTAGAGATAAGAATAGCCTTACATTCAGTGATGCATTATCGTACACTTAAATGGTTGTTTGGGTTTTTTTTGTATGTAGTTTCATGTAAAATTAAAGCTTTTGCCAAATAAAAGGGGGAAAAAAGTCATTAGTGAATGGAAATTGTTCAGTACTCGGGTGAATGACTCTGTTTAATAAGTAAGTGATGCTTGGTTAAAAATTATCCAGAGTTGATCTCAGTGCAGGTCTCACGAAACAAGAATCTGATTCTATATGTGATTATATTACCGTTTTTCTTTTCAGAAAAGATCAAGTGTTTTATGATATTTACAACTACAAATCCACCTTTTTCCTTCACCAAATTAAAATGGAACTTTAACATTGTAAAATGATGACTTACCCATCTCTTCTCATTTCAGGAACTGGTGGAACTTTTCAACTTTCACAACTATGACAACCTGAGGCACTTTGCTAAGAAGCATGATCCTCGCAGAGAGGGAGGAGACCAGCGGGTAAGGACGCACATCACTTTGAAAGATTCTTCTCCTTGAACAACTATTAACAAACAGACCAAGTATTGTTTCTTCTTTTTAGCAAAGAAGGAGGTCAGATAACAAGCTGCATTGTTCATCAATTGACTTGCAGCTGTTGACTGACATTTTGACGTCCAAAACTGTGTTAAAAACTACACCAAAAGTTAAAAAATTCAAACCAATTTGATGTGAGGAACACACGTGTTTACTTTTGTGTTTCCTCTTAAAGGGATATTAAAGGGGTATAGTAGTTTGAAGTGGGGTTGTGTGAAATACTGAATAGGTAGTGTCTTACTTTCAGTAGACAGCTGTCACAGCACTTTCAATTTAAAAATTCAGGGAAGAGTACATTTGTACATCAGCATCTGAAACAACTCAAACCTAATCCTAAGATACTTGTGGATGTTTCTGCTGCATTGCAAAAAATGCTCTGCTGTTTTCTAAATTCTAAGTGGAAGTTGTTATTCCAGTCTGACAGCGCTATGGCTGCTGTCTGCGTTTGGTATGTACTAACTACTCATGTGTATAACCACAAAACAGAAAAAGCTGGGATGATATGAAAAATGCAAATGAAAAAAAATCTTGTTATACATTTACTTTGAATATTATTTCTTTGCAGACATTATAAAGCAATTATTTTTCAGGTTCTTTCTTATCAACTTAATTTAATATCACAAAATCTATATAAACATTTTTTTTTTATTTCAGGCCTGCACTTATTTCAAAAAAGAGCTGGGACAGTAAAGATTTTACTGCTTTGTAATGTTGATATTCCTTCTCACAACAAACCAAGAGATACCTGGGTGATGAGTCACTGCACTTGTGATTTTGTCCCATTGTTCCTGCAAATACCTTTTAAGGTGTGCAACAGTACAGGGTTGGCATTGCATTAAGCAATGCTGTAATGCATTTTTAAGCATTGATTTGCTAAAAATGCATGAACATTGAATAGATGTCATCTTAAAGGCAGCATTTGTTACACAAATTCTACCGTTATACCATTACCATTACTGGGATACAAAATTATATTTACAGTAAGCTGGTGACATCACCTGTTTAACATAAGTTTGTTTTAACTCCATATAAGCACTAAATCGTCCCAGTCCCAACATTTTTTTAATGATAATTGTATCAAGTTGATGAAAAAAATGTCTGAAGTTCATACAATCTGTGAACAAACAAACATAACTACATAAATGTAAGATTTTTTTTACTTCATTTCTTTTCCTGACAGACTTTTTGTCCCAACTTTTTCTGATTTTTGGGTTGAACTTTACACAACCTCATTTCATAAAAGGCACCTGCTATTCTCAGATGTGCTCAAACTAATAATAAATAATCCCAGTGTATGATTCAATTAGATCTGGGCTTTTCAAAAGATTAACAAAACACAGACACACACACACACACACAAGCACAGAGGGAGTGAGACTAATCTGTTATTCATGTCAATTAAAACAGCAGCAATCCTTTGGACCCATGGATTGTGAGAGCCTCCAACAAGAGCTAGCTCTGAAAGCCCCTCTGTGGAAAAAAGTGTCTGCCACTGAGTCAAACCAGGACAGCTCAACTACTGTAGTCTATAGGATGGACAAAGTCGCCGAGTGACACTTAGGAAAAGAGCTCCCACGCCCCCACTCCACCTCATCTCTCTCTCTCTCTCTCTCTCTCTCTCTCTCTCTCTCTCTCTCTCACTCTCTCTCACTCAACCTCTTGAAACAACTCCACCATGGTTTTTGGCCCTTTAATATTTATATATAAGTTATGTGAAGGATTATTTATTGCCTGTGAAGCAGTTACTGTGTGACCATACTGGGAAACTTGTTCTTACTTGTGCTAGAAAATTATGATAATGTATTATTTTATTCTGAACTCCAACTGAGCCTGTATCTGCTTGTTGCCTTAGTGTGTGCAGGTTGTGCTTCTGTTTCACCTCAACTACACTGTGTAGGAAAATAGTGGGGATTTTGGTCTTTGTTAAATTTCTTTGACTTTCAAGATTAATTTTCAAGAGGACAAGCAGGCATTTAGTAAGTAAATCAGTATAAGTGTGTTGGCTTATCTGGAGCCCTAATATAGCCAGCATTTTGACCTGCAGCCTTTAAATATCCATTCATAAAAATCTAAATGCTGCATATGGTCAAAAACCATATACAGAGATAGTTATTTTCAGATTAATAATGAGCTATGTTAAAAAGAAAATGTTGTTGTCAGTTAGCGCTGAGTGCTTTGGGCGAAGTGAACTTATGGTTATCTTTTCTTTTCTTTTTTTTTCTTCCTTTTTTTAATTATTTCTGATTTCTTAAAGGTTTTCGACAATAAAGGGCTTTTTACTTTTTCCAGTCTTGCATGCTGGACCTTGACAGAAAAACTGAAAACCAGAAAGCTCATTTGAGCCTCAATCTGACCCTCATGCAACATTTCCTCAGCCCTCTGACAGATAAGAACACAGACGTCTGAATGAGAATGAACACGGAGGGATTTCTAGAAATAATACTCCAAATGCTCATATGCTACAATAACTTTTATTTGTAAACATCTATTTCAATAGTTCCGTTATCCAGCATCATTTGTGCCTCCTTCCCTGAAGTCATGAGATCTTCAGGGTCAGAAAGAAAACTTGATGATAGAGAAATTGAAGTAAAACAAGATTTTTAGCTGCAAGACAATTTTTTCTGAGTTTTTGCCTGGATATAATTATTCCAGCATGACATAAAGAAGCAATACAAGCAAAGAAAAGTTTGTTATGGCTAAAAGCTTCAGGAAAGAAGTAAAGGTGACTAAAGCAGCAGGCTGTTCATGCGTCTCTTCGTGGAGACTCACTTGACTTGATTGTGCTCATTCATCTGCTGCCACCTTGTGGCTGAGGACCGCTGCGACATTTCTAAATGTTTTGTGCATGTGTTGCCATCGTTGTCTAAGCGGCGGTACATGATTATTGCTACAGCTTCGAGCAGAGCCCCTCATAGCTTTCATGGGTTGATTTTGGTGTGACGCAACCTTTCATTCTTTTGCTGTGAGCAGGTGAGCCTTCACTGATAACAGGTGATCTCTTGGTTTATCTCAGCTGCATTCCAAAGCCATCACTGCCAGCATGCTAGTGCACGAAAATATGCCTGTGACCCAACAGTAGCCCTTTGTCCAGGAATGTTCTTACTTTCTACCAAAATGTGTTCACTGACTAAACTGATAGTATTAGTCTTAGTTCTGCCTAAGAAGACAGCAGATAGAGGTGGGTATGAAGCATATTGTAAGGTTAATGATATAAGAAAAACCTATACATGCTTCAATTAGCTTTAAAATAAATCTGCTTTAAATTTGTAACATTGCTTACAAATTCTGTTTTCAGATTTACATCAAAATGTGTTAATTTGAGGCAATCCTATTCGTATTCACGAGAGGTGAGCTCTTTTTTTTTATTTTAAGTTTTTAATTCAGTCCAATTCAGTTTTATTTGTACAGCGTCTGTTACAATGTCAGTTGTCTCTACGCGCTTTACAGAGACCCAGAGCATGACCCCCAAGTAAATATCATTAACTAAAATTATTATATAAAATCCAAATCAAGGATAATGGCAAGTAAAAAAAACTCCCACAGTGGGAGAAAAAAAAACCTTTAAGCCAAACAGTGGTAAGGAAAAACTCCACTTTTGGAGGAAGAAACCTTGAGCAGGACCTGGCTCATATGGGGGGACCTTCCTGCCAAAGGCCAGCTGGTCTCTTAAGTCTCAATAGCTGTTTTAAATAATAATTTACATCTTTCTCACAAGAAATGCTAGACATCCTTATTTATAGGGAGATCAATCTGTTTGAACTTAGAGTAGGACAGAATCTCTGAATGTAAGAAGCTGATTCAGGTGAAATAAAAATCTACTTGAGGTCTTATGGATGCATAGATTATTAAACAGAGGCAGAGTTACATTTACTGGCACAGGAAGTATCAAGTGACGCTCAGCTGCAGCAGCAGAGGAATGCAAGGTCATCTCTGTCATTCTGCTGCATTTTGGATCAGTGCTGTTCGAGGCGAATGAGAAAAATCAGATATTTTCATCAGGAGTTTAATGCCCAGCAGCCCAGTTACATTTATGTAAAAACTGTAAAAACTCTGACACATATATGACTAATTTTCAGTATTATTTCTGTTGTTCTGTAAGTGTTTAGCAGGTATTGTATGTTATGCTTTATAGATATTTCCCTGTCCTTTAAAATGTAGATAGCAGCACGTGTATATAGCTTTTTGAAGCACATGCACATGAGTGATTATCCTCAGTGGAGGACCAGAGCATACAGTACGTCGATTGTGCACTTCAGACGTTCCAAATTCTCATCAATCACTTCCAGAAATCAAGTATATTTGCACACAAAATGACATGTGAACAGAGGCCTTAATTATAGCTCTCTTGTGACTGTGCTGTGAGGAGAGTTTTATCTGATTGTTCCTTAGTCATTATCAAAACTGTTCAACTGGTATGTGGGTTTGACTTTAGCTTTAAGTGATGACAGCTGGGGCCAGATCTACCTTGTCACATCTTATCTTTTATTTTGTGTAACTTCATACTGTAAGACTTCTATTAAAGTTTCTGTTGTCATTTATCGTCATCTTAAATGCTATTGAGAATGTTGGACTGAATCATTTCCTTGGTAGATGGATTTAGTTCAAGTTGTTTGAACAGGATCTTGTTTCTTTCTGCAAAAGGTTTTGCTATAAAGTAATGAAATGAGTATTTACGCAACAACTAATTTCTTTCTCTCGTTACAGTCTTTAAAAATATCCGTTGTATCAACTCTAGTATTGAAATTCTAAGTTCTGTGGTTTCTGCAACCATTGAAAATATTTATGCCCAGTAGGTAACTCTGTTTGGAGGTTTGTGTTGTAACTGCTGGAATCCACCTTTTTTCCCACCCTGCATATCATGCATTAGGCAGAGGAATTATGTAACTACGAGAATTGCTGCAATAAGAATTATTGTAATTATTTATAATGATTGCAAAACAATTTGGAGAAAGAAAACTCCAGTAAAGAAAAACAACTGGAAGTTTGCACATGAATAGGGACACTCAGATATTTGTCAGACTTTATTGATCTTAAGTTACTGTGGGTTTTGCAACAATAAATAGAAATCTTTTAAGGAATGTATCCTTAAAGCTACTGTACCAATACTACTTCTAACCACACGGGGGCAGTATACAACAAGCAGGTTTGTGATTATGTTCCAGAGGGTGCACATGCGCACTTCCATTTAATATTTGCTGTTTTCTGTTTAAAAAGAGGACAGTGGTCCATCTTTGGTGCCAAGAACAGTAGCTTTTTTTGTCAACATAGCAAATCTGCATGCCCTCATGTGGTCAGAAGTGGTATTGCTACATAATGTGGCTTTAAGAATAAAGCACTTGTTCATAGATATTATTAGTTCATCAATTTTGAAGCAAGAATGTGAATTTATGCTCAGTGTTTCTTTTGGTCTTTTTCTTTCTTTTTTCAAGTTTAACTGGTTAAACAAGTCACCATTTGACTATATGGGATAGATTTGATTCCTGACATTAAGCAGTGATGATAAAGCCAGATATGTTGAGTCGCTGCAGATTAGAGTCGATCCCTCCGATTCAGTTGCAGCTGTCATTTCAGTATCTCAGGCCTCCTCTCCACTCAAGTTTCCTTTCCTCTAAAACTGACTTTTGACCAAAGAGTCAGTCATGTAGCTGCCTTTCTGAGATGTGAGTGAGCCTTTGATTTGATTTGATTTGATTTCTAACCTCAAATGGCTAGCCAGCACTGTTGCACCTGCTGAATCTCATTGCAACCAATCAGCATTGATTATCTTGTGCAATCCCTTTTGTTTTGGGAAATCAGAATGATTTTGTATAGGGGATGAGGTAGATTTAGTCTTTTGACTCTGTTACCAGCATTTCTCTGAAAAATCATCAGATATTTATGGATCATGTTGCATATGGGTTTTTTTTTTTTAATTCCTAACCTCTGTCTTGCATGCATAGATCTGTATAGACTGTTAAATGTCTTTGAAATCTCATCTTCATATGTTAATTTTGATTTTCTTTCACATGTCTTTTCTGTATGTTGATTTGTGTCCTGAACATACATTTTTATCTTTTGTGAAATGGAAATTGCATATACATTTAGAAAATGATCACTACCATTACATTTGTTGACCTTGGAATTGTAAGGTTTTCTGATGCGATCAGGCGAGAAATATTTTTAACATGTGATTTCACTAACAGGTTTCTTGACCAAAGACAAAGTGTTGGAAAATGAAGTTTGATTGTTGAAACATAAAAGTTAGGAAATCACTAACTTGAAACTTGAAATTCTATTTTTATGTATACAAATATGCAGCAGATATAATCATACAGTTCCAAGGTGTCCAATTTTTTTTTTTAATTGTAATTCTGTAAAATTCATGAACTGTCCTGTCTGTCTACAGACACCGCTGAGACTTAAAAACATCAGCTTCTTTAGATGCAGTGGATGTGCAGACATGACAGTTAATGTTGATTTCCTTTCTTTTCTTTTCTTTTTTTTCTTATATTTTATTTTGTTGTCTTGTTGTCCGCTGTTTAAGATGATAAAATAAAGCACTCATCCATTATCTCTTCCCCTGTGCTCAAAGCTGTTTTCTTAAGAAAAACCTTTTTGCTTCTGTCACCATAATCATTAAAGTCCTTCACTTCAGTTCTTGTAGACAAATGGCACAGTCTCACATATTAAAGCAGAACTAAGGAATTTCTGCAGTTGTTCTCAGAGTCCCCATTCAGACCTTTCATTCACATGGATCTGATCACAAGTGGTCGGCGCTTTGCATTTATGTTCACACCTGACACTAAAATGCGCAATCAAACACATCTTGAGTGGTCGGATCTAACCTTCCCGCTATATGCAAATGAACACACACACATTATTTCTGCTTGCCCCAAACTTTGTTCAACTAAGGATATGTATAGTAAAAATCAGGGTGTTCAAATGAGTCGCCACCTAACCCAATGGCATTGGTTTATTGGGCGATCCCTGAATCTGTTTCAGGACGCTTGCATGTTCAGACTATGAAGGTAATATGGGTACGAGTGACCCAGACCTTCTCCAAATTTGTCCTGAGTGATCAGATCTCTGTCCTACAATGTATCTTAATACAAGATCTGAGTAGGTTCTTCATTACCTCTGCAACAACAACTGTAGATCTCTGAGCTAGTTTCAATGTTGATGTGTGACAATGTCACAAAGCAATATGTAGCCGTTGTAAGGCCTGACTTGAAAGAGGGTCCAAAATTACTTTGGATGGTTTTTTGCAGATAATAGGTATAGGAGGCCGAGAGAGCCATTGACACTTCCTAAAAGTATCACATATTAATTGACATTGAAACTGAATTTTAACGTGAAGAAAAAAAAAAACTCCTTTGTGCTGCTTCAAACAACCAAACAACAACCAGTGTTGCCTCTATGTAACTCTATGTAAAGGTTAACAAGAGGATTTTAACATTTCCTGAAAATGCAGATGCAGGCTGGCTGTGTTCTTTTGTCCAGTCATCATGCCAAACAAATCCGACTGCATCACTGCGGCGTCACTTTATATATGACATACAAATGTGATCTTATCTGACCTCTCAGTCAGATAAAAAACAAACTGCATATTGAACAAATAGCTGAACTATTACATTCATTAATAGATATACAGTGGAGGAAATAAGTATTTGATCCCCCGCTGATTTTGACAGTTGTCATACTAAGAAATGAATGAACAGTCTCAGACATCTATGGCAGCTTTATTTTAACAGTTATAGAAAGAATATTGAAAAAAAAAATTGAGAAAATTACACCAAATGAAAAATAAAAATTAATTTGTAAGTCATTGAGGGAAATAAGTATTTGATCCCCTAACAAAACATGATCTAATACTTGGTGGCAAAACCCTTGTTGGCAAGCACAGCTGTCAGACGTTTCTTGTAGTTGCGTACTAGGTTTGCACACATCAGGAGTAATTTTCGTCTACTCCTCTCTGCAGATCATCTCCAAATCCTGAAAGTTTTGAGGCTCGCAGTTTCAGCTCTCGCCATAGTTTTTCAATAGGATTAAGGTCAGGAGACTGGCTAGGCCATTCCATGACCTTGATGTGCTTCTTATGGAGCCACTCCTTTGTTTCCTTGGCTGTATGTTTTGGGTCGTTGTCATGCTGGAAGACCCATCCACGACCCATTTTCAATGTCCTTGTGGAGGCAAAGAGGTTCTCACCCAAGATTTTGCGGTACATGGCCCCGTTCATTTTCCCATCGATGCGGTGAAGTCGACCTGTCCCCTTAGAAGAGAAACACCCCCAAAGCATAAGGCTTCCACCGCCATGCTTGACAGTAGGGATGGTGTTTTTGGGGTCATATTCAGCATTTCTCTTCCTCCAAACATGTCGAGTTGAGTTGAGGCCAAAGAGCTCAATTTTGGTCTCATCTGACCACAGCACCTTCTCCCAGTCTCTTTGAGTCATTAATATGTTCGTTGGCAAACCTGAGTCGGGCCTGGACGTGAGCCTTCTTGAGCAGAGGGACCTTGCATGCACTGCAGGATTTTAAACTATTGCGTCTCAGTGTATTACCAATATTTTTCTTGGTGACTGTGGTCCCAGCTGCCTTGAGATCATTAACCAGCTCCTCCCGTGTAGTTCTCGGCTGATCTCTAACCTTTCTCATGATCATTGAGACCCCACGATGTGATATCTTACATGGAGTCCCCAGCCTAGGTTGATTAACAGTCATGTTGTACTTCTTCCACTTCCGAATAATTGCACAAACAGTTGTCACCTTCTCATTCAGCTTCTTATGGTTTTGTAGCCCATTCCAGTCTTGTGGAGTTCAACAACTTTGTCCCTGACATCTTTTGACAGCTCTTTAGTCTTGTCCATGGTGGAGATGGTGGAGTATTACTGAGTCTGTGGGCAGATTGGCTTTTTATACAGGTGACAATTTGGAACAGGTGTATCTCATGCAGGTAATTACTTCAGTGAGATTAGGAGTATGCCAGTGGTCTGTGGGAGCCAACACTGGTCAAGGTTGGTCGGGGATCAAATACTTATTTCCCTCAATGACTTACAAATTAATTTTTATTTTTCATTTCGTGTGAAATTACCTGGAAGAAAACTTTGTCCCAAAGTAGTTTGCATGCTTAAATTCTACGGTATAGTACTTGTCAAAAAAAAAAAAAAATCCTGAGTGAAGTGTTTTGTTTTTTCCTTATTAAGACATGCGTATTTTTTTATGTGTAACAAGGTTACAAGCAAAATCATCCATCAACCCTAAAATCGTAATTCTGCTCAAGATTCGAAATCAACATGCAACTAATTTGACTGTTTCGAACAGCTCTGTCTTTTAACATGAAGTCAAGCATACATGCAGTACTTTTCACTTTTTATCAGTCTTGTTATGCTGTGTGTATTTGTCAAATACGTCATACAGCAAACGCCACATGGATTGATATTGCTAACAACAGCCAGCAGCACAAAGGCTAATCTGGCAATTGGAAAGGTTCACTTTTTTGTCTTTGCTGTTGGAACAAGGTCAACTCCATCTTCCTTTATATAGAAACCAAAATGTGCTGATAGCCGGGCTGCGCAGTTTGGATTTGCAGCTAAATCTATAAAAATAAATTAATACAAGTGAATTGGGGTTGTTTAAATGTTAATCATTCATCACTTCAAACATGAACAGTTTGTCATGTGAATGTCTACTTGGGTTAACTTCAAAGCCAAGCAGAAGAAAGTTACCAGAGTGACGGTCCAAGTGAAACTGGAAAATGAAGAAGAAATATGGAAACATGGCTTTTCAATCCAGTTTTGTCGAAACTTTTTCCACATTTCCATTGTTTTTTCTTTGTGTGGAAATAATGGCATTTCTTTTTAGATGGTAAGTACTGGTCATAGTATGTTCAGCAGTAGATTTGTGTGTTCAGCAGAGTGCAGAGAGGAGTTTTTGAATGAATGAATTTCCCTCAGTGCTGCGTATGAACAGTGTAGTTTTAGTTCCATTAGGCTTCATCCTAAGTAGTCACATGTGGCAATAGTAACTGAATATGACAGCGTTTCTTCTGGGTCCTGCAGCTGTTGTGACTAAGCTCCCTCTGCAAATGTTCTTTCTCCCACTTCGTCCACAGGTCAAGTCTGTCATCAATCTGCTGTTTGCTGCCTACACAGGAGACGTCTCTGCCCTGAGGAGGTGACAGCTCACACTCACATACACCTTTTCATATCAACCAACAATGTATTTAGGTTTGTTGCACTTCTGTCACCCAGCGCAGTTCAATTCTAATTCAATTCAATTTGTAAAGTGACTGTTACAATGCCAATTGTCTCTAGGTGCTTTACAGAGAGCATGACCCCCGAGCAAATATCATTAACTAAAATTATAATATTAAATCCAAATCAAGGATAATGGCAAATAGAAAACCCCCAGTGAGAGAAAAAAAAAACTTTAAGCCAAACAGTGGCAAGGAAAAACTCCACTTTGAGGAAGAAACCTTAAGCAGGACCCGGCTCATATGGGGGGACCTTCCTGCCGGTGGCTGCCGAATTGGTAGCTGGTTCCATAATAAAGGTGCCTGGTAACAGAAGGCCCGTCCTCCAAATCTACTTTTAGATATTCTAGAAACGACGAGTAATCCTGCACTCTGAGAGCGGCGAGCTCTATTAGGAGCATAACATGCTATCAGGTCTGGTAAATAACAAGGAGCTAGCCCGTTAAGGGCCTTATATGTGAGAAGTAGAATTTTAAACCCAATTCGAAATTTCGCAGGAAGCCAATGGAGGAAGGCTAACACTGGAGAGACGTGATATCGCTTACGGATTCCTGTCAGCACCCTCTAACACAAAACATCCAGTTTTAAAGTATGATTTGTGGAAATATGAGGAAGATTCTGTTGAAGTAAAGTCACTTTTCCTCTCAGCTTTAGACTTTAGTGACCTCAAGTGGCAGTTAGAAAAACCTCTCCAGTAAAAGCGCTGTTATTCACTGGTATTTCCTGTGTATCCTTGAAGACAGGATTCACCAAGTGGGTTTTTAAAGTCCCGTATTGGTATGAATATAGGACGATATTTTATTCTAGAAATCAGATTCTCAAAAATGGGGGTCATCTTATAATCGAGGACTAGACTTTTCTTTTCTTTTTGCACATGCTCTTTTGTTTCCTAATTCAAAAACACAATTATATATTCAGTCATTCTGATGTGGATCTGCTGGTGTGCTATCACCTTCTGTTTTCCTGTTGCATGACCCATTTTCCATCCAAGCTTTAAGTGCTGGAGAGATGGACTCGCATTTGTTCATGGTTGATTCAGTGTCTGCAAGGTTTCCAGGTCATGTAGCTACAAAAGCTCGATCTACCACCCCTCCGCCACCATGCGTTGACAGTTGATGTTTTTGTTCTTCTTTACGGTGTTAAGGTTTTCTCTAAACATGGTGCTGTGCATAAGGTCAAACATCATCACTGTTGTCTCATCTGTCCAAAGAACATCATTTCAGACATTTTTAGGGATGCTCAGATGCAACTTTGTAAGCCTAAGTTGTGGTGCCGCACTCCACATATCTTTTGCAATTTCTCTTATTACAGCATGATCTGACCTTGCTATACACCGTGCATTGTTGTATTTTTGGCTCAGCTTTTGTTGAATAATGACACACCGTAATGTGCCATGGGTTTTTGTTCATCTGAAACTGTTTTTATCTCATTTTAAGACCTGGTAAGGATAAGATGATTTTTGTTATGCCTGGTATCTGCAAGCATCTCTTCTGGCTTTTCCCTTTAGGGGTCACCACAGCAAGATCATCATGTTTAGCATATTCATTTGGCATAGATCTTACCCTGAATTGCCTTCCTGATGCAAACCCCTGCACCCATTTTTGGGGCATGGGATGGTAATATGAAGACACTGGCTTGTGACCCCTTAGTGGCTGGGTTTTTGTTATGACCTGATTTCTAAAACCTTATAACTGAGAGAAGAACTACTTTTTGTTTTCTCATGATTGTATATACAAAGTTATTGACACAACGTTTGTGTGCGCAGGTTTGCGCTGTCATCCATGGACATGGAGCAGAGGGACTACGACTCTAGAACGGCCCTTCATGTGGCAGCAGCTGAAGGTAAAGCGCAGTTTAAAGTCAATTGGTTTATCCCTGTTGACGCATATGTGTACGTGATGCCTGCTCTGCTTTCAGGACACATAGAGGTGGTGCGCTTTCTGCTGGAGGCTTGCAAGGTGAATCCAGTGCCCAGAGACAGGTGAGTCCAGGTCATCACGTGGTTTGTCAAACGGCTTGCGTCTGTCAGGCTGCAAATGGTATAATTTTCCCCCCGCCACTTTTTCGCTAAGGCAGTGTCTTTTCTCCTTTCTCAGATGGGGGAACACACCGATGGATGAAGCTATGCACTTTGGCCACCATGATGTAGTCACCATGCTGCAGCGCTGCCAGGAAAACTACAGTCCACCGGCTGCTCCTGATGACAAAGAGCGCACGGAGAAGAGCGTGGATAGCCTGCTGTAGACCTGCTGCACACATCTACGGACCTTTAGGCTTCAGCTGTGGACCTCTGTGCTTTCTGAAACAGCTATAAAGAGTACATTGATGCTCAGGCTTCTAAAACCTGTGATGACTTAGTTAGTTCCTCTCTTCAGCCTGGTGTACTTTGCTTTGTGGTCCTAGCCTGTATCATAATATATGTGTGTTGTATGTGCGTGTGTGAGCACCTTAACAGTACCGCTTAAACAATGATACACTATCTAAATATCTGCAATTTGGTGTTTACAGTATATATTAACAGTTGGTGAAGTAATTTCCATTCCTAAAACACAGACTGTATCAAATGTTATTTTAATAATATATATTATTTTAGTTACATTGTACAATTGTCTCACAGTGCTGATGTTGTGAGATGGAAATTTTGAGGGATATCTTTTTTTTCTGAGGGGGGGTTTGGACCTGTTTGACCTCCATAGACTGGCTCTGTATTTAGATAGTTCTCCTGACTGTTGCACGGTCATCAGCAGGTTTTATGGAGCTCCTCTGAAGTCAGAAATGATTGTACTCTGAATGTATGATTCACTGGCAGCATTTGCAATCAAAACACTATGTATTTATTTCACAGAAACTTTGCATATGAAAGGAATCTAATAACAAACGGTTGTGTAACTTGTTGCACTTGGGATAAAGTTGTTTCTTTTTGTTTGCATATGAATTCTTTCCTTGTATATGTGCATTCGATTTTCACAAAGAAAAGAGATGAGGTTCATAAGAAAGAAAAAAAAAGTTCAGTTACATTCTGAGTCTTCCATACTTCCATCCACCCATCTAATAACTTCTCTTTATCTGAGTTCAGGTCACAGGCAGCATTGTGAGCCCAGACCTGCTTCTCTTTGACCGCCTCCCTGAGTGATAGCAAGGGGGATACTGAGGTGTTCCCAGGCCAGCCTAGAAATATAAGGGGATCAAATATGAGAGGGCTCATAGAGGCATCCTAACAAGATGCCCATATGACCTCAACTGGCTCCTCTCGATGTGGAGGAACAGTGACTCTGAGCCACTCCCTGATGACAGAACTTCTCACCCTGTCTCAGCCACACTGCGGAAACAAGCAACAAGCATACCACTTGCTTGTATGGTATACAGTAGAACCAGTCACATTATGTGTAATTTTAATCACTTCAATGCAGGAAAGTCCTTCTGCAACTTCTATCAGTGTGTGTCTTGTCCAACACTTCATACTAAATACTAAATGCAGAGTCTGGAATGCAAAAAAAAAAAAGAAGAAAGATCATCTAAATTGTTCTTGGATGTGATTTACAGTCAGTTACAAAAGTAAGTACCCCCTATTTTGATAGGGTCATAACTAATCAAAACCTGGAACCACTCGTGCGTCAATTAATGTGCCTTAAACATTTCAAACGGTCATTTTCGGGGTAGACTACTGACAAGGCCTGGCAACAAGAGAAAAAAAGAAGAAAAACTATTTACAAAAGGGAACGACTGCTGCTCTTCATTTTTAGTGGGAGTCCTGCGCTTGGTGGGCTGCTGCCAGCTTTTTCACGTCTGGACACATCGCCATGAGCTTCAGCCTGAGTGCACCAGAGCTCACGAGGTCCAGACGGTTTCGGCATTTTGTCTGCATGTGGAGAGCTCGGCTGAATCCCGGTTCAGTAAGCCGAGTCTTTAGATGCCTTGTCTGGATGTTTTTTAGAAAGATGCTCCTGTAATCGCGATGGCCTCATGGCTTCATTGGAGAACCTGCTCACATAGCAGCACATCGGCAGATGTACGTTGCTCGGTGAATGGAATGAATAAATAATTTATGTAATTAGTATTGTACTGCCGGCACTTTTTCTTGTTTTCCGCCATTTTTGATTTTACTGTAAATGTTTGTGATTAACCGTGATTACGTAATCTTGATTGTGTATGTTTTCATTGGTTGTTGAATGAAGCCCGTGAACTGTGTTGGGGAGGGGTTTCTGTGCTGCTGTGTGTTTATAGAAGTTACTATGGCGACCAATCCCGCTCGGCTCATCTGGTTGTGACCGAGAGAGAAAAGGAGATTTTACCGGGTGATAGAAGCAGCAGATTCTGGGTTTTGGTCTCAGACAGCAGCTTTATTTTTTGAAAGGAAATCCGAGCACAACATTTTATTGAAACATAAATAGATTTGCACAATAAAAAAAAACCTTTAGAAACCATGGAAGTTAAAATAGAGTTCTCAAGGCATGGCGCCCCTCATTTGTCTGAGCGCCCCCCTCTCAGCCCTGACGTTTCCAGCGCCCCCTAAAGGTTCAGAACACCCCCTGGGGGGGCTGTACCACTCCCATTGAGAAACCCTAGTTTAATTTAAAAAAGATATATATATAAAATGCCTGTTGTGCAAATTTGTTTCCGTATTTTCAGTTAAAATGGGTCCTTTTCAATGAATAGACAAATACTTATTTCTCAATACTCTACACTCACCCTATGAAAACTTCAACAGGGTATCATTGATACTCTGATAAAAACCCCACATTTTATCAGGAAAGTCAAAACATGCAGCTAGTAAATCTGACAATATGTACATTGTAGACTCAGAACTGTCCAATTCTTGTTTTTTTTTTTCCCAAGGAAATGGAATACATTCAAATATGCTGATGTTCACAAAAAAAATTCACAAATTACAGTGTCGTCAAAAAAATTAAAATAAAAAATAAAAGAGAAAAACTGCATAAACACGTGATGGAGAAAATAAACATCAGAAGTGGTTATTGGATTGGACAAATATGAAATTACATGTTTTTGCTCAGCAGATATCGTTTCTTAAAACACAAATTGCACTGTAAAGTCAAACTTGCTTTTGAAAGATTACCATCACTACTTAAAAAATAAAATAAAATCATACAACTGTCCTTGTTTCATCATATTTATACAGTATGGCACCTTTAAATAGTTTAAAAGGAAGTTCCTGTGCTTGATAAGTGGAAGTGCTCAGTCTGACCACCTTCCGATCCAGTGACCCATCACATTTTAGGAAGAGAGAAAATGCTCAGGAGCATAAAGTTCAGATGACAGTAGATGGGGCTAAGGAGATTCCAGATAGGATTGCCACATTGTGTCAGAAATCGGGAAGTCAGTATCTTTTAAGAATTCTAGCAATTGGTTATCCTGAGAAAAAAAAATAAAGAAAAAAAAAGGTGTATTAAACATAGGGAACATCTTGTTAAGGTCACACAATGTTAGTCTGGTTCCTCTGGATTATAATGTTTCTACCAGAGGGCAGTATCAGCAAGCACAGAGGAAACTGTCTCTGGATGCTGTTGGATAGGAATGACCGCTGCCAGTTTTGCATTAAAAACCTGTAAATCTAAGGTGTTGTTGTTAGCTATTCAGAAACTATCGTGTTTGTCTTGAATAGAGACTCTGACACTCCTGTCAGAGTTATTGTATAAAGCCTGCCTCTGACCCGTTGGGTTGTCAAGTTCTGTACTGGTGGAAATGGTTGTGAATGGGGAGAGAATTTCTGCAAAGTCGATGTATATATGGCTGGGCAGGTAAATTTTCCATAACAGCAATAGATCAAATGCTCAAATGTATTATATAAATTGTCACTCAGAGCAACAAATCCTCACAGAATACCTTCAGCTTCTGTCTGCAGTAATAAGCATTTGAGTATCTTTCAGCTCAATGGTTTTGCTTCATGGCCCAATGTTAGCAAAAATATGAGCGAGAGTTACATTCCAAACTCACACTTACGTCCACATCCATGACATCCACGAGTGTCTCTTTGGGTGGAGATGAAGGAGGTGTAGGACCACTGTAAGGACAAAAAAAAAAGGGGGGGGGGGGGGGGAATGAACAATACAATAGGAAATATTTAATATTTCCAATACAGCATGTAACAATCAAATCAATGAAAAAAATAAATAAATGAGTGAGATTTTAATCATTGACTTACACTGATATAATATTCGGGATTCTCATGAGGTATTCAACTGTTTTCTTCTTAGTAGTTGATGGTTCTAGATTAATAATGAAGATTAGTGTTAGTATACTGACCATGACTATAGTAATTTGGATAATCTCAGCAACAATGACAATATAAATACTTTTAAAAATAAAAGTGTGAGGTGTTTGAATTAATATTTATTCCTCAGCACAAAGCATTTACTATGTTTAATGGTTTCAGATGGAATGCATAAGGATTACATTTCTTAATCTGCTGAATAAAGAAAGAAATATTTCACAGCAAAGTAAAGAAAGAAACAACACCTGAACGTTTGTAGAAGGGTCCAAAGGCAGTGTCTTTGTGGATGTCAGGGTAAAGATAAACCAGAGGATAACTGTTCTGTCCCTGAATTCTGAGAGAGTAGGAGTTTATAGTGTCTGCCAGAGACAATATTGACAGCTCCTGCTTGGTGAAGGGCTCGACTGCGTGCACATGAGCCTCTACGGGACATCACAAAAGGACAAAAATATAAATGTGTAAAGTTGAAATTAAATTCAAGACAAGAAAAGTTAGTGGAGGTTGCTGCAGTGTGCTGCTAAACGACATAAGAAATATCATTTATGAATGATGCCTTCTCAGAGTGCAGTTAAAGCAAATAAATGACTGCAGGAGCAGGGTTATGTGGTGTCTCAGTGAAATAGGAAAGTTAAAGCCGTTTTTCCATCAAGCATGACACCTAGTGTATCAAACAAAACCAAGTTGGTGTTTTAGTGCCTTTATGCCATTTTCAGACAGTGAAGCAAATAGTTGTCTCATGTTAATTCATTTGCTCAAGTAGAATTTTACAACAGGTAAATATTTGCACTCTTGATAGGGCAAACAGTTACCTGTTCAATCAAGCTTAGAAAAGCATCAGCCATATTTGATTCTAGTTAAAACAGTTATATGATTGCAACACCCAGTCTTTTCACCCAGATCGGAGCAGCTCTCATGGGCAGCTCGTCTAGGACTCTGTTGTAGAGCTTCCTCCTCTTTTTTCCTCCTCCTCTGCACTGATATATACATAACTAGCTCTAACTAATGTGGAGCAAATGATTTTATAATTTCTTTTGTACTCCAAGAAGTTTCAACAAACTGCTCAGAAAAAAAATAGAGCCAGTGAGCTTCCAGGAAAGCATTTCTTAACTAGAAAAGCACTCAGAGAGCACAGACCTCCGCCAAGCACAACAGTTCTCCTATATAGCGATTTACAGATTGTGATAAAATCCGCCTTCTGGATCAGATCTGGATCAGCCTCTGAAATTTTATAGAGGTTTTCATTGTCAATACCTGAGTGAAATTTAATGAGCTGTGGGCAATAATTAATGGAGATGTTGACAAAATTTCCGGCCCCATTGAGCGCATGTTACAGTCCCAAGCCGGGTTGTGAACCCGCAACTTTCTACCTCTGGGGCCCCTGAGCACAACCCACTGTGCCACCTTCGATCCTCTTCATAGACACTCAGATCCACCTCTGTTTCCCCTTCCCATCTGACAAGCAGCCCAGGTGTGGCACTGCACACCTGTACCTATTCAGTCATCATTCAACCAGACTCGTCTCCAGATCTTCCCATAGAAACGCCTGATCCAGCCATTCGCAGTGCCACCTCCTTGCCTTCGTTGTCCCCTGGATTGTTGGTTTGGCTGCCAACCCTCAAATCCTCCTTTTTTTTTTACTTCTGAGAGAATTAAACTCTTAAAATTCCAGAACTCCTTTCCTGTCTCCATTGTGGTTGCTCTAGGGTTCAAGAAACAACTAAACCTTAACAGCGCAATGTTATCGAAAATTTGAAAGTGATCCAGAATTTCTTCCGGATCACACCCAAAATAAAATCAGTTCTTCCTTTTCACATTTCTGACAACTCCTGAAAATGTTATCAAAATCACTCCATAACTTTGAGTTATCTTGAACATATCCCCTGCGCCAAGACGCACCAAGACGCATAGCCGCTCCCAGCGGCTCTCGTGGCAGTTCTCGCGGCTCTGCCTGAGCGTGTTTACCGGGAGCGCACCAACTATCTGGGAGTTTCAGGTAGCCGATAGGAATTGTCTGTGTAAGAATATTTTTACCTCCGCCAAGGAGGTAATGTTTTTGTGGCGTGTTTTTGTCGGCGTTTATCTGTTTGTCTGTCTGTGTACAAGATAACTCAAAAAGGATTGGATGGATCTTGATTAAATAGCCCTTCAAGCAATCTGTAAATCACTATATGGGAGAACTGTTGTGCTTGGTGGAGGTCTGCGCCCTCCGAGTGCTTTTCTAGTTAAGAAATGCTTTCCTGGAAGCTCATAGCTGCTGGGAGCCGTTCTTTTTAAAATACTGCAGAACGGATCATTGGATGAGCATTGAGCCAGAGGAACAGTTATGACGACATCTAGCTTCTACCACTGAGCGCATCTCAGGTGCTCCGAGCTCAAGGAGAGGGTCAGAGGGATACGCGCACAGTACAAGAAACTCCACAACAGAGTTCTGTGATCTCCTCGTTTCCTCCACAGCAAACATCTAAATGAGATCATGCCACAGCTGTACAGACATCATCTGCCCTTAAGGGAATAATAACGTATGCAAGTAATATAGTGATGCATAATCGAGAGGTAGAGCCGCTTGTGCAGTCCACATGTACTGGCTCTTTTACACGCCAACATGCCAGTTGCGCTTTCCACAAACTCGGTATCTTGCGGTACCGGTATCTCGCAGATTTACAATAGAGGGTAGTGGGTGGTCAGACCACCTGCTACCCTCTATCCTGACCCCGCAATCGCAAGATACCGAATTTGTGGAAAGCGCAAGAGACACGCCCATTGCCGCGCCTACAATGTGAGTAAGGGAGTCGGCATAATGGGTGGCAGCTTTAGGGAGTGGAAGATTGCATTAGCGGTTGGCAGAGGTTCCTAAATCAGCAATTTGCAGGTAGTGGGTAGTAGGAGGTGTAAGATCGGGCCCTAGGCCTCAACCCCACAAAGATTATGTGGAAAGAGCTTGAGAGAACCATCAGACATCCGACAAGCATGTCTGAGCTGAAGCAGTTTTAAAGAAAGAAATGGGTAAAGATAATAATAATCCTCCTTAGTATTGTGTAGGTCTGTTCCAGAGTAACGGAAAATTCGTGTTTGAAGTCAGTACTGCCAAAGGAGGTTTAACCAGCCACTAACTCAATGGGTTCACCAACTTCATTAGCACTGATTGTTCACTCTATGGAGCAATACCTGTTGTAACCACATGGTAAAGAGATCTGTTGTGTTGACAAAAGAGCAACTGACAATACTGTTAGAGTACTGGGAGTCAGGATGGGCAGATATGTCTCATAATTATGTCTTTCAACAGGGGCTGACACACCAACTTTCTTAGGCTATGCTGCCCCCAAGTGGTCAGAACTATATAATATAATATAATATATAAATAAAAGTAATGGCTTTAATACCAGCTTATTTCAAAGGGTTTACATCCCTTCTCACACATTTTCTTGCCACTGTATGATTACATTACCATTGGCAGTTAGTTAGAAAGCTATAACAAGTGAGTAGCTAACTGAAAGCCTACCAAATAAAATATTTAAAACATGGAAAACAAACTCACCTTGAACCTTAGCATGGACAAATTTAAGAATTACCTGACAAAATGGGCAGCTGATTTTTTATATAGTGCCACCTTAATATGGCAACATGTAGACAGGCTATGGTGACAAAGTACCACACAAATTCTTTGATAAATTTGTATGGAAAAATAATGTCCACAGATATTCTACAAAGAAAACGTGTCTACTGCACCATTCCATTGACACAGCCAACACAGTTCACTCCGTCTGTGGTGTGTAAACACCATTCATTTGATTTAATGCAACTACTATGTGAAAGGTTTTAAACTGCATCCAGATAAACAGACCCTACATACCTCCACCAGAGTGATCAACCCAGCTGAAGGTGATGGCTCCATCTTTGTTGGTCTCGCTGAAGCGGAGCAGAAAGGTCCCAGATGGTTTACTCTTCAACAGGAGTTTCGTTCTTTTTCTGCTTACGAAGCCCATGATTAACCTGAAGTCCATGTTCAGAAAATAACAGTTTAGATAACTGGGAAACAACACTGACTCAATCCCCATCTGTGCTCCTTAATTGTAATAATTGATGTAATGATCTTGTGTCTTACCCAACTTCCCAAAGATCAGTCAAATGCTTTCTGATCAGATCTAAAATTGCATCAATCCAAATCCAGGCACTTTCATCCTGGCACAAAAAAATAAATAAATAAAAAAATAAAAAAAAATCAAGAAAAGAGCTCAATATGCTTAATGTATACTTTAAAGACACATGCGTACATACACTGTACAAGAAGTAATTGTGTGGTTAAAACATTTCTCAACACTCACCTTTGAAAACTTACTCCAGTGCACCAGATCATCATTATCATCTGAGACAAAAAAAAAACACACGTTAGAATGTAAAGGATAGTCTGTTCAGTTTTTTCTGCTAAGACTGAATTCCTATTTACTCCTTCTTCGCAACCACTTAAGGCTTGGTCGCATGGACAATGGAAGTATCATAGTTTGGTTTTTTGCAACAGTTCTGCTTCATTCTCTGTGCAACCACAAGTCCCAGAGAGGATGTTTCAATTGTGGAACGCTTGCAACTGCTGCCTGTTTGGGTAGTAATCTCAGCAATCAAGCCAAAGATTCTGAGATCACATGAGAAATGAATAGTATCTCGACCATATCTTGTTCTTTCCCTAAAGTTTTTTTTTTTTTTTTTTGTTAAATGGCTTTTATTCAAGTATCTTGTCTTCATATTTGCCTGCCTTTTATGTGTTGCACTTGTGTCCTATATTACATACACTGAGACTAATGTATATTAGGGCTGGGCAAGTTGACGTGTTATTATCACATTAACTCATTAACTTATTAACGCCAACATTTATTTTATCGTGCGTTAACACATGTTGCTCACATGCTTTTGTTTTTGAAAAGTCTGTTACTGAATGCTGCGGAACCGGAAGAGGGTTGGCAGGTAAACATGCGGAAAAGCTAAAACAGACATGGAGAGCGGTAAAAATCCATGTAGCAACTCTGGTAGCAATATTAACAATTCTTTCTGAAAAAAAAAATTCAGGACTGCAACAATTCATTATTTAATTTTGCCTATACAGTGAGATTAATCGCTTATTAAAAAAATAAAATAATAGTTTTTATTAACTCCTGAGATGTTTTCTGTTTGATTCATTGCCAATAATTTGACCCTTATAAAAACAGATTGACATCTTTTCTATGACCACACAGAGTCCAGATGTTAACTTCATAGAGATGCTGTGGAATAACCTCAAGAGAGTTGTTCACACCAGACATCTACAAGTGTGTCTGTGCTGAAACAGATCTGTAAAGAGGAATGATCAAAAATTCATCCTGAACATTGAATTTCTGATCCAGATATACTGTACAGACTTGCATGAAGTCGCTGTTGCCAAAGCATGTTTGACCAGCTAGTATCAAACCTACTTTGTATGGAGCCCCGTTGGGGTCATAATTCAATGAATAAATTGAGTCTATTATTATAAAATACAGGCATTTATCATTATGAAATATGTATCCATTATTATGAAATACATGTTTATTATTATGAAATATTTACCATTATTATGAAATATATGTAATTATTATGAATATATATTTTTATTATTATTTAATCTTAGTTTAATGCATAATAGTTTATTTCAGAATGGCTTTTTTATCTAAGAATGAGCTTTTACATAATGGCTTTGTTTTTCATAAGAATGAGCTTTTACATAATGACATTTTGCCACTGGGCGGGACCAGGTGTTGACCTGCACGCTCATTGGCTGATCCTTCTCCATTTTACGCTCTGACATCGACTAGTTGGTGGGGGACTCGCATCGAGCCTGTTGGCTACCTCTCGGAGTAAGTCAGAAAAGGATCTTTCTCCTGTCGCCATGCCGTCAAAATCAAGTTTTCCCTACATTTCGCGCTACGATTCTTAGTTCGATGTCAACTTTTAACCATAAACTGGGGTGCATTCTGCCACCTACTGCCCAGGAGTGTATACACCGCATTTCTCGCCCACTATCGATATTCACTGTTCTGTTGCTTATGCCTGAATGAAAGAGCTGCCAATCACATAAATGGCTCCACCCTCTCTGCTGTGATTGACACACAAATCATTCTTATGAAAAACAAAGCCATTATTATGTAAAAGCTCATTCTTATGAAAAACGAATCCATTATTATGTAAAAGCTCTTTTTTATGAAAAACAAAACCATTATCATAATAATGGGAAATATTTCATAATAATAAACGCCTGTATTTCATAATAATAGACTCATTTATTCATTGAATTATGACCCAAATGGGGCTCCATAACTTTGGGGTCTCCAAGAGTTCTCCCTCTTTTCACCATAAATGTAATTTCTAATGTGTTCAGTAAATACATTAGAAATTTTAATTGTTTTTGTGCTATCAGCTTAGGCCCATTTTTTCTATTATTTTAACAGATGTAAAAACCTACATTTTATGTAATTACAGAATTTTAGTTAATTCCAACATGCTCTTTCTTGCCACTGTATTGGATGGAGCCAAATACTGACCATCAAATCTGCCTCTCAGCAGGGAGAGCTGATCTTCATCAAGTCCTCGTTTCCCAGCAGAGAAAAACTGCCAGCTCAGGACCTGTGACAGCTGCTGCCAGGTGAGTGGAGGAGGATCGACAAACAGCAACAGATTCTGAAGAGCAGAGCCACAATGGTAAAGCTGCTTGTTGTGAATAAGGACTGGTTCATTCTTTATACTGTGTTTATTTGCTGTGATGAGGTGGGTGGCTTTACCGTGGATTCACTGGTGGACATGTTCCACCACATGATAGAGGCCCAGGCACTGGACACCTGATTGCTAGCAGAGATAACAACCACGGGCAGGGAGCTGGCCTGCAGCAACAGCACAGGAGACCAGTCACTAAACTGTCTGGAAACACTAAAATGCCAGTGTCTTAAATATCACTCACTTTAATGTCATAATTCTGTCCAGCGTGCTGCAACACAGTCTCAAACTGTATGATGTGAAGTTCTTCAGTGACTCCCAGATAAATCTGGTGGAGGAGGAGAGAAAAACTGCATTATGATGTCACAATAGTCACAACAATAGTTGTGATGTGGAATCAAGAAATCCCATGTTTACACAGAATTCACCAACTTATGTCTGCTGTTGCTAATTTCCCATCACTTTACTCATACCTTTCTCTTCATTGGTGTTTCATTTATTCCTTTCAATGAATTCTATCAAGTTTTACTTTTCAGCATGTAGATGCCATGGAAGCACAGGGTATATTCTTCCTTAAATGCTTATGTGAACCCAATGCAAGCCTGAAATATATTCATTTATTTCTATTTTGGTCAATTCACTGTCATAAGTACAAACAGTCAAAATCTGAAACAGCCAAAAAAGGAAGTAGGCTAAAGCAAAAGCTAATTTTTGCTTAACTTGTTCACTCCATATATCAATAGAGAATCCGCTCATAAAATATATAGTTAAAACATATTTATAAAATCTATTTTAAAAAGAAGATGGTAAGAATTTTGCCACCTTATGTTAAATATATTTTATGTGATTTCCAGCAAAGTTTTCCCTCTATGATTACATCTAAAAATTTGGTTTCCACAAACTATTTCAATTCCATTTAATTATAACTTTGCATTGCAAAATTTCCTTTACCTGCCCATATAAATTGTTTCATTTTCATTTAAAGATAATTCATGATTATCAAGCAGCTTTTTTTTTTTTTTAAACTAAACTAAATCGTTTTCTACTGAAAGCAATAATTCTTCATCATTTCTTCCAGCACAAAATGCATCATTATCATCTGTAAACATGATCATTTTTACTACAGTTGATACCAAGAAAATGCCATTTAAATAATTTTGGTCCCAGGACCCAGCCTTGTGGGAGCCGTACAATGTTGCTTTTTCAAGCTATGACTCAGCATCATCAGTTTTAACATATTGGAATCTATTATTTGAAGATCTTTTTAGCCACTGATGTGCGACACCACCTAATATTCACAATCAGTACATTTTGTGTGAAATAAACATGTATGAATTAAAAATAAATTAAAAAAGACAACTGCTATTTGGACATGAACAAAGACTGAGGAGGAAGGCCTGGCTTAAACACAGCTGATAACTAACACACAAATATCCATTATCTTAAAGTAAAGTTCAATAATTTGTCATGCCAACTAAAGCAAGGAAATTCAGGCTTTGGTGAAGTTGTGTCATAGTCCACCACTCTGTTTGTTCATACCAACAAATAATGTCATTTCAAATGGTTTCTCTTACCTCAGATGAGCCTTTAGTTTTTGCTTTTTTTTCCTTGAGTGACTTAAAAAAAAAAAAAAGTGTAAGAATTAAGTATACATTGTGATCCAGTTGTTTGGGTAAAGTTAAATGTAGTATGTACATATTCACAAAATACAAAACTTCCATTTCATTATGTAATGTCAATGACATACTAATGCAAATAGGTGAATTTACTGTCTTTAAATTCCATTCATTTATGCTTGAAAAGGTCATTAAATTGTGGAGTTTCATACCATGTGACCAAATTCTGCAATCAAGCCTCCACCTGGTGTGTCCACATCCAAGACCTTACTGTCATCTCTGGTGAAGTCAAAGAGACGAAACCTACAATACAATTTTTTTTTTAATTGCATTTAATTACGTTAATTTGTTACCAAGAAATTCATCAGTTTACACCTGAGTGTTCAGTTCACCTACCCACTCGCTGTCATGGTTTCTTTAACGTCCCTTATTTTAAGAGGAAAGGAAAAAAAGGTTACAAAAAGTCTAAACTTAAGATGAGGAATATTACTTGTTACACATCACAGGTTCAGACAAGTCTGACTTACTTGTCAAATACAGGTTTGACTTTGAGCCGGTACTTGAAATCAGGAAGGTTAACCAAGAACCTGAGAAGCAAAAAGAAAATAAAACAGAAGATGGATACGCATTTTACACACTTCCCATATCTACACCTATTAGCTCAAGCGTGTGTAATATCTATTTATTAATTTACTGTTTTAAGAGCAGTCTCACCTTACTGTAACTTTGAAGCGCACACCAGTTTTCAGTATTAGAGGTCGATGCATTAATCTCTGCATGACGGGCTGTTTCTCAACCACCAGAGCACTGCAAACGCACAATGGCACATATCAATATTTACCTTGTATGACTTAATATTGAACAGAGTCTTGAAGCCTATTTCTTACTTTGTAAAAACCTTTTTAATCAAGGACAGTGTAAAATTCTCCATCTCTGCAACTGAGGTAGTGAGGCTGGTGTCAGCGCTGCTGTATTTGATGTTCTGGTCTTTCAGTTTCTGCAGCTGTTCACACACTAAAAACAGCATCTCGGCAACAGCTGTAAACCTGAGTGGAAATTACAAGCACATGCATCCATACATTAGAATATGCAGTATTAAAGCTGGGACAGACACATCTTGTATATTTGCAAAGCTCTTTTATTAAAATGAAAAATATATTAAGAAAAAAAAAAACAAGATATTACTAAATTCTTATTACCATTTCTCGAGGTTAGAGAGGCAGGTGTCCGTTAGACTTCCGATGCAGGCCAGCTGCTGCCTCCGCTTCCATGCAGGCAGCTCCACATCAGTGAGGGTTGCCACTATCTGGGCTGTCTGATTTAAAAGGTTCACTAGTTGCTGCAGTACAATCTGCAAGACAATAAATATACATATTCTTAAAAGACTGCCTTGAGGCTGATTAAGTGTTCCTGTTGCAGTTTCTCACAGTGTGCTCTTTGTTTGACAGGTGAGTATCGCAGGGTTTTAAAGTTGATGTGACTAAACTTTTACTTGAAGAAACTCATTCCCGCTACATTTGTGTATTTTTGACCCTAAAATGTCTCCATGCATCTATTTGACTTGGGGGGGGGGGGGTCCAAACATGAACCGAGTGTGACAGTAACAAGAAAAGATGTGCAGTCCAAAGCAGGGTTGTTGCAGTCACCACTGCTGTAATACAATAACTTTATTGAAAGATATTTGATCTTTCATGCCACATACCTGCACCGTTCTTCTCCTTTTTACATAGGTTATAGTTAATTATTGTTGTTCAACAAAAGTAGGGAAAAAAAATACAGTCATGTTCACTTGAGCCACTAATACAGTGATGATGCTTTATGTTCACAGCTGAACTTAATTGCTATTGTTCTAAAAACATGATTGCACACTTTAGTTTTACCTCATCAGGAAAATGCATAGACAAATGGAGCAATATGTTTTATATTGTTCTAGCGAAGTGAAATTTCTATTTAAAGCCATCCCCCATTTACAGATGAAACAAATAACTAAAATTACATATTTACCAATGCACATGTTCTTTATGGTTTTATATTTCAATTCAATTTAAACTTGAGCCATTATATTACAGTCCTGTAAGGGGACAAAGCCCTCACAGGAGGACTTTTTCTTTCTTCAAAAAAAGGAGCATAACAGAGAAAGCTCGAGAGCCACTGAATGAGCACCATTCTCAGGCACTAGTGTCTTAACTCATTCCTTATATAAATAAAGTGAATTGAACTAACGTGTAATAATAAATAAAAAAAATAGAAAAGCACTCGGAGAGCGCAGGCCTCCGCCAAGTGAAAGAATTCCCCCATATAGCGATTTACAGATATGCGATAAAATCCGCCTTCTAGATCAGATCAGGATCAGCCTTTGAAATTTGATAGAGGTTCCCATTGTCAATCCCTTAGTCAAATTTCATGAGTTTTGGGCAATAATTAACGGAGATACTGAGAAACAAAATTTTTGGCCCCATTGACCGCAATGTCATCGAAAATTTGAAAGTGATCCAGAATCCAGGATTTCTTCCGGATCACACCCAAAATGAAATCAGTTCTTCCTTTTCACTTTTCTGACAACTCCTGAAAATTTCATCAAAAATCCATCCATAACTTTTTGAGTTATCTTGTACACAGACAGACAGATAAACACCAGCAAAAACATAACCTCCTTGGTGGAGGTAAAAAAACAACACACCTCACCTAAAATACATCAACAGTACCTGCTTTGTTTGTCTGATGAGGATTGCCCGCTTCTGACATTCCTCTTCCACAGCCGCCTGAGATTGAGCCAGTCCAATGTTCTGCTCCACTTGTCATGACAAATTAGATATTTGTCAAACACAAATAGGTTCACACCATTCCCGTTTCTTGCTCATGTGTATTTCCTGCCATACCTTTGGTTTGCCAGGTCTTCTGTGCATAATCAAGCTGTTCATTCTGACTCTCCAGTGTCTTAATTTCCTTTTTTAAATTCTGAGATTATAGATAAAGTTCACAAATTCAAGAAATGAGGATATATTTTTGTCAGGATTGTTAAAAACAAAACAAAATAAAACATTAAAAAGAAAAAAGAACCTGTTATAGTCCAAAAGATTCTTACCAAAGTCTGCACTTTCAGTTCAGTGATTTTGTTGTCCAACTCTCTCCACTTTTGCTGCATTCCTTGATCGCTGCAAGTCTGACAAGATAAAAAATAAATTCTTTCACACTATTGGAAACCATGAGTATTTGACAAAAAAATGGCTAAAAAGTTGGTAAAGATACATCTCTTCATCTCACCTGTGTTGCAGTGACTGAAGCAAGGATTTTCTTTTCCTCCTTTAGGAACTCAGAAAGAAGTTTGGCCAACTTCACTGGCTTATCTTCAAAATGTTTCTTAAAAACAAAAGAAAAAGAAGACATGTAAATGAGGTGACAACGAATTACGAAATGAACATGTATGTAAAAATCCTTTGTCAAATAATATAATATCTGCCCTACCGCCAAGTAATCCCGCATCCCTGAAAAATCTGGCCCCTGCAAGATGCTGTTTTCTTGCAAAAAACGGTTCCTCTGATCTTCCAAATCACCCAGGAGGACACAAAAACAGCTCCTTGCTCTACTTTCATCCCCAGCTGCTGAATCCCTAACAAGGTGGAGCAGAAAATTCATAGTTAATTCAAGTTCTGCACAATATTTGTATGAATTTGACATCTGGACAGATTAGTGCAGAGATTCAATACACATGCTACAGTGGGGTGAGGAAAAGCCTGGAGAGTCCAGTAGAAAGAGACGTTTCAGAGCAGTAAAACTTACCAGTCCTGGCTCTCGATGCACACACACAGCCAGTGGCGGATCTCTCTGGGGAACCTCTGCTCATACAGCTGCAACACCCGGCTCTGGAGACCGGAGTCCAGCCTCAGCAGCTCCTGCCACTGAGCCATCTGCCACCATCCAACCAAAAACAACTCTGAAAACACAACTATCGTTTCTGGGACAGTGCGATGACAGTGAAGAGGTTCTAGCGGTCAAGCGTTTGCGTTTCAATTAAAATGCGACATGACACTTCTTTCTACTCGCCCCCTCGTTTTGAACATGTTTCATTCTTTTGGAAATTATACACGACAAAAGTGGCTAAACGGTGGTTAATGAATTACAGATACTGAACAACTTCAGTCCTAACCGAGCTGCGGCAATAACAGCTGGATAATTACAGACATGCGGAAACAGTGACGGAGCCGAAGTGGCCGTTGATTTAAACTTTGCACACCAACTGCCTAAATTAGAAATGAGGCCTTCAGGAAATAAAATAATATTTTATCTGCCCTCTTGAATAAAGAAAAAATGCTTACCTCGAGGAACTGTCGTGGTTTCCAAAGAAAGTAGAAACGAGTCAGGATAACAACAGAAACAATATACACAGCGCACTGTCTGGTTTTATGTGAATGGAAAGGAAAAGAGGAGGGGTTTTTATTCCAGGGGAACGCCCACTTTACCACGTGACTCCCGAGAAACGGTCGCGCTGAGATCTGTCAAGTTCAAGAGGCAGACTATTCTGTCACAGACTTACATTTCCGTTTTCAAAATACTAACTTTTCAAACTTCATAGCGTAATCCAGAGGTACTGTATCTGTTTTCTTAAACCTATATAATAGGAGCTTTCACCAATTTCTTTTTTTTTTCCCATAGCGACTATGTCATCTCACACACAGCATGGCTGTAATATAGAAAATGAATCCTGACAGCATATATTGTAGTTCTGCTCGTTTCAGTTTCTCTCCTTTCAGCTTTGCCAGCTAAAAACTAATAAACTCAACTTATTTCAAGGGTAGAAACACAGTCAAATAACACCCCTTTTTATGTGAAGGTTTTACATATCAGGATATTGAAAAAATAATAATCTGATCCTTATGACGTACTAAACAGTCGCCATTAATTTAACGAAATTAACCAGGAGTGCAGAAAAGTGTGTGGAAAACAAAATATGTCCTTGCTCCCACAGTGCGAATTACGGGGGGGTCAATTACAACTTCGACCCCTCTAAAGAAGGGACAAATTGTCATTTTTGTCATCTCTAGAAAATGTTGACCCCTCCAATTGTCATTGTATAATTCACACTCTGCTTGCTACTTCCATTAAAAGGACAAGACCCCCAGGTGCTGCTAATTAGGCAAGACAAGTTTATTTGTAGAGCAAAATTCGTACAGATGGCAATTCAAAGTGCTTTACAGATGCATAAAACCACAAGAAGGCAAAATAAATCCATAAATCATAAGACCATAAAAATAATCATTAATAAATTGAATTTAAAAGGAATTTAAAAAGTAGAATAAATTACAAATGAAGAGTGCTGATGAAATCATTTCAGTTGTCATATGTACATCTAAACAGAATTGTTTTCAGCCTGGATCTGAACATTGTCAGACTTTAGGCCTGTCTCACATCTTCTGGAAGACTCTTCCAGAATTTAGGAGCATAAAACTGAAATGCAGCTTCACCTTGTTTAGTCCTGACTCTGGGCACCAGCAGGAGCACTTAATTAGCTAATTATCAGCAGGTGTGAGTGCCTCTAAAAAAAAGGAGATGTTTGGGCATTTTGCTAGCCTGGAGCATTAAGTTGTATGTAACACAATGGCAAGGAGGAAAGATATAAGCGATGATCTTAGATAAGCTATTGCTGCTGCATCTGTCTGGGACTGGTTGTAAAACTATTTCCAAACTATTTAGAGGCTGTCATTCTACATTAAGAAAAAATATTTGCACAAAGGAATCCTTTTTTTGTTTCACGTTGAAAAATTGATTTCATTTTAATTTGAAGAAATATTGGATTATTTTTAAGAGGTGTTGTCTAGCACTGATTCCAATTTCCAGCTTAACAGGAAAATAAATACATGAAAAACAAAAAATAAACACCTGTGGCAACTCTGAACTCTCAGCCCAGTCACTTCTTCATTAATAACATAGAGTTCCCTCACAGAGCTGTTGGCATCATGGCAGAAGTGACTGAGAGACTGAAGAAAGTAATGACAGATGAAAAAATGAGAAAGTGACATAAAAAGAGGCTGAAGAAGAATGAGTCTTGGACAATTTCATGAAAATAGTCTTCACACCTGCTTTTCATTTCATAGCAGTACAGTTAGAGTGAGCTTGCACAAGTATGACTCATTTGGAAGACTTGTTAGTACATGGAACACTGACAAAGAACAAGGAAGCATGGTTTAGGTTTGCAAAGCCGCATCTGAATGAAAACCGCAAGACTTCTGAAATAATGCTCTTTGGACAGATAAGACCAAAGCGAAAACATTAGGACATTATGCACAGAGCTACACTGAGTGAAAACCAAGCACATCATAGAAGAACAAACACTGGATACCTACTGTCACGCATGGTGGAACATGGGTGATGATATGTGCCATCAAATGTCAGGCCACCAGTCTGACAGCTAAACCTTGGCCAAAATGAGAGTTGTGCAACAGGAAATTGATCCCAAGCACATCAACAAATCTAAATCAGAATGACTGAAAATGAAAAGAACCAAAACGTTGCAGTGATCCAGTCAAAGTCCAGATCCTCAGGTGCCATGGAAATCCTGTGATGAAACATTCAAGGAAATGTGCTTAAAATAAAGTCCAAAATCTAAAGGAACTTTGTAAATCAACTCTGTAAAGAAGAATGAGCCAAAATGATTGAGGATGCTTTACAGAAAACAGTTACTCCAAAGCTGTTGAGCTAGGTTCTAAATGCTACTGAATTATAGGGTGAAAATAATTGTTCACACACTCCTGAAGTTTTATTTAATTGTTCCTATGGAAATCATGAGATGGTGTAATATGGCATGTGCTGTTTTTCATCAGAGGCTATATTTACTTAATTTTAAGACCTGGTAAAGAAGACCAGATTATTCTTTTTATTATATTCTAACATGTAAAACTGTTGAAATAAAAGAGAGTGCAATTTTATTTTATTCTTTTTTTATTTTCATGTATAGGGGGGCTTGGTGATTAGCACTGTTGCCTCACAGCAAGAAGGGTCCTGGTTCGAACCTCGCGAAGGGCCTTTCTGTGTGGAGTTTACATGTTCTCCTCGGGTACTCCATCTTTCTCTCACAGCCCAAAAACATTGATGTTAGGTTAATTGGTGGTTCTAAATTGCCTGTAGGAGTGATTGTGAGTGTGCGTGGTTGTTCGTCTACGTGTGAGGAGTGATTGTGAGTGTAAATGGTTGTTCATCTACGCGTGGCACTGTGATGAACTGGATGGCTGTCTTTTGCCTACCGACAAAACACTGCTTCTGGTCTTCTTAGGAAGACTTGAACTCACTTTAAAATGAGCTGTGTGGATCCCTAAAACACTGACAATATGCTCTTCTTACACATTTATATGGATCAAATGTAAAGACAATCACAAAATATAACCAATGGGTTAAAATCATGAAGAGATTGTTTTTAAAACAAAATTCGCTTTCACAAAAACAACTTTGAAGTGGTGTGGAATTCTAATGAGGAAGTCAAAAAACTGCAAAAGTACAACAGACAACTCTTTAAGACACAGAGTGGGGATTCCCATCTGAAGCTGCCTTTATGGTTGTCTAGTACCTTGGCATTTTATGGAAAGATGGCATATTTTCCCATGCCATCTCCATGCTAAAGCCTGGCCAAAATTGCAACAAGGACAATAATCCCAAACACATCCCATTCCTATATCTTTCAAAGACGGTACAATGAAGCATGGTGAAAAAAACATGTAGAAAATGTGGACCTTCATGCGAGAATTTCATTGTTCATGCATAATAATTAGATTATGAGTTTTCAATGGCGTGTTTGTAATATGTGTGCCCTTGTATTCTACCTTGAGAATTTTATCATACTCTTTCATGAGGAAAAGGAGCTTTTAATCCGAGATGAAAATTCCATACTCAACAGAGCGGACATTTCTTATTTCCTGATAGTTACTTAAATGCGTCACTCCCCAGGAATCACGTGACTCTCCAGAAACAAGAGGGTTTTTTGGTTTTACAGTGTATCCCGTGTGTCACAGTATCAAGTAGACAGTGGTTATTTGCAGATATTTTATTTCCGGCTGCTTTCAAAATAAAAGCACCACAAGTCAACTTGTTGGTAGACACGCAACTTCTTCATGGCCAGTTGGAAGCAGACAAGTTTATTACTACATGATTATATGAATGAGTGTAGCACACTGGATCAAGTCATTCTGTAACTACCACATTGCTAGAGGCAGACCAGTAGTGGGTTAACGATCTGAACCTGCATTTCAATAGGTTTGATCAATCACCCCCTTCTCTCCCCACGCAGTTGCATGCTCTCACCTTGACACCTGGGCAACACTAAACTCCTTCAGCCCTTCACACCTCTGACTCATCCCATCAACCCACCACTTCACATTATCCACCATCCCCAGAACACAGCCCCCCTGCCCACCCCTGTCCTTCACAACAGCCCAGATGAGAAGAGAGCTGAGGAGGATTAAAGCAAGAAAGGCAGCTGTACCAGATGGTATCAGCTCCGGGTTCCTTAAATCCTGTCCATATGAACTGTGTGGAGTTATGGCTGGTGTGGACTTTGACCTGGAGGAGTGGGTCCTGGACTACTTCACAAACTGGCCCCAGTTTGTGAAAGCCCAGGACTGTGTGTCTGACCTCCTACCTGCAGTGTGGGTGCCCCCAAGGGGATCTGGCTCCCTTCCTTTTCACCCTCTTGGAGTGATGTGGGGACTGGTGTCAGCAAAACCACCTCCTCATCAACACTGGGAAGACCAAGGAGATGGTAGTGGACTTCCGCACATGCCAGTGTACTGCCCCCTCGCCAGTGAGCATCCAGGGTATGAACACCTTCTATCTAAGTCACCTTCTATGACTCTGTGGTGGCGTCAGCCATCATGTACTGTGTAGTCTGCTGGAGCAGCAGCATCACAGAAGGAGAGGGGAAGAAGCTAGACAAGGTCATCAGGAAGTCCAGCTCTGTCCTGGGCTGTCCACCGGATTCAGTGTGGGAGGTGGGTGACAGAAGGGTCCTAAACTTACATCTATGCTGGACCATGTGTCACACCCTCAGTGACCCCAGGGTCACCGGTCCATCATGGGGCCGCACTGAACTGAACACACCGGCACTCCCACAATTTCCAACCCCTTATCAAGGATGTTTTTGGACGGTGGAAGGAAGCTTTACTACATGGAAGAAACTGGCACAGTAAATACATGCAAACTCCACGTAGAAAGGTTCCAGCTTGGATTTGAGTCAGGATCATTCTGGCTGTGAGTCCTAACCACAACACTGTGCTGTCACAAATCAACCCAGTTCATAATAAATGCATTCATATAAAGCCAATTCATAAGAGGCAAGTTATCAAGGAGATCAATAACTTCTTCATTTTAGTTCCTGTCTTGAGCAAGCATGGGCAAGGAGAGGGAGTATTCCCTTTTAATGTGAAGAAGGTTCAGGACCGGTGGCCATCTACTTCATCCAGCAAGTGTTATTACCAATTCTGTAGCCATCTTGGTCGCTTTGAACAGTGGATCTTGAATACTCCTATATTAGTCATCCATAAAACTCACCTCCTCCCCATTGTGACTGGTTCGGTATGTTTTGTATTGGCTGAAATGGCTGTGAATTGGAAGGATTGAAGACCCATTTCACGAGAATTTCTGTGAAGTAAATGGGTGCAGCTGGGTGAATTAATAATGGGAAGTTGCCCAGCAGTAACTGCATAACTAAAGGGATCACTCATGGTCACAAAAGCTAACCCTAACTATTAGTTTTATCAAAAAGGAAAGTTTAAGGGTATCTGTGTCCTGAACTAGAACTGGGAGTTGATTTTACAGGAGAAGAACTGGATAAATGAAGGCTCTATCCCCCATTCTGCTTCTAGAAACTCAAAGAGGTCTGAGAGTGAAGTGTTCTGATGGAATTATGGTGTATGGAACCATGACATCTTTAGCAACATAGCTCTCAAGGGCTTTATGTCCTCAGAAGAGAATTTGGCAAAACTGTGTCAAAATAATGTTGCTGTGTAACATTACAATCAAAATAAATGGGTCTATACACATCAATGCAAATAAACAGACTGGTATCAACTTTTTAATAAAAAATTATAGTTAAAAAAAAAAGGTAAGAAATGAATCCAAATAAACAACAAAATCTATTTGAACAAAGCTGGCATTGTATTGTAATAATAATCAAGGTATTGACATGCAGCAGGACAGCTGTCTTCTTAAGATGAAATCACTGTTGAGTAAGATCTTGCATATTTCATCTTGCTTTACTCTGAATATGGCGAGCTCATCTGTAAAACAAAAAGAAAAGCATGAGCAACATAACATCGGGAAGGCTCCTCTGTTTGACCCAAAGACGATTTACTGTATTAGTCTGAATACAGGACGATATTTTATTCTAGAAATCATATTCTCAACTAGAAAAGCACTCGGAGAGCGCAGACCTCCACCAAGCACAACAGTTCTCCCATATAGCGATTTACAGATTGCAATAAAATCCACCTTCTGGATCAGATCCGGATCAGCCTTTGAAATTTGATAGAGGTTTCTATTGTCAATCCCTGAGTGAAATTTCATGAGTTTTGGGCAATAATTAACGGAGATATTGAGAAACAAAATTTTTGGCCCCTTTGACCACAATGTTATTGAAAATTTGAAAGTGATCCAGGATTTCTTCTAGATCACAGCCAAAACGAAATCAGTTCTTCCTTTTCACATTTCTGAAAACTCCTGAAAATTTCATCAAAAATCCATCCATATCTTTGAGTTATCTTATACACAGACAGACAGACAGATAAACGATAAAAACATGACCTCTTTGGCGGAGGTAAAAATGGGGGTCGTCTTATAATCAAGGACTAGACTTTTCTATTGTAATTACACATCTGCGCTGCTAGATGGAGCCGCACCGAAGTAACAAGTAAGCGAATGGAGCATCACAGTGAACGCATGAGTGGGATCTGATGTAAAATGGAGGAACCGCGCGACCGACTCGAACAAAGGGGTTAGAAAGTTTTAGTTGCAGTCCAGAATTTGTTTTTTTAGAGACTGAATTATTAGTGATGTTCTTGAAACCGAATATAACTCGACTTTGATGGTCATGCAGTTATTGACATCATTCATGCCGTTATTGAACTACATGGTTGTTGCTTATTCACCGAGTCTCAGATTTTAAGAGAATGCAGTTTATTAAATAGTACTATACCTTGATCTTAAGTAACATGGAAACCTGACACGTAATTTACCTTAAGTATGGTACCATACTTCCTAAAAAGATGAAATCATTAAAATGTTTAACAATATAGCAGAAGGTTATCTCTGTGTGATTTTTTCTATAGTAATTGTACAATAAGAAGTTGTCTTATGAATAACCCTTTTTGTCATCATCATATTTTTATTTTCCCAAAATGATATTTTAAAAATTGGGGTCGTCAAATAATCAAAGTCGTCCTGTATTCAGGCCAATACGATAAGTCACTCACTGACTTCGCTTGGAAACTTTTGCTCAAACACTGAGCAGTTGTGTTGGGCCACTTTTGGTTTCTGATTCGTATTGACTGTCAGTTTAATTTCATATTCTTTAAGGAGAGGTTAATAGAACATTTTCAAATATGAACAGTGATGTGACTCATGGGTGTGTTTGCTGTTATATCTCACAAAGTAGCAAAGATCTCAGACTTCATGATCAAATCATAACTGTTAGCTGGATACATTCAGCGTTAGTTTTGGTTTGTGAGTGAGATTCATTTAATATGATGTATCTTTAAACACAGTGTGCAGTGCATGCAAACTTACAGCGTCAATGTCGAAGCAAAGATGCTCATTGAGCATGTCAAACTCCCCAGGAGTCATTGGAGGCTCAGGAGACCGACAAGAAAGTGGAGTGGCACTTGCATTAGAGCTGTAATATCAACGAAGAGAAGAAAATATAAATTAGGGGACTACAAGCAATGGGGATCGTTCATAAATGTCAATGGTCTGTTTCAGCCTTTTCTGCTGAGTGGTACAAATGGCAGCTTAGATTTGGTCCAATAGCTAAAAGTCCAGGTAAAATAAATAAGAATCCCTCTCTGAAAGTCTGTATGCTGTTTGGCAACCATTTGGTTGACCTACTTCTGATTTTTTAGATTCACACCCTCTATAGGACACCCCCGCAGTTCACACAGTAGCAGTCAGCCACCAGGTACTGAGACTGACACCATAAAAGACATTCTGATGCTCTATCTCAGATCCTTATACACATCTCTGACCTCAAGCAGTAAAATACATCGATACCAGAGTGCCATGACATATCAACAGAAAGTGTCACCATAAGAGCTCACTTAACCACAGAAATCATGAACTGTGGCAACTTGAGCATCTTTTGATCAGTGAAAGGAATCGAAAGCACCAGACTAACCTACATTGTCACTATCATGCACCAGATCTTTTCTGTCTACATAGAGTCTAAGTTATTAGCAGAGTCACAATGTAGGTAGCAATTTAAATCACCAGGTGGCGTAGTTGCACCTACCATTTAAAGGGATCTAACCTGATGTTTCAATATGAAGCACATCATTACTGTACTTTCTATTACACAATAAAATGTTTTCAGCAACATTTAGGAATTAGTCTAAAAGTTCGTTTGGATTCCTGTTACTTAAAATCAATTTGTCTACTGTAGAACCATAGCTCCTTGCATCGACAAGCTACATCTTTTTGCAACAACAAGAGTGTTGGATCCCCAGCAGTTAACAGCTATACTGCAATTACTCTCTCTTAATAGATTTAGAAGTGCAATAAAAGCAGAGATGAAGAACTATTGGATGGGGTTCAACTGGTCAGATAAGGAAAAATGACAGGGGCGGGTGGTTTTTAAGTCCTTCATCCAGCACAGATGATACCACAGTCCCCTGTAATCTCATACTGATGTCACAGTTAAAGCCTGTGCTCGATTTGTTTCCTCACTGGGGATGTCATCATCTTTTAGAATATGCCTTTAACATCAGAAACATTATTTTTTACTATCAAAAATTATTTTAAATAGAAAGCATAAAGAACTCACCGTAGTTCTGAGATGGGGATGAGGGTGGATGGTATGTATGGGTGAACTGGAAAATGAACAGGGAAACATCACCCATTAGTGTCGCTGCCAGCATTCTTAACACCCAAGAAAGATTCAAGCACTGGAAAACATGAGCCCCAAATACAGTGTTTTAATTTTCCTGCCTTTGCTGGGCTGACTGTTGTAGAGCCGTCCAAAGGCGTCATCTTTGGGGATGTCGGGGTAAAGGAACTTGAGCGGGTTTTCTGGGACGACCCCATCTGAGATCACTTTGTAGTCTCGAATGATGTCAGCAAATGGGAGAGCGCTGAGTCGGTTTTTAGTGTATGGCTCTACAGAGTTGAGCTTGACTTCACCTGTTAAAAAAAAAGAATAAAAAAGGATGAAACAACAGTTTAGAAGCCCCTGTTTAGAAGTTGAATATTGTAAATCCAAAATCACAAAAGCCTGGACAATATGGAAATACATGTCTGACAGTATGACAGTTATAGTACAATTTTTGCAAGGGCACTGATACAACCCCCACCACCATAGAGTAGTCTTGTTTTTTTGTTTTTGTTTTTTTTTTTTGTCTCTGTTGTGGAATACTCAGCATTAATTTCTTCCAAAAAAGACCCTTGAATACTGATTTGTCTGACTTCCTTTGAAGACTGTGTGATGGCCGATCCCAAATGCCTCTGAGGCCAGAGATGTTGACGTTGACTCTGGACAAGGCTAACAACAAAGCTTCTTTTGTTTCAAATTTGTTTCAGCAGTTTGTACTTCCTATTTATGAAATGCTGTGAAATCAAGTCTATGTTTTGCAATGAACATATGGCATTTGTAAATGTAGCTCTGTATTACAGTGCTTTGTCCATGTCAAAAATATATTTATAGATATTCTATAAATTTCAGATGCTATATTAATGCCAAAATGCTCCTGTATCATTTTTTTGTGATGTTTTCTGCTATGCAAAACTGGTTGTGCAGTTGATTAAAAAAAAAACAAAGCATGAAATATCTTGGGTTTAAGCTGTCTGGAATAAAATACAAGAGAAAGTAAATGTAAGAATCACAGAAGTGTTTTTTTTTTTGTTTTTAAATCACAATTTGTGTTTTTGGAATGCATAATTATTTAATCTGGTAAACATAAAAGAAACTGCTGTTTTGCATACATTTGTATGTTGCAGACCTCACCGTTTTCACCGTGCTCCACCCAGGTGAAGGTGATGCCCCCCAGGTGACTCTCACTGAAGCGTAAGAGGAAGGTGCCTGGCTCTCTGTCTTTCAGCAGAGCACGCTCCATCTCTTTACTCACAAAGCCCATGATGTAGCTGTATAGATGGTGGTGGTAAAAAGGAAAAGAAAAATCACTTTATTTCAGGGTCTCCATCTGGGGTTTCTCCTGCTGCTTCTCATTCACAGTTTAGGATACTAATAACAATTTAACAGTGACAATTTTTTTCCCATATCTCGGCTCAAAACTGAAGAGCAAAACAAAGACAGGAGTCAATTTAAGGAAATTACAGAAAGCTGCAGTTTATAAATCCACATAATCTTCTTTCCTCATTCTGCCTTTGATTTGGTGATACGTGTGCCTCTAACAGCAAAACAGCACCACAACATAATGCTGCCAACACCATACCTCACAACCAGGATGGATGATCATCATGACCAAACAGTTCAGTTTTATTCTCACAATACCACAGGACACGCCTCCAGAGAATTAAGATCTTTATAAACATGTGATGTGATGTTATGATGAATTTTGGAGCAGTAACTTTCTCGTGCTGCGTAGCCTTGCAGCTCAGGCTGGTACAGATTAAATTTCACTACGATGATGCTCTCTTTCAGCCGGCATCTTTACATCTTTCCTGGTGTTTTGTTGTTCTTCTGAGGTTTTTTTGCACATTTCACATCAGAGAACAACCACCTCTGGCTCTGGGACACAAAGTGTTATGCTGTGTTTATGATTCCCATATTTCCATTTTCATTATCCATTTTTGTGGATTAATGTTTGAACGGATTGAAAATGGGGCCCTTCAGGCATATATAAAGGAACCAGGCTTATAAAGGTCTATGATTCTTTTCCTGATGTAAACTTCTGATTGAAACCATAAGAGAGACATTAATGAAAGTTCATAAACCCTATTAAAAGCAAAAGTGATATTATCATTGCTAAAAAAAAAAAACATTTCTGAAAAGTTTTCAAAAAGAATGCCACAATGTTACTTTCTACTCATTTAAGGACTGTTGTGGCAATCTAGCTACAAAAAAAAAAAAAAAAAAGCCACTCTGGGGGAACTATGGGGGAACTATGGGGGAAGTTTTTTGTAACACGTGCTGGTACATAAAACAAGGTCGTTTACTGATCAAAAATTTAACACTTTATTTAACGCAAACAAATCTAAAAACACCTACAAAAAGACTAGTGAGAAAAAGATAAAAACCAAACTCCTACAAAAATATGTTTACCCGAAAGCTCATTCATACACACTAAGCCCTATGCACGCAAGCACGGTTAAAAAACTGTGTTGCTTCCCTGAACCTAGTTCCCTGTCTGACTAATCAGCTGTGAATTCTCTTGCTGTGACCATAACCCCTGGCAACCAGTGACACACCCACAAATACCAAACACACACACCCAAATTGGCTGCTACAAGGACGTTGATGCTGCCATTAGTGGATCTGTTGATGAGGGAGCCTGAGACTTACTTCTCATTCCAGACTGGCAGCAGGTGCTTTTTGATGAGCTCCAGGATTGAGTCCAACCACATCCAGAAACTGAAGGTCTTTCCTGGAATATTCTCCTTCATGAGCAAAGGACACACAAGAAGAAACACATTGGCGTTTAAATGTCATCCATATTTACAATATAGAATGAAAACATGAACATAGGAATAACCAGGACCAACAATACAGCATGAGTCACATCATTTAATTTCTCACTGGCCACCAAATGACCCAAGCACATCAACAGTGTGATTCAGTTACCTTGGAAAACTTAGACCAGGAGACTTGATAGTCACCGCAGGACGCATGTTGACCTACAGAAATATGGAGACAACAGAATAAATTACTGCATTAAAACACTCTACAACCAGGAAACAAACACATAGACGCTATGAGTCATGTTGAATTACCTTTAAAATGAATTAAAAAATAAATAAAAAAGCATTTCATTATGATCATTTAATTTCTCTTTGGGGAGCAATAAAGTCTTTTTTAATTTAATTAAATCACAAGGCAGTTACAAGGCAAGTTTATTTGTGGACAAGGCAATTCAAAGTGCTTTACAAATGCATAAAATCACAAGAAGGCAAATAGAGTCATTCCATAAGTCCAAAGAGCATAAAAAATAATCATTATCAAATTAAATCAAAAATGAATTTAAAAAGAAGAATAAATTAAATTAAAAATGAAGAATGCAGGCACCAGCAGGAGACCACTCCCTGAGGTTCTCAGAGTCTGAGTTGGTTCATATGGCTCTAACATGTCAGAGATGTACTTTGGGGCTAGACCATGAAGAGACTTGTACACAAGCAGAGCTGTTTTAAAGTCTACTCTCTGAGTGACATGGTCATATTTCCTGGTTCTAGTCAGGACTCGTGCAGCTGGGTTCTGGATGTACTGCAGCTGTCTTACAGTTTGTTTAGAGCCCAGTGAGCAGATTAGTCTTTCTAAATCTGGTTCAGACACTATTCCTTTGATTCTGGCAATGTTTTTTAGATGGTAAAAAGCTGCTGATGTTATTGCTTTAATGTGGCTGTTAAAGTTCAAGTCTGAATCCAATATTACCCCTAAATATCTGACCTGATTTTTAAGTTCTAGAGAGAGTTTAAGGTGACTGATAACACTGATAACATCTATTTGTTTCTGTGGGCCACAGACAATAACTTCAGTTTTGTTCAGTTTTGAAAAAGTTGTTTTGCATCCACACACTGATCTGTTCGATGCAGTGACACAATGAAATGTTTTGGCAAACCAACCCAAAAGCTTTTCTCCCAGCATGGCAAGCTGCTCTTTGTTGAGGCCTCGACCAGCGAAGGTGGAGAACTGCCAGCTGAGGACCTCCGAGAGCTGGCTCCAGTTTGCCCGAGGCGGGTTCCCAAAGAACGCCAGGTTCTATGGATGAATAAGGAGGAGGAAGGTAAAAAAGGTTTTCCAGTATGAATAAGTGGTCATAAAGGTGAATCAGCACCTCTTAGAATAAACAAAACAAAAGCTTGCAAGCACTTTGTTCAGTGGACTAATGTTAGAAATGCTGCACCAAATAGTGACTCATCAAGCTTCTGTTACCACAGATTTTGTCTTCAAAGGATGTTTCATAAAGATCTCTCAAAAGATCACCCAGAATTTTACTTGGCTCATATTAAAATGAGTGAATGTAAAGTGGGTAAAGATGTAAAAAGTGAAAAAATGTCCTTCTTAGAGGTTACATTCATTTCAAACTGCAGCATCAAACTGTCTTAATCTGAGCTAAGTGACTAAGAGAAACTGTCAAATAAGTGTATTGTATTTATCACTTAAAAAGTACTTAATGTGTGAGAGCTTACCCGTGGCTCATCAGTCAGGAGGTTGTACCACATGATGGAGGCCCAGCCCCCAGGCAGTTGGCTCACGTTGGAAATCACCACTAACGGCAAGGAACATGTCTGAGAGAGGCGGGGGAAAAAATCACATACAAAGTGTGCAACTAAAAGAAATATTCAAATACACATAAAAAAAGAATCACCACTTTTGCTAACCTCCAGGTCGATGGTGAGGCCCTGCACCGTGAAACAAGCCTCAAAACTGAGAGAGTGAAGTTCTTCTGTCACAGAGAGCAGGCCCTGCAAAATAATGCTGCATTAATAAAAAAAAATAATGCTGCATCAACAGCTGTGGACCAATGTGAATGCCAACTTTGGAAACCTCTTAAAAAGATTTTTGCAATGACATATTCAGACACCCAAAAATGAATCACAAACACAGCTGGACATTGAAGCAGTGTGAACACTCGGCACAGAGAGCAGTTTGCTGCTTTTTCTTACCTCATTCCCCTTTGTGCCGTTGATATATTTCTTCTCCTTGAGTTGCTGTAGAACACAAACCCACTGTCAGATGCCTTAAATCCTTAAATAGAGTAACTTGATAGTGAATGTTTTGTTTTACCAGGTGTCTAAACTCCACTGAGAGACATCCATTTGAGTAGTCCTCAATGTCCATCACTTTAGTGTTGTTGGTCAGGATGAAAAACTGACGACTTCTGACGAGAAAAGACAAGTAAGACGGTTATTAATGGGCTTCGATTCAACCACCCGTCCATTATTTATACCCACTTCAGCCGTATTAAGGCTCCCAAGGTTTTGCAGGAGCTTATCCCAGATTGAAGGATTTACAGAACACACAAAATGCAATTATACAAACTCAAAGGTCTATTAAGGTAAAGATATCCAATAAGAAAATACTCTGACTTTGAGCTGAAGGCTACAGTTGAGGGGAATATAATAGCATGTAGAGGTATAATGGCGACAGAACGGGTTTGCCAACGCAAACCAAACTGACTGACAATTTCCTCAAAAACTAATTTTAGTATTTTGAAATGAAGTAATTTAGTGGAAACTATAAAGTCAAGTAGCCAGATGTTTGTGGAACTGAATTCAATGTGAAAAAACTGTACGTCAGAGCACAAACAGTGGTAAGTACGTATACCCCTGGGAAATGAGTTTGAAGCGTCAGTGTTGGTGAAAAAAGTCCCTTGGACACAATAGCGGTTGAATCTCTTTTGGTAGCAATGACTTCAAACAAGCATTTTTGGTACCACTGGATCAGACGTGCACAATGATGGCCATTTGCTGGCAGTTTGTCTAACTGAACATCTCCTTTTTGTGAGGCATGGCTCACATCAGCAGAGCTGTTTGAGTGTCTATGTAGCTTTAAACCAAACCTCCAAACTCCAGGTCTGCCAGCTACTAACTCTTTCATTGCAGCAATGAGTTTGCTTAAGTTTTCCTTGCCACTATACAAACAGTATGTATAGTCTGGTTTCCCTGACTGTCCTTTACTGCCACCTTCATCCTAAACAGCAGTTTTAATCTGCTCTAATAATAAACAGCAGCAGCGCATCCTGTATTGAGATGGTTTGTACTCACACTCTGCCAGGGGGGAGGTCCCTGCACACAAAACACACATACACAATCATGTTATTAATGCTCACATAACATTGTAAACAAATACCTTACACTATTGTTTTATTTCATTTAAAAACTTAAACATCGCACTTGTCAAATGTGGTCTTCACTTTCAGCTGATAATCCACTTCTGGTAGTTTCACCAGGAGTCTGTGAAAAATGCAAAAAAGTAAAATGATTTAAAAAAAAATGTTGCTAGTTCTCTGTGAAAATTAATATAAATACATAAAAACAGCAGATAGAGTAAATGTATAAATATGAAAAGCAGTAACAGACAAGAAATAGGAGAAATTATATGAGAATGTAACATGTGACATGATAATACCTGACTTTTGTGGTGAATTGTACTCCAGTCTTGATGATGAGGGGTTTCTGTGGATGTGTGGGCATGCATGGCTGCTTCTCCACCACAAATGAGCTGAGAACGAATCACAACGCATATGATTTATTTACTCACTGGAAGTCACAGCATTGTATTCACAGTATTATCTCTCTAAATTGCATAATTCATTCTCATTACTGCAAGTAGAACAAAGTAACTCATTTGTTCTTTCTTTGTACAACCTGCACAAAGATTCATCAGAATTGAACTGAGTTAAATAATACTTTATTATTCCCTGAGGGGAAATTATGTTGATGCACCATATATCCCTTAAATAAATTACAAAAGAAAGTATAAACTAGCTAAATATAATTTCACAAAATCTCCAGAGATCATCATGAATCCATTTGGGTGCTGCGTTTGTTGCCAGGCAACAACTGTGCAGATGACATCAGACGCAGCATCTGGGATGCAGAGGAGCTCCTTCACAGCAACATACAGGATTATACCTTCGCTTGTTAACAAGTACTGCAGCATTGACATTTGAAAGCAAATGTTAAAAAGTTATAGAATTAAAAATCAGAAATCCACAAAACAGAACGACATCCGAACCAGCAGAGAAAAATGTTTTAATAATGATATAATGATAGTTTCAGCAGAAAAAAAGTCTCCCAAAAAGATCCAAAGAAAGGTGCAATTTGAGAACAACTGCAACAGGATTTACCACTTTGGAAATACCACCTTTCCATGTACAGGGGATAAACAAATAAACAAGTATGGATGCTCACACAAATCAATTTAACATGCCTTTTTTGGATTGTGAGAGCACACCAACTTTATGTCACAGATTTGAAACTGCACAAATTGGTTTCAAAAATAACATTCTTACCAGCACTCAGAAGAAAAAGAAAAAACAGTTTGTAACCAAAGTACTGCTGCCCAGAAAATATCAAGTCCCTTTCAATTACAGAAGGCCCTTATTATATGCTGAAGAAAATGGGATCACATAATCCTATAGTTATATTCAGTTGCACCGTCTTTTTATTGTCTCAGTACCTCTTGATGAGATGGTAGATGAGGTATTTAACTCGTTCCTCCAGCTGAGGTTTTTGAAGCGGTATGGGGTCACTCTCATAAGTCACCTTCACCACGAGCTCCCCCAGTTTGTCCAGCTGACGTTTGATCTGGAAGAGGCTCTGTGCCGTCAAAGTGAACCTGAGAGGAGAGAAAAGGATGAGAGGAAGAAACTAAAGAGAAAGAGGCAGTTGCCAGGGAGTCAAGCATGAGTATGTCAAGCTGCCGTTGAATCTCGCTACCAGCTCTGCAGCTGCTCCAGACCAGTCAACAGCGGACCACCAATGGCGGCAATCTGCTGCCTGCGCTTCCAGTCCAGCAGTTCAGGGCTGAGCTGAGAAGTCATCAGGTCATCAATCTCTTTGATCACAACACCCATCTTTGACAGTATCTCCTGTTAAGAGGTATGATAAACAATCTTATGACATTGATGTTTTTTTTTTTTTATGCGATTCATACAGGGCTCATCAGTCTTTTGTTTATGATTGTGCACATACATACCTTCCTTTTAAAGTCAAGCCTGTTAAGCATTTCTTGTAGTCTCGTTACTTCCTGTTTCATCATATCTGAGTTCCTATCTGATGATTCTGAGACAAACACACACAGAAAACCGCAAAATGTACAGCTTGGATTTATGTGAGAGAAAAAAATGTATATTTACTTCAACTTTTATTTCGTTTGAGGCAGTATGAACCAAAGATATTTCCTGTTTTAACTTGTCAGCTTCATTTTGTCTCTTAGTATACATCCATTTTTGCATTGCAGGGCTGCAACAGATTCCAACAAAGTTGAGAGTAAAGAGAGTATATTCTATACCATCACTGAGCCTGACTTTTGGACTTGTTGCTGATGACAGTCTGGACATCTTTGGTCCACAGCACATGGTGCCCATCTCTTCCACAAGAAAAGATCTAAATACTGGGTCATCTTAATACAGTCTAAGCATCTACTGTGCTTTCTAAATCCCTGATGCCTTTCCGAACTCACTGATGTTGACATTGTGTTTGAACAAGGTTTACACAAGGGGTCTTTTTTGTGCTTCAGATTTTATAGTATCATTTGTGAATGTGGCTCTGTACAGAAAAGCATGTGAAAAGTTTCCCAAAGTAATCTGTTGTGCATTTTATCCCATCAGTTATTCAGTAACTAAAGTTCTTGATGCAGTGCCATCTGAGGAATCTAAGTCTCAAGTTTAGGCCTTTGTACTTTCCCATTATGCAACAAAATTCCTTTCAATTTCTTTCAATTGTTTTTCACTGTGATAGAAAAGCAGAAATATCCAAATTGCTTTCTAATCTTTGTTTGAGGGACATTTTTTTAAACATATCAATGATTTTCTCATGCATCTGTTCACAAAGTGACAAACTTCTGTCCACCTTTGTTCTTTCACATGACCACTAGTCCTAAATTTCTCTCACAATGTTTTTGTGGAACGTATTGTATTGGAGGCCAGGGATAGAAGTAGAGTAGAAGAAGAGTATATGAACAAAAGAAAGAACATGGACTCTCTTTGGTCATACAGATTATTCTTTTTCGAGCTTATGAATACAGCTCAGGACAGGGCTCACCTCGAGACTGTAGCGTCTTGTAGCGAAAATCAAAGTCGTCTTGCATGTCTTCAATGTTTTTCACAGCCTGGTCCATCAGCTAGAATCATATATGTTTGAACATTAGAAATGGCAGGGACTGAGTTTGTATTTCTGATTAAAAGCTCAAGTGTTCCAGTTACCTGCACGCTGTTTCTGATGATCCCAACTCTGTTGTCCATGTTCTTCTGCCTCTCAAAGGCCACTGAACTCTGCAGAGACTTCTCCAGTGGTCCCTGTTCAGAATGCTCTCTTTAGTCACTTTTGTTTTCTTTTTCCAAAAAAACTTTACACTCTATTATCTTTATCTTTTTTTCTGAAAGTCATGTTTTTTTTGTTTTTTTTGTTCTTTTTAATCTGCATTCTCAGCTTCAGAGGATTTCCGCTTCTGCACTGTACTCATTCAACAAAGCTGCTGTTACTAAAGGTAACAAGTGGTGCAAAATGACATGTTCCAGTTGCCGGGAAAATAAAAAATTAACAAAATATTTTAAAAATTATATAGGAACATACACATACATTGCAGCTAGCCATGATCTATTACTGTCATGGCATTATCATAAACTTTAAAAGGTTTTGCTGCATGACATATTTCCAACAGCCTCTGTGAAACAGGTCAGCATCAGGAAAACTGTCACCTTGTGTGTTGTTATTGTGAAACTCGTATGGTAACTGCTCAGTGCCCCGAAGCGTATCTTGGGAATAAAGCCAAGCAGCTGGGAGTGTGGGAGTGAGCCGTACACAGCCTTGTCTTCCTGGCAGCAGCCTTGATTTACCAGCAGCAACGGCAATCAAAAAAGAAGGGGGGGACTTTCCCTTTGACACGATGATGTGACAAACCTGTTCCTGCGTGCAGGCGCTGGAGAGAATGTGCCGCTCTTCCCTGAGGCAGTTGGAGATGACTCTGGCCATGATGGAGGGGTTGGAGGAATATTTCAACTGGAGGGCCACATTCAGACACGCACATAAAGAAAATGTTCCAAGGAAAAAAAGAAAAATAACGAAAAATACAACGTTACTCTTTACATTCAGAGCAGAAAAGCGCCTCTATAAAGACAAAGAACTTTATCCTCCGATGTGCTTGTTTATCTTGGCAAGCAAATAAAGCCTTTTGAAAAGAAGGAATGGTTGTTCACAGAAGCCTATCACAGAAACATCAGTTTTAACTGGAAGGACTCGGCAATCAGGTTTAACTGAAGTTTTCATGTAGCCAAAAACGTCCCCAAATGCTTAAAGTAAAAAACTTTTTTACAAGGCTTCTATTAATCTCGATGAGCATTTTGAGACTGCAGTCCCCATTTATAATGGTGACGTGTTCCAAAATCACAGAGACGATCAGTTTATTTGCAGGGGCCATGTTATGCTTTTCCGCGTTTTCTGACCTGTCTAGAATTGTTACAATGAAAAAGGATCATCTCATGTGAAGCTCAAAGAATGGGGTGTGCGTATGTTACAGCTGAACCTGTTTGAGAAATACACATAACAGGAATGGAAATTCAGCTGGACCCTCGGCTGTGAGAACTTGGTAACACTGCTGGCCCTATCTTACATACGATAGAGCAGAATTTTAAGGTCCTGGTCTGCAGGCAGTGCATATTCTGACAACTAAGTTAACTAAGCTAATCATCTGCACCAGTCTGCAAAGGTCAGCAAGTATTTCTGTGGTGAGCACGCACATCAACAACTATGCACGCTCCTGGACCAAACCCCTTTATTTTTCTTCTTCTGCAGGAGAACCCCTCTATAAAGGCATTGAAGATTGTTTTCATGCTGTAGAGAGGAAGAATCAGTTTGCATACATAAACACAGAAACCAATCAGCCACCACATTAAAACCACTGACAGGTAAATTGAGAAACTATTCCTCTTCTGACACTGCAATGTTCTGCTGGACCAGTGAATGGCTAAGCAAAGAACTGCTTGGGAAGGGCTCAAAGAACAGAAAAGAAGAGTGTGAGTTGTACAGCCATCCGCCAGACTCTTCGATCTGATTTATTCTGATGGGATCTGCTGGAAGCAAACTCGATCTAGAGACCCATCAACCCACAGGGCCCAACTGCTAACTGACAATCTGGGACACCCTCAGAGGTTCTGTATCGATACCCTGCCCGGTCAGAGCTCTTTCGACGGCATGACGAGAACCTAGTTGATGTTAGGCAAGTGTTTCTAATGTTGTGCCTGACTGGTGCACATACAACTAACGTGAAAGGCCCCAAAGAGTGCATCAGTTTAAAGGCAAGAGGCATAAACAATCCAGCAACACAATAAAGACTTATGGATGAGCTCACATAAGATGCATTTCAGAGGGTCACATTTAAAACAAACGATGCTTGATATCTGAATCAAGTTCTCCCATGATATAATCATAAGACGTCTTAAAAAAAAAAACCTCTCTACCCTCCAAAATCATTAAAGTCTTTTTATATATTTCTGCTGTCTTTCACTGGCTTTTTGCCGTGATGACATTAAATCAGTCATCAGGTTTGTGTTCTGCTCTCCTCCGTGGGAACACAAGTCCAATCAATGTCTTACGCTCCGTCAGTAGATGTAAGATAATGAACAGCAGCAAACTTTCCCAGAGCCAGATTCTCACCTCCATAACAATGTGTGACTCTCAGTTTCTTTGTGCTTTTCAAACTATGAGTGCATTGATGCGTTGTGCATCAGCCCATTCAGAACTCCATTTACAAAAAGATGCCCCCCAAAAAAAAAAAAATCCAGCCGAGGGAAGAAGGAAACTTCAGCCCTCGCCTCCGGGAGTGACTAAGTTTTCGTCAGAATCATTGCCAGAAAGCCAAAAGCTGGGGACACATGAACGCACGCCTACACGCTCACATTATCATTAGAGTGACATCATCATCATCACTTGCGAAAGTCAGATTAGTTTGGATTTCTTTTTCTAGCCTCACAAGCCTTTTTTCAACTGCTCACCTTATACAGTAGCGCTGTAGTGTTTTTACAACAGAAATCTTTGGTCAAACAAAAGCCCGTGCTACAGAGAGGGCAGTCTCTGAGAAACACACCAGCTGAACACTGAGAAACATGCATATGCATTAATGTCTCATTAATGTCGGACGAATCAAACAAACTTCACTCACACGTAACAATAACACTGAGCCACAAACACTTGTAACTACCGCACAGGAGTAACTGCTTCCTCTAAAATGGGTTGACTTTGACACATACATATATATTCAGATACACAGGAAGCGGTGTGGGCCTCACAGGCTTCTTCTGCTAAGGTATTTGTCTTTTCAAGAACAAAATACGCACTTGTGCTCATCATGGGAACGAGCTCTGACCTCACCCCTACATCCTGTCAAGATGCCCTGCAAAGCTTTACGCTCATCAAGAGCTTACCTCAAGAAAATTACTATTGTAAATGTGGAATTTGCTGAAAAAAAGTCTTAAGTAGAAAACTTCCCGAGGTCATATTAGTGTAGTTCTTTATTCACTTGATTTGATTTTTGAGACAAACAAAACACTGAAAGCTACGCCAGAGACACAGTTAAAGCCTCTTTTGAGAGTACAGCGACAACGTTTACTTCCCTCTCACCTCGAGAACACACACACCAGAGTCATTAAGCTACTTCTGCTTATTGTACACTTCGGAAATTACAGCTGCTGCAAAAGAGAGTTGGTCTATGTGAAAAACTTTCTCTTGCCACAAGGCACCTGACTCTTTTCATTGACTTGATTCGGTTACAGGTCTGTATAAAAGCACAGCAAGTGTAGGATGAGTCATATTAAAGTATTATTTCTTTTGTGTTTTTTTTTTCACAAGAGGGAAAAAAAAGTTTCACATTCACTAAAAAAATGCAAAAAACTTTCCTTGAGAACATCACATGTAATTCCACAGCAAAGATTTGCATATCATTACAAACAGAAATGTAAATAATGAGTCAGATGTAGAAAGTCCCAAAGACAAATTTGAAATTTGGCTTTTGTCTTTCTACCCCCCAAAGTATTGTACATGCTGACAATCCACTTTATCGTGTTTAACCATAACCACAACAATAATCACAATTTAAAGCACATTTGTCGCTTCCCCTGCTGTTTAAGTGTCTCGTAACTCTGGGTTATTAAAAGCTTGCCTGGATTTTATTTCCTGACCTTCACCAGGTAGTCTACGGGCTCATAGGCTGCCTGTGTAGACAAACTGCTTTCTAGCACAGAGCGCGTTATGGTGAAAGTGGTTGTGCCATTTTGGATGATCTCCACAAGTGATAGTATGTTTTGAGTTCAGGGGTCTGACCCATCAGGCAAACATAATGTGCTCAAGCTGATAACACCCATTTAACTTTCACAGTGATGGTGGAAAAAAACTGTGTGAACCTTTCGACTTATCACTCATTAACACTTATAAGCTGAGGTGTTTTAAAATTGTGACAAATCTTCTTAGAGGAAACCACCAAGCTAAGATGACTCCAAAGACAAGATGAAGAATCCTAAATGAGGACCAGAACCCTCAATGAGGGATCCAGCACCTAATAGCTAATTTGGTTGGGCTGGTGACAGAGGCTGCTGACCTCATGCAGTACGTCTATGGTGCTTTCCAGTGCCCCCCCGCCCCTGTTTCCTGTCAACCCACTTTCAAATAAAGGCCACTTTAGCCACTGAATCTCCAAAAAAAAAAAAAAAAACTGCTCATGAATCTGTCACACGTAAGCTTAGTAGAAGGTAGAGTCTTCCCAAACATCAAAGTAAACCTACCACAGATGGCTTCAGAAAAGGAAACAAATCCAACTTTTTGGAGAGTTCCAGTCAGATTCCAAACTTTAAAGCCACAGAGGTGCTGTGGAGTAACCCTAAAAGGACCATTCACACCAGAGGCCTGACGTATATCTTTAAGCCGAAGCAGTTTTACAAAGAGAAACTTACAGAGAGAAAAAAAAAAAGTTTAACTTGTGGTTAAAAATTCCTCTTGAACTGTTGTGCAGGTCTGAACCAGTTATTGCTACTATAAGAGGCTCAACCAGCTATTAACTTCAAGTGCTCATCTTTTTTAAACCAGTACTGTGAATTATTAATTAGTGTCATCAACAAAAACAAAAAAGAATTGGACGTGCATAAGGAGCGATGAAAGGATGATGTCTTACCTGTAGCTGCTGTTGTATCATTTTCATGTTGTGTCTTTGTAGGAAGTTCTGTTCCTGCGAGCGCACTTTGTCCAACTGGGACAGCAGGTTGCTGAACATCACTGCTGCCATCGACTCGTCGTTGACAGCCATGTCCCTGGAAACACAAGGGGTGCAGCACTTATTTACTTAAATTCCCAGAAAAAGAAGAAAAGAAAGGTGAACAGAGAAATATAAGCTATGTATATAATATGCTGCTATCATTTAATTGCAATTACATAGCAAGGGGACACGTGACTTGACAATAAGAAACAAAGTCACGTTGACTCATCCTTTCGCTGAATGCTTGCTTAGTTGTTAACCTTTTTTGTACGTGCAGGTCAGGTCACGTACATTTGTTGTTGGCTTTTTTTTTTCCCAGCTTTTTCTTGAAAAATGAAAAAAAAAAATGTTGCCTGCAGGAAGTGGGAGCTGATTACTGTAACGTTGTGGGCTGTAAAACTACAACAATGAGCAAGCTGAATGACAGAAAACAATGTGGAAAGGGAACTTTAGAGAGAAATGATCTGGCTGTGTTTAGAAAAACTATCTCTCCACAACACCTACAGCAGTCATGGTTTTATTATTTCCGTGACTCTTCCGTGACTTTTATGAATTCTTCATAAAACCAGTGGAACTGGTGGTGGTGGTTTCTTCTGGGAGGTGTTGTTCATTCAGTGTAAGTTTGGTGAATTCCTTCTTCACCAAAAAAAAAATTTGGCTCATTTGGCTCTCAAGAATTTTTGCGGTCATCATTGATCAACACTGTATCACATATCTTTGTAGGAGGATGTGTTAAGGTCAAAAGATTTTGGGAAGGGTTTTTTTTTTGTCATTTGAAGGATTAATTTAACTTTAAAGGCCCAATTTCCCCATGCTTTGACTCACTCTGACATATCTACTGACACAAAGAAATGTTTCTCTCTAATCGTCTGTCAAGCAATTTATCTATTTATCTATTTTTGCGAGGACCACCAGTGAAAGGTTGTCATCACAGAGGGTTTCTGTTGCAACATGGAAAAGGGTGACTGGCCATGAATGTTCAGGTAGGTGGAAGCTGTCAAAGTACCAGGTTAAAATCAGCAGTAGATGAGCAGTGTTACTCGTGTTACCTCTGGAAATGATCCGTAATATAACCAGCATGCGAATAACTATGGTTCCAAAAAGTAATCTTTGTTGTTGGTGTTTTGCAGATTTGCTGTGTTTTCAACTTCTTATGCTGTTGGGACATTTATATATTGAGCCATATTGTGTAGATGAAAAAATACTGAATTGATTTCAATTGTACTGAATAATACTTGATTTACGCTTTCTACTCTTTCAACAGACATGGACGGAATTTCACAGCCAAATATTCATTATCCAGGGTGACACTCCTTCACAGAAACATGTCTAGGATTACTCCATTTTTTTTTTTTTTTTTTTACTCCAGCACTGCAATCCTTCCTCCTGTCAGTTCTGCTGCTCTATTTGCTCTACAGTGATCCCGCCACAACAATCAAAATCCACGATCTGAAGCCGGAGCCTCCCGAGCCTAAATAATGTATTTAAAATATGTTTAAAACCCCCAAAAAAGTAGCGAGGCACTGCAGCGATACAAGACAAAGGCTCAACTGTGGCCTTTCTGTTACCTTCACAGCCTCTAGTCTCTGAACCGTAGTAAACAAACTGCTGGTATTGTTCTATTTTTGGCTCGTAATTAGCGGCTAACACGCTAACAACAACAAAAGAAAGAGTCCGGTTTTCTCTGCATGGAACAAGCACTTTATTCTGGCACTGCAGGAACTTGTAATATCACACAGGTTGTATTGTTGGGCTCCTGTCGGTTAACAGAGAATGTAAATCTATACACGCTGGGCTGCTGTTTATGCTCACTCCACTTTTCATCTAACCTTGTTTTCTTCTGCCGTCCCACAACACACACACTCCACACTCCTATTGTGCATTTATTCCATTTTAGTACTTGTTCTATATTTTTCTATATTTTCCTATATTATTATATTTTTTATATCTTATATGTTTATATGTTCTGCACCAGCCATCAAGTTAAATTCCTTGTATGTGAAAACGTACTTGGCAATAAAACTGATTCTGATTCTGATTCTGATTCTCCATTACCCATAAGGCCACACCATTACCCATAAGGCTACCTTCTTAAAGGGGCCAGGCTGGCTCACAGCATTTTTTTCACTGTGAGAGAACGCACACAACATCCTAAATTTTTTTAAATGATATTATATATTTCTGAAAAAAAATCCGCGAATAACTAAAACCGCGGAACTTAAACCACAAAGTGGCAAGGGATCACTGTAGTCTAAAACTCAGGTAGAGAGGCTCTGCAGTCCAGGATATGTTCCTGCAGTTGTGTCTCAGTGAAACACATAATGCTTAATTCCTGACGGTCCCAATTTGTCTTAATCAGCGCTCCAAGCTCTTCCACTTGATGTGCCAATGACCTAACATTCTCTGTTGAGAAGAAATTGTTTAGTATTAAAAATCGATAATAGTATAGATAGTCTTTAAGTTATTATAAAGCTCCAGCAGGTTAACTTTGTAAAGTAAAAAAAAATTTTTTAATTACTGTGGTATTTCATCATTGCATTAATACTCCTCATCTGCTGCTCTGCAGGAAAAATCTGTCAAAACACTAAACACGTGTTTTATTGCACAGAATCAGGGGAAAAAAGAAAAAGAAAAGGCATTGTATTTACTCTGATATCTAAAATCTCTGCAATGCAAATAATAATGAGGCACTTGCAACTTAGACAAGGACACAGTGGAAGTATCAGGAATGCACTATACGCGCTTCACTGAGACATGGCTGTAGGATTATGAACAGCATGGCTTTTTACCCAGCTTCGATACCGTACAGGCAGACAAGGACCTCAGACTGAGCAGTTAGAGTCAAGGACGAGGGATTGTAATTCTTGTTACGAACGGTGACACGTCACTGTGAAGGAATGTCTATCCACCTCGGATATTGCCTGTGATTTCTTTTCTATTTCATCGCTTCAGTTGTTGCCAAACAAGAAATGTCACAAGGTAATGCACTTATTGACATCTTGAGAGATTTCAACCAACGCCTCTCTCTCGGATAAATTTTCAAGTTTCCAACAATTTTCCAACTTTTTAAGAAAAAATTTGTATTCCATCCATTATCTATTGCTGCTTATTCCTATTTGGGCAATAAGTCGAAGCACACCCAAGGTCCAGGACAGATAAGGTCACCAGTCCATCTAAGGACCAAACAACCACACACACCCTCGCTGCTATGATCAGTTTAGAGTTGCCTAACACACATCTTTTAGACCATGAGAGGAACCAGATCTCTACAAAAAAGTCTCCAGCTGGGATTCAAACCAGGACACTTCCAGCTCTGAGGCACCAAGTCACCATGCTGCCTTAATTCATTCAGTTTCGTGTCAATTTAATTTTTGCACCTACAGTCAATTTAAAGAGCTAACCAAGCCAATTGATATATGGTGATGTATAACATCTATCCATCATCCACCCGTTCAGTCCTATCTAGGGTCACGGGGTGGGGATATCTTTTTTTTTTTTTTTTTTAATCTATTTATCTATTTTTAATCCTTGTTATAAAAAATAATGACTTCTTATGTTTTTCCACATAACTTGGACATTTTAAGAATAACCTACAACTAATGTGACAAACCTGATCGACTGATAAAAATGTGCGGAATACATTTTTGTTTTTCCTCCTTTTAAGTCCACCTTCCCAGCACACCCACTGGGACACAGAAGAGGACTCACCAGTCCTGGGACTCGATCCAGCTGGCCAGCCCCTGTCGGATGTCCATGGGGAAGTTATCATCGTACAGGTAGTCCACCTGCTCCAGGAGCCTCATCTCCAGCTGCTGAATCTGCTTCCACTGGCTCATGCTGGATACAAACACGCACACACAGACCCGTTATCACCAGAGAGGAGAAACCCCGTCAAGTCCCAATGTTATCTCACGTCTAAACTCAGTCACAGTCAATACTGATGCCCTGTAATCGTTTCCTTCACGGTTATGTGCCATCATTCGTCATATCTGTTACCTGGGGCGTTTCTGCGCTGCTTTCCTCCTTTCTGCGTTGCTTTCATTCACAACGTGGGTTTGTTTCTCTCGACGACTTTCGGTTTTTTATCGCGTCTGTTATTTGAGGAAGAGGACCTTATATACCGTCAGTGACGGTCTCTGGTAGTCAGGAAACCCATCCCCCTCCATCCACTTACGTTATCACTCAGAGAAACTGAAACAAGGACCAATCAGCCGCTCGTGAGCACACGTCCTAATTCTATTTATCACTTTCGTCGCTATAATGAACATATTTGTAACTTCCCTTTTTTAAAAAAAAACAGATAAACAGTTTATGGGCACTGTTTTTAGATTTTGCTTTCAGGGAATTTTTGTCAAGTTATCTGTTTTTTCTTGTTTATACATCTTCTTTCTGCTTTTTCCTTTTATAGGGGTCACCACAGAGATACATGTGATCGCATTTTTATTTGATTTTATGTGAAGTGTCCTTCCTGACTAAACTTTCCGCATTTATCCGGGTGAGTGAGAGGTCCCCCGTGATATAAAGATTGTGTAGGAAAAGTTGGCACGAGACGCACCTGGGGATCGAACCCGCGAGCTTCCAATTGGAAAGCAGTCAATGCAGGTGGCTTTTACTTTATTTAGAAACGGGTTCTATTCGTTCAGTGTCATTTCTGCCTCTTGTCTTGTTTGGTTCTTGCCTTCTTTCGATTTGTAGGTTACTACCACCTCATCTGTAATACCTTCCACAAATAGGCTGTTTTTCTTTGATTTATTTTTATTTTTTGCCCTTTGTCATGGACAACCCTCCTTTTTCCCTTTAGGTATCGTGAAGTCTTGTTTCATTTTCTCCTTGCTGCTGATTTTGATTATGTTGGAAGTAATTTGGCTTGTTCTGAATTTTATCTGATCTACAGTGCTTTTGGTTTGTTCTTTTAGTTAATAAACTCATTTTCAGTCATTATTTTCCTACTGTCTGTATTTGTACTGTTTTGTATGGAGGCCCATTACTACCAGTTAAAAAAAAAAAAAGAAGCCCCATGGGAAGTCATAATTATGAGATAAGAAAGTCAAAATTATGAGATAAAAAGGTCGAAATTATGAGTTAAGAAAGTTGAAACTATGAAATAAAAAGTCTAAAATCTGTGTTGTTTATTAGCATATCATATCATATTGTGTGTTTTTTTTATCAAGGCCTTGTTGCCCTGGCATTTGGCCTTTGTGCCCTCAAAAAAATGTCCCTTTGAAGGCCGAGTGCCCTTGTCCCTCAAATCACGAAATTCCAGGCCTGGTCACGATTACAGATGGATGCACCAAAAATGTTGGTTAAATGGAATCGTGACTGACAGAGAAACTGTTTGAATATTGCTTATTGGATGATGAAGGTGTTGACCTGCGGTCAAGAAATAGACTGCGGAGGCATGTTTACCACAGCCGCGGTCCCCATCTATGTCTGGCACATTGACGGCTATGACAAGCTTAAGCCATTTGGAATTGCAATCAGTGGATGTATCAATGGTTTTTCCAGAAAGATAATATGACTTGAAGCTTACAAAACAAACAATGACCCAAAGATCGTCGCTGGCTACTTCATGAATTCTGTGATCACTGCTGGAGGGTGCCCTGCCAGACTCAGACTTGATTTAGGGACAGAAAACGGCCACATGGCTGAAATACAGCGGTTTCTGCATTTTTCTGTGAACAACGCTGAAACGGACAGTGTAACCTTTGGCCCAAGCAGTGGAAATCAGCGGATTGAACGATGGTGGCAGATTTCACGACTGAGTGTGCTCAGTTTTGGATGGACCTATTTGATTAACTGAGAGAAGATGCCCACTTCTCAGACAACTTCTTGGAAAAATCCTTGATACAGTTTTGCTTTCTTCAAACAATACACGTAATTGAAAATGATAATCTGTGCAGATAATGATTAATCATTTGATTATTTCCTATAATTATTACTTGAAATTTTCCTCCTAGGAAGAACTTAATGAGGTCGTTTTGATGTGGAACACCCAGAGAGTCCGTCAGGTCCACAACTCATGATGCCCCCATGGACGGACGTCCCTCCATACTGCATGTAGTCCCTCAACTGTACGGAGGCAGAGAATGTTTGCACCCTGTTGGCCTGGAGAAGGTTCAAATCTGCCTTGAAGAGTGTGTTTTCAAGGACTTTCCATGTGATGAAGATGTGTTCCACATCCACATCATCTCAAAATAACAAATGATGTGTTTAAAACAGTCAATATGTATACCAAACTCAGACAGCTGATAAACAATGAGCTGGATCAGGAGCATTAGTTTTCTGGGGCCTTTGTCACATAACTGATGCAGTGCTGATGAAAAAATGTTTATACACAGAGCCAGTTACTTTATTTTCCTTACATTTGAGTCAAAATACGAAACCAAAATCCACATTTGGTGCAGCCATCTTTTTAATGTACCTGCACATTGTCCTTTAAATAAATAAAAAATAAATAAATTTGTCAACTAAAATTTTATTAAAAATATTGTTAAAAATATTCAACAATCACAGCGTACAAAATAGCATGTTTTCATTTAAAATTCGGGTAATCTCACTCTCTTAGTCGAGTGAATGGTTGACAAAGCCAAGCAGCATTATACCAAAAAAGTGCAAAAAAAACTCTCCAAGCTCGTCATCCGTCGTGAGCCGTATAACACTTGAGTCAATCTAAAAATAAAAAATGAAAATTTCATGAATTCTTATGTCATTATAACAAAGAACAACAAGCACATACAGTACACAATATATACAATGTTCTTTTGAGCTTTGAGTTGATTAATCCCAATATAATTAATCAAAAATAAGCATTTTGAAAATAGAAACTACCTTATCTTTTTCCATTGCACTTTATGTCTTCTTCAGAAACATGCCGTGACATGAAGCTTAAATATGTACTGTACTGATTTTATGAATACTGTTTTTATACTTTTGACATGAAAGTATTTTTTATGTTAAAATTTAATCACATTCACTAGGGGGCAGCCCGGAGTCAAAAGTTCATGACAACAACAATTAACCCAAAAGAAAGCAGGGAACGCACTATGCGGTGGATGTTTACGGGTTTACCGGTGTTTCCGAGTCTTGTATCATTATATTAGCCTTCAGTCATTCCCGAAGTAACAAAAAATGTGTGGGAAAAGGGGCGGGAGGAATGTGCGGATGTGACGTCACATCACATCGTAAGGAGGGCACTCCTGCGACTTGTTTTTTATCTCATAATTTTCGACTTTCTTATCTCATAATTCTGACTTCCCATGGGGCTTTTTTTTTAACTGGTGAAAATGGGCTTCCATAGCTTCCATAGATTTCCATAGTATGCCATAGGGCAGAGGTCACGCAACAGTGGACTCCGGTCCAAATCCGGACCGGGAGATTGTTCTGTCCGGACCCGTGACCATGCAAAAAATAAGTAGTGTCATTTTCTCAGAGCGGTTTTGAACTACCGTGGATATTAACAGCGAGCGCTGCTACTACAGTTAATACAGCAGTCTAGCTGGTAGTCAGAGACGTAGCATGTTTGTTGTTGGCAACGGAGCCACACATGGCCAAAGTCTGTCTCTGACATGGCATCAACTAGAATACAGTGGCCACATGCAAATTCTCTGTGCAAATCAAGATTAGATCCCCAGAATTCATTGCACCCCCAAACCAACCAAACCACCCCTACATTATTCCCAGCAAACTCAAACATAAGCACAAGCACAAACTTAAGCACTAACGTTAGCAACAGCGCAGGAAGAAAGCAAAGTAGATACCACAGAGACATCATGGCTTGCTCGAAAAAGAGAAAGGTAGACACTGAAACCCGTTGTTTTAAAAACGAATAGACACCTAAATGTATGTTTACACTCCCGGTCGGCAGTTTCAAGCCTGTCTGCCTCATAAGCTTTGAGGCCGTGGCACTGATACAAAGTGGAAAAGTGAAGCGCCACTACAAAACAGCTTTTTTTTTTTTTTTGCACTTTTTAGTTAATGTTTCCTGAGTGTACATGCATGTACTTTTTTTACTTAAATAGGTCTTCAATTCAAGAAGAAAGAAGGACAGTTCAAAGAAAAATGTTTTATGAAAAAGTCAACACCCTTTTTTGCACTTTTTAGTTTTTTCAGGGTTTAATTTTTTTTACTTGAAGAGGCCTTCAATTCTTCGGGCATGGACTTGCATTATTATTGATTTTATTCTGAGGTTTCACTTTTGGTTGATTTGAAATAAAAGCCTTAAACTTATTTAAATGCATGGGACTGCTTTTATTTGTGATAAAAGATATGGAATATGTTGGAATATTTTCTGCATTTGAAATTAAAATAAAAATATTGTTACTTTTTCAAAATAAGGACTTTGGCTCGGACCTTCTACTTAGGCAAAATTTAGTAACCTCTGTGACTTTTAATTGAATACCCCCTGACAGGGTATACTCCCTGTGCACACTGTGACAATGAGAGCGCCACTGCCGCCTACTGTAGTATATGTGCAATTACACTTTATTACAGCGCGGATCCACCTCTAACATTCGCTTGAGGAGGCTGATAAATGCCGTTGTATCTTCACGAACGATGGTGACCTTTTTTCTGCCTGTTTCATCAGCAAGTTGTTCAGAGAATAAAAATTCCAAGAACCATGAAAATGTTCCAAAATCTCCTCACCTGTCAGCAGTGTGTAATCTTCTGGAGATTTTAGATGCCACATAGGTTCGGGAGCCTCCTGCACCAGATCAAAAAAAGCAATCTGGACTGTGTAAATCATTAGGTGTAATGATTTACACTGTGTAGACTGACAAATCAAAATTTGAAATTCATATTGGAATTCATGAGTAACTCCAGGTGAAAAAAGAGGGCATTCTGGCCACCTAAGACCATGCAGTTCAAAATCCAGATGATATGGGGTATTTATGTACATGGCATGTGAAACTTAGTATATTGAAGCAAAATACTGACCTGCTATTCATATAAATATTTCCTGATTTCATCAAGACAATGTAAAAGCAATTTCTGCTTGTATTGTCATGAGCTTGTGTGCAAAACTGCCAAACCTTCAGTCCAGACAGATCTGTCACTTCCAGAATACTATTTTTCTATGACAAAAGAATAATGTGGCGAATATAACTGCAAACTGCATAGCGAATTAAATGTTTTATCAAGGAGTATGCAAACATTTTGCTTTCAAAACAACAGCAGCTAATCTTTGAAAACAATGTCCTAACTTTTTCAATGTGTAATGTTGGTATCAACCTCAACATGAGCATATATTTATATTTTAAAAGAAAATCAAAACAATGTTGTCTTCGTAATACATTATGATTAAAGGGCAGGATTAAAAGGTTGATTTAAAGACATTCAAACTTTGACCAGGTTTGAAGTAACTCTGTGAGTTTTCGGAGGTACACTAAATCGATATTTTATATAAAGGTGCCACTCCCGTCCAACAGGGGGCTGGAAAGCGCCAATAATCTGGCGCATGCGCACACCGGCGTTGAACTCGTGTCAGAGGTGAAAGTTGAGCGTGTTGAAAACATGGTTGAACACGGGAATCTCCGCGTGGTTCACCGAGGTGGCAGTAAAATTAACTTCAGGGAGCCCGTCATTAGTAATGACGCACGGTCAGTGTTTGTTTTCAGAACAATAATGTTTAATATTTGGGTGGCAGCGACTCTCACGGGTTTTATAGTTTATAATTTACACAGAGCCAAATCTATTGCTAGCTCTTAGCATCAGCCACTGTTGACGTGTGCGCGGTTGTTTACAAGTTAATGTGAAGCAATTTCTCCTGGGTCTACGATGCTTATTTTCTGGGATTTGACTATTACTATGCATCACTTAAGAACCGGCAGTGAGACTGTTGACTTGAAGTTGATAAATGCTGTTAATGTTGCTGTAGGTTCCTGGTGTGTGCCTCAGGAGAGTGTGTGAAGGTGTTCAGCACCTCCACGGAGGAGTGTATCCATGACCTGCAGGGACACACCGACCTGGTCACAGGTGTGCTGCTCAGACCCTCCAACCATCTTCAGGTACCGTCTCCTCTCTTCATTGGCTCCAAGTAGTACTGTAGCATGTATTCTGATGTTGAGTGTACTCATGTTTCTTCATGTATATTTATGATTTATAAGGGTGGTCTTCTTACTCTTCTCAGTATAAATACAGCGCACTTACTACAGCTTCATAGTTTGATGGCATTTAAGGGTTAATTTCTTTGTAGAAATAACTTTTATAACTCTTAATTTCTGGAACAATTCATTTGATCTTTAATTCACCTAATAAATTTAAGAAAGTAAACTTCTTAGTGAAAAGTGCCCTGTCAAAAATCTTGCCATGCTACGTCTTAACCATAGATCCAAAAGTTTTTTTAAGTTTTATGCTTTTAACAAAGCATTGAAAAATGCAAAACTCGCTCCTAAATTGTGTGGGTGGTCCAATTGAGGATTGTGTAAAATCTTGCTGTGTTAATTTGTATGCAGATAAATGCAGTATTTGACCACATAACAAAAAGTGTAAAAACAAACTAAAGGCAAAGTTATACAATAGTATAAGTAAATAACTTGGAAAATTTTAGAGACCATAACATTAGTTGTTTTCTCTGTACAGTTGATAATAAAATGCTACCATACACTCTAACATTGATATTTTGGCATTTTTCAACTGGTTTTCCATAGGCAATTAAAAGAATCGACGAATGCGTTGCTTTACCCAAAATAGCTTTCCATGAGTTACAAGTTAATTTTATAATGTAGGTATTTAATTGTCATATAGTTGCTTTTTGTGTTGATGTGTCCCTGCTGTGCTGCAGGTCTACTCCTGCTCAATAGATGGCACTGTCAGACTTTGGGACTTCACAGATGGCATTCTAATAAAGGTAAGGCACTAAGATTTTATGTTTGCCATTTCTGTCCAGTGTTCATAATCACTGGAACATCCCATTGCAGCACTCACTGTGCCTGCTTTACTGTATTTATAAATGCAATGGAAGGTTCCGCACATAAAAAGCTGCTCTCAACCTGTTAGTTCATACTGGAGGTGAACAATGGAAATGTTTGGTCGGCACGCTTTTAGGTTTTGTTCACAAAAAATTGTCCATGCATGGCCAGATAATAAGAATATATGTATTTTATGTGCTCTGTAATTGAACTTTGTAAAAACAGTGATTCAGTCATTGTTTGGTGCTTGCAGACAAGTGTAAGTAATAATTAAAAATGTAGTTTTTCCCTCTGATTGTACACATCTCGGTTGAATAGAATTGGTCCTACAAATGGGGTCATTTCACACTCTGGTCAGTGTGTTTTTTTTGGTTTTTTTTTTTTTCGGGGGGGCGAGGGGGGGGGGGGTTGCCTGTCACTTAAAATAACGAAATAAAAAATCAGAATGTTCATGCTGTAAAATAACCCAGTTGACCCGTATGATCATACTCCCCTTATTAGTGTGGAGAATCATGCATAGCTCTGTGTGGGACGAGCTAGTGAAGGAATTGAGAGTGGGGGTGGGTATAAAACAGAGGCCAGATTGTGATTTGGCAGGTTTTTCTGTAAATACTGTGTGATTTCTTTCAGACTTATGTCATCGGATATCCCATTTACTCCATCTATGCATCGGCAAACCATGAGGGGGTCATCTTTGCTGTTACCCCCATGCACAACGACAAGAGATCTGGTAGGCTTGAGATATATATTCTAGTTGGGAGACATTGCTTGGGTTCGTTGCCACGAGATACTGTGTGTGTGATTAATGTTACCGAGACCTTCAGATAAAACAAAACAAACCTCTGTGTTCATTGTTTAATGTGTTCATTTAACTGTGTTCATTGGATAATTTAAATGCCATAATTTTGCATGTTAATAAATTAGAAAATGACACCCTGCGTTGCCTTGTTACTGTATCATTTTCTTCATTGCACTCTGGATCTACTTCAGTGTCTGTTACCAGAAGTTGTCTCCAAATATGGAAAATGTTAAACGTGGGAAGATCAAACTGGACTAGAGGTCACTGGCTAAGGCCGATGTTTAACACTGTGTGTGTGTCTGTGTGCAGAGTTGTTCCAGCTGGTCGCTGTACATCTGCCACAGTGTGGAGATCAGCTGGTGGAAGCCAGAGAGCTCTCTGCTGTGCTCAAAAACGTCAGCTCAAACCCAGCAGCCATCGCCTTCAGTAGAGGGGTACGCCTGTCTCCCACTGTTGTGAACATTGTGTCTTCAGTGTTGTATGAGTGAAATGAGCCTTGAATTGTGTGTAAATCCACATCCTTGGTCATTTATAAATAACTGCCTGTAATAACACATTTGTCTTCACAGGGAGAATATATTGCTTCAGCTAAAGATTTGCAGCTAGAGGTCTACTTCTTTAAGAAGCACAAGTCATACAGGTACATCAACGCATCGGTCACCTTATAGAGATGAAATAATCTAATTACTTCATTACAGAGTTTGTTATTTAATCACAGTTTTCATTCTCCCTTTTAAGTAAAACAAGAACAGTTAAATACTTCAAAATACAAATGATTTAAAAATGTTTTATGTCTTGTACAGACCATCATTTAAGTATTTAATCCCCAGTGCTCACATTAGATTTACTCACAAAGCCACTAATATGTTCAGTAACATCAAATGTCAATGGTCATTGTGTGGGCTGATAGGTTTTTCCTTAAAGAAGACAACAAAAAGGGAGGCAAAAACACCTTTGTATGCATTGCCTGTCACCCAAAAGATGATTGCATCGCCACGGGACATGAAGACGGCAAGATCAGGCTGTGGTGAGTCAACTTACAAAAAAACACACACTACTGCTTTTAAACATTTTTTTCTTTTAAACCAAATCATTTGGCCAATAACAATATTGGTGAACTTCACTCCTCTGGAGTCATGTGAAAGAGTTTGATGATTTCGGAGACTTCCTAGAGAAGCTTCTTCTGTAATTTTTTTTTTTTTTATTATTATTTATTGGTTACTCCACATTGTATATTTCTTGAAGTTTAAATTATTATTTTTCTTGAAGTATTTATTTTTGTATTTTAGACTATGGTTATCAGTGGAAAAATTGTCTTTGTTGAACCTTGCTTTTTAATCTTTTCAGGAGAAACTTCAACCACAAGAAGGAGTACACACACTCCACTCTGCACTGGCATCATACTGCTGTGAGCTCATTGTGTTTTACTCCAGAAGGTATTGAAAATCGTTTTTATTTAACTTAATATTTCATGTCATGAAGTTAATTGGGAGGGTGTGTGTGTCTCTGCTTCTCTTGATGGGTCTGTTGTTTTAAATTAGGCACCAACCTGCTGAGTGGAGGTGTGGAGTCGGTGCTCGTCCAGTGGCGGTACAACCAGGAAAGCCAGCGGGACTTTCTGCCCCGCCTAGGGGCTGCCATCACTCACATCACCGTGTCACCTGATGGATCACTGTTCTGTACCTCACATAGTGATAACAGTAAGGAGCAGTAACCCATGTGGCAGTTTCATATTAAATATGATTACAATTATGGCCAGTTCTGGAAATAATTGTGCAAATATAATGTGTGTCTCTTCTTTAAGGCTTTTTTTCTGTGCATTTGATGGTTCATTTTGAGACACAATGTGTATCATTGACTGAAATAGAGTTTCAACATGGTTTTTTGAAACAACTCCATATGTGAAATATGTACTTGAAATTTATCTCACGACTTTTCTTGTTAACGAGAGTGTGATAACTGACTCTTGTGTCTCTTGTCTCCTTCAGAAATCACAATCATACAGAGTTGTGTTAAAGTATCAGCTGTCATTCAGGGACTGGTCAAAGGTGAGTGTAGACTCTGGGCTGCATCACCACGTTGTGGTCATAAAGGTACTGTATGGGCCCATAAACAGAAAACATACTGTGTAGGCCATGAACAACCTTTAGACTTCTCACAGTGATCATGCTTTACTGGAAAGCTTCTTTATTATTCAAGAATAAGCTTTTAATCTACTCGTGTTTCAGCTCAGCTGTCACTAAATTAATAACTGGTGATAAAGAAGTGTAGAAATATAGTATTTATTTACTAATAATTAAATAATTAACCTGACTGTTTTGTCAACAAAGACCGCTAGGAAAGCAAACAAACCCCTGGTGTTTCCTTTTCATATCATTTAGAACCTCTGCATCAAGTCACTAATCGCCCCACGTAGTGGTGTTATATGGCGGTTAGGATGTTTGCTGCATACTAAATTTCCAAGCAGGTTTATTTACAGATATATATACAGTTATAGTGTTGTCAGTGGGCTATAGCTATGTCAATGGGTATTTCAGTGTTTGTACATATGACCTATCAGTAACAGAAGGTTATAGTCGGAATGTTCTCTGTATTCTGTTTTGTCTTTCTGCAGGTGAAAGTGTCAAGACGGGCCTGCTGGTGGATCCACGCAGCAAAGCTTTGGTGCTGAATGGAAAACCTGGACACCTCCAGTTTTACTCCCTACAGAGAGACAAGCTGTTGTACAACGTAAGATGCTGAAGATGGCCCATGTTACTGTGGAACATACTCTTGTTCACATCTAAAATTAATTGCTGAACTCACAGACAGGTTGGTTTTGAGATTAATTTGGAGATCACTTCTGAAATCTTTCGTTTCCTGATTTCTCCACAGCTTGACATAGTGCAGCAGGAATACATCCATGAATCAGGCCTTGAGCAGTTTGATGTGGTCAAAGCAGCATTTGATGGCTCTGGTACCTGGCTAGCAACAGTGGAGGAAAGAAAACAAAGAGGAGCTGAGCTGGAGCTTAACTTAAAACTTTGGGTGTTTGATGACCAAACACAGAGGTACAGTCCTGTCATTTCTTAGTCTTTTTGGTTTTGTTTGAATTATTTTTTTTTTTTTTAATATTATGGAAATCATTTAGTAATTCTCAGTTTCTGCCACGACCGTGTACCACGCAGTTTTGTGCTGAACACCACCGTCTCGGCCCCCCACGAGGCACGGATTACAGCCATGTGCTTTGACCAGGCAGCCAACAACCAGACCACCATGCTAGTCTCCACCAGCAAAGATGGACACTTCAAAGCCTGGCAGCTGGTTGCACCAGCCCACACAGAAGGTAAGCAAGGAGCCAAGGATCTGATGTTATAGCAGAACAAAAGTCAGACTGTGCAATAACTCTACAAAAACTGCAACAATAAAAGAAAAACGGTGGCACTTTGATATTTGGAAGGGGAAAAAAAGCACAGTTTAGATCAACAGTACAAACATGGTAGCAGTGTATAAGCTGCACATTTTAAGTGGTAAAAAAAAACAACTTTTCAGTCTTGTCAGTTCATAGGTTGTTGCATTTCTTTTGAAACTGAGTCCATAAAGCACATTTATGTTTCTATGTTAAAACTATGCAGAATTGGAAAAAATATCAGCTGTGTGTTGACTGGCATTTAGCATGAAATTCAGTGCTCCCAGTGGACCAGTCACAGTTGTGGTGTGCGTTGACCTGAAGTCTAATTGGATTTCTGGGAAGGTTTACGTAAGGCTGCAGCATAGGAGGCTTTGCAGTTAACCTATAGCATTAGGTCAAACTGCACAAATTCTTGAAAACTGAAAAAAAAAAGATTATTTTAACTTGATAATCTGCTTTAAGCATTGCAGATCCCAGTGTCTACCATCATTGCCATGTAGTGTATGATCTCATCCAAAGTACTTGACTGAACTAATTTGTTATCTGGAAGCAATCAACTGAAATTGAATCTCTTTGTTCAGGTCAGGCTCTACCTGTTGTCTTGTCACCACATCAGACTGGGTGTCAGGTTTTAGCCAAATTACATTATTGGTTTTCAGTTATTCAACTCTCCTTGTGGTCTGTCTCCATCTCTCCTTCTTTGAATGGGCTGCCAGAAGAAGGTCCTTCCTGGTCGTGTGATTTTGTTGGAGCCTATCACAGCCTGGTGCCCGAATGCTGCTGTTTCTCAGCTGACGGCTCTCTGTTGGCAGTCAGCTTTCAGGAGGTGGTGACTGTGTGGAACCCGGGCTCCTGGGAGCTCCTGGCAACTCTCTCCCAGCCGCCAGGAGCAATCAGGTCAGAGCATAAACATGCACTCGAATTCCCTATACAGCCTGGGTGTGAAACCTCAGTACTTCTACAGCTGAACTAATTGAGTTTACTGCACTGAAAATGAGAATTAAGTGGCTGGTCACATGCTTTGTTCTCATTTTGAGCTGATCGTGTTCTTGAAGCCTGGATGGCTGCTTGTGTGAAGATTGATTTTTTTTTTTTTTCTTTTTTTTTCAAGAAACTTGGGAAAAAAAGGGGGGGAACTAATATACTTCATATCTATTTCAGGTTTCTCTGTCTTATGTCTCATAACACGTGGTCAGCTAGCTACTCTTTGGACAAATAGTACATTCATAGATGCCTTGTGGTCACTTTGGTATTAAAAGCATAGCATCTTATTTTAATTTGGGGGGGCTACTGTGCTTCACTTTTTTAAATTAATAACTATAATGCATTTTATTTAAAAGTGCCTTTTAGGGCACACAAGGACACTTTACAGATAAAAAAAAAACACAATAAAAATAACAACATTAGGGACAATACAACAATGAAATGAGGGTCACTTTACAAATTAAATGCCATTTTGAACAGATGAGTTTTGAGTTTGGACTTGAACTGAAGTAGAGAGTCAATATTTCAGATGTCAGGTGGGAGTGAGTTCCAAAGTTGGGGAGCAGAGCGGGTGAAAGCTCGTGTAGATGGCTTTGAAGGTATGGAGGAGGTTGCTTCTGAATTTTACTGGGAGCCAGTGGAGCTGCTGCAGAACAGGGATGATGTGGTGAAAGGAGGCGGTTCTGGTGATGATGCGGGCTGCTCAGTTCTGGACCAGTTGAAGTTTATGGAGATATTTATGGGGGACACCAAAGAGAAGTGAGTTGCAATAATCAAGACAGGAGGTGAAGCAGGTCTGTGAAGCAGGATGGCAGTGGAGTGAAGGGGTGAGAAAGGGGCAGAGGCGATTAGTGCAACTATAGACTGCATCCAGAGACCCGGGACGACTTCCACAAGGATTAAAAGAAAACAACTAACATTATACAACAAAATTTTTTATTTTGTTAAATGGTCTATTTATGGAAATAGTTTTTTTTGTAGAGAGAATGTGTGTGTGTGTGTGTGTACACACACATATATCCTCTATAAATAGCTTTTCCTGAGTTTAGCCATTCGCTGCCAAGTCCCCTGAGAGATGGACACGTTTAAACGGTAAAACAACCTTTTCTTACGGAAGTCCTGAGCTTTGTTTCTCTCCGCGCACCAGCTGAGCAAAACAAGTCCTCCCTGTAAGCCGAGTGAACACGAGGACAGGCTCCAGTTTCGCAATGTCGCCCGACTTTCACAAAGAAGAAGCTGGCAGATGTTTCCCTGCTCACAAAGAGCCCGCGGGTCATCGAGGACGAAAATGTACTTTTTCTGCAGCACTATTCTGAAATAATCCATAAACAATGAGTCAGCTTTCAGCATATTTTCACGAAAAACAAAGTCATATTGGAATGAGGGAACTATTATTTTGCTGTGAAACTCGTGTCACAGTGAACAACACAAGAGAATGAAGCCTGTTAATTGCTGAGGATGGACATCTGTTGCTGTTCTCTCTTACATAAATGTGAGCTTGTCTGAACTAATGAGAGCCACGTTTTCTCTTTCCAAATGCTCAGTCAAACTAAGAGCCTCAAATGAACAGACCCTTTCTGTCTTACTTTGGCTCTGAATAAGAATTTAAGTAATAGGAATTCAAAGCTGATGAGTGGAACTGGAAAGATAATAAAGGTCAGCTATTTTGACAGCTGTCCCTGGCGTAGCTGCTGCCTATAGATGTGGAGCGCTGGCCCAGTCTTCGGTCTTTATATGTACCCACAGAAGTTCATGTTGATCCCCACTGGTGAGGACTGAAAACATAGGTTCTGTCCAAAGAAAAGCGATAGATGTTTAAAGAAATAATATCCAAGCTACCTTATACAGTTGTGTTCAAAGTAATAGCAGTGTGTTTTTTTTTCTTTTAAAGTAAGCAAAGCTCAAAATCCTTAACAGCTTTCATTTTTCCAAACACACAAGTGCATTGGGGACACTGCAATTTCTATTCCAAATCAAATCGTGAAGAAAACCTTTTCATATTACTGTTTATTTTACTGAAAGTGAAGAAAGAGGAATATTAGGCTGTTAAAAAAGAAATGGCGGCGTGGAGGTCAGTTAGTGAGATTATGACGACCCCCAAACACTGAATTCAAGTTACAGTAGACTGGAAACAGTAAAGCATGGTGGTGCAAGCATCATGATGTGGGGATGTGTCTCATACTATACTATGCTATCAGGTTTATCACATACAAGGGGTCATTGATTGGTTTCAATACCTCAAAATACTTGAAGAGGTCATGTTGCCTTATGGCGAAGAGGAAAGGCCCCTGAAGTGGGTGATTTAACAAGACAACGATCCTAAACACACCAATAAATGAGCAGCATTTTGGTTCCAGAACAACAAGATTAACTTTATGGAGTGGTCAGCTCAATCCACGGACCTTGATCCAATAGAAAATGTATGGGGTGACATCAAAGAATACTGTTTCTGAGACAAAACCCCAAAATGCAGAGGCATCATGGAATATAGTCCAGTGGTCCTGGACCACTACCTGTTCAGAGGTGCCAGAATGTTGGTCGACTCTCTGCAGCACAGATGTGAAGCAGTTCTGAGAAACAGTGATTATACAACTAAATATTAGTTCAGTGATTCATAGGAAAAATACATCTTTAAGTATTTCTTAGTTTATACAGTTAATAGCATGGCTTTTCATTTTTTTTCTTCACTTTCCATAAAATGTGGATTTTGGGTTTTGCTCAGTTTTTTTATTTTTATTTTTTTAAACACAGTGTTATTATTTTTGAACACAACTACATCATACATTGGAGCCAGGAGCCAGGCCACTGTTGATTTCTCTTCTAGACATCCATTTTCTGGGTGTTTGGTTCTTGGTGATTGTTCAGCCTCTGTTATCATCTTATCACTTGAAATCCCTTAAAAGATAATCCTTTAAAATATGTGTGGTGAGAGAATCTGGTTGGTTGGGGAACACTTGGGATTCTTAAGAAACTCAAAAAGGGGGCTTATTTCATTTGTATTTTTTATTTTTTTTAATTTCTACTTTAGAGATCTTTGCTTTGGGCGACTAAGCTGTTCCAAGTATCTGCTGGGAACCACTACCAGCAAGCTGCTCTGCTGCTGGAACCTCCTCACCTGCTCTTGTAAGACCTTTTACAGTTTTATGAACTATTTGTTTTGTGACACAACTTTTCCTCTGTAGACCACCACAGTCAATTTGATCCGAAACATACTGTGAAAAGCCAACAACTTGAATCGACCTCAACTCAACTGAGTGTACATTTTAATTACAGAAAATGGAGGGAAAAAAAACAAAGATTTGCCAAAGGGCTGTGCTTTGTAAAAATAAATGGTTAGCACTAAGCCAACTAGGTTGAAACGTTTTACACTTAACACGAATGCTTCATCTCAAATTCACTGGCTTGGTCTACAGAGGGTAAGTGAAGGAAATTGAGCTGATCTCCAGATATTACAATATTATCATTTTCAATTTGTATTGTAACTAAACATGATGTTACAATCTGTCTATAAACATGAGCACGTTTCTCTTTCTCACGTAACCCGTCTGCCAGTGGAGTGGAGCACCTCCATGGACACCAGTCTGCTGCTGGCCGACCCCCTCTCTGAGAGTATGGCTGCCTTCTGCTTCCAAGATGAATCCACTGACTGTAAGTTTGGGTTCTTGTTGGAGTTTTAGAATTTTCAAGTTAAAATAATCCATTTTCACCACCCACTTTTGCAAATTAGTTTTTGAAAAAATCTAAATTTGACCTAACTGGCACACAGTGACATCTCAGGGTTAGATTAAAGTGTCTCTCTTCTAGTTATTGGTTTTTGTAGATCTGAAAAAATTACAGCTTTTTAGAGTTATGCTGGGTTCAGAGCTATTACATATTAGAGCCAACAGTGGGGTTAATGACTTTATTTATTCCTCTTTAGCAATAGTTCCTTAATTTAATAGAAAATGCTTTCACTGTGTGTTCCTGGTTTTCTATTTTTTTTTTTTCCTGCTTTCAGTGTTTGTCTTCAAACCCAGTGAACCAAGGCCGCTGTTTTCCCATAAGGCCGTGTGCTCCGGGAGGGTTACTCGTGCTGTTTTTGCCCCGAGGGAGGTGATGTTGGAGAGCTGCGAGGAGAGCAGTCAGTGGCTCAACTGCTCTCAGCTTTATTTCCTCACGCAGCGCATGGTAAACTGGATGGAGGGATGGAGGGATGGATATACTTTATTGTTCCCAAACTGGGAAATTCAAACGCATCTTCCCAAGATGCACTTGTCTTATGTTTGACTGGTATCAAAGAATATGAGATGCTGTGTACGTGAGGGAGGTTGCATGTTTACTACAATTTACTTTTATGTTTTTGTAATTACTGGGGAAGATGTCCCTCTTTGTCGTACAGACCATTCAACCACTGAGCATTACTAGTCTTTTTTTTTTTTTTCAGTCTTGGTTGTGCTCCAACGCAGCAGCAGAGACTACCATAAGAAGTCCTGATAGATCGCCAAAAATTGACCTCCATGTGATTCTAAATATTCAATGCACACAAAGACATGCAGCTTGAGTTTTGGTTAGCGATCAACACGGATGAGGCCCTGAAATGTTAGTCACTTGTGGCCTTTCTATGCTGATTTTTTTTTCTTTTTTTTTCCTCATAAAAGCCAAAACAACTTTACAAGTCACCGTCATAAAATGTGCATTTCGGCTGCAGTTTTTCTTCAGAGCGCGCCTATTTTCCTGATCGTTATGGTAATGTAGCAACGCGATGTCTTCCTCGGTGGGTTTGAAACGTAGAGGAATGTCTCCAGTGAACCGTCTCTCAATGTTTGAATTGTCATTTCCCACTCGGCAGTTTGTTCCTCAGTTTCTGAAGAAACTTTGTCATTGAAAACCCTTTTAGTCATTAAGTCTTCAGCTTTCATTTATTGCTGACTTTGTCATTATCAATATTTAAGGTAAAAATCCTTCTTTGTCCATCTTGACAATGGTGGCAAAGTAAAAAGCCGCTCTAAAAGGGAGATACGTACTCTACATCTTCTATCTGATCTCAGAGGGGATGTTAATTTAATACAAAGTCTTGTTTTAAGAAAATGTTCCAGTGACAGAAATTCTTGAACTTTGGCACATTTTATTGTCGCTGTTTGACGTTGATTCTCCTCTGCAGGACCTCCTGACATTCATCACCAGAGCAGAGGAAGACAGGCTCATGGCTTCCAGCAAACAGGTGAGCTTCACTGGTGCACAAACTCACTTCTTAGTATCAGATTTGGCATGTCCATATCTATGCCAAGTTTGTGGGATTTCTTTTTTTTTTTTCTCCTTAAACTCTAGAGAGATTAAAGTTGAAATCTAAAACTCAGCAGTGGAATAGAGCATAAATAAACAATAAACTTAGTGCAGGATTAACGTTTTCTTTTGGAAGCAACACAGTGGGTCAGATTTGGTGAAATCCCAGCCCACTGCACTTGGCTGAAGTTTTCACCAACTGGCAAGAGGTACTAAAACTGTCCAATAAATAAGCCAAGCGTGCATTCATCCAGCTTTTGTTCTCAAGTCCCTGTTCTGTTCTAATTGGGAAGAAAGAGCACAAAGTATCCCAATGTCCCCTCTCGGTTCCACTAAAGCCACCGCAGTAAAAGTAAAGCATGCTATTAGATTTACCTCCAACCCATCTGTTTTAACTTTTTTTTTTCCATTCATTTAATGTGAGAAATGACCTGTTTTTCACGCATATCATTTTTTTCCCCTTTTAAGCTTGCGATTGATGACAGTGTCGCCATGACACCCTTCTACCTGTTGCTGGGGAAACATCGCCATCAGCAACAGGAAAATGAAGGGCCAGGAAGCAGCCTGTCTGCTGAACATGCAGCGCTGCCTCAGAGCTCTGTTGCCATCAAAGAGGTCCGTAGTTCGTCTGAGCAGGGATCATGTTCTATTTACGTTACATGTTAGCATTGCCATAATGAAGTCTTCCCACAAAGACATAATTGGAATTGTTTCATGTTTGTCGGTGTTGTAGCTTCTGCAGACCCCAGCCCACGTCCTGCCTTCTACCTCTTTCCTCTGCTCCATGTTTGTACAGTCGTTGCTCATCTCCACCACAGACACCAGGTAAGTAGTGTGTTATTTTTTTAAGGTGATTTGCCATGCTTTAAAAATGCATTATGATTTTCAGACCTATCTCTTTATATAGTATTCAGTAACAACAAATACCTAAAGTTTGTAATGGGTAATAATGTGGCCGCTGTGATTCTCATACCTTTAATATGATTGCTTTGAGAAAGCTTTGCAAACGGATGGTCGAATACTTGACAGAAACATTCAGGAGCTAAGGTGATTCAGTATTTTGAGAGCTAAAATAGTGCACATTGGGAAACAAGAGCTTGGCTGTTTATGCTTAAAAATATGCTGAGTCATGTTTTTTTTTTTTTTTCCCCATGTGTTGTTCTCATAGCCTCAAGAAGGAAAACAAACATGGAGAGGAGGAAATGGAGAGCGAGAAAGAGGAAGAATCATCAGATGAGGAAATGGAATCCAGAACCTCGAGACGAGAGCAGGCACCATCGGGGGACCAGGAGCCCGAGTCCGCTGGCCCACTCTTAACAAAAGCTCAAGTTAGGAGAACTGAGAAGAGTGAAGAAACTTGACCACAGCTGGTTCGCGAGCCTCCTGGACTCTTGATAATGACAATTTACAGAACCAGATGGACACACAGACAGTGCTTACAGAAGGTTTGCACCAGCCATGAGTGCTACCATTTTTCCGTTCTGTTTTATCCCCCTCAAAAAAAAACAAAGGCATTTCTTCTAAAAAGGAAGGAAAGCAGTGTCCAGGGGGAAACAGATTGATATGAACAAAAAACCAAATGTTTTTTTGCAGAAGCATCACCTGCTTTGGCAGAAATTGGATTAGTCTATTATTTAAAAAGAAATCCACCCTCAACTGTCCATGTTAAAAGTGCTGGGACATTGTTGTGTAACACTTGTGAGTCTCCAGCTGTTTTTTTTTTTTTTTTTTCTTTTTTAACTCTGTTTGCTGTTTTTGTTTGCTGTCATCTTTTTAGATAATAAATATTTCCCATGTGTTATGTCATAAGACTTTTTTCCCCTTCAGTAGTTCTCTCAGATCACCAAATTTACAGCATTAGATCAGTTTTTCGGTCAACTTGTTTTCCATTCTCAGTTACTGATGTGCCTTAAACATGAGTCTGCAAAAGCTCTTTTACAAATGTCCCCGCAATTTAGAGAAACTAGTCTTAAGTAAGACACCATTTATTAGAAGCTGGAGTCAAAATCACCTGTGTAATTGCTTTTTAATTGTATTCTTTCTTTGAAAAGCCTCTAAGCTTCCAGGCCCAGATGAGCTCCACACACACAATGGTTCTCAAACACAACGTCAAGGAAGATCCATCCCACTTTTATCATTACCTTCAATCTTCCACATTATTTTTGTCAAATGTGTACTTAGTTTTTCTGGTGTAAGTTAGCTTTCAGATAGATGGAGAGCTCACAAGACAGAGAGCTGGCAAATCATAAATGTATTTGACTGGATATAAAGAACCACATTCTCATCTCGAAATCCCTACAGGGTGTTTCATTTACACTCGTGACCATCGTGTATTTTTCCACACATAGATATTTAATAAACGTTTTCATAAAGCTGCCGTCTGGAGGACCTTGTGTCTGTCCTCTTGCGCTCATGCATTAGTGTTTTTTCCAATTAGAGTCCAGTCATGCAGCCTTTTTTATTATCAGTATAGAGTGATGCTGGTGATTTCTGTGTTCAAACAGGGTCAAAATTAAGATAACACTGCAATCAACATATTTGATACATGTGTTAATGGCTGCTTAATCATCTCAAACAGTATTTTTTTTTTTTTTTACTTGAAATGGCACATTAGCTGTGCTGTCACATCAGATCCAGCGGTCTCGTGCCCTGAAATCTGAGTAAGCTATATGAATGTCACGCTTTGTTCCCGGGGCTACGTATATGAGAACAGTAGTTCTTCAGCATGTTTCAGTTCCCGTCTCAATCAGGTGCTCTGGTCAGTCAGGGGCCTCCTCCATCCGTTGGACTTTTTTTTTTTTTTTTTATGATCTCAGCTTTTAACATGCTTTGATTTTGTTGCAGCAGTTGTACTCTCCCACTGCCTGGTGACCAATCTGGGTCACCCTTTATGTCCTTATCAAGTATGCGTTCGTCACTTTTATTGGCTTAATATCATCTGTGGGCTGTAAAAGAAAGACAGTAATTGAGGGTTAAAAAAAAAAAAGAAATCCTGTCTTTCTCTCATGATAAACTACCAATATATGGACCAATAACAAAAAATTAAAGGAGGAAAAAACTAAAGATCTTAGTGTAAAAGCGTAACAAATGGAGATGCTTCTGAATCTGTGTATCATGTAGCATCTTCCATCTCAACCAGTGACCTAACACTTCTGTTACGTAATGTTCTGAATAAGTCGTTGCATCCCTGTGGTAGTGTTACTGTATCTACTCATAGACTAAATACCGCAATGCACTGGTGCTCTATAACCATTGCATGTTGTTTTTATTCTTTAGTCAAAGTCACTGACCTCAAAACATCAAGTTTTTGCTCTAATATAAGAATATATTCAGTGATTATGGAAAGGAATGAACTCAAATGGTCATCAGTGAAGTTTTTTCAAATGTCACCAGCTGCCACACAAGTCCTGAGCATAAACAAACTATCACTGTGCTTTATTTATGTTTTGATTATAGCATAAATTTGTCGTGGCATTGTTTCAATGTATCACAACATTAATTTCTAATCCACAAGTTGTTGTTTTTTTTGTGTGTCTTTTACCAAGACCTTATATTGATGGTGAGCAGGTTGGGCCACTGCAATCCTCTCGACCACAGCCCACAGATTCTCATTTTCATTTTGTGGAGTCGTGTGAAAATGATGTCTCGTGCTCCCTGATAAATGCTGAAATGCTGAAATCATCTTGGAAAATGTTTGCGGTATCAGAGAAGAAGAAAGAAGAAGACGTGTTGAAAGCAAAACCATGGCCAGTCAATGTATTCATGTGATCAGCTGATCACGTTTTTGGTGCACAGAATCATTGCTGAACCTCAACCTCAATCAACTGAAGCAATCCCAGATCATGATGCCGCCCCCTCAGGCTTCCAAAGTAGCCACGAGCCATGAGGTGGGCATCGCCTCCTTAGCTTCTTATATTGATGCCGTCATGGTAAAGAGGGTAAATCTGGACTCATCAAACCAAATGACCTTTTTTCGATTGGACCAGAGTCCAATCTTTATGCCGCCCAGCACAGTAAATAGCCTCACCGATAGATGTTTGGTCTTAATGCCTCTAAGTCTTTTTGTTATGTTATGTTATGTTATGTTAAATAACTTGTTCGATTTCACCTAATATTTAAGTGATCTTGATCATATTTACTTTTTTCCCAAACAAAATGTGGTTCTGTTCAAACTTATAGTCAGAGGTTTTTCGACCTGTTTCTAATATGCTTCAGTTTTTTTGTTTGTTTGTTTTTGTTTGGTGGGAATAATTTCCATATTTGTGCAGATGTGGCTGCACAGAAGATAATTGTAACAAAATAGAGACCGTTAAATCATTCTTACTTAAAATTATGAAAATATTTCATTGCTTATTTTCTGCCTTTTGTTGATTAATCTTCTACTTGCTTTAATTTTACTTCAACATTTTGACCCCAGGTTTCCATACCTTTACACGACACTTTACGTATCTATACAGTACACCTGACTAATGACTGACCTGTGAAACTGATTGATGTATGATCTATGCCTGACCTTTCCTATCAGCTCTGGTATCAGTTATTCTCTTAGAATTACAGTAAAAATGTTTCCATCTTTATCAAAACAAGTGAAATCAAGACTGTGACAGGAGATTCTGGGCAAACATGACATGTTATTTTTGAGAAGGTCTTTTTCCCTGAGTTCTTATTTTAGGAAATGTGTACATTAAAAAACAGAGGTATCTCGACTGTGCGTTCTTATCTTTCCAGTTTCTACCCATAGATGTTGGACTTTTGCAACAATCAGCAGCATTTTTACAGCACATACAGTTATATTGAAGTGTGAGGAAGGCCCTGACTCACAGCTTTGAAGCTTTTTTTCAGCATTGAGTTATCTGCCCTCAACTAATATTATACAAGTCCGCATAAAGAGCACAGATTGTAAGTGTTTTTTGGTCATCTTACTGTAGATTTGGCGGAACTGGGGTGACAGAGTGAGACAATTAAGGTCTAATTCATGAAAAACAGGATGATGAAATTGCTTTTGTATAACCATAAATATATATGCATCCATATGTCAAGTACTGTAGCAGCAGAAAGAACCCAACTTTTGGCTGATTTAATTTTTTTTTGTTCCTTCTTTCTTGTTGTCTTGACCATTGGTTGATTGTGTTAGTTACAAAAATATGAAAATACATGAGTGCAAAATCAGCCACAAAGTGCTGAGTCAAAGCCCACCAGAATGCCTCTGGCAGAGCCCCTCCTTTTTTGCTTGTATTGAGCAAATCGCTCTTTGTCTCTCCAGCAGGACCTAAAGTCCAGCCTCAGCTTTAGGTCAGGCTGCCTAAAGAAAGGGGATTCTGAGGGAGGATATTAGCTGCTAACTCTGCTGTGGTATGTGACCTCACACAGCAGCAAACAAAGAAACTCTACATACATAACACACACACACAGTCACACACACATTCCACAAAAGACTTCCACTTTTAAATGTTTTCTTTTATTTAAGAGACCTCATGCATTACCAAGCAGTACATCCTCTTACATTGTGGAGTGAGATTATAAAACAAAAGTGAATTTGATTTCTTCATGATTTCAGGATATCGCCTATAAAACTACAATAATACTGTATGTATGTGTATGTATGTATATTTGTATATAAAGAGAAAGATGTCAGAAATACATTACAGATATATTCAAATGAAATGATGAAATGCAGTAATTGCCTTACTCACAAATTTCCCAAAAAAAAAAGAAATCTCAAACCGACACGTCTTAACACAAGATATATAAAAGCATGTAAAAATGACAAAAACAGAACGATACACACACACACACTATATATATAGTGTATATATAAACTGAAGTGAGTTTATAACTGGCAGCTAATGTTATTTATATTAAAAATATAGAGTTTATGGCCATGGGTGATATTCCTGAATCAGCAGACCAACTGTTCTCCGAGCTAGTTTTTCCTTCATGGCCAAGCTGACTTCAAGGTTACATTAAATGCAGGCTAGACATGAAAACTAAACTTTCCTCCAAGCGTGTCTGCACCTCGTGGCGCACCTGCAGACACAGACAGACTCACTGCAGCCCCCTCCACAACATGACCACAAACTGGCCCTCTGTTCTTCTACATCTGGTGTGGCTTGTTCTGTTTCCACTCCAAATATTTCTGACCACCAAGACTGAAAGCTTGGCTGGACTGGCTAGCTTTTTCCTTTTGAGAGGTGCGGCTACTAGTGGCCGTCTTGACTGAGCCTTTATACGTGTGTAGCTGTTAAAGGCAAGTTTCCAATAAGGCTTTAGAAATCACTGTTCGAAGGAGAAAGGAAGTAGATCAAGTTACATTGTGGTTCTCGTTGTGGATTTTTACACAGAGACACACAATAAGCTAAGAGAAAAATTCAACTCAGAGATAAAATGTACCTTTGGGTTTTACTGGTATGCCTCACTTGATCTGATATGATCAGTAGCTTATGGTGACATATTCAGACACTTTCAGAAAGTTGCTGTTTCCAGTTATTCTGTAAAAGTCTGTGATATTAAACTTGGTGGGGGCACATTGTTTAACCAGCAAAGATTGATCTGTTAATCACTTCAAGACAAAAGTAGAATACAAAAGAGGTACTATTTTAACACTACATTAGACCAAGGAATCCAAAGTTTTCAGCACATTTGGCCGGACCTTGACTTGACAAAAATGCTGCAAATATTAAAGCTCACAGCAACAGGGACAAAAACCCTGACTGAGTTTATGTTCAGTGTCTTGTTAGCAATGCGAAGCAGTGAAATATTTGGTTAGGGCTGTTGACTAAGAATACAGACCTGTGGCTGATATTTTAAGGAAATAGGGTGACTAGGCTAAACTAAGGGCAACTTTTAAAGTAGACTGGTACAGTTTTTCCTCTTGAGCATATGGTGCTTTGCATTGCAGTTATGTGCCTTTTTTTTTTTTTCAAACTACAATCCTCTCACAGACGACACATGACTGAAATGAGAATGTGGAGCATGGGTGGGACTCATAGGCAAGAGGACTTTAGCCATGTGCAAAAAATATTGAACTCATGCCTGATTACGCATTGTGTAATGACGGATGTCAATCACTTAAAGTGCCTGAGTAACAACAATCACAACAGAAAAAAAAATCACTCTATAGAACTAACACATAAAAATCACAAAGTTGACAAAGCTAGTTATCTATTATGTAAACTACAACAAAAGCTAAATTTAAGTACAATCTCCAAGTGGGTTAGGAAATATTGAGATTTACTAAAGTTGTGCTACTGCCACCAGATGTAAATATCTATTTGGAATGCTTAAAACATAGAACTGGTTTCCCTCACTTCCTTTTGAACCATATGCATATGAACTTGAACTTTGGTAACTGAGAGTTGTTATTAGGGTGCATAAGAGTTCTCACTTGTTTCATATGGCACAACAGCAAGAAACACAATACTGATGAAAGATATTTAAAAAAAAGAACACCGTCTGCATTTCTTGAATAAATACAGTAAAATGCGTAACCCTTACAGCCATCTTTAAAGAGACTAGATCCCCATTTTGTGTTTGGTTAAATAAAAAAAAAAGCATCCCCTCCTCCTCTTGAGAAAGAAATCCACTGCTCACCATATATATATATATATATATATATATATATATATATATATATATATATATATATATATATATATATATATATATATAGATATATATATATATATATATATATATATATATATATATATATATATATAAACAGTGAGGAGACACAGCACCACTGAACTCAGAGAGGCAAGTCTCAAAATGAAGGACGTTCTGTCTGTTCTCACAGTCGTCACTTTGAATTCAAGCCACAGTGCCTGTTTCCCTGAAAGACCTCTCCCTGATTTTGCCTGTTTACTAGCTGAAGCACCTTTTGAAAATCTTTACAGCTAAATCCAGGCCTCGAGGAGAATTTTTGACAGTGCCGTATCCCCTGATATCTTTAACAGGACCCAAAATGGAGTCACAAACCAAGAGGTGATGGATCATTGCCTGACACTACATGCATGTGTTAAGGAGCATGGAGCCCATGGATGACAGGCCGATGCTCTACTCTGACTCCCTGACTGAAAATGTTACAAGAACCCTGCCTTCTCTATAGTTATACTACTGGTTAATCTTCTGCGACTGTATGCTGTTGACTATTCTTCCTCTGCTAATGATGAATGCTTTGTTAAATACGTTAAGTTACCATATTGCGGTTAGCATTAGCATTCTGAAAACTACAAGCAATGATGTTACTAGAATAGATACGATGCAGAGTTGGGTAAGGCTTACAAAGTATGTACCCAGGATAGAGTCTCCTTAATGGGGTTAGACGGTGGTAGGAAGTGAGGGGTTGTCAACCGTCTCCACCTTCTGCTCCGGTGAACAGCAGAGGAAGAGGCGGCTGCCCAGGCTCTTGAAGGCAAACCGGAAGTACATCATGTGACCCATGGCCACAAAAGAGACAGAGATGATGACCAGCAGGCCAAAGGCCTCTGGGTTCGGAGCCAGAATCACCATGATGAAGTGCAGCAGGTCTAAGAGGTAATTCATGGAGTTCTGGACGCCGTTGATTACACCTCGCTCTGACTCAATCACATTCTCCTGGATGAGCTGGGTCACTGTCAGGTCAAAAGACCACAGGCCTGCAAGACAAAAACGCATACCAGGCATCAGCTCTGTTAGCCATTTTACAGCAACATTAAAGCAACTTCACATCTCAAAGGCAGCTGTAGTGGCAGTCAGGTCGCATTAATGGCATCAAAGGTTGCAAATATTGCCTTGACATCCGTAGCAGACACATAGGAGTCTTTGTTCACAGTTCTGGCGACTTATGAAAAATTTAAATCATGAACTTGCTTGAGTCATCTTTTGGAAGTCATATTTATCAAAGTTTATTACCTCATGGAAGGAAGTGAACATAAAAACTAATCTCTGCACTCTAATTTCCGTTGCAATATGACTACCATACCTCAGTTTAAACTATAAGTCTATGATTATTTGCACTTTGTAGCATGGTAAATCTCTCCGGCACATCCTGTATTATATGACAGAAGTTTAGATAAGTTGATCAGGAAGGAAAGTTAAGGGAATTTTGCTCACCAACTCTAGCAGCAATGACGCCAGCAAACAGCAGACTAACAGACATGTAGGACTGTAGAGGTGGTAACTCTTCAGCTGGTGCAACCGTTGTGGCATTTCCGCCAGGGACGAGGATGTTGGAGAGGCTGTGGTCAGCCTCTGGCAGAGACTTCTCTCCGACGAGATGGGTGTAAAGATCCTGGAAGGGTGAGACGCTCAGGTCGAAGGGGCTTCCGGGAGCAAAGACAGAGATGACACACAGGATGAGGCAGGAGAGCTGAGCCACTCCCGAAATGAAGCCTGTGCGAATCAGGCCGCACTTCTTGCGAACCCAAGTGAAGGCGACAGTGCCACAGATGCCGGAGATGGCGGACGCCCCCATCAGCAGGCTGAGCACAGAGCCGTTAAGGCCTTGCGTGTAAGCGTAGCCCGTGGTGATGCAGTCGAAACCAAGCACCGTCATGTATAGGAAGGCCAGAGACATGCCAGCAAAGAAGATATTCTGGTTGTAGTAGGCCACCCAGCCAGCTTTGAAGGTGCGCAGGGGCTCAGCCACCTGGTAGCAGCAGCCTTGCTGTTTCGGAGAGTCGGGGCTGGTCACCACCGAGGTTTCATTCATCAGTGGCTGAGACGACTCTTCAGGACTCTGCCCATTCTCCAAATCTGGAGAAAAAGGTCGAATAATGAAGATCAAGGAGCTTCAAATCACACCCTCACATGTCATAACCTAATAAATAAGAAGCTTCAAAGCAACCAGATCTAGAATAAAGTAGATCATCTGAATTGATGCAAATACAGGTTTCAAATATATTAACGCACCTTTTGTGGGACTGAGCTGTTTGAGCTCCTGTTGCTGCTCCTTTTGTCCTGGCTTTCACGGCCAGTGCTGGTGTCTTCTGATACACATGCCACAGCAGCACGTACTCCACACACATGGAGCACAGGTTCCAGCCGGAAATGAAGCCACAGCCAATAAAATGGGAGCCAAAAGCCATTATCTGACCCACTAACATGGGTGCCAGGATGTTGGTCAGCTGATCGATAATCCGCACTGTGGCATTCATGTCTGTTTGAAATGAGAATGGACCGAAATTATTTCTTTGCAAATGACTTAGGACTGTTCACTGGCATAAAAGCAGTTGGTTGTTTTTTCCATTCATGAGATGGTACGTTTTACAAGAATGACAGAAGGACAAATGCTAGCGCAGCACTTTGATGAGGGTCATCAGGTTCATTGTGCTGAGTGTTATGCACTATGTACGCAAATCTTTTAAATAGCTTATAACAATCAGAGGGAAACTGCAGGGATATAAAAGATGAAAAATGAGAATGAGTCAGCACCTGGGGTTCAAAGTCTTCAAAGCTGAAGACGTCTGATAATGGGTCATGTGAAGCCTACATTCAATATTCAGCCAGATGTTGCTTAGACCACTGACCTGCGAGCTTGCTGCTGTCCTGACCAGCCACAACCACCACCCAGTCCCTCTGGATGGTGATGGATGTAGCTGTGCTGGCCAGGTTGGCGATGTTGGCGATGCTGATGACTAGAATGTAGCAGGTTGTCTGAAAAATAAAGTAATTTTTTCTTTTTTTTTTTTTTTTACACATTTTCAGTTTGTTGTCGAATATCATTATTGATTTTTTTTTTTTACAAAAATGAAAATTCGGTTGATGATCAATATTTTCCTCTTGTCAAAAGAAATTCCATGAAGAAATTTCATAAGGAAGAAAATAAAAACAAGCATATCCTATTGAACAAGTACAGTATGTGTATAATCAGATATATTTCCTGTGTCGAACAACTTCTCTCTCACATCATATCAGTGAACCACAGTGCTAAACTTCCTCACCGCAATCACTATACGGTCATTCAGCCCAAAAGACTTACCACAAAACCAAATGTTCATTGATCTGTACTAAAACCAGTTTCCAATAAAGGCACACTGGTTCTAATCTACTATAATCAGCTGCTGTAGCATCATTCTCTTTTTAAAAGAAACTACAGTATGCATTTGTTGCTATTCAAAAAGAGAGAAAAAAACTCAATGCGTGCAAATGGTCTTGATTGAGTGTAAGATCCAGTGCAGGACAGAACGTTGTGGGGTTTTACAAACTACATGCTAGTAAATAAACTACAAAATACATAGAATAACACATACTAAGAAACATCCACATGCAAATAACAAAAAGCTGTTTTGAAAGGACAGAGCGTGGCCAATATTAATATCCAAATTCAAAGATAAAGTTGTGTGACAGGTTATATAAACTAAAAAAAGATCAATAATTTCCTGTTGAACAAATCTATAACATTCTGCACCAAAGTAACTGCACTGTGATATTGGAGAGAAATGTGAAAGCTGATGCAGTATTCAACATGCTAGCTCTATCATGTAAGAAATTAAGACATAATAGCAGTCTAAAATCCAGAGAGCACGGTTTACACTGGCTCATTTTAAACAGGCTAGCAGGGAAACCTGTGGATCTTTATGCACATTGTAAACCAGCTGCTCTGGTCAGCATAGCAACAGAAATACTTCAGCTGCACTGGACAAGTTTTTTTTTTTTCCCTCCTCTCGCTCCTTTTTTGTCATGTGACGGGCCTTGAAGAACCTGCTGACTACACAGCCTTCAACAAGACACTCTAGATCCTGTTACACCAGCCCCTCTCCACCTCCACAAACGCTCAGACACCAGCCGTTGGGCTCAAGTCTCTCCCCTGCTGAAAACCCACCCCTTTTTTCAGGAGACCAGAAGGCATCTCACAAATGCATAGCGTGCTCTCCTGACAGACGGGCTTTTGTGCCTCAAACGAAAAAACTCCAAATCACCCCTCATGAAGAACAGAAAGCTGTCAGGTCTGCAGCTCTGCATCTCGGGCTGCTTTAACTGCAGTCTTATCCAAAACCTACATAGCTCAACAAGTGTAAACAAGCCCTTTACAAAACATGGACAATTCTCTTTACTTGAAAAGACTGTTGAGAACTTATCTGGACAATTACCTTAGAGAAGTAAAAATGATATCTTTATGAACAGCATCTGTTGTCTTTTTATAGTTCTAAATTAGTTAAATCAAACTGAGAACTGTACTTTTTCATCAAATCATTGTTGTCAGGTACTAATACATTTCATCAACGTAACGTAGTAGAGCAGTCAAAGGTCTTCTAGGAGGGAACCACACTCATGTCACTCACTTGGAAACACGGTCAAGCGCTTATATATCACACTGACATAGGAGCATATCAGCAGAAGTAAGCAAGTTTCAACCCAGGGGTCAGAGTGTCGTACCGTGAAAGCTGATGCAAAGTAACAAGTGTGCATGTGAAAGCACAGAGAGGATCTTACCAGAATCCATCCATTGTAAAGCTCCACAAGCTGTTCTTTGAAATGGAAAATGAGCATCAGGAGGGCCCCGCACACGATGACACAACAGTTCTGGACAAGCAGCGAAGTCTGGGCCACTGTGGAATCACCACAAGTGGCATTAGGAACGAAAATCTGGTCAAATACAACAGACCGTTAAACTAGTGCCTTACAGCACTTTCACAAGATGGATGGAGACATTTCCTGTTTCCTTGTTTAATCTAATATTCTGTCAAATTCCTCTGCATAAACATCAGACAACAGACACTATTAGCTGTTAAAGTGAGGCAGGGAGTCATAGTACGCGCAGTATATCTTTCTAGGACATTTCTTTCCAGGAAAAACTGTGTTCACACAGTCCATCCCTTAAAACAAGCGGTGCCAAACATGGACTGCCTTACCTTTGAGCCTGGGGTTTCTGTCCACCCAGTCCCCAATGATGGCCCCAAGCAGGAGCACAGAGCCGGCCACCACCAGCCCATACACGGCCGTGAGCAGCAGGCTGTTCCCATACAGCTCCACCAGGAACACGGCCACGGCAAAGTTCCACATTCGGTCACCCTGGAAATGTTTACTCTGATTACTAACAGGCTGGCTGATACTTCAATAGAGTATTTGAGTTTGGATTCTGCATAAATAACAGCTATTACAGCTCTTAGCTATTCTTTGGCCATGAGAAGCGTTTAGAAAAACAAAAACTTTGAGATACACATTAAAAACATGTCACCCCAAAGTGCAATGTCAATTATAGTAGCATCCAATGCAGCAATGACACATTACAGGTGTATTATATTTTAACTGCACAGCTCTCATGTGGTGCATGATGGGGTGTCATTTAAGAACACAATAATGTGGTTGATAATATAATGTGGCTGTAATAGTTGCAGAGCTTGACTTTACTTACCCATGTTGAAAGAGCATGTCCCATGTATATAAGGAATTTTGCTGAAGTGAAGAAATCTCGAATAGATTCTATGAAGAAAACATCAAACTGTCAGAAGAATTTCACAACATGTTACCGCTGGTGTCGATATCCATCTGCTCCCTTCTCTTAGTCAATCTTCTTGGTAAACACTTATCTGCTTATGCGCAAAAAAGAAAAAAGAAAAAGAAAAAAAAAACTCAAATAAACAAATCTCACCGCAACATGTCTTCTTAGGTGCAGAATTATCCATTTTGAGGTTGTGCAAATAAAAAAAAACTGAAAAACTGCCAGGTGTTTCCTTTTCTTTTTCTATAGGAGCTCCTCTTTTGTATTAGAAAAGAGGTCAAGCCGAGCTGTATTTTAATTTAACCCGCGGCAAGAAAAAAAAATAACAAAAGAATACACGGCGTTTCTCCCCTTTTCTCCTTTCCAAACTTAGCTATCACTGTAGCTGAAGTTGGAAAGAAATAATCTTATGATCTAAAGGGCCGGTGAGGCAGAAAACACAAAGACGGGCTGCTTTCAGCCGCTGCTCCGTCGGACGGTTCGCTTGTCTCTGCAGCTCTGTTTACGTCCCGCCTCGAATATACCCACGGTGTCACGTGACTTCCATTATTTACACGGCGTCATAAACAAATGCGGTCCTTCTACCGCACGCGCTCAAAGAAAAAGAAAGAAATGGACCACACTTGGACAAAAGGGTGTCACACGAACAATAGCACGGGATAAAAAAAAAAAATAGTCTTTGACACATGCCGTTGGCTGAATTGTTGATTGAACAAGCAACGTGTTTACCTCCTAGCGACGCCACACACAGCACGCGCAGGTTAGGACTTTTAAAATTATTCTTGCTCGAATTAAAAGCAAATTCCCTCAAAAATGAGCAAGGTGAACATAACTTATTAGTTCGTGGTAGAAAACGTATGTGTCCTTGGCCTGTTATCTACGTAGCCTGCTGTTATCAGGCTCTGGGTGTCTGCTTTCGCCATAGTGGTCTCTAATATATAGCGCATATCTTTCACGAGTGAAACTAGTAATTCCACGAAAAGAAATCCTGTATTAAAATCTTTTTAAAGTCGAATTGTGTCTCGAGATTTGTGCTGCAGGTATTAGTTACAAAAACGAGCTAATATCTAAGGCCAGGTATAATGCATTGTTTGCTTGCAGGAGCAACGAGTTTGGGTTATTGAAGGGCATTTTGCTGTTACTGTATTATTACTGATGCATTATTCTCTGTACTCATGAATGCTTTTTGGGCAGTCAAAGTTAATCTACCTGCTTAATGAAGCAAAACATTGTGTGAACAAAATCCACTGAAAACATCAATTAAAAGTGTTGCTGCAAGTGTCAAATAAAGAATACAAATGTATATTCCTTCATTTTCAATGTCATTTTGAGCACATTATAGTAGGTTTACAAATAGCCCCCCAAAGCAAAAGCTAATAATAGCATTGTTTTATCTTAAACACACTCTGTTTAATGAGTTTATCATTTCTTCATAAGATTCTGCAATATCCTCTTGGAAAATGAGCCTTTTTCACCTTTTTCGCATCCATAAACCCTTGAAATTAATAAATCTTAAATCATTAATTTGATTGATTTCATTTAAATCATAACATGATTACAACCAAAATTTTATACGACCAAATGCCTGATGGTCAAAGTTAACAGCTCTTTTGGCAACAAAGCGCCTCCACGAGAGACATGAACCAACTCCCTGCTTCAGTGTTGGGAGGCTCATATACAGCCCATAGGTTTTCTCTATATAACACCTAATTAATCACAAGGAATGCTTCATAGTAAGAGTGTTACAGCATTATTCATAGACACCAAAGAATTCCCCCTCGAGCACCATTTAGTGACAGTCAAAAAAAAAAAAAATAAAAAGCCTCCATAAGAACCATATTTAGGGAAAGAAAACAATCTGCCTTCATGGGGTGATAATAACAGGAGAATGGAAGAAAGCAAATATGAACTGTAAGAAGAAACATCAGACAATCAACATTGGGCAGGTTGAAGGGGGCGATTAAGTGCAGGTCAGAGACATGGAGTCATTGATGCTTGTGGAAAGAGGCAACAAAGATGCAGAAAAGAGAGGAAAAAGCACATAGTACCGCCTATGAGGGGATGTGTTAAGTTAATGGAATGCAATAGTACATTTCTCAGGGGGGAAATGGAGGTCAGGTTTAGTGTCTCACCCCATTAAAAATTGTCTAACAACATAAGGTTGATCCAGATTTTATTTTATTTTATTTTATTGGGGGGAGGGTGTCTAAATGTCAGCAAATGAAGTCTTGCATTTCTTTAGTCTTCTTGTAGTCTGTAATGATTCATTGGCTTTCATCAGTCCTGCTTCATCAGGTCCTCCTGCAGGTCTTTGACGGTAATGCAGTGTTTTTCTACAGAGCTTTTGTTGCTGACTTTACATACCATTATTTGAAACACTTTTTTTTAGACTGAAAAAAAAGTATCATCTAAAATAACTTAAAGAAATACCTGAAGAAGGATCAACCAGGAACAGAGAAGGGCAAACAGAACACAACACACAAACTGAAACTTTTGCACATTTTGGAAACTGCCATTATTGCAAGAACCTGTTGAAGCTGTTTACCTAGAAGCCCGTTGCAACTGAGTTTGGCAGTAAACAGAAAAATGGTGTGCATAGCACACACTGGGATGACTTGCATCTGTCCACCTATGTCAACAGAACAGAACCTGAGCTGTAATTACAGGCTGCACGGATGAGAGCTCTTTAGCCCTCATCTATAAAAAGTAATAAACACTTAGTGAACACTTGGATAGATGTTTCTCTATGCTGCACAATGCACAGTGGAATTTAGAGAGCTGTGATTAACTGAGTTGGGCAACTGCAGTCTTGTATCATCACTAAAACCTCATGTCTATTCTCAAGGGATGTACTTTGATCACTCTTTTCATTTTTCTGTGATGAATAATTTCCACACATACAATACAGCATTGTAATGCACCCAGTCATAAGCTGGTTCTGTGTGTGTGCATGTTCTTTTCTTTTTGATATAACCGAGAACAGTTGCTTGAGTTTGGAAGAGCCTGCCTAAACTCTCAAGCGAACACTTCCAAGCAAGATCACCCCATGGTCAGACCTTTTTGTGCTCTGTTCAAGTGCAAAAAATCTAGAAGAACCAACTTCGACTCCACAGACCTCAGTTAGCGTGTAAAATGCTAACGTTTTGATCATTTGAAAAGGAGTGGACAAGCATGGTGTGTTTAGATTGATTTTCTGAAAGAAATCTCTTCTCTCTGGAGAGAACATGGGAAAATGGCTTGTGCTTGCAACACTGCATCTAAACAAGCTAATTTGGAGCCAAATGGGAAATATCTGGCCAGAATGCGCAGTGTCATGTTTTGTGAAAACCAAACACAGTATGTCAGCAATAACAGTTGACCATGCCGCTTCTGCATGCCAAAGTATTCTACAGTCAAATGTCTGTCATACTGAAGGACAAAATTTGGTAATAAAACAAGACAACGAGCCTTAGAAAATCTACATCAGAATGACTGAAAAAGAACAGGCTTAAGTTGTTGCGTGACACAGTCAAAGGTCAGCCCTCAACCTAGTGGAAATACTGTGGTGTGTTGTAAAGAAAGCTCTTTAAATGAAATATCACAAGAAAATCTCAATAAACTGAAGCAAAGTTGTAAAGAGGAATGGTCTGAAGCTCTTTGACAACGAGAGAAAACAATCCCCTCAAATTATTGCTGCGAAACATCACTTTATTTTAAGACATGATATGGGCCATATTAAACTGCATTATATTCCAGATAGTAAAATACTGGAAACTAAAAAAAGGTTGTATTTTCTTTTTCCATTATATTTTTCTTTATTATATAACTGCTGGTTAAACTCACAGTCTTAAGTGATCATTCCAGTTTTTACTGGTCGCTCCCATGTAACAAAAGTTGAAGTGCAGCAAAAATGCACTCCATCAAGTTTCAATTCTCCCTCGGGTGCAAAGACAAAAACAAACTGTCAGAAAGACATGTGCACAGGCAGAGCCTTGTCATCCTTTTATGAAATGCTTCATTTCAGTCATGCTGATCCAATTATGTGAAATTAAATCCAGCTCTGTTGCAACATATGAAAGTAAATACAAGTTAAATTTAGAATCCCTCCACTTATCTTGCAAGGTCTAATTATTGTGAATTTTCAAGCAGCATTGAATACCTTTAATTAAAAAAAAAAAAAAGACTAAAATAAAATAATCAAATCAGAGACTTATACGTAATATGTGTCATCTGAAGTATTGTTCGTGTCAAAATCAGTTAAAAAATCATTTTAAAAGGCTGGAATAGAACGTTTTGTAATTTTTTTCATGACCTTGTATTCGTAAGTATAAATGCATGATGAGAAGTGCTGTTACTAAATAGCACTAAAATGGATCCAACTCAACCATCTCGAGACTTACTTCCACACAAAATGTAAATGACAGCCGTGTGACTTGTGTTTAACATCTGCCAACAGGTGGGTCTCCAGCCAAACAGAAGACCAATCCCCCTGTTATTCCAGAAACTCAGGAGCTCAAAAACTCCAAGTTCACATTTTTTAAAGATACAATGCCAAATCAGAATAAATTGGGACAGGTCAGGATTGCAAGTGCTTCAGACCAGTACCCTCTTTTTTCTCAGTCATGCCTTTGCACTGTGTACAGAATGTGTATTTGCATTGTCTTGATGAAAGGATTTTGTCTTTAAGGTAACATTTGTTTTTCTGAAACCTCGGTGTACAGAAGTGTAATGACCTTTGCAAAGGGGGCTGATATGACCTCATACCAGAGCCTTGTTGCCAATACCAGTCTGGACAGTCTTCTTTTTTTTTGCCGTTGGTTTGAAGCACACAATGGATATTTCTCACAAAACAGAAAACAAAAAACATCTGGAATATTGATTTGTCTGAGCACAATACATGTATCTACTTCTACAAGCCCAGAAACATCGATGCCTCCTCTACAAAAGGTTAGCATGTTACTTCCTTTTTGCAGAGTAAAAGTTTCTGTGGGGTTTGCTGAAGTAACTCTATATCTTAATGCTTCGTAAAGGTTTTCCAAAATAACACCTTGCCCATGTGGTTATTTTATCTATTGATAAATGACAGTTCTTTTTGCACTGCTAACTGACGGATTACAGACCACCAGTCTCCAGCTTAGGCTTGTTCCCTGGCTCTTTACAGACAAAAATTCCCCCAGAGTCCTTGAATTCTTTAAGGGTATTACCTGTATGCAGAATAGAGGTAGAAATATGCAAATCCCTTCCAATCCTTTTTTGAGGAACAATATTTTAAAACATTTCATTTTTATTTTTCACATTTGTTCACAAAGTGGTGATCCCTTACTCATCTTTATTCCTCAAAGCTTTTCATGAACTGCTTTTGCATCAAATCATCATAACAATCATATGCTGAAATCACCTGGTTAAAATGAGATCATTAATTATTCCTTTCACCTCTTTACTTAATTGCCATCATACCACTTTTTTTTTTAAATTTAAGAACTGTTGTTTTTTCTCTTTTTCCTTTTTAGTATCTTTCATATTGTCCAAACATTTTTTTATTCTAATTTTTAATAAAAATAATATGCTGTGAGCATTTAAATTAAAAAAAAAAAAAAAAAAAAACAATCCCTTACTACAATGTTGAATTTCCCTTCTGGGATTAATAAAGTATTTTTCATTTCATTTCATAAAATCTAGACAAGCAGGATTTTCTATCAGATGCGGAGCAACATAGCACTGGCCTGCTCTATGCTGTCTCATTGCATGAGGGAGCAAAACTGACCAGACTAAGTAACATAAGCAAATATTTTGAGCCAAGAGATAACAATAGCCAAGCCTATCCCTTTGTGATCCATTCAGGGATCACAGAGAGCTTTCAGCCAGTTGACAAACTGCACACATTGAGTTGGTAAAAACAGATTACAAGCCACAGTATTAGTGAGCTGGTGTCTCAGTTGGCTGTCATCAGCGGTCAGACGGCTGCTCTGTTATTTTGTGGTCATGTGACCCTGCAGGTATATCAGCCTCTTTTAAAGCCCAGAGGGGCAACAACAAGCCATGTTTACCCAGGCTAAATATATACTTTCAGGATAAAAATATGAGAATGACTTTCCTCCTGTGGCCTGAGACTCACAAGCCACAGCTAAAGTAGGGGCCGAGGTGGAGGATGTAAAATCTCACCTGAACCGTGTGCGCTGGATTGTTCAACTTTTCTGAATGCACTTCGGCTAAACTCGTTCAAGTGAGATATATTCAAGAACAGTGCTTTTTGACGTTTCAGTTAAACTGACTTGGAGAGCTAGAGACTCTTGAGGCTTTCCCAAATTTCTTGACAGTGGACACCATGAGATAGCCAACCATCTAAGTGACCAAGGACACCAGAAACAATGATTAGGATCACCTTTTCCCATTTTTGGAACAAACAATACTGCAATATTATTGTTTCTGTGGATAGATACCACTGTCAGAGGCCTAAGACTTTGATATGTGCCTGCCATCTCTACCAGAGAACAATAAATATCAAAGGTCACTGTCTAACTGTGATGACGTTGCTGCCTCTTCCAAAAATGACAGCCCTCACTCCCTGGACAAGAAACAGCAAACATCTGACAGCTGTTTCAGATCAATACAGTAGTGCAGCTGGATGGGCAGCAAACCAACGTGACACCCTGCACAGGTGTGTTTGTTGGGTAACTTTGACCAGTGTTTGACCAACTCCTGGGGCAAAAATCAACATTTGGGTTGTTTACACTTGTTGATGATCTCTGCCAGGCCAGTAAACCTCACATGTTCACAAATAACTGACTGATGATTGTGCACCACCTGCAACTTCATAGCCTGAAGTAAAAACCAAAAGCAGGCTAGTGTTTTAGAGTGGAATGTTGCTGGTTTGAATTCCAGAGTTCTGACTGAGAGGCTATTTTTTTTTCCCTCTTTGAAAAGGTTTTCTTGATTGGGATTCTAACTGCAGTTTCACACAAAAAGTCAAGTTTTATTCACTGCAGACTTGATTCATGGCAGCTTCCCACATTGGTTAACAAATGTTTAGTGATGTAAGGTGGACCTGGCAGCTTTTTACTGTTGAGAGTAATCTTGATATTTTTGTATTTTATGCATTTAATTGTGTGTTATTTTAACTAGAACAAGAGCGATAGTTATCTTAGTTTACATAGGTTTACTTATTTAAAACAGAAACGTGTTTCCTTTTCTTTTTCAAACACGCAATAACAGACTTGGCATCGTAAACAGTAGTAGTAGTAGTGGTGCACGACCCTCATGCGTCCTCCAGGGGGCAGAGTGTGAAACCTTCGCTCCCCCGGAAGAACTTTTATTGTGTCCGAGCATGTGTTTACCCAGAAGTAAGCTGCAGCTAATTTAAGAGAAACTGTAACCGGTCTTTATTTGTGTTCCTTTGGACCAAAATGTCTTCGAAAAGCCGACGACAGCAACGACAATGTTGAAGAACAGTTTGCACTAAAGGAGGAACTGAGCAACAAGGTACTGTTGTCTAAACGTTCCGGTGGTGGCTAAAGTCAGCTAATATGGCTAAATTAGAAAGTGTGTCTATGTAAACAAGTAGCTGGTGAATATAAATGAAAAAAAAAAAAAGTTAAACAAAAGAAGAAAATACATGTTTTATGTTATGTTATTTGCGTTTATGTGTCGTGTAGAAAATAGGATTTTTATTTTGTGGATCTTTTTTTTTATAACTTTATTAGCAAAACTTGCTATACAACAAACAACAAGGTATACAATGGTATGGCACAGCACATACAATAATGGAGCAAGTTTTAAAAAATATATAGTATGAATATGAAGTCATAATATAGATAATCAAGGTAACAGTCATAATAATAATAATAATAATAATAATAATAATAATAATAATAAAGATGAGTAAGTAAATAGAGAATAAAATAAATAAATAAACAATAACAATAAGGAAAGGTCAAGACAGTTATAAATAAAAGGTTAGTCAGAGGATACAGGGAAAAACTTTTCATAGTTGCTTAAAAATATATTGCTTTTTTTGTTGTTTATCAAATAAAGAGATTTAATGGGAGAATTTAATTCTAATAGAAAAGGGGTAAATTTAGGAGTAGCACCAGCAAATTTTTGTTTGTGAATAAAGAATTTAGCGCAAATAATGATAAAATTCATTAGGTGTTCAAGAGCACGATCTTTAGGATAATCGAAGTAATTTTGTGGAATCTTTTCAGTGAAGCAATTGCGAACTAGTGATGTCATACGCGTTGCTATGTTACAGATAAAGGAGCAGAAAGTTGTTGTGGACGAACTCTCCAATCTGAGGAAAAACAGGGTGAGTAAAGTAGTTTTTATGAGAAATACTATCAAGGCTTTAATCATTAATAATATCAACCTTGCAGTAGATGGTTCTCCTAAACCTAAGGTTGGGGGTTTTAACCCCAGCTCTGCCACTTGCTTAAGTATCCTTAAGACAACACACTGAACCCCCACGTTGCCCTAAATATGTTCTCAAGATGTCAATGTAAAAAAACATACTGTACATAGTTAGCATAAGTGTGTATGTGTGCATAATGTTTTTTAAGCACACAGATTTATATAAAGCACACTATGAGTGCGAATGGGTAAATTAAAAACTGTTAAACCTAGACAAAGCTTAAAGTGACGCTGACCAGTTGATCTTAATGTGTTGTTAAAGGTATCCCTATAAAGTAAAACTGAGGAAAAGCCCTATTGTTTTTGAAGTAAAAGCTTTGTCCATTTTGTCAATTTTTTTTATTATTATTGTGCATGCATTTTTTTGTAATGTATTATCTTTTTTCTTATTCAGAAAGTCTACACCCAGCAGAGAAATAGTAACATATTCTTCCTGGCCGACAGAAATGTTACACTGGGGACATGCAAAAGTAAGATGAATTGTTAAATTGAGTGGAACATATACTGTTACCCATCTGTACTGACTGTCTAAAATTATGCAGCAGGTGAGCATAATAGATGTCATTTTCTTTTTACAGAGGAACTGGATGATATGAAAAAGGTGCTGCAGGACATGTAAAACCGCAACATGTGTGGCATATTCTGTCTGCTGAGTATGTCATCTGCTCATCATGAGTATGATAAAACTGTTTATGAATATCTCAAAAGAACGAGGGCCTAACTCTTGCCAAGATCTTACAGTATCAGGCACAAATTCCTGCTATCGATGCTTATTTTCTGCCCATGTTCTTCATATGAGGGGTCTCCTTACCCCTCAACCAGTTCAGGACAATGCTGGAAACATCCTGATGTGGAATGGAGAGATTTTTGGAGGGCTGTCAGTTTTGCCAGAGGATAATGACTCAGCTGTTGTCTCCCAGAAGTTGTCATCCTGCACCAGCCCTTCAGAGATTATTACTGTCCTGTCTGCTATACAGGGTCCATGGGGATTTGTTTACTACCAGAAGGCTGGAGACTACCTCTGGTTTGGCAGGGACTTCTTTGGTAGACGGAGCTTGCTTTGGAAATTTGATGAAGAAATCAGTTGCCTTGACGCTGACTTCTGTGGCAGCCCAGATTTCTGCACCTGAGCAGTCGAACTGCTGGAAAGAAATTCCAGCAGTTGGTGTGTACAGGGTTGATCTCAAAGGCATTTGCAGGTGCTGGTTCTGTGTCATTTGAGATTTTCCCCTGGGCTCATGCTGGAAATGATGCTGTCTCTCCTTGCATTGAGAATATACTGGAGTCCTTCCCCAGCAGCTGCAATGCTGTGATGAACCAAGAAGGCATTACACTCACCTCACCTGTGCTTCCTCTAAATATGTCCATACCAAAGTCCATAGATAAGACAGAAATCCATCCTGATGCACATTTATCTGCCAATGATCTAGAGGAGTTGTTGGCATGCAGAGAGAAAACTGATAAAGTGAACCATCTAATCAAAGTCCTTAGTGAGGCAGTGAGGCGACGAGTTCAGTCTCTGCCTTTAAAGGCACAAGAAAATTCACCTTTTACTAACAGCTATGCTAGCATTGCTATACTTTTTTCAGGAGGTATTGATTCAATGATTCTGGCTGCCTTAGCTGACCGTCACATACCTGCTCATCAGCCAATAGACCTCCTGAATGTAGCATTTCAACAACAGGAGCCTAAAAAGCAGAAAGAGTCTGCAAAGAAACTCAAGAAGCACAAAAAGAAACTCCAAGACTCCAAGACTGATCATGCTGGTTCCCAAACATTCAATCCATTTGATGTTCCAGACAGACTTACAGGAAAAGCTGGTCTCAAGGAATTACAGAGCTTGGATCCTGAAAGACAATGGAATTTTGTTGAAATCAATGTAACACAGGAGGAGCTGCAAAACATGCGGCAGGAGCGCATTTGCCATTTAGTGCATCCACTAAATACAGTACTGGATGATAGTATTGGATGCGCAGTGTGGTTTGCTGCAAGAGGGAGCGGGGTCATCACTGAGGACGGCGACCAGAGGCCCTTCACATCATCTGCTAAGGTGAAGTATAACCATCAAACTTTGGACTCTGCACTCCAGGAAAACAACTTTGTGAACTCTGCTTAAACAATGTGGGATCTATACGATGCCACGTGACTGTCCTTTAGGCTGTTGCTGTGTTGAGTACTTAATAGATAAAAAGAAATCATAGAAGTTGTTTATGTATGATGTATTGGAAATTTATTGTTTTTTTGTTCAGTGAAATAGAAACTAGATTATTTGTCAATCTCCAGCAGCCACACTGATATTTGTTTCTGTGTTTTTAATTCAATGACTGCAGGTAATCCTGACTGGAATTGGAGCAGATGAGCAGCTAGCAGGTTACTCCAGGCACAGAGTACGATTTAAAATGACTGGACTCGAAGGACTGATTCAGGAGCTAGCCATGGAGCTGGGCAGGATATCCTCCAGGAATTTAGGCAGAGATGACAGAGTGATAGGAGACCATGGGAAGGAAGCTAGGTGGGTGTGGAACCTGTTTTAAAATACCAGAGTTCCAAGTTGCCTCTTGAAATTAGAATTTGTAAAAAAAGGTTTTAAAAATTTATAAAGACGTTTAAATTTTGTAGTTGTTGGTCCAATGTTGACTGTTTATTTTGCTACCACCTGCTGTCATTTTGGAAAATGGCATGATGCCTGTGTTGAAATTGAGAACTATCATGGCTATATGTCAAAAAATGTAAACAAAAAGGGGAACTGTCTGTGCAAAAATGTCTTGACACTATGTACACACAATCCCTTCATTGTAGGGCCTACAATATTAGATTTAAAGAAAAAAACTAACAGTGTTTTTTTTTTTTCAGATTTACATTTGTATTGAGCAAATTGCTTTTGTTTTAGCTATGGAACATTTTGAACCCCTGAAACAGTAGTAGCTAAAATGGACTGAGCTGCTGCTGTTGTCTTTTTTAAAGCTAACGTTCATGCTTGCCAGAGTGACCACAGTCTGAATGTAAACATGCAGTACTGAAACCTGATGCATGTGGCACAGAGGTGCTGCAATCCATCAATCTACCTCAATACTTTGATTTAATTGATAAACAGTCCAATAGTATCAATACTAAATTAAAATATTGATGAGGCATCAATACATCTAATCCCCACCAATACATGTTCTCAAGTGGCCTTTTGTAGTGTATTTTTTTAGTAAAGGAACAGGTCCTTTTTTTTCCCCATGTAACTGTCTGGTTGAATCAAAATGTGAAATAACATTCTAGGTTCTTTCGGTCAAATGATATGAATAGAAGCGCTTTTGTTCACTCAACACATGATACTGTCTCATACTCATCATTAGCTCCTGAATTGAATCAAAATTGTATAGCGCTAATATCAACAAACTTCAAGTCATATTCCAGTCAATTGTTGCATTATATTGCAATAAAACTTATTTACACTTCTAGTGGCACGCGGATGTCATTGAGTTAGCTACATCCACTTCATCCATGCACTATGTTCAGAAAAAAAAACTGACAGACATAATCTTAAACCTGTGAGAGACAGCTTTGATCTTGGAGCAGACTACAAATCTATTAACTAAGACCACATGTGAAGGTGGTCTTTGCTGCATGTAAACTTGAGTGGAAAACATGGGAAAATTTGACTTTAAAGCCTAGGTCCTTCAGCATCTGCTGCCAGATGTTGTTAGTTTCACAGATTGTAGTTCTAGATTGTAGTCATCTGTTGGGACAGAATAATCAGACAGTGACTCAAAAGAAACTGAACAAACTGATAAAGAATACTGGCTCTGTCCTGGGGCTGCTATGGATGCCATGCTAGCTTTCAGAGAGCCAGAAGTGACCATCTTTGAGTGATAAGGTGGAGCTGGAAAAGGATCTTTGAAAGCCGAATGGACTTTGTGTTTCTTTGAGGATTTGTGTCTCTTGAATTATACTTTTGAAAGGACCACCAACACATCAAAAGTAAAAAAAAAAAAAATTAAAAAAAAACAAATGCACCTTTCATGCACCAGGGGTCCATACTGAACATTTCATTCAGCTGTAGGTTATCTATGTAACATAACCACACAGTTGAGTCTGAGTCAAAAAGACAGTAATGAAAGAAAAAAAAAAATACTGCCTTTGTATTTCATAAGAGAAGTTGAAATGTTTTAAATGAAAGTTCACTGGAGGCAGTGATTAGCAGTACGGGTACTTGTGCATCTGATTCTCATCTAACAACAAATGGGTTTCCCCATCATTTATACAGTTGATTCTTTTTCCTAAGAAGTGTAAGAATTACAGGATTTTAAGTCATTTTGCAACTATGTTTTTCTTCTTAAAGTCATAAGCACAATTCATTTTAACACTTAAGTAGTTACGCATACACAGGTGGTCTTCACTTTGACATCTCTGTTGTTGGGTTTCTGCCTGTGTTTGAAGTGTCTAAGATGAGTTTAAATATTCATTGCTGTTGTTTAAACATAATGGAAGCATAAGCCAGAACACAGGTGTGAACCAGTTAGCTAGAGGATTTGTTTTCCTTTTTTTATATAAAGGTGCAGTTGGGACAGATTGTTGGTGGAATATCCAGCAATATTTCACAATTAAGAACACAAGTGAAATTCCTTCATTTCGACTCTTCAGGATCTGATTATATTCTTTCTGTACCCTTTCTGCAGGTTTCCCTACTTGGATGAGGATGTGGTGAGCTACTTGAATTCCCTGCCTGTGTGGGAAAAGGCTGACCTGTCGCTCCCACGAGGTGTCGGAGAGAAACTCCTCCTGAGGTTGACAGCGAAGCAGCTCGGCCTCGGTCAGTCAGCTGTCCTTCCCAAAAGAGCCATGCAGTTTGGCTCTCGCATTGCAAAGATGGAGGACAGCCGTGAAAAGGCTTCTGACAAATGCTTAAGACTCATCACTGGGTAGATCATAAATGTAATTTTATTAGAAAATATACATTTTGAAAAAATGATGTGGTTGCATTTAAAGGCTTCTTGGTAGTCACAGTTCACAAGTTACACATGTTTTTTAAACATTCAAAACATTGGTCAAAATTTCATTAATTTCTGTGTATGGATAATTTTGAATATCATAATAAAAGTTTGACTACTAATATTTCTTTAAAGCATGTAAGACTTGACATCTTTAAGTTTTTCTTTGAAGTAAAGGTCACATTCAATGTAGGAAGGCAAGTTTCCAACATCAAAACGTCCAGATATTGGATGAATGTAAACTGGCTTCCTAAGAGAAAAAGAGAAACATTTTAAGCTAACAAACTCATTAATAATTAGACTATTTTCAAATGGTCTTATGTATACGAAAGATATTTGAATCCTAATAATGATTTGTTGATTTACTTTCCTGTTGTGAAAGCAGGATAGATAATTATTCTGATTTAAAACCAGATCGTAAACTCTCAAGCAGCAGAAATTACCTTGGAATGAGCCAAGACAGAAGGTTTCCTGGAGCATCTTTCTCTTCAATGGGAGCATCCTGTGGATATGAAATAAGCTGTGCATTATTATTTTTTATCTTTTATCTAAATTCATGGCCCACGTAGTTTATTTACCTTCTTTTCCTCTAGGAAAGCATCCAAAAGAGGAAGGGTCTTCTTTGAGAGCACATAGAAACAAGGGCACTAAAAAATAAAAAGAAAAGGAAAAAAAAAGAAACTTGATTGAAAAGAAACTTCACATGTGGATGTGTATTACAGCAATTAACACATTTCACACAAAGTGAGGTTGGTGCCTTCACTGAACAGTTGCTGTTTAAATAGAGAGGCTGAATGGACAGTTCAAAGTTGATGCTCCACTTATATACCCTAAGCTGTCGATATAGGTAGTCATGGAGACAAACTGGAACTTGTGTGTTGGTGTGAGAGCCAGTTACAACAGAACACACCACTGTCAACAACCGTAGTGTGACCACTTTGCTGATTTGGCGATGCTGGCTTGCAGACACTAATACGGTACTGATCTATCTGTAGCTCAGTGTGTTCTGTATGAATAACCAAGAAGTAATAGTTTAAAGAGGACATCTTTTTTTTGCACTGGTAAAGGGTTTATGATTATATGGAAAGTAACTGATCATTTAAGAGATCAGCTCCTACGTGATTTGTATCTGGTATTATCATGAACTTACTGCTCTCCTGGACTTGGTATCTGAAGGAAGAGGTTTCTCTTTCATAGAGAGGACACGAAGAGCATCATCTACTTCCAGTATGCCATATTTCTGGGTTTCTAAGGAGATGCAAGCACAGTATTAACATACTGATTGTTAACAACAGGACAAAACCTCCTAAGAGCTTTTCTCTTAGTGTCGCTGTTTGAAAGAATTGACCTTCATCTCTGCACTGGTATGAGAGCACCACACAGCTGTCTTCACACTTTGCTTGCACATCTGTGAACCTCTCTTTAACTTTCCCCAGACTAAAATCTTCTTTGAAGAGGGTGTCCCTGTTAAGGGTGCACAGATTTATATATATATATATATCAATTAAAACAGATAATGAAAAAAAGATTACATTTTAAACTTGATACTCTTAAGGTTAACAACAGAAATTCACCCTCCAATGACTACAACATGGTCTTTAATGGTAAAGTGCTGAACTGCGAGCTGGAGGCAGGCCACAGCGCCAAGACGCTCCTGGCGGAGCAAAGACACGAGTATGAACGTCAGTATTAATGTTAACAAATCTTGTTTTCTTTCTCAAGCATGGAATAAGACATGCACTACTTGTAAATCATGTATTTACATCATTGCTCCTTGTCTGGTCACTGAGAATCTTGACGTTTGGGAAATGTGCAGCCCATTCTTCAAAAGCAGCCCGGTAAAGAGCATTGGTCTGCACAGAAAGTTAGAGGAGATTTGACTGAGAATATGACACTTTATATAGCGTTTATGTCAGGTGTATACATGCCACCCTGACAGCTTGAGGAAGTGAAGATTACAATGCTTTCCTTTGTGATTACGTTGTACATTTGTACTTACAACGACATAAACGCAATCCACTATTTCGGAGTTGGTCAGAGCCTGGACCCAGTGTGATATCAGCGCGCAGTGTCCCACTGGCAGAAGCGGCTTCGCAACACCGACCAGGTGAGCGAACTTCCCGCTGCAGTCGGAAGCAACATCCCTCTGGAGTCTGGTTCCGTACCCGGCGGCAAGAATTATGGCCTTCATTTAAATTGAAGCAGATAAAGCGCCACAAAGTTGTTAGGAATATTATCAGGTTGAGGTATTATTGTACCAATGACACGTCATGAAACTTTTAAAAGCGGTTAACAAAGGCAGGCACGGTCTAATACAATGTCCACCAGGTACTGTAATCTCGCGATATTAGCTCTGTTTGGCCACGCGAGATCAGCTCCGTGACCTTTGCTGCCATATCGAAAAAAACAAAAAAAACAAACAAACAAGGGGTTAACAAAATAACTTAACTCAATAGTTGTGATTTATGGGTTGATTATTAATACTTTAAAGCAATTACACAACCACACATACAGTTGTCAAAAAAATAACATTTTATGTCACACAGCTACTAATGATATTGTACATACAGCTGATCCCATCTGAATGTCTTCTGTAATCAAAGACGGCTAACCAGGATGTTCATTCAGATTTATGATAATAGGAAAAGATGTGAATAGAGTCAGAGTTGATGTTAAACCAATGACTTCATTTATTTTTCAACTCAATATGACATGAAGACATATGGACAGCTTTCATACACAAATATATTCAGCATTTTTCTGCAAAATCTAAAAAAAAAATTTTTTTTAACTTGAAAAACTGATTTTCAGAAGGAATAAATGTTAACTTGTTTTCAGTGCATCCTTATTCCATATTCTCGTCGCCACTTCCAGCCTCAGGTTCTGTGATGTCATCTTCATTGTCTTTGACTGGCTCTTGGGGGTTTGATACTTCAGGCTGAGACTGCTCCATTGGTTCATCAGCTGGCTCTGAATGAGCTTGCGGTGTTTCAGCTGCGTTTTCTAAATCCACCTAAAGAAAGGTAGAAACAAAAGTTAAACTTAAAAAAAAAATTAAATTTAGTTATGGGAGTCCGAGCACACTGACTAATCATCCTGCCTTTGGCAACAGGAAAAGAGTTGGTTGTTTTGGTAGGTATTATATTTAAAATAAATAAAGAAAGAAACAAAGCTGTATATGTAAGCTGATTGTGGTATATAGAGGGTATAATTCTCAACTAGTTTTCATACTCTGAAGTGGATGACATGTTCAGATGATCATGCTACTCCAAAAGAGTAAGAAGTACGCAGACCTTTCAAGAGGTGTAATTGCCAAAGTCCAAGCAGATATGACACAGAAAGGATCTACTGGGTTTCATTTTTATGATTCCAAAAAACATCATGTTACCTGTGAAATACTATCATCATTTTCTTCCTGTATCACTGGATCAGCCTCCTCTTGCTCCATTGGTTTCATAATGACTGGCTCTGGTTGGACAGGTATATCTAGCTCGTTCTGTGCTGAGATTTGAGTCTCTTCCACAACTGAGATGATTGGAGCAGATTCCATCTATAAGATCAGAGAAAATTAATTCACAGAAAACCCAAGAACTTACTGCAAGGCATGAACTAATAGTTTAAGAGAAATGATCGAGCAGTGCTTCAAACATATCTTTTAAAAAATTAATGTGAAGTCAAAAAACTCAATATACTTGTCACATCATACAAAAAAAAAAAAAAAAAGATGTTTGTACTACTTTCATCAGGTACCTCTCTCTCTACGACTTGCTCCACTGGCTTTGGCTCTGGTTTTTTATCAGCTTCCAGGACCATCATTATGGAGGAAGGTATGTGAGCTTGCTGTTTTAAAGAAAAATGCAATTTTGAGGAAATTCCCAGAAAAATATCATGTTAAAAAGAAATCAGGTCACATAGCAACAGCTCCAACCTGATGAGGAGTGAAAGAGTGGACGTGCTGCAGAAGAGGTGCCCTCAATTCCGGACAGCGTTCAAACACGCTTGTCAGCTGTGCCGGCGGGCAGTTGAAGGAGCACACTGTACGACTGAGGCTTTGTCCTCTGACAGCACTTCACAAATCCTTCCCACACCTTGGGATACTTCCACACCTGGAGGACAAAATGGCAACTACTTAATAACAGCAAATGTTAAGAAGTTGTGTAAAAAAAAAAAAAAAAAAAATTAAAAATAAACCCTTGCGGACGATTACAGCTAAATTTTCAGTACGTTTTTATTTGATGATCTGTACTGAATCAGTTAGCAGACAGAAACAAGCTTTAATGTACTTAAACGAAAGACAAAAATACACCATTATCTGTATTACTGTTTGCTTGTTTGGTGCTAACCTGCTTGACAATGAGGCGGGACAGGATGTTCATTACAAATCCAACCAGTCGGGGATACATGGTGAGAGACTGGATGACGGTACGCATGAGCAGCATGGGGAGAGGATTCTGCTCCATCAGCTGCTGCATCACCACTGCCAAAACTTCTGATGTGTACACATTCTTCTCCCCAAAGCATAGGTTGGTAGCTGTTGTACAAACACTTTCAACATCCTCATCGCCAACACTTGTACACACAACAGAGACTCCAACATCTTAGATAAATTTTAATTCAAGGCTTTGGTTTAACGCTTCATTTCTGAACACTGACCTTTTATGATGGACTTCATATCACATTTGGCTGAGTCGATATTATGTAAGGCAATGAGCAGGTCTCCTGGGGTGAGAGGCGACACAGATGAACTTCCCTCACCTGCAAACAGACACAGAAATCAGAATATGTCACCCTTTAAAACAATAATACTTAGATGCTGATGACAAATCTAATCCTTTAAATTTAGCTTTATTTATAATAATTTGAGGAAATAACGAAGTTAAATAAGACTAGTTTCTTAAATAAAAAGAAAACAACTCATTTTATTTGAAAATTTCTTAATTAAAATACAAACTAAAATCTATTTCTCAGTATGAACTAAAACATTTACAGAAATATTTGTTTAAATAAAGTATGTATTTGTGTGCCCAGATGGATAGATGGATCGCTAGATGACTCATACTGTGCTGAGTTCCTAAGAGTCTGTTGAAGACTTCTTTGACAACAATTGGGTTAAGTTTGATGAGCTTCGGAAGGGCCTGGATGACTTCATTCTGAAGAGAAAAATGAACCAAAAGGGTAAGAAAAATTACAGTAAATGGATCCTGACAAATTCAGTGATTATTATTGGGAATATTACCTTTTCTAGACCATTGATGACAGGGATGAGGAAGCGAACATCCGGCACTCGTTTGTGGTAAAGGTCTCGCACCCTCTCCACCAGCTCTGGTGATGGAGGCACTGTACGGAGGAAAGGAACATTCATATCACGCATCAACACTTGCTTTCTTGTATTGTGCAGGAGAATTACATAATGTACAAGTGAATTAATTCATTACTCAAATTTCTGTTCAGCCAAATCCGTTCTGATTGACCCACACACCATCTATACAGATGAAAAGTGATTTGCTTCATTAGTTTGTTTCCTTACCTTTATCAGTCAAAATGTGAAGGCAGCGAGTAACCAGAGTTTCTGCTCCTTTGGGGCAGTTTTCAACCAACAGCAGTAACTCAGGAGAGTTCATCCCCATTCCACGGATCTATGAAAGGTTTAGAAAGCATGCGAGTACTATGCAAAAGGTGGTTTGCTCATTTTAAGAACCCTCAGTTTCTTAATTTGGAGGAGCAATTCAAACTTTAAACACAAATTACTTTATGAAATTGTAATAGTGCTTTTTTTTCTACAAATGCAGAAATTAAACACTAGTCTGCAGACTAGCAGGTGACAGCCATCTAGACATGGTGGTTTTCATCCTGCCTAGTGATATGCATCACCATTTCCAATAAAACTCATAGAGGGGCTGTGTCCCCACCCTCTCCAAAAAGTCCTAAGGAAGTTGTTTGTGAACAAAAACATTAAAAAGATGACTGAGTTGTATTTTAAATGCAAATGATTAACTTGAGCCCTACAAGAAGATAAAAAGGTAACATTCTGTAATAGAAAAATTAATAGGATGAAGAGCAAGTAGTGTCTTACAGGCTGCTCTATGGCTCGGAGAACACTGCGTTTGATGTCAGCAATGGCTTCGGTGTAGACAGAAGCAAGCTCGTGGACCAGCCGATGGTTCAGGGGAAGCAGGGACAAATAGAGGAACAGACACTGTCTCACCGTCTCTTCAGTCCAAGGGGCAGCAACCTCTGGGACAACAAACAAGTTTTAATGCAGAGATGTTCAGCTGTACTTTTTAAAGTTAATGTTGCAACAGTAGATTCAGTTATGTCATACTAAGTTGTATCACTTCAGAGTATGTCAAAAATGCAATACAAACCTGTATCCTTGTCAGCCCAAAGAGCAGAGATGGAGGGTTGGGGTGAACCAGAAGCTGCATGTAGTTTAATGCAAACTTCTCTATGTAGTCCCTGAGTTGGTCTTTCTCATACATGCGCTTCAGAAAACCCAAGGCAGTGGTGCGTACCTGAAATAAAACGGTTGTTTTAGTATGAATGACCACAGACATCTCAACTTAATCTCTTCAGCAATCTGGGGAAATGCAAGGTTACCTTCTCTTTCTCGTGCGAGCTCAAATCCAGAAGTACATGCAGATATTGAAACTGCCTGGAGGGGCGTTTGATGATGAGCTCTTTTAGAGTTGTCATGCCCAAATACACCCGAGACTAAAAATAAAAAGTAACTGGTTAACAGACTGTTGAGTGGACATGTTCAGAATTAGCACCAGCTGAGAAGCTGTGGTTTCATTACCTCGTCCTCACAATACCGCCGTATTACTTCCAAAGCTGATTCTGTTATAATGGGCGCCTCCAGTACCAGCTTGGTGAAAAGTCTGGAAGAGGGATTACAGGACACATGATTACCTGTCTATGCATCTTAACAAATAATGTGAATAGTCATGACTTGGTGCTGAATATCTTGTCTCACCCATCCCTCTGCTCTGGTTTCTCCTGCAGGCCTGACAGTAGGGTGTAGAGACAGTGGTCATAGCTCTCCAGCAGCCCTGACGGCAGCTGGCTGAGGTAGGTGTTGTACTCTTGATAGAGAAGGGAAAATGCCAGGTCGCTCCTTGCCCTGATATCATCCAGAATAAATTCTAGCACATCTTCTTTCATCATTCCTTCAAACTGCGTTACAAGCCTGGAGAGGAGTTTCACTCTGACCTGCCCAGAGGATTTAATGATATTACACTTGAATTGCAATACTTGTTTTCTTACCTGGCACTTGTTCTTACCAGGCCCATAGTGTCATGAATAGATGTACCATCATTTAGATTACTCACATGGGACATTCCACTTTGCGCAATTGCTCTCTCTGAATGCAGAATGCGCTTCACTGATTTTGAAGTCAATTGCTCAATCTGGGTCTCAGATAAAGGCGGGACAACATCTGATAAGCGAAACACTTTTTTTCTCCCACTTGCCCCTGCCATTCTGGGAAAGGATAAAAAAAACATACAGGGTACTGAATGTGATCTACAATAATAACTGTACCATGTTTATGAGTATCAGAACCCACTTGGTTTGAGAAGAGGGAAGGATGGGCTCAGGAAGTCTTTTGACTGCAGTGGGAGTTTCTGTGGGAGGCTTCTCAGCGTAGCCTCCCACTACAGAAATGGCTTGGCCCATCATCACAGGCGGAACTTTACGCTTGATGAGAATGTCTTTAGCAGCACCGTCGTCATCATCATTTTGTTCCCCTTTGCCTGCTTCATCCTCTCTTGCTTTGCACTGTTCAAGGCCTAAATTATAAAGTATCAAACACAGACATTTTTATTAAGAGCTATAAGAGTCATAATCAGTACTTGAATTAACAGACAAAATATATTCACATATTTTAGGCATTGCTAACAAGTTCCCTGCTTATTTGTTAAATAGTGTGCAAGTCCATTTGTGTCTACAAAAGAAGGATGTTGCAGTTTTCGCATCCACATACATAAAGCTCCCACTTCAAGGCTTTTTGTGGTGCATGCTTTTGCAACTAACCTGGACCGATCCCAGCTGCAGTCATCTGAGTGGCCATCAGCCGGGCTAGATGTTTAATTTGGGCATCAGTGCCTGCTGATTCAACAGGTGTGTATGTGGCCTGAAAAGATGCTGGCATGACATCAGGCAGATACACCATGCTGATGAGCACCTAAGCATTGACACAGAGGTAATGAGGTGAGCTTTAAGGGCAGAGTTGAAAGTGAAGGGGAACATAATGGAAAGGTCTCAGCTGCTCACCAGGTTGGCTACGTTCTCAGGGGTCAGCAGTGGATGCAGAAACTCAGCCGTGAGGTCAATGGCAGACTGTGCGACTGGAACAACAACTTGTTTGGGAGCTGAGAGGGGTGCTGGCTCTTCTTTGTCCTCATCATCTTCCATAAGAGTTGGCTCTGAAGGCAGGGTAACATGCCTGATTAATAGTGTGTTTACAATGACTACCTGCAGGTCTTTTAGGACTAAAAGGAAGTCTAGAGTTAGATTTGTGACTTATTAAAAGATTTTGATGATGTCACTGATTGAACTAGAGTCCTCAAATCAATGGAAATTACAAAAAATGTGTCTTAGATGGTATTAAATACCAAAAACATGCAACATGTTGTCATAATACAAATTTCTAAAAACTGAAAAATGATTTAATATTTTCCTTCAATTTTCATAGTCTCATGACTATGTACATCAAATCATACAGACTGATTCTTCATGGTCAGCGACTCACCCATTTTGACCTTTTTTCCCTCCGTGTACTGTTCGTAACGTGGCCTTTTGCGCTGCTCACGCGGCACAGGTGTGTATCGGGCTATCTCGCTCTGCGGCATTCCCAGGTCCAGCAGCAGAGTGCTGATTTGACCCTGGAACTCCACGCTGCATGGATGCTTGAGAACTGCTACCAAGTGCAGCTTCAGATTCTTTCGAACACTGCTGACCTGAGACTTGGCCAGAGTAGGTGGTAGGTTTGCTAAAGATAAAGAGATAAAAAAAGAAATATATACTCTTATTTAAACAATCATCACTAGGGTTGCACAAAGCAATATATAGGCGTCTTTTTTCCTTTCAGCTTTTCCCTTCAGGGGTTCGCCACAGTATTTGCAATCATTGCAATAAGTTCCTCCTCTAACTCTGTAGGAGATGTTATAAAAGAGCATGAAGATATTAGTGTAGATTTCACTGTCTGCAGTTAATATTGTCAGAAAGACACTGAAACAACATACTGCAGTAGTCACTGATTACAAGTAATACAAATCACAATTTTCAACAAGATCTCATTTCATGTTTTCCTAATTTTGCGCAACTCCAATCTTTGCAGACATTTAGAGTATAAAAACCTTTAACAATAGTGTAAGACTCTGATTGGTAGAGAAGCACGCACCATGCAGTGTTTCATATGCCTGCACCACTTCTGACATGAACATAGGGTCTCTGACGAGCGATAGTGGCCAGGGATCCTAGTGCTGTGGTGAGGTTAATGCTGGATATAGCTGGATGGACCATGAACTTCAAGAGCTTCTCCAGGGCAGTCTTTCCCTCCTCACACAAAGCATCTGTTGATTACACAGCACAGTAGAGAAAAGGTACTTTTTTTTTTTTTTTAATGTTAGCACTGTACACAAAATTATTATAGCACCCTATTTTCTCTCAATAACAGTACAAAATGCCTACCATAGCGAATGTATGAATGATCCTTGGGAACCTTGTCTAGACTGATATCCCCTTCTTGTCGTTTGGGAACGTCGGACTCAGATGTCCGTGGTGAAAGAGTGATGATCAATGATTCTGTAAACTTGATGGCATGAGTGCGAACACCATCATTCTCAGAGTCCAGCAAGGCCAGAACATCACCTTTCATTTGTGTGACTAAATCCCAGCATGCCTCCTGCATCTCTGAGACCGCTTTGGAGCGGACCAACCACTGACAGGAAAGAAACAGGAGAGATTCATAAAGAAAACCAGAAAGGTGTCTGAATTTAAAAAGACGGTAAAGTTGTGAAAAACAATATTGTATAAATGCAGCTGGTGACTCTACTGGTGACTTTACAGTAGATACCTGCAGTGAAACTTTGTACAGCTGAGTGAGTGTGAGGATAGCTTTCTTCACCACATTCACACTGTCATCTTTCAGCAACATATTCAGGTTGGCAATGAGTCTGAGGAGGAGCTCATTGTCCCTTTTACTGATCGTGACATAAGCAAGCAAGAGATTGAGAAAGTTTAATGGCTGATTAATGTTTTTCCCCAAAATATAAAACTTTGGCAAGAAGTCTTAGCTGTTGAAAACTCACCATGCTTCCTCAATAAATCCAATGACAAATTTTCTCACTTCAATAGACTTGTCCGTCTGGAAAGCAATTATCTCCTGCAGAGTACAAAATTAGGTGGATTATGGATCACACATGAATTTCTAAGATTTGCGTATTTCAACAAATTTCAATTTGACACTTTGAGTGTATGCAAGTCTACTCACATCCAAAAAATTGTCAAGAAGAGATGGATCCTTGTTAATGATAAGCTCCTGAACCTGAAGAGGGAATAAATTCAGTGATAATAGCCTACATATTCCTTTATTGGTAGACTATTATAATATAAATACAAGTAGCGATAAAAGAGAAAACCCCAGGGCAGATTAAACTAAAATTAAAAAAAAAAAAAATGCAATCAATACAAACTTTTAGAAGACTTAAAACTACTATTACATTTGTCCAAAAATTAATAATTAAATCACAGATTAGAAATGCATCAACTATTTAAGAAGCAGCTCTCAATAACATGTGATGTTCACAAGAGTAAAACTGACAGTCAAAAAAAAAACAAAACTAAATTAATTAAAAGAAAATTCTGGACTCCCAACCTGTTTGAGAACATTTAGCTTTTCATCTGTGGTCATCAGAGCAGCCTGATTCAGAAGTTCCACAACCTGAAAGGAGAATGCAAACTAAATGAACCCTCTCAAAGGGAACTTGATCTGACAATAACAACATGAGTGGCTGTTCACTAAGCCATACAATTATGAACTTAACATTCTAGAAAATACAGTCTTACATGTAAGGAGAATGTTTTTTTTGCAAGAAGTTATCCAGATACTACACACAAACCTTTTCACTGGTGGTCATATCGACACTGGGAGTTCCCTCCTCATTCGAGGAAAGCTCCATGTTGTTGCTTTTTGTATTTCACTATGCAGATAACATGTTCTTCAGAAATCCTAGAAGTACTGGGCTTCTGTAAACATAAAACCACAGTAATGTAGGATGTTACAGCGCGCTAACCTCCTGCTAACCGCAATGCTAAACTGATGAGCTGCTTTGTTGTTACAAATATATAAGTTACCGCTATGTAGCGCTGAGTACACTCTACATTTCTGATCAAGAAACTGTTTCATGTGCACTACGTAAAAAAAAAAAAAAAACTTACTAAAGGTGCAAATTTGATTATTCGGTTAGATTTGTTAGCATACAAAAGAAGCTCCCATGTTTGATAGAACGATGACGCAGTTCTTCTTTTATTATTTCAGGCACATAGAAGCCACAGCGACACCTGCTGGAGAAATCCGCGCCTCTCCTAAACAAAGCAACATTCATCCCTCCATCATCTATCCATCAGTCCATACCTTTGGCAAACATAAACAAAACATGTCTTGTGCTCTAGCCTTAATTAACTGTCGATACGGTCAATTTCACTTTTATACAAGAAGGTTAATAAATTGTTTTGTTGTCTTGGATTTTTAGAGGTCAGCAGCTAAAGATTAAAAATAAGGAAAGCAAAGAGGAGGAAGCTTACAGATTTCTTCAAAAGGTGAGCAGCAAACAACATATCTGTTAAAATGTTAATTTAAGGTACTGTACCAGTAGCCTGGTTAGACCATATCACAGGTCTGGGGACCCTCCTATTCTAAATCCCGTAAGGGAGTGTGGTTTACCTAAACCATAGCCAATTCATGCATTTTCATTCACAAGTTCTCTGAAATGTTTTACTTAGCCTATGCCAGCAAAAAGTAAACTTTTCTGTGTGTGGGCTGCATACTGAATATATAAACCATAAAATCTTGACAAAGTTGCTCTATGGCACCTTTCTCTCCCAATGTTCCTCTTGCGGATACAGAGTTGAGCCGAACAGAGGAGAGACTGGACAGGAGACAGGAGCAGAGAAAGCTGTTTTGGAGGGCAGAGGAACAGAGGAAGATGTGCCGATGAGAGGAGCAGAGGAGAGAATAATAGGAGCTACAAGGGAGAACTTACCTGACTGCTGGAAGAGAGACCAGTTTGAATATTTCACTAAGGCCTATCCTTTTCTTGTAGTAAAAGATAAATAGCTGGGATGCAAAACATGCAAATAACCAATCCCAATTTAACCCCTGAGTCCATCCACCATCTATGGCTGCTTAACCCTATACAAGGTCACGGGGATCTGCTGGAGCCTATTCCAGCTCTCTCCGGGCGAAAGTCAGGGGTACACCCTGGACAGGTCGCCAGTCCATCGCAGGGGCACATTTAGACAAACAACCACACACATTCACAATCACTTCTACGGGAAATTTAGAACCACCGATTAACCTAACATTCATGTCTTTGGACTGTAGGAGGAAGCCCACGCGAGCACGGGGAAAACATGCAAACTCCACACAGAAAGGCCCCTACCGAGGTTGGAAAGCAACATACAGATTATTTAGTATATAAATATAGTATATTCATAAATAAATATAAATGTAAATTTAAATATGATGAACACAAAATTATTGTTCTCTTTTTTTGTGTCACACACACATCTTGTGAATAGTCAATTTTAAATTCCTTCTAGTTCACCAAGATCTTTTTATTTAAGTGAAAAACCTATATTTGAAAGCATAGAGTAGGCAAAAATTCTTATTTCTCTGCAAATGGTTCAGAATATTTTAATGTAGAATGATATCATCCACTTTAGAAAAAACAGACAAAAAAGAAACAGCTGAATATCTGTTTGAGAATATCAATGTACTTTGATTAAGAACTTAATTTGTCCTTTGTACACTTAAAAACAGTCTGGGCTCATAAGAATTCATGCATGAAGAGTCAAATTTGAAGGAGCAAAAATAACAATAAAATGAATATAAATTCAATTTAAAAAGTGTGTGTGTGGTGGAGGGGGGGGGGTCGTGTTATGAAAAATGGAGAGAATAAATGCACATTATTCACAAAATAAAAATAAACTTACCACGAGGTTAAAAATTACTGGACATGTATTGGTAATTATTCCACTTGAAGATTTATATTACAAATGAATGATCAGTATTCCACTTGGAAGGTAAGTATTTTAGTTTTAAACTAATGCACGTGAAAAGAGGGAACATTGCACATAAAATATTAATTTTTTCATATGCAGTGTTCCCTTTTGCATGTGGAATAGTTAAAACAAGAATATTGTGCACGAAAGTATAATATTGCACACTGAAAACTGAAGACTTACACATGGAATAAGGTAGCTCTTGCTTTGTAGTCAGTTCTATAGGCTTATAATCTCATATGGACCTCGGATTCTTGATGTCATCCAGTCAAATTTCAAATCTAACTCTCCAGCTCCAACCCTCTTATTAAAATACAATTCGTTCAGGCTTTCCAGCCAACATGATTCAGTACAAGGAAGCTTTAAACGGTGCTTTAAGACTCCAAATCCCAGGCATCTTTGCGCCATAAGTGATGTCACCTGATGATAATGAAAAGGGGAGGATGTGCTAATGTTTACAACCATTGGGCTGGGAAGAGTTTCCTCGTAAACAGTGACTTTGTCAACGTTTCTGCAGAATAGCAAATGGAAGTTAATTAATGGAGCAAATTAAATGAATTCTTCAGGCACTCGGGTAAAAATACCACACACGTTAAGTTTTTTTTTTTAAATCACTTGGTTCGCTCTTAGCTTCATAAACAGGTAGCTAACTAACCACAACGATGTGATTGGCAGCGCTAAGTAGAAAACATATGTGCAGCTGAGCCTCGAGCTTGTCACTTAACAAAAGTTACCGCTAATTTTAGGCAGAATCTGTATCAGTACGGTCTTTGTTGAGCTCCAGATTGTAACACTTAAACAACCACTGATAAGTGTATATATATGTATATATGCTTACACATATATGTGTATTTATAAGTGATCATGTACCTTGCGCTAGCTTTAACGAGTTTGAGGAAGCGTCTCAATTTACTTTATAAACACTGAAGGAATTTATATTTAGCTACTTGTTTCTGAATTGGAAATACACTTTGAACGGTGACAATCCTTGTCGTGTGGAAAAGTACAATAAATCTACAGGACGTTGTGCAATATTTCCATCTGCAGCTGATATGTAGCTGCATACGTTGCTAACTGGCACGTCAACCACTGCAGTAGTTCCCTTAAACACTCAGGCGAGTTGAAATGTAAACACAATTTCTGTTGCGAATAAAGAGTTTAATGCTAGTTTAATGCTTATTTCTACGAACATATTGTGTGGTACTGAGTAGACATTGGTTTGCTCTCTGATCGTTTTGGTATTGGTTATTTTCTTAACTGTGAGTTCCCTGGAGGGTTTTGACTTGCAAATGTATATAGTGCGAGTAAAACCGCCCAGTTGATATCTGGGAGCATCAGGCATAACATTTCAATATAATTAACTTTCTTTGACCATGATTTTGCAAACCCTAAGTTTGGCTTACTCTTTAACTACAAATGGCTTGACAGAGTTGTGCTGACTGTGGTTGTGATCATCTGAAATGGATGGAAATGAGCTGTATTCTGAATTTCTCCTCTTCACACGTGTGTTTGAATGTTTTATCAGTGTCCAGATGGAGTGGGTGTTCATCATGAACCGGATGAGCTCTCAGGGAAGCTCTGCAGCCCAGCGGAGGAGGATGGCCCTGGGGGTGGTGATACTCCTGCTGGTGGATGTCATCTGGGTAGCCTCTTCTGAGCTAACCTCAGTAAGGATTTATTTTCATAGTCTCTCAGTCTTCCATAGCTGTTGATACAGTGTGCGTAATAGTAGAAGATGTTGCCACCGTCGTGAAGATATGGGCCTCAGATATATTTGGTGACCACAGTGGTTGGTGATGTTTTGGGATCAGCAGGTCATTGTTATAAGCTGATGTATTTGTTTATTGAAGTTCTGAAAGAAAGTTTTCAAGAGCTTTACAACTTTTTCACTATTTGTTAGATTTCAGTCAACTTAAAACACATTTTATTCATTTGTTACTTATCATTTGTATAATCTTGATTTTAACTTTAACTATAGAACCCTAATGCCACTCTTTTCCAGATGTTCTTCATTAGGTTTAGTGAACATTTGAAGACACATACTTGACCACATAAGATTTAATTTGCTCCACAGTTGATGGTACAAGTGCTATTAAAAACCAAGCTCTTGTAGTGAGATAATTGACTGTAGATCTGTGGGACAAGATATAAGGTAAATATCTTGGAAAAACATTTTTAAACTAGAAAAGCATTCAGAGAGCGCAGACCTCTGCCAAGTGCAACAATTCCCCCATATAGCGATTTACAGATAGCGATAAAACCCGCTCTCTGGATCAGATCCGGATCAGCCTTTGAAATTTCATAGAGGTTCCTATTGTCAATCCCTGAGTCAAATTTCATGAGTTTTGGGCAATAATTAACGGAGATATTGAGAAACAAAATTTTTGGCCCCATTGACCGCAATGTTATCGAAAATTGAAAGTGATCCAGAATCCAGGATTTATTCCAGATCACACCCGAAATGAAATCAGTTCTTCCTTTTCACATTTCTGACAACTCCTGAAAATTTCATCAAAATCCATCCATAACCTTTTGAGTTATCTTGTACTCAGACAGACAGACAGACAGACAGATAAATACCGGCAAAAACATAACCTCCTTGGGGGAGGTAAATATAAAGTGACCATAAGCACAGCAGCCGTCCTCATTCTGAATTAGAAGAAGATTGGAACCACAGAAGAATTATCAGATTAAGCATCATGGTCAGATAGGTAACTAACAAACCAATTGTCACTTTTGATCTTCTTTTCCTTTCAGCTGTTCCCTTCACAGTCATCTCATTCATCTGCCTCAATCTAACTCTATGCTCTGAATCCTCGTCTTTAACACCAACTAACTTTATGTCCTCCTTTACCGCATCCATAAATCTCGTCTTTGGTCTTCCTCTAGGCCTCCTGTCTGGCAGTTCCAGCCTCATCATCCTTCTACCGATATATTCACAATCACTCCTCTGTACATGTCCAAACCATCTCAGTCTGGCCCCGCTAACGTTCTCTCCAAAATATCTAACATGTGATGTCCCTCTGATGAACTCATTCCTAATTCTATCCATCCTCATGACTCCCAAAAAGAACCTCAACATTTTAATCTCTGCTACCTCCAACTCTGTCTCCTGTCTTTTCCTCAGTGCCATAGTCTCTAAACCAAAAAACATTGCGTCTCACCTAGGGCTGTAGCGATACACTAATCTCACGATACGATACATGATATTCTGCTCACGATACGATATATATCGATATTCATCTTACAATACAGTTACATCATTTTCCGGAAGATTTTAAAGGGACAAAGTGATTTTGGTGACATCTTGTGAGTGTTCCAATGACTTTGTTTGAATTAATTGAACTGAAAGCATCAATTACACATTATATGGCTGACAGGCAGCTTGCAAATGTTGGACAAAATAAATAAAAGATTTGTTGAGAAAAATAGTTTCATTTATTTAAACAGTGCAAATTGTTGCTTGCAAGCTTATAAAGGTGGGACACGGGGGTTTTGGAAGAAGCTTAGACTATTGATACCGGCGGCTGAAAAATCGATACTCCCTGGGGAAAAAAATATCTATATATATCGCAGAATCGTTAAAATCACTCAGCTCTAGTCTCACCATGGTCTTGTACACCTTTTTTTTTTCATTCTCGCTGATGTCACTTTTGATGAGGTCCAAAAATCCTTTCTGAAGACTAGAGAACTTAACAGAAAATCAATCGTCAGTGCAGTCGTCCACCCATCATGTTTTTATTATTGCAGAAAGAAACCATTCCTGCCTTAAAGACACATGACATTACACTGGCAGATTGACAGAATACACCTAAATGACTTTCAGGACATGAAAAACCAAATCCTCTGATGTGTTGTGAAATGAACATTGAACTACTGTGTATATTAACTCAGGGAATCATCTGTTCACTAATGCCATTGCCACATTCTGCCACGGTGGTGAGAATGCATCGTTCTGCAGCAATGTTGGTTCGACAGGCGACAGGCTCTGAAAGATTGATTACGAAGGAGGAAAAGATGGATGCAGAAAAATATTGTATTACTCTGAGGATGTCAGGCAAGGGCAAAGGTTTACCATTACAGCATTTAAAGACCCTGAGCCTAATGTAAAGAAAACACAGTCTGCTTGTTTCCAAATCCTAGGGTAGGCATTTGTAATAATTGCTTAAAACTGCTGTGCATTGGCATTCCCTCTCCAGTTTGATTGTGGTTTAATGTTTTTTTTTTTCCAAAAAGAATGAGAGAAACGTCCAGAGCAAAGGTTTGCAAAGTTTGGAGTATAATTCCAAAAGACCTGATGCTGTTATTGTTGACAAAGATGTTTTTACAAAGTGAAGGTTCTCAACCATTGTAGTAAATGTGACATTTCAGTGTTAATTAAATTCTTATTGTTTGGCCTGTGATGAGCCTGAATATAAAATGTTGGAAACCTAACAGGGTCTAAAATTTATGCTCAAAAAAAATATAAGACAAAAGTTTGTCCTCCACTCTCCCATGACAAACTTAAGTACTCAAGTCATTGTGCTTGCATTACAATTGCATCCCATCACTCTTTACATAGTGATAATTAGTTACAACTAAATGTTTTCTCATAAAGTTTTAACTTGGATATCATTCCATTAGTTTAATTTCATTCCATAAGGTTGGTAGCGTTACAGGCTGAAGTGCTTACGGTTAGCATCCTAGGAGGAAGAAGCTCAAGTTAAAACATCTGCAACCTTTTAACTGGAGGTTGATCACATGAAACCAAATCTTGTTGGGTGAAGATGTGAAATGTAGACTTTTCAACAACATAATATGTTTGTCAACCAACAAAGTGATTATCTGTTCTTTTTTCCGCCCATTAGTACATTTTCAAGCGACAGGAGTACAACAAACCCTTCTTCAGCACATTCACCAAGACTTCCATGTTTGTGCTGTATCTGCTGGGTTTCCTCCTGTGGCGGCCTTGGAGGCAGCAGTGCACTGGCACTCTGAAACGGCGACACCGTGCATTTGTAAGTTGTTAAAAAACACTTTTACTTCATGGATAGACTTGCAGCTACTGTCTCATCCTAGATGTCTGTGTTGTTAGAGTAATAGAATAGGTGTCATTTGTGGAAACCTTGCTATATGGTCACAAATCATGCTCTCCACAATGTTTAATGACTTGGATTTTCTTAGCCACACCTTTTAACCTCATTTTTTGATATTTCAGAACAAACTGGTTGCTTAAAATCAAAATTATGATTATTATTATTATTTTCGTTTGTGGAAAGATTCATTTTTTCTCCCCACAAGTTTGTGAATTGAAATTGTGAAGAACTCTGGGATTTCTGCAGCATAAAGTCAGAATTTGTCCTCTTGGTGATGGTTTGACTTGTTCTTTCCTGCAGTTTACTGATGCTGAAGCCTACTTTACACGCTGCAACACTGACACCACTGTGAACAACTGTCTGGTACGCCGGTTAATTACAGAGTAAATTAAGGCTCTATCTGCATGAATTGTATCCTGTGCATGTTACTGAGCCGACCCACATGTCATGTTTGTGTAGAGTGAACCACTGTATGTGCCAGTGAAGTTCCAGGACGTACCCACCGAGCACTCAGATTGTCTAATTCGAGACTGTGAATCCTGTGAGTACTAAACTGCTCTTGTTTCTGTTTTAATAGATGTTATATGCAGGATATTTATAATCTTGTATCTAAAAATGTTCATGGTAGGTTGAGGACGAAGCTGTGACTGATATTTCCATTGCTTTTAACAGCAGAGGGCAGAAGTGAGCCATAAAAAAAAAAAAATCCAAAATTATTGAGAGAAACCTCTTTCTTCACAGTAAATTTTCCCTCTTTTCTCTCTTCTATCTCTTTCAAACAAAATCAATTTCAAATGATCTTAGGTCTGATTTACAGGGTAATTAAAAATTGTCTTGATAATTTTGGCCTTCCCTCATTTTTAAGCCCTTCAGGAATGCTGAGTGACCACAGTCTCTTCCTCAAGAGCCCAAAACCACACAGTAAAAATAGTTTATTAACCTTTCTGGTAGGACTTGATATCAGTAGCTAAAGGTACTGACACCTGTAATGAAAGTCATGCTTGTTTTTATCCAACACAAACATAAAAACCTGACGAAGGTGATATTTTGCTAAGTTACTGAAGCAAATACAAATGGAGTCACAGAATTACATTCGATTTACAGTGTAATGGCATTTAAATAAAGCCTTGCCTCCATGAATTCACTCCTTTTTTAATTCCTTCCTCTCAGCCTCCAAAAAGCAGCGGGTCCGTTTTAGTAATATCATGGAGGTGCGTCAGCTACCATCTACCCAAGCCCTAGAGGCCAAATTATCCCGTATGTCCTATCCAGCTGCCAAGGACCACGAGGCCATGTTGCGCACAGTGGGGAAGCTAACCATCACTGACGTTGCCAAAATCAGTTTCTTCTTCTGCTTTGTGGTAAGTAGAAGGCAGCAGGAATGCCAGCTGTGGATTTTACGGTGCTGTTTCAAATGATGATGTGTCAGCTTAATTAAATATGTTTTTATTATTCTGTAATCACCTCACATTAAAACTGTTAATAGAAATCTAAAAGGTTTTCTCTTGAATCATAAATGTCTCAGTGTGGCACTCTGGTTTTCAGCTACTCGAAATCAGCATTGGGAGCTTGATATTGTCTTTCTCAACTTCACTGCATGTTTACCCTTCTTCTGTAAACTAAATGAAATAATGTCTTGATGAGGTTTCTTCTTTAGGTTGAAGACTATTGACTATTTCATCACATAACCGTTTTTCAGTATTTCGAAAAATTGGCCTTTTTAACAAGAAATGTTCATAGTTGTATATGAAGGGACTCACATAAATGCTAGAAAGGATTATTGCATGCAGATTTTAGGAAACTAAATGTTACTTTCCATTTATTTAGTTAATGAGGGGATCAAAAAAGTCTTAAATAGTGATTTAGCATGTAACATATCAGCACAAGAAGCATATTAAGAGCAACTATTAGCATTCATGAAATGAAATGAAAGTATTTTTCATTTCATTTAATCAAAATCTGGTTTTCCTTCAGCTTTAGCAAAAGATATCTGCGTGTAGCTGTGGATATTAAATGTGGTCACCTGGGCATCACTATCATCATTATAAATGACATTTAAGTCTTTGGTTGGGATAGTTTAGTAAATGGCTCTCTGCTGTTGCGGGAAACGGTCATGCAGAGTTGCTGGCTGCAAAACAAGACAAAAAAAGAGGCTGAAAACAGTTATTACCACCACCAGACTCACACAATAATCTCACAGCAGATAATGCATGGCCTGATGGCTTTCCAAACATGTCCTCTGCCTTAGTTTTTCGGTTTTGTTGTACCTGTCATTTAAATGGATGAGATTTTATATTATTGAAGTGTACAAAATATTGCTGAAGGGAAATGAATAGAAAGTCTTTTTTTGTTTAAAAACAAAAAAAAAAACCCAAAAAATGTTTTTTCTTCTATTTTATTTTATTTTATTTTTTTTTTGCATATATGGGTCATTCTACAAAGCTGTGTACCATTTGTGTGACATGGTAGTTTCCACAAAAGTCCATAGATATCAAACTTATATGCTTTTTATGGAAGATATAAGTATAAGTGACAATATCATCAAGTCTTGACTCTTTGAGTATGGTGGGATGTTAAAGTTACGCAATCTACCGAATGTCTTACATAAACTAAACCACAGTTGTGTAGAATGACCCATATATTAGGTTAGTGCCAACTTTACGTACCGTCATGGCTAAACGTTTTGGCACCCTTGCACATAAAGACTCAACAACTCCAAATGTCTGCAAAATAAGTTGTAATTGACGAAAGTATTTGGTGTCTCAAATTCTTTATCACACTAATAATAGTACAGGAACTTTGTTTTTAATCAGAACTTAATATGAAATTTTAAATAGTAGTCTACACAGAAAATCCTGTGACAAAAGTTTTGACATCCTTTTAGATTTACAAAGAATAAATTAATTTCAAGCAGGTCATTCACCTTGAACTCACCTGTGGTGAGTTTACAGGTGACAGCAATCTAGTAATCAGTCATCCAACCAGTTTAAAAGGAGCAACCCCCTCATTCTGCTGTTGTGAGTCACTGCATGACCATACTGAGCATGGACAAAAGAAAGAAAAGCAGAGAATTGCCTGAGGAAGTCAAAGAAAAGATTGTAGCAAAGCATAGACAATCTCAAGGCTACAAGTCCATCTCCAGAGACCTTCATGTTCCTGTATCCACTGTGCGAAAAGTTTAAGGCTCATGGTACGGTAGCCAACCTTCCAAGAAGTGGCGGCAAGAGAATTATGGATAAAAGAATGCAGGGAAGGATTGTTCGAATGGTGACAGAAGAACCTCGGACAACTGCTAAACAGATTCAAGGTGACCTTCAGACACAAGGTACAATTATTTCAGCGCGTAACATCCGTCACCAGCTCAATGAAAGAGGGCTCTATGGTAGGAGACCCAGAAGGAAGCCTCTACTGAAAGACGGACACAAGAAAGCCTGGTTAGAGTTTGCCAAAACACACCTGAACAAGCTAAAATCCTTCTAGGAAAATGTCCTGTGGACAAATGAGACCAAATTGGAGCTTTTTGGTAAATCACATTGAGTCTGTGTTTACAGGAAAAGAAATGAAGCCTTCAAGCAAAAGAACACCCTCCCATTCATTACGCACACATACACACACATATACACATTGGGTTCATGCTTTTTAGCGCCACCTTTTGTTGTAATTACAGCTGCAAGTCTCTTGGGGTATGTCTGTAAAAGTCGTGCACATCCAGAGACTGAAATTCTTGCCCATTCTTCCTTGCAAAACAGCTGGAGCTCAGTGAGGTTGGATGGAGAGCGTTTGTGAACAGCAATGTTCAGCTCATTCCACAGTTTCTCGATTGGATTCAGGTCTGGACTTTGACTTGGCCATTCTAACTGGATACGTTTATTTGTGAATCAGTTTTTTATTTGTTAAAAAAGTTTGAAATATCCAATAAATTTTGTTCCACTTCACGATTGTGTCCCACTTGTTGTTGATTCTTGACAAAAAAATGAAATTTTATATCTTTATGTTTGAAGCCTGAAATGTGGCAAAAGGTAGAAAAGTTCAAGGGGGATGAATACTTTCGCAAGGCACTGTATATATGTGTGTGTGTGTGTATGTATATATATATATATATATATATATATATATATATGTATGTCATATGTGACACAAACCCTCTCCCTAAAAACATCATCCCCACAGTGAAGTATGGTGGTGGAAGCATTACAGCAATATTTGCTGTGGGCTTCTTCAGTTTTGTTACAGCATGCTTCCTTTTTTTATTTTTAACCTTTAATATTGTTGTAGCCGTATAGTTTTACTCATTTTAAACAGCACAAAATGGTATTGGCTTTTGATTTTAATTAGCTCTTTCAGCACAATGAGGCACTATGAGAAATGTAAAAGTAGAAGGGCATAGAATGCCACCATGTACGTGACAGCCTGTTGCAGAAGCTCTGGATACGTCTGTTCTTTCTGCTATATTCTTCAGATTTTTTATTCAAATTTTTTTCCCTTTCAATGACAGATTTTTAAAAAATGATTTTTTCCCCTCTTTGGTTTTGAATGTTGTACTGCTTAAAAGATTTTTGGTGGTAATCCTGATACTTCTTAACATCTCTTGATGCATAACCATGGAAACACAAAAGTTTCCAAGTTGGAACAGCTCATTTAAGGAAATGGCTTTACTCACAGCAACTTTATGGGATGTTTGCCAAATTGCAAAACAAATTAGAGCTTAAAAGTTTGAATAGTGAGTTGAATTGAGTCTTTGGGCAAAATGTCCATCTGTCTTCTAGTGGTTCCTGGCTAACCTGTCATACCAAGAAGCCCTGTCTGACACACAGGTTGCGATCGTCAACATCCTTGTCATCCACTTCAGGTGGGTTTCTATTTCTCTCTCTCTGCAGAGTTCTTGGCAGTAAGAAAGAAAAGAAATTTCTTTTTTTGGATAGTTTTTAGCTGTTACATTTAATTACTGTTAATATTACTCTCTTCTTTAATTAATTGTTTTCTGACTGAACTGTGTCTATCATGTTTCCCTCTCCAGGCCTCTTTACACTTATATTAGCAGCCATCTTTCCCAGTAACAGCAGCGACCGTTTCACTTTGTCCAAACTGTTAGCAGTGGCTCTGAGGTAAGTGAAGAGTGGTGGTGTATTAGTTGAGGTGATAAGTTTAACATTTTTATTTTCACTTCTGTAATGTTTTTTTTTCTAAACTGCTGCTGAAATTTTGGAGCTCTTAGAAAGTTTTTGATAACACATTCTTTAATTTAGAGGAACACAGCAAATGCAGACCTCTCAGTTTAATGGTGTTGCATTTCCTCCTCTGAAAGTATTACAGTTTATGCTTGGGTCTACTAAATACAATCCTTTTACTATTCAGTATTGTTAGCCACATATTTAACTCCTCATGCTGATAAGAGTTAACCTTGTCACACTGAAGTCAATTTCCTACAAAGTATCAATTGCTTTGAGTATGCACTTTTTTTTTGTTGACGGAAAGAAATATCAGTTTTTGTGATGCTGTCTGTATCGTGGAGCTGTGATTCTCCTTGTGCTTGATAGAAACCAAGATATGCTTTCAGCTAAAACTTTTTCATTATGCATACTTGTTTTACATGATAGTTATTCGATTATCATAAAAACAGGAATAATTGAAACGTAACAAGTCTGCTCACTGAAAATACAGAAATCTGCTCACCAACATGTCACTAAAAAGAGTGCTCAGGGAGAGCATCCTGAGATCCATTAAAATGAAAAGCTTCCTTTGCATATCCTTCAGCCCTGCACTGTCGTTTCTTGAAAGTCGACTCAGTAGTGAGTCAAATGTTTTGGGTAATCTAGCTAACAAACAGTGGCGGACACATATTTCTATCTCTGCTCTAAATTAAAATGCCATTTCTCTTTATGCCCTCCTGCTTCCAACAACTGTGGCCAAAGAAATTTAGTTTCCTGTCAACTGTCCCATTCTTGTCAGAACACTATCACTAACACCTTGAGGCAGTGTCTTCAGATTTGTCCTAAACTCCCACTTGGATTCATGGATGATCTGATCAGAAAGATTAATTTTACTGAAATCATAATGCTAATTATCATAGCCTTTCACTCATATCCCCAATCTATGGTTTATAACCATTTCCATGAAAAAAAAAAACTAAGTATAAAATTATCATATGAAAAAAAAAAATCTTTATGAAGTTTTCATAAATCCTGTTTAGTTTGTAGAGAAGACACAGTAGAGCCCACTTGAACATATTTATATTATGTAGTGTTGTCACTAGAAAATGGCAAGATATTCCCGATCCATGGTGTAGTTTACTCTGTTGTGCTCAAACAACCAATGTCCTGACAATGGTGAGACAGTTCATAATATCATGTATGTATAAATGTTGTGTCTGTGAGCACTCATGGAAAATTGTGGCTCTGCAATGCCTTTAAACCTGAGAAACTGTAGAAGGTGTGCAATGTTTAACATGACGAAAGGTGAGAGCCCCTGGCACAGTTTAACACCTGAAAGCAACTGTTCATCCAATCCGTGATAGATGTAAGGGTCCTGGCCAAATAGGTAGCAGCTCTTATCAGCTGTGGGAACAATATGGTCTGCATACTGCATGTTCAGAACATTATAGACAAAACTATTAAAAATGTGCAGGTAAAGTAATATAAAATATTATATAAATAGACACATTTATTGCAGATAAAAATTAGTTGTCAACCTTAAGCATTACAGTCAGACATGGTCAGCCATCAAGCAACTTAACATGAGCTGATTCCAAGTGTAAGTAAAATGGCATAGGTTTCAATGGAGCGGATTCTCATTTTATGATCTACTTCTGTTTTGCGTGTTAGTGTTGCTGCAGAGCCTTTGGCATGTGGAAGAATTATTAAGAATAATCTCAAAGATGATGTTAGTGGTCAGGCTCCACTGCCTGATTTGTCAGTTCACACACAGTCGTACTACTCCACATAACTAGCCTGTACCAACTGGCTCTTCACGAGTTGAATGAATCTGAAATCATGGCATTTTACGTCCGAAAGGTCATCCTCATTATGACATCAGAAAATTCTGTGATAATGCTTCTCTTGCTGCTTACAACATAAGCCAGGGTCATATTTGACACTTGCTTGGGACACCGATACTGTGTGTCCACTTTGAAACTGTGATGATTGCATCATGATCTTTACTGATGCAAGATTGAAGATGTGTGTCCAGTTATAAAAGTGAAGCAGAAGCTGTGTTGTGTTACATGACTGGTGTGTGTCATGTGTTTCCCATTTGTTTGCTGGCCCAGCTATATGACACTATATTGCCAGTATTTGCTCACCCATCTAAATTATTGGAATCAGGTGTTCCAATCACTTCCATGTCCACAGGTGTATAAAATTAAGCACCTAGGCATGCAGACTGTTTCTGCAAACATTTGTGAAAGAATGGGTCGCTCTCAGGAGCTCAGTGAATTTCAGCGTGAAACTGTGACAGGATGCCACCTGTGCAACAAATCCAGTTCTGTAATTTCCTCTCTCCTAAATATTCCACAGTCAACTTTGTCAGCTGTATTATAAGGAAATGGAAGTGTTTGGGAACAACAGCAACTCAGCCGTGAAGTGGTAGACCACGTAAACTGACGGAGCGGGGTCAGCGGATGCTGAAGTGTATATGTCGAAGAGGTCGCCAACTTTCTGCAGAGTCAATCATTACAGACCTCCAAATTTCATGTGACCTTCAGATTAGCTCAACAACAGTGCAGAGAGCTTCATGAATGGGTTTCCATGGTCGAGTTCTGACCTCAACCTGACAGAACACCTTTGGGATGAATTAGAGCAGAGATTGAGAGCCAGGGCTTCTCAACCAACATCAGTGTGTGACCTCACAAATGTTCTTCTGGAAGAATGGTCAAAAATCCCCATAAACACACTTCTAAACCTTGTGGACAGCCTTCCCAGAAGAGTTAAAACTGTTCTAGCTGCAAAGGGTGGAACCACGTCATATTGATTAGGAATGGTTTGTCACTAAGCTCATATGTGAGTCAACTTGCAGGTGAGCAAATACTTTTGGAAATATAATGTGTGTTGTATGTATGTATGCGTTATATATATATATATATATATATATATATATATATATATCTGTCTTGAACAAATATCTGGGTCTGGGGGATATTTCAGAAAGGAGGTTTAACAAACCCTGAGATAAATCCTGAATTCGAGGTTTTCTGTACCTGTCAGTTAAACCGGAGCTGTTGCTTCCACATCAGTGGTTACAAATTATTTCAATAAACTCCATATTACTTAACTCAGGGTCGTGCATGTTTACAGCAAAGCTATGTAGACATCATCTGTGGAGTGTCAAAACCTTGATAATGATGGCAAGATATGGACAAAGAGGCTTACGTAGGAAAAGAAAACTATAATAATTTGAAAATAATTACCTGCACATCTGTCAAGGAGAACCAAGAAGTTCTTAAATTATAATTAACTTGCATGAAATACCTCAAATTAATCTGAAGACATATTTTTCATTCACTTTTGGAAATTATTTTTATTTTCGTGGATCTCACAGCATTGGCTGTCTTGTTTTAATTACAGTGAAATAATGGATCAGCCCCAACATGTTCTGTGTCCCCAATGCTGTACAGATAAACCCCAGTGGTGGGAGAAAAAAAACTGATGGAGGGCAATGGACAGAGTTTGCTTAGGCTTAGATGTTAGAGAAGATCTGTGGTGTGATATATTTAATATATCAGGTTGCAAGATGTTGTTTAAATATATTAACATTTAGGAAACAGTACGACGCTACCAAAAACTTTCAAGATGAGATAACATTTGTGGTCTTCCTCTCACCTTCTCATGGTGTAAAGAATGCAGATTATTTGTGTGTCTGTATAATTTTATTGATTCTGAAAAGCCAATGCCATTTTGTGATGGAGGCCAAGCTCCAGGTTTGGTGAACATGGATTTATAAAACTGTTATAAAACATTCATTATACTGGCATAACCTAAACAAAACCTGCCCCCTACCAGGTTAAGGTCAAAGGGAATGTGTTCATGGTAATTAACATACACTGTGCTTTTTGGAACTAGAAGTACAGATTTCGTGCTTCCTCTGAGTTTAACTTAGTCAGGTAAGCCATAAAACCTGCTCTCTGGAATACCGCCCTGTATTCTGTACAGACGTAGATGGAAATTAGAACTTAACTAATTAGCAGAGACATACATCTCTGAGGCAGTAATCCAATTTTTGTTTTTATTCTTTCTGTCCAAACTTGAAATGCTTCCTTGGGTTTTGATGTGTTTTTTTTTTATATATATAATTTTTTCATTGAAGGCGGCTAGCTTTTGGAGGTGCTGGCAGGCTTATATTATTACTATATACACAGCTAATTACATTTTCTGCTCAATTTTACCCAAATTGTCAATTGTCGTGGAGTCATTGTAAATAAAGTAATAATATCCCATTCAGTTCACCTACTTTGTACATTTTCTAAATTGTAGTAATTTTATATTCTGTATCTTCCAGTGTTTTTTTTGTGCAAAGCAATTAGACTTTCAAAATAATTAACATAATTAATTATCTCTTCTGTTTAGCATGGGAGGGGTTGTTCTTGTCAGTCTCTCCAGCATGGACAGCCCTGATGGGAAAGGTGTCATAGGTATCCATGGAGACAGCTTTCTCTTTGTTTAATCACCTGCTGTGAAATGAAAATTTATTATAAGCTATGAATTTACAAATTAGTATACAATGAAACCCTCTTTCCAAGTGTAATTGAGTGAAACTTTCATGAAGGTTCTCTGTGGTCACTGGCTGGGGCGATGCTGTACGCGGTCTACATTGTAATGATAAAGAGACGGGTGGATCGAGAGGATAAGCTTGACATTCCAATGTTTTTTGGTAAGCAATTGTTGATTTTTGTTATTATCTTCAGGACATATTCGGTGTTTTTAAATCATGTGGTAGTTGTTGCAGCTATTTATGCCTCTCATTCCCTTTCTCTATTTGAAAACCCTCAATGACCAGTTAAACACCTGAACTGAATGAGAACTTTGACTCTATGAAGCTGCTGTATGTCTCTCAGGGTTTGTGGGTCTGTTCAACCTGCTGTTGCTGTGGCCAGGCTTCCTCCTGCTTCACTACACGGGCTTCGAGGCATTTGAGCTCCCCAGCCAACTAGTGTGGTCGTACATCCTCATAAATGGCCTCATTGGAACGGTTCTCTCAGAGTTCCTCTGGCTGTGGTGAGCAGCTGATGCATAATTTACTCCGGTCACAATTCTGACACCATCACACTTTGAAATCAGGGTTGTCCAAACTTGGTCCTTGAGGGCCGCTGTCCTGCATGTCTTAGATGTTTCCCTGACACAACACACCCGATTCTAATGAAAGGATCACCATCAGCTTGTCTTCCAGGTCTGCACAAGTCTGTTAACCACCCATTCATTTGAATCAGGTGCGCTGGAGCACAGAAACATCTAAGACATGCAGGACAGCGGCCCTCGAGGACTGGAGTTAGACACCCCTGCTTTAAATCATCCCACAACATTTGACAATTGTTTTCTATGTAGTTTGTGTGTGGAAAATACCACAACGTTGAGTTAAATTTGTTTGAATAATGTATAGCATTTCAATAAAGTCATTCTGACTGGTAAGGCTTCTTTCTTTCTTTCCTCAGGGGCTGTTTTCTCACATCATCTCTAATCGGGACTCTTGCGTTGAGTCTAACCATCCCGCTCTCTATTATGGCTGATATTTGCATGCAGAAGGTAAGCTCCTCCATAGCAAATTAAGCATGTTCATGTTCTTTTCTAATCAGCAGCAACCAAAGTTGAAGAGAATTTATTTAGAAGAGTAAATTCAAAAGTTTTTTAATTTGCATATGTTATAATAGAACACTGAAATAGAATTAGGGGTGTTGTCTTCTGCTTTTCATTTGGCAGTATTTATGAAATGAGTTTCACAATTGTTTTTAACAAAAGTTAAATCGCTTATTGATTGAAGCTGAAATTTCCATCATCTCTGTTTTTTGACAGGCGCGTTTCTCGTGGTTATTTTTTGCGGCACTGCCCGTCTTTCTGTCATTCTTCATCGCCACACTTTTATGCCACTACAACAACTGGGATCCCGTACTGGTGGGACTGAGAAGGTTGTACGCTTTCATCTGCAGGAAACATCGCATTCAGAGGTAAACATTGTTCAATTTTATAGTGCAATTACAGTTGATGCAACACCCCGTTAGTCATATTGATGCCTGCAGCTCAGACACAAGCTTAGTAGTAATCTTTCAGAATGATTTCTCGCTTTTCAAGCATCCATTGATTCCACTTCTAGATGCAGTGGAAAAGAGCTGGCATCATTGACAGACATTGACAATTGAACTGATGAGCACAAAGACAACATGACTCATTTGAGTTCAGGGACTTTACTTTTTTCCTTATTTTTTGTGTTTTGATAACCATCAGCTGCATTCAAAATCTCCTATGTTGATATTACAATTGCTGGAATAAAACCCCCCAAAAAAGCCTTCAGTTATCTAGTCGATTGCATAAAGTCTCTAGCGCTGGAAATCATCAGTAGATGGAGAGCAAAAAGGAGGACTAATGAAACATCTGAAAAAAATGGATCTGGTCTTGAAAATGTAACCTCTACCAAATGGGGAGGTTACATTGGGGAGGTTACAAGCCATTGGCAGCTTGACTTCAGGGAATAATAGTCTACGCAGTCGTTTCCTTATTAATCAGAATTAGTCACACATCTTGTACAGTCAGTTTTCCAGTGTCTTGTACCAGATCTCCTTGAAGATGTCAAATGTGGTTTTGATTGCATTTTTGATGCAGCTGCTCAATTCCTCCATGCAGACACATGCCTAATGGATGAAAATGGTTCCATTATTTGTTCAAGACAATTAGAAGTTATCTCTATAAACACATGCACAAACATTAAAATCATTCACATTGAAGTGTGTGCAGGAAGTCAGCTGTTGGTAAAATGTGGACGTTCCCACAAATGGTTTTCAGCCTGTTATTTTAAAAGGGTTAAAGCTTTTAAGTATCAAAAAGAAATTGAATTATTGTACTGTGGTTTCCTTGCATTACGAGGAGGACCCTATTGAAAAGAAATTGTCTGCTACATACTCACTTTTTTTCTTCTCTGACATTCTCACAAGGATAATGGAGTCTATTTGTAGCTCCCAGCCTTGCTAAGTTAAGTCTGTAATCGGTTGCACATGCTTGACTGGCTAACCTCTCTGCAGCAGTTAAATACTCCATTCTTCTGTGAATGCTTGCTCCCGTTAGTGAGGGATGATTATAATAATGATGGTTGTTAAGATGACAGCTGTGATGATGACTGACACCCTACTCCCCAGACTTCCAGAAGACTGTGAGCAATATGAAAGCCTTATTCCTCTACACACAGTCTCCCCCAATGCAGAAAGCTTCTGTTTGTGACCCAGCTGCCAAACAAAAGGTAAGTGATCACTCAACCCTTCCAAACATCTGCATGTGTGCTGCTGGTTGGTGTGTTTGAATGTGTGTATAAAATACAAGTGTTAATGGGCTTAAGTTGATTGAAAGTTACTATTAGCATGTATAAAAAACAAAGACAAATATTTAACAAACTTATTCTGGGTTTTGCAACAGTTGCTGAGATTCAGAATCAGTTGTCCCTTGAGCTTATTTCAAGCATTTCCAGACAGTCAGTGTTTGCATCCGCTGGTGACTATGAGACAGACGATGAGCATGACAGGATGTTGAACTCGTAAATATTTTAGACTGAAGATTGGCCACCCACATATCAGTGAAGTCGCCTGCCTCCTTAATATTCATAGGTTTAGTCAAACTTTTCTCATCTGCCTCCCAATCCCACAAAGTAATTGCCAGCAGGGCAGAAAGATATTCTAAACTCAGCATGTGGTTACTAATAGAAATGATAGTGGGAAACGAAAACAGTGCAGTTCTGGACAGGCTAATACCTGTCTACTGGGTATTAAGTGTCCAGTGGAGATGTAAATGCTAGAACAAGTTAATGTGTGTGCACATAAGTAAGTTCAAAAGTAAGATTGCTCATTTCTTTTGTTAAATTGCCCATAAATGTTCATAACAAATGAGGGTGAGGGACATGATGTCTGATGTTGAGCCATTATAAATGGCTCCATGTTTGGACAGAGTCATTCAAAAATTTAAGACACATTGATGAATAATCTCAGCTTCACTTGAGATATACAAATTGGAAAGTTTTTATAGAATATTATATAATATATTAATACAAACTCTGAAACCTCTGAGTTAACTCTGAGTTAACAAAGAACAAGCAAGACATGGGCTCAGTATCCATTTCTAGGCGAGCTGGCTTTGATTTCAAGCATGTAATATTATGTCACGTTTGTGACGCTTGGTTATTTTTAAACCTCTTTAGAAATGGCAATAAATAAGTAATTGGAGAGCACAACATGAAGTTATTTACTGTCAAATGTAACCTAAGGCTATTATTAGAGATGGGACAGATCTGATCCAATATCTGTATCGGGGTCCGATGCATATGTACTTCACCGATGGGATGTCAGAATGACATCACCAATCTTTTAAAAAATAAATAAATTATATATTAAATTATAAATAAATAAATACATAAAAATAATTGATTTGTAATAATTTTCTGTATTAATTTTGTAGATATTTATTTTCTGCAGCCCTTGCACTCAAGTAAAAAACATACAATGGGGAACTTACTTTCTGTTGTAGGAAAAAAAATAGATTTGTACAAAGTCTTTTTTACTTCCAGAAGAAGCTGTGTAAAAAAATTAAATAAAACCTTCAAACAAGTTACAAGTCTGCCGACTCCTCACTACTGCTCAAGGTCAGTTTCTTAGGTGGGGGCCTGCACTGTTGGCATTCGAAATGCATTGTGGGTAATGTGGACAACAGGCTTTGACAGTAAATATGATAGCTATACAAGATTATCTCTTTTGCTTTCGTACCAATTGAATTTTTTTTCTTACAATCCTGTTTTCATAAAAGGTTGGGACATTGTAAAAAGAAAAAAAAAAAGTTACATCACTATGCAATGATTTACAATGATTTGTAATTTATAAAAAATTAAATGTAAATATCAAGACAAATAAAAGTTAATATTCTTTTATTTTTACTCATTTATTACATTTATAGAAAAGCTAAAAAATTAGAAATCTGACAGAACATCTTAGAACGTATCTAGCATGAGTGGGTATAAAAAGAACATCCTAGAGAGAAAACATTCGGTGATCTATACGGGGAACGTCCATCTCTCTTGGAGAGTTGTGTGGGTAAGTAAGTTGAAGAATAATGTTTTTCAAGTTAAGGTTAGGAGGAACTGGTGAAACTTCATCATCCAGAGGTAGTGGTTTAGAGAATCAGGGAGAATCTCTGTATACACAGGACAAAACAGCTAGCTGTGATCTGCAGGCCCTCAGCTTCAAAAGCAGACAAGGTTCAGTGTGAATCAGTGCATGAGCTGAAGGCCACTTCTAAAAACCGTTTTCAGTGACCCATAGCTTGTCTATATAAAGGCAATTTTAAGCTCTTATCGTGTAAAGACGGAATGTAAACAAGATCAAGCAACGTAAGAACCTGCAAGGTTCAGGAAATGCTGTGATGTATTGGGCTGTGATGTGAGTATGTGCACATATGTTTTTCCCTCTTTTACAAAGAGTTACTGTTTTTCTTATATTTTCCTTTCTGTCGCCAAAGGCAGTCACAGTGTGGATCTCGCCAAGCTGACAATCTGGAAGCTTTCACGGACATTGGACTCATCCCAGTGCTATATGTTCACGTTATTTATTTTTGTGACACTCACTTTTCCCTATTAATTTCAACAATTGATTTTTATTGTTGTTTTTTTTTTTTTTTGCATTGCTGTCAGTTGAGATTAAATTTCAGTTCTTACTTAGTTTTTGTTTAAATAAACTTTATGGTACGAGGAGGTGCCATAAACTGCCATAAAGTACGAGGAGGTGCTGGAGACGGTGATTACTGCAGTTTCATGTGAACAAATAAAGCGTTACGTTGAGCTTGATCATAACACTAACAGAGCTGGAAAAAGCTGGATAATAAAGGATTTTCCTTGTCAGTTAATTGCTGGACATTGTTCTGGTTGTTCACAGGCCTACAGAAGCTTTTGCTACATGTTTGTAAAGTGTGTCTGTGTGAAGAAGGTATTGTGTATCATTATCGATGACAATCTGTCAGACCTATACTGTGTATAAAAAAAAAGTTTGCTTTTGAAGGAGTAAGTCTAATTTTTCATGCTAGGAGAAAATGTCAAACATCACCTCAAGTTTCATCATTTCATTTTTAGAAATAAGTCTTGTATTAAGTATAATTTTCAGTTTTTATGGGGATTCGGTATATTAGCAGGGTGTTTTTTTTTTTCTTTTTTTTTTTAATCATTCCTGTCATGCACTTTTGTCAGGCTACTCGTCATTTTCCTGATCAAGAATCAGTCAGAATAGTGAACGATGAGTTCATGGTACGCAGCATGGGAGACTGACCTCTGTCTCTGTTATGGAATACTTTATATTACCTTTAGACAAAAATATCTCCCTTGCTGTCTCACCTGGGACCAGTCTTGATTTGACTTTTGTTAAATCAACCTTTTATAAGTCTAAAGTTGCCCGGAAAGAAAAATGAAACCGTTCCACAGCTGGGCAAGAGAGTTTTTAACACTTCATGTCAACTTTCTTGTTTTCCTGCTGTTCCTCTGTTGCTGCTGGATCCTGAGGTCAAGCTGTGATAGATACATAACCTTTTGTTTGTGGAGTTCAAACACAAACAGAATAGTAAACCTTCTGCTATAAGCTGCAAAATGCCTTGCTGCAACAACAGTCCTCTGTTTGAATGAAGAATTAGCTTTTAAGAATAGTTATCTATACTGTGCACATTGCAACATAAACAGAGTATTGTTGTTTTAATTGTGGATCTCAAATGACCACTACAGAATTATTTAGAGAATATTTTTTTGTGTGTATGGTAAATCATTCCTCCTTGAGGTTTCCAATTCAGCCAAATTCTTTTACTTGAATTGAGATTATAACACAGCATTTAGGCTGGTATATGTTATGTCTTTTTCTTGGGGAAAAATAAAGTTTATTTGTTGTGCTTGTGATCTCATGTGATGACAAGAAGCACTTCTCTTTGCATTGTGTCAGTCGTGTCAACCAGTATGTAAACATTACAGATGAAACTGAAATGTAAATGTTATTCTACTCATCCAGTCACATGGATAGCATCAGTTTTTTTTTTTGTTTTTTTTGGGGGTTTTTTTGCACTTATGATTAAATGGCTGTATGAAGTTGGAGACATTATTAAAGAGTAAATTAACACATTTGAGCATTTAAAGCGATACAAAAATTGTTGTAAACTTGTGTTATTTGCCAATCTGTTTCCCTTTTTATCCATAATTTCAGGTGATAAAGTTTTTTAGCAAGTAATTTGCATGAGATGATGTTTATTTTCTACTCAGTGAATTATTTTTTATTATTTTAATCTTTTACCAATGGTGCTTGTGAAATCATGATTATGATTTTTTCCTTCTCAGGTTCTTTGCCTTGGTTTTCTTGTCTTGAGCCTTTTTTGTTGGTCTTAGAGTTATTATTTGTGATGGTATACAAATCTTAATGTAGGTGCAAAAAGCCTACGACAGTAACTTCATTTCATTAACCTGAGCTCTTGAATAATCCTATTTTTCAAGTCTGTTTTCATACTTCAGTGCACTATTAAAACATATCTTTTAGAAGTCTGTGTTAAATTGTGTTTTTACTCAGAACTACAAATGTTTTCAGGGGGGAGTTGTACAAAGTTGTACAAATAATGTTGGGGTCGTTGTGTCAGCGGGACTGAGTAAAATACATTAGCACATTACAATACCAAACACGTATGATGCTAAAAAGATAATAATAATATTTCTGAGAAACAGTTGGGCCTTCCAACTAAACACACTCTTAGCTATGATGACACAGAAATCTCTAATTGTCCATTTTTTCAAGGCTGTGTGGACAGAAATCTGTCAATTCTGATTTCCACTGGAAATACATCTAATATATAGTCCTGTGACATGAATGAAAACCAATATATAAGAGGTTTTTCCTTTTTTCTTTTCTCCATTGACCTGCACCAACAGCACTGCAAAAATCAATCAGCAACAATGGAGGAAAGAAATAGTAGTCCTGAATCTTTTTATGTAAAGCTGGCCAAGTGTTTGCTGTTCCCCTGAGCTACATGTCACTAAATCACATAGTTTTCATTGTAAACTGATCTTGTCAATCTTTTTTTTCCTACTTCGCTATGTTTTCATACAAATACAACATCCTGAAAGGCAGGTATTTGGTGCACATACATGGCATTTCAGAGCATCACATGAAAGTCCACTGCAAGATACTTGTGGATTTAAACCATCAAATGAGATCAGAATTTGACTTTTGTGGCTTGTGGTGCCAGTTGTGTCAGTAACAAAATTATAAATGAAGTTCAAAAGTACCATTTGTTTTATGTATTTATTTATGAAACTGTGTGTATGAACAAAGGCAAACATGTGGATATTGTGTTCTTTTCTGCCACAAGACACATTGATCAAACAAGCACAATCCAATTCCTTCAACTTGTTGCTTTATCATTTGCATCTAAAAACAATATCACAGCTAAATAGATATGACAATGTCAGCAACAGTGAAGATATTGTTGGTATGTACACATTGTACATCTGTCTCCAGGACCGCTCTTAGACTTGTTTGTAGACAAATTGGTCAATAAAGCATTTGGACCTGAGATCAGAGAGGTAATGAAGAACCAGTCACTAGTAATATTCAAATGGGGCATCAAACCAGTATTGAACCACTTCAGTTGTATCAAGTATCGGTTCATTCATTCAGTGCTTCTTTTCGGTGATGTCCAGTGGTGAAATCGAAAACAGCAAGACTGTCTTTTGAGAAGAGAGTAACTGAGGTTTGTGTGAATTCTATATCTTTTTGCAAAGACTGATTGATTGGCCAGTGAATATACCTGCTCATGTGGCACCAATGAGGCTGGCACTGAAAGGTAACGCTTTGCAAGCAAATACACATGGGTAGACACACTGTTTCAAGGGATCTTCATATCTTTCTGCTGGAGGATCTGTGGTGTGGCGCGCATTACGAAGCATCTTGTTAGTCATGGACTGGTTTGAACCATTCATGTGATTCACTCAGGGACGTCATCAATCACTTGTCTTTTTCTGACCACAGCAGGCAGTGGCTCATGGAAAATGCAGCCACTGCAACATTACAGATTATGAACCACCTCGACAGCATACCATCAGGCAGGCCTTTGTGTTATCCAATCCATTCCACTTGTTCATATTGATAACGCCTCTTGAAATTACAACCATTTTAGTCACATATGTGCCCAAAATGTAATCTGTGCAACTTCAAAATATTTGGGAACAAACAATTATTGTGCTGTGAGCGAAAGTTATGGCAGTAGGCTCTATGTTGATCAGTTATTAATTCAACTCACTGTGTGATCAACAGGCAAGGTCAAGTCAGAGAGCAAGGGGATCCAGGGATGGATCAAGAGGCAGAGGAAGATCAAGTTATCACAGAGAGAGAAGGAGAGCAAGCAGATATAAGACTTATACTGTATACTTATACTGTATTGTATAAAACAGACTGAAATAATAATATTAATAAATTATTTCTCAGTCTTTATTAGCTGTTTGTGAAATGTTGTGCTCACACGCTACATTCGCTCACATCCTGTGCATCTCTTGGGGGCTAAGCCTCCCCTAAACCTAGTGACGCCCCTGGTCAACAGCGACCTGCATCAGCCAGTAAGCGCCTCTGCGCGCGACGTTGCGCTGGTAGACCGGCGTGCGTGCGGGCTCTGCGCAAAGACGCGTCACCACGTACAGTGTTGTCATGACAACCCTGAAGGAAATTTCCATGGGAGCTCCCTCACGTGGCTTTACAATGTGACGTCATTGATGACACGTGAGAAAAGTAGTATATAAAGAGGTCACACACTGTCAAATCTTCAGTGGGTCCCCTCGGGGAACCACGGGGATCCTGGTGCTTGGATGGCGCCGGGACCGCTGCTATGGGCAGCAGACAGTCCCATTGCACGCGCCAGATCCGGCACCGCGCAGAGGCTCGCACGGGCCCTCCCTTGTCAGCCAAGGGGCCGAGCACTGCGCGGTGGTCCGTGATCTCCCTTGGCTTGCCAGGGGATTCCAGTGCCCTATCTCCGTGGCCCATACGTGCGCCGCCGGCGTGGCCCACTCTTTTAAAAACTCAAAAATAACACCCCAACCATCCATTGTTGCTGGTTAGTAGTGCATGGTGGCACCACGCAGTACTAACCACCAACAAACCTTACTTTTTATTTATTTTGTTTTGCCTCTTTTTGGGCGTTAAACACCTAATTACAGCGTGGATTCATGCTTTTACTTTATACTCACCAGCAACCGCTTATGTCCAAACAACACAATATTAACTATCGACATATTCTATTTCTTTTTCATTTAAAGAATGAAATTGAAAACGACCCTGCCTAATGGTATCATCCTCTTCTCACTAAACTTACTTGTGGGTTGTGGTGGGGCTAATTGGGTGCTCAGCACCCCTAAAGCTCTGACCCTAGAATCGCCCCTGGTGTACTATACATTTAAGGCCATAAGGAATCCCCAGAAGTGCTGTGGGGATATCCTGTAGTTGTTTAGATTCTGATACCAGCATCAGAAATGCAGATTCTACTAAAAATAAGGGTATTTGTAATTGTCTACATATACACACGTGGACAAAATTGTTGGTACCCCTCAGTTAAAAAAGGAAAAACCCACAATTCTCACTGAAATCACTTGAAACTTACAAAAGTAACAATAAATAAAAATTTATTGAAAATCAAATAATCAAAATCAGCCAGCCAATTTGAATTGTTGATTAACATAATTATTTAAAAAAACAAACTAATAAAATAGGGCTGGACAAAAATGATGGTACCTCTATAAAAGATTAAAAACTATTTGACCAGAGTGACATGATTAACTTAGGTGTGTCCTTTAATTGACATCACAGGTGTTTCCAAACTCATAATCAGTCAGTCTGCCTATTTAAAGGCAGACAAGTAGTCACTTTGCTGTTTGGTGAAAAGGTGTGTACCACACTGAACATGGACAACAGAAAGCGAAGGAGAGAATTGTCCCAGGACATCCGAAAAAAAATTATAGACAAACATCTTAAAGGTAAAGGCTATAAGACCATCTCTAAACAGCTTGAAGTTCCTGTGACAACAGTGGCTCAGATTATTCAGAAGTTCAAGACCCGGGACAGTAGCCAACCTCCCTGGACGTGGCCGCAAGAGGAAAATTGATGACAAATTGAAGAGACGGGATCGTTCGAATTGTATCCAAAGAGCCCAGAACAACCTCCAAAGAAATTAAAGGTGAACTCCAAGGCCAAGGTACATCAGTGTCAGATCGCACCATTCGTTGTTGTTTGAGCCAAAGTGGACTTCATGGGAGACGACACCACTGCTGAAAAAAATCATAAAAAAGCTAGACTGGAATTTGCAAAAATGCATGTTGACAAGCCACAAAGCTTCTGGGAGAATGTCCTTTGGATAGATGAGACCAAACTGGAGCTTTTTGGTAAGGCACATCAACTCTATGTTCATAGACTCAAAAACCAAGCATACGAAGAAAAGAACACTGTCCCTACGGTGAAACATGGAGGAGGCTCAGTAATGTTTTGGGGCTGCTTTGCTGCATCTGGCACAGGGTGTCTTGAATGTGTGCAAGGTAAAATGAAATCTGAAGACTATCAAGGCATTCTGGAGAGAAATGTGCTGCCTAGTGTCAGAAAGCTTGGTCTCAGTCGCAGGTCATGGGTCTTCCAACAGGACAACGATCCAAAACACACAGCCAAAAACACCCAAGAATGGCTGAGAGAAAAGCGTTGGACTATTCTAAAGTGGCCTTCCATGAGCCCAGATCTGAATCCCATTGAACATCTGTGGAAGGAGCTGAAACATGCCATTTGGAGAAGACACCCATCAAACCTGAGACAACTGGAGCAGTTTGCTCATGAGGAGTGGGCCAAAATACCTGTTGACAGCTGCAGAACGCTCATTGACAAATACAGAAATCCTTTAATTGCAGTGATTGCCTCAAAAGGTTGTGCAACAAAATATTAAGTTATGGGTACCATCATTTTTGTCCAGCCCTATTTCATTAGTTTGTTTTTTTTAAATAATTATGTTAATCAACAATTCAAAAGTAATGGCTGATTTTGATTATTTGATTTTCAATAAATTTTTATTTATTGTTACTTTTGTAAGTTTCAAGTGATTTCAGTGAGAATTGTGGGTTTTTCCTTTTTTAACTGAGGGGTACCAACAATTTTGTCCACGTGTGTATGCACTATCCGATACCATTTGATTTTTATAAACAGAATCCAAAGAAATATTCACAATACTGCTTTGCTGGTTCCTGCTTTGAGTCAGCAGGTAGATAAATGGTTGTACATGAGTTGTTGGACTGAGCTAGATATCTAGCATTAACAATATGGCAATATAGCAATATGGAGTGACTTTTGTAAATTTTCAGAATTTACATTGTATGCATGTCTATTGACCTATTGACTGAGTACTTGCCCAGTAAGGGCTCAGGCCAAGGAGGGAAGACAAGCAAACCAATAATGACAATCATATAAGGTTAGTCCTAAATATTAATTAAAAAGTAAAATAACTTCTTTAAAATAAAACTGGTATTGGATCAGTTAACCTACTCAGTATCAGTCGATACCCAAAGCCCAGGTTTTTGTAGTGGGAACGGGACCAGAGAGAGACAGAGGTGCAAACTGAAGTGAATGAAACCTGTTTGATCCGAGTGGATAATAAGTGGAGTTATTTTTTCTATTTGGAGTGCCAATGCTTTACTTATAATTTTTGTATCCATATAAATTAAGGACAATGGACGATAACTTGTTAAAATGTGGGGTCTTTACCAGGTTTTAGTCTTAAATAGATAAGAGCGGTATTCATTTCTGTAGGAAGCTGTGATTTTTGCTTGATGTCATCTGTCAGTCGTACAAATACTGATGCTAGAATGTTCCAAAAGTGTTTATAAAATTCAGCAGGTAATCCATCTGGACCTGCTGATTTATTATTAGACAAAAGTTTAAGAGCTTTATGGAGTTCTGTTATTGGAATTGGCTCCTCCAGCTCTTTTACTTGATCTTCTGTAAGGCAAGGAAGGTTAATATAATTTAGAAATGTATCAATATCTTGTAAATTTGATTTATTTGGAGAGGAATAAAGGCTCCTATAGAAGTTCCTGAATGTTTTGTTTATTTCTTCTGGTGTCTGTACAATTTTGCCTTCTGGGTTTACAAGTATGGATATTGTCGACTTTTCCTTATTTCTCTTAACCCGATTAGCCAAATATTTACTACTTTTATTGCTGTATTCAAACTGCTCATGTCTAAGTCTCTGGATGAGAAATTTAGTCTTTTTGTTCAAATATTCATTCATTTGTAATTTACAGTTTTGTGATTCTAACTGAGTTTGAAACGTGGGATTATCAGCATTTGTTATTTCTAGGGCCGGGCAACGATTGAAATTTTTAATTCCGATTAATCGCAAGATTTCTGTGATTAATCACGATTAATTGAATTGTATATGGAAAATCAAATTCAAAAAGTAGTGTAAAGATCACTTTTATTTAAATGTTCTGCTGCCATATGAACTAAAGTGCCATAACATTTGTTGTTCAAACACTTTTAACATCAGCACTTGTCAGTAACACATATTTAGTGTAAACTTTATCTTAAAAAATGTAAAATAAAATAAAGCTTATTGCCACTATCAAGGCATTAATGTCATCCCGTTTTTTTTTTTTTTTTTTTTTTTAATGAAAACTAAAAAAAAGTCGACCAACAAAATCCTGAGCCACAATCATAACATTAAAACAGGCAATTTCTGAATAATAGCAAAAGATTTTAACGAAGTTTAATTTGGCAATGGTCACAAATAACCTTGTTTCTGTTGAATCCTCCGTCTGGGAGAACTTTAGAATGAAAATGTCCATGTAAAAGTTCTGTAACATTATCAATCTGTATATCATTCATTCTTTCCATTTTCAATTGTCAATCAAAAATCAAAAAAATTAAAAAGTGACATTTTATTTTGTTTTTAATTTTTTTTATCTAACACACAAAAAAAATGAAAAAATGCTTGTTTTTTATATTTAAATTTTAGACTTGGATCAAAAATACAAAATGAAAAAACAGGCCATGGGACTGAATTTGTTTTTAATATTTAATTGTCTGGTTTACGTGACCCAGAAATGGCTTTGTGCACGGCAGTTCAGGTAGCATGGAATCACAAACTATAATATTTGCAATATTGTGAAAATTTGAATAAAAACTCAGCTCATAAATAGATAGAACCAAAGCACTCTCCAGCTCTGCGTCTTCTCCTCAGATCATGGCGAGCACAGAATCTTCTGATGCACATTTCCAGCACTGCAGGACACCAGGACGTTATTTTAATCTAGAAGTAATATTTTTTTTAAAAATGGGGGTCGTTTTATAATCGAGGACTAGACTTTCTGTTGTCGTTACACATCTGTGCCACTAGATGGAGCCACACTGAAGTAACCAGTAAGAGAACAGCAGGACAGTGAACACATGGAGCAGATCTGATGTAAAATGGAGGAATGATGCGATCATCTTGAACAAAGGGATTTAAAAGTTTTGTTTTGTTGTCCAGAATCTTTTTTTTTTAGACAGAATTGTTAATATTGCTACCTGAGTCGCTACCCAAACCATAAAGTACACGGATTTTTACAGCTCTCCATGTCCGTTTTAGCTTTTCCGCATGTTTTTCTGTCAGTTCTCTTCCGGTTCTGCAGCCAGTAAAAGACCTTCGCCTATCTGTTGCTGGTTTTGATATTTTTGTTTATACACTGCTCAAAAAAATTAAAGGAACACTTTGAAAACACATCAGATCTCAATGGAAAAAAAAATCATGCTGTTTATTTATACTGATATGGACTGGGTGATGTGTTAGGAACAAAAGGATGCCACATCATTTGATGAAAATGAAAATTATCAACCTACAGAGGGCTGAACTTAAAGACACCCCAAAAATTACAGTGAAAAAAATGATGCTACAGGCTAGTCCATTTTGCTGAAATTTCATTGCAGCAACTCAAAATGGTATTCAGTCATTTGTATGGCCCCCACGTGCGTGTATGCATGCCTGACAACGTCGGGGCATGCTCCTAATGAGACGACGGATGGCGTCCTGGGGTATCTCCTCCCAGATCTGGACCAGGGCATCACTGAGCTCCTGGACAGTCTGAGGTGCAACCTGGCGGCGTCGGATGGATCGAAACATAATGTCCCAGGGGTGTTCTATTGGATTTAGGTCAGGCGAGCGTGGGGGCCAATCAATGGTATCAATTCCTTCATCCTCCAGGAACTGCCAGCATACTCTCGCCACATGAGGCCGGGCATTGTCGTGCACCAGGAGGAACCCAGGACCCACTGCACCAGCATAGGGTCTGACAATGGGTGCAAGGATTTCATCCCGATACCTAATGGCAGTCAGGGTGCCGTTGTCTAGCCTATAGAGGTCTGTGCGTCCCTCCATGGATATGGACCAGACCATCACTGACCCACCACCAAACCGGTCATGCTGAACGATGTTACAGGCAGCATAACGTTCTCCACGGCTTCTCCAGACCCTTTCACGTCTGTCACATGTGCTCAGGGTGAACCTGCTCTCATCTGTGAAAAGCACAGGGCGCCAGTGGCAGACTTGCCAATTCCGGTGTTCTGTGGCAAATGCCAATCGAGCTCCACGGTGCCGGGCAGTGAGCACAGGGCCCACTAGAGGACGTCGGGCCCTCAGGCCACCCTCATGAAGTCTGTTTCTGATTGTTTGGTCAGAGACATTCACACCAGTGGCCTGCTGGAGGTCATTTTGTAGGGCTCTGGCAGTGCTCCTCCTGCTCCTCCTTGCACAAAGGAGCAGATACCGGTCCTGCTGATGGGTTGTAGACCTTCTACGGCCTGGTCCAGCTCTCTTGGAGTAACTGCCTGTCTCCTGGAATCTCCTCCGTGCTCTTGAGATTGTGCTGGGAGACACAGCAAACCTTCTGGCAATGGCACGTATTGATGTGCCATCCTGGAGGAGTTGGACTGCCTGTGCAACCTCTGTAGGGTCCACGTATCGCCTCATGCTAACAGTAGTGACATTGACCCTAGACAAATGCAAAACTGGTGAAAGAGTCAGAAAAGATGAGGAGAGGAAAAATTGTCAGTGGCCTCCACCTGTAAAACCATTCCTGTTTTGATGGTCGTCTCGTTGTTGCCCCTCTAGTGCACCTGTTGTTAATTTCATTAACACCAAAGCAGCTGAAACTGATTAACAACCCCCTCTGCTACTTACCTGACCAAATCAATATCCCAGAAGTTTAATTTACTTGATGCTATATTCTGATTACTAAGTGTTCCTTTAATTTTTTGAGTAGTGTATTTAAAATAAGAGAGATTGGCGCGTGATTGCTAATAATGATTGAATGTATTACGATGTCAACTGTTATTGAGATAATGGAGTTGCCAATTCGGGAAGTAATCAATTTGGGAGTAAAAATGACGGACTTGCGAGTAAAAAGAAAATTCTTTATTTTTTGGGTTGTAGTCTCCAGTCATCTCCAAGACCCAGACCAGCCATGAACTGTTTAACTGTTTCTGAAGATTGGTAGTTATAGGTTCGATTGGATTTATTAGATTTATCAAGTGCAGGGTGGAGAACTGTATTAAAGTCTCCACCTATAACTATTGTTGAGCTAGAAAGATTGGAAATAGCTGTAAAGAAGGTATGAAAGAAAGCCGAGTCATCTTTGTTTGGCCCATAAATGCTGGCTATTATTACAAGGAACATGTTGCTAATCAAATGCATTACCTGCTACCTTTATTAGTGCAGACATTTTGGACATTTGCTGGTTTGGAGCAGTCTAGTATGTGATATCACAGTGCCAAAGACGAAACAATGTAGTAATGATATTAGAGCAATTGTTGCTGCTCATCAAACTGACAATGATTGTAATACTGGAACAACACCCACTGGACCGATAAGACCAAAGTGAAGATGTTTTTCTGTAATGGACATCAACATGTTTGGTGAGAAGACAGCATATCAGCATAAATATGTCATAACTACTGTCAAGTATGGAGGTGGAGGGGTGATAATTTGGGCTTGATTTGCAGTCACAGGACCTCAGCACCCTCATCTGCATATAAGCATTGTAGAGACATATGTGAGGCCATCTCTTCAACAGCTTAAAGCTGGGCAAAAATGTGTCATCAAACAGAACAAAGATCTCGAAGTAAGTAAGTATGTAAGTGAAATGAACCTTTTAGACAAATTTGTTATAAAGTTCCATTTCAGTGTTGTAGAGGGGTATGTCAGTTATCTGGCACAAATGTTGTATTTGGTGACGAGTATGATGCAGATGTTCTGCTGTTTCTTTCAGCAACAGAAATAATTTATGAATAACTGACATAATTGCAGCCGCATTAACTTCAAGTACTGTTTAAAATGCATAACCAGCTGTTTTCTCAACTCCTAGCACATCATCTATGTGACAAGCACTACAGAGGTTGTGAGAGAACAAGTGGATGATCCCAACACATCAACGGAAAAGTTGAATATTTGAAAATAAAGCAAGGAATACAGAGTTTGAGTTGAACATAAAAAGAAAATAAAAATGTTTTCTTTCCGAAACATGACTATGCAAACACAAGGAATGCTTAGCATTTAAAAACACTTTCTTTTAGTTAGAGGTACAAGAAGTGAAGCTGATGGAATGAAACCATTCAACCATGGACTGAAATTCCTGTGAATCTGTTTGGACCTCATTGGTCACAGCTTGTAACTTATGTTTTTAAATTGTCAGTTGTGGTTTTAACACTTAGGACTTCATGTCAGCTGAAAGTCGCCTGCACCGTTCCTATGCCAGGACTGCTCTTAGAATGTTAGGAGGTAAGATATCAGTTAAACTTTTATATGTTATCACTTCACTTGACTTTTGAATACAATAACTCATCAGATTCAATTGTAAAGGGGCAACTGCAAACAATAGCAGATAATTCAAACAATGAATTAATACACCTCAGTATAAGAATGAGCAATCAACATATGATTTTCTGCGTGTGACAATAGTTTATCACTTAAAGCTTTTTAAAATCACTTTCAAGTGTGTCATCTTTATCTTATCTTGTGCTTTCTGATAAACATTTTTCGAGTTTCAGGAGAAAAATATTTTTCATTTGGAATGACCAATACATGCACAAATGCATACTTTTAGGGTTATACTCCTAATGTTTCAATGACTTAATATTAATCACTGTTTATCTTTATTTACCTCCACAGTGATGTCTGGTTCATTTCAGCAAAGTTCCTGTTTGTGGAAACCCGCCTGGTTCCTTTTATCATCAAAACAAACATCCACTTTCTCTCCTCCTGTTGGTTGATAATATTCTTCTTTCAGTCCATGTTCTTAATCATGTTTAAAGGTGCAATCTTTTCTTTTTTAAATTGGCAGTTTAAACCTGAAAAATAAACTATATTAACTACAGAAAGTGAAGACTTGAGCCTTATTTCATGCCAAGGATCTACTGATGTAGGATCTACATCTACTGATGTAGTTGAGATCTACTGATGAAAGCATGCTACCTGCAGTTGGTACCCTCATGTGTCTCCTCAAGATGGAAAAGTGAGTCAATCTACTGTCCAGTTTGCTCCTATTCCAGCTCGCGAAGAAAAATAAATACTGCTGCATTTTTTCTTTTTTTTCAGACTTTGATTCTAAACATCTTGTCAATCATTTTAAAAGACATGTAGTCTATGAATGAATCCATGAATACACCTGCTGAAACTCTCAGCTGGTGACCATCAGCGTGCAGGCTGGTAGCTGGATACTATATGGGCTGTAGTAGAGTCTAATGCCTGGGATACACAGCACAATTTTGTGCTGTCACAGTCAAAACATTACTACTAGCCAAAAAAAGTCTACCTATTGCACCTTTAGATCCCAGGATCCGTCAGTTTCCTCTTTCTTTTTATTTTTCAATGTTTAACATAATGTCCAAACAAAATCTACTTGTGAATTCCCTACATCTCATTCATAAATCTAGTTTTTAATTAGTTTTTTAAGTTTGTGATACCTTTTGAACCATGTTTATAATCTCTGCTAAAACTTGAAGTCAAATGGGCATGCAAACAGAAGGCTCATTAGTCCTGATAAGAAACCAGGCTCCCACTGCCTCTGGTGATGTTTAATGTTTAACTGCCCTACCCTTGTAGTGGGAGGAGGAAATTTCTGTGAGTCAAATGTTGGCCAGCACTCTGTTTAGACTGAGGTGAAACCAACAGAATCTACACAAGGACTTATGAAGACTGACGGATCTCTGGACCAGACTTGGGGCTAAACTCTGCACTCGTTTAGCGGTTGAGAAAGTGAGTATAAAGAACATTTTAGAAAGTGCAGAGGAGTTCTCAGATTTTCTTAACTGAAAGTGATACTTGTTGTAATTTTTGTTTTCCACCGACTGGAAAACGTTTGTTAGAGTATCAGGAGAATTGCATGAAAAAAAGTCTTCAGTACAAGCTGATCTCTTGGAAAGACGGTCATCTTTGGATCTTGGCTCAAATCACGGGGACTGTGCCCTGCGGAACTGATAAGCCAATCAATACCTGGAAAAATCTTGGCTCACCACTTTGTAACCATGAATAAGGAAACTAACACAGAGGAAAAAGACTGGAGAAAACTTGAACCCAACTACCCCATCAAAATCTTCCTGACGATATTGTACAGCCTCATCTTGGTGATGGGTATTGTGGGTAATTCTATTACTATCAGGGTGGCACAAGTTTTGAAACGTAATGGCTACCTGCAGAAGAATGTGACCAGCCACATGGTTAGCCTGGCATGCTCTGACCTGTTGGTGCTTCTCATCGGCATGCCAGTGGAGCTCTACAGCGCCATCTGGTTCCCCTTTACGTCTATGTCAGGAAACATTTCTTGTAAGATCTACAACTTCTTATTTGAGGCTTGCAGTTATGCCACCATCCTCAACGTTGCCACGCTCAGTTTTGAGCGCTACGTTGCCATCTGCTACCCTTTTCGCTACAAAGCCTTGAGTGGAAAACGTACCACTGGCCTCATCACCTTTGCCTGGCTGCTGTCTGTGCTCGTGGCCTTGCCACTTCTGATTGCCACAGGAACACAAGGATACATACCACAACGAACAGACACACCCGTCCAGAATCTGACTTTTTGCACCAACCTAAGGGAGCACTGGGTGATGTACAGAGTCAGCATTTTTGTGGCTTTCATCATTTACATGATCGTGCTGGTCTCCGTGGGCTTCATGTGCCGGTCAATGATCCTGGTCCTGCAGAAACCGATGGGGTCTTTGGATAAAGGCATGAATGAAGCTCCAAAAGTATCCAAACATGAGAGTTCAACAGTCAAGACAGCAAGGAAGCAGACAATCATTTTTCTGGGTAAGTATGTTGATTTAACATCTTCAAAAAAAAAAAAAAAAAAAAAAGGATTAAATCATTTAATTTACAGCATCTATCCATATATACTCTAGAGCTTCTCTTGCGCATGGCCTGATACCGTGATAAACATGTTCTCGGTAGAAATGACAAAGGCAGGTCAGGGTAGTGCTTTCCGTGTCATGAACATGTTCATTCTTGGTCTCAAAGATCAAAAAAAGTGTTCAGATACACTATTTATGTAATAGTTACCATTGCTTGCTTAAATATATCGAAATAAAACTGGTGCATAGCCTATGAGTGAAATCCTTTTATACTGCTCAGACAAAAATGTGAAGACACAGAATCTCAAATTTGTAAGTCAGCTCTTATACATGATGTCAAAAGGCATCATGGCTGTGTTTTAACTTAAAAGGGGATGAAGGGATAAAGCAGGATATACAGAGAAAAAAAATTAAGATAAAAAAAAGCAAAAAAACCTCTATACTTTTCTGGAGCGGTCAGGTATTCAATGAGTACCAAAACTGACAACAGTATTGCCAATTCAGATTAAATTTTTATGAGAATTTGCAGAAAATACAGGCTGTGTGCACTGAGGTGGATAGGTAAAAGGCCTCCTGTGGACAGGTTTGTATTGGTTGACTGGATTTTAGCCAGCTTTGGACATGTGAAGGGATAGATGTTAGCAGATGTGGGTATGCTCCACTGTGGATGGTCTAAAAGGAAAATATGACACACACCAGTACATGCAGCCACCAAATACCCCATGTGCCCAAGTTGTACAGTGGTTTGGTCACAGACAGTGAGCACAAAAGTACAGACAGTAGACACGAGACCAATGAGATAAACTCCACACCCCATCGGGAATGGAGTTGGATAAAACTTTTCTACTCAGACTCTAGATTAACCGTGTGTAAAAATGAGCACTTTGAGAGGCCAAATGGTAAACTTTTGTTGTATTTTACTGATTTTGCCGTGTCTGTTTTCTTTGTTTAATCACTGTTTGTGGGTCTGGGGTCTAATTATGCAACACTAACTTCACATCTGTAAGACAGAAATGAATCTGAAAGCTCCAGGTCTGAAAGGCAAATAAACACAGATCTATAAATATCAGGTCTGTATAGAATCATCAGTTATTTTTATATTCTTATTTGTGTCACATTACAAAATGGCAAAATGCATCAAGACGCTTTAGTAACCTGTGAGGTGAATGCAAATAGTATTTATTTTCATATTCATTTCTCGAAACATAAGAATTTACCATTTTGAGATTATGTCTGTCTCTACTAAGCTTTAATAAATTGTACTTGTTTTCTAAAATGGACCTTTTTACAAAACGGTTTCAGAAGCAGCAGGATGAGTTACTTAGGGAGGTAATTTCAGGTCCAACACTTGCTCTTCAGTGTCACAGCTGGTTTATTTCTTACCAGGGGGTATCTCAATAGCAATTCATGCTGGAAACAAATAATCCCAAATTATCTCAAATAATCACTTCTTTCAGAAAAATAAAACTGACAAAAAAAAACGACTTCCCGTCTCAGAATGCTACCATTTCATGTGACTTTCACTGAGAAGCATCACTATGAGAGGTATTTCTGTAGCAGTGCATACTCATTTGTCCTAAAACAGAGCCTTATTCTAGATTTTGTTCCTGTCGCCTTTTAAAGAGGTAGAGTTGGGGCTGTCGTGGATCAGTGAGTAGAGCTGGTTGTCCTCTAACAAGAGTGTCTTGAGTCAAAGGCTTCTTCAGATCTGAAAAAGAACTGTGATACATTTAACTTGCTATGAATATTAAATTGTTGTATATGTGTAGGACCATAGATCATAGTTCTTTTTGTTGGAAAATATGTGACTGGTCTCATAATTTAAGCGGCATTCTGTTTTTTTACATGAATCTGTGCATATCCAGAGTCAAGCAGTCTGCTTCAAGTTGTTTTGTGTTTTTGGGTACTTGCAACATAATGCAAAAAGTGGATATTCCTTCTTTTAAAATGAGAGGTAGGGTTTACTTCAATAGCAACTATGTATTTAAGCAAAATAAAAATAAAAAAACAATAAAAAAACCACGTTGATCCTAAATGTTTGCACCAATAGAGACTTGAGTTTTGTCATGCATTGACAAATTTCAGTGTTATATCTTTCATACCCCCTCCCTCCAGCACTGGTTCATAGCCATTGCCTACCTATGATCCAGTTCTTTATTTTTCAATAGCCTCCAGTGAAGAAAACACTGGTTCAGATCAAGTACACACATGTAGATTTTTGGCTCTTAAAACTCTGCAGGGATAGATACAAGAACTGGTTACGTTGGGAACGAGAAGCAGGATTATCCTGATCAACCAAACATTGGGATTGCTGTTATCAAAGTGGACAGGGTATTCTTTTTTTGTGTTTTGACTTATCTAAGTGTTGCAAGAATTCATTGTCACCATAGACCTCAAAAAAGAGATGGACACTGTTGTTAGATTTCTTTGCAAAAATATAAAAAAGTAAAAAAAAAAAAAAAAAAAGGGGAGGGGGGTGGACATCACAGCAATTCTCAACAGTGAAAGTCTGTTGCAACAAAGTGTTACAGAAACTGGAACATAGGCCTAACAGCACCCGTTATAATCTAGTTAAATAAGTAAGATCACTGTGATTTTATATTTAAAAAACCGTGTATCCATGTATCCAAGTCTTGTGAGCGCTAGGATAATAATAAATAATAATAATAAATTTTATTTATAGGCGCCTTTCAAAACTCTCAAGGTCACCTTACAACAAAGCAATTAAAAATACAAAAACAACAATAGTAAACAATAATAAAACAACAACAACAATGACGGGAATAATAATAATAATAATGATTAAAGAATAAAATAAATAAAAATAAATGCAACTGTAATGAGCAGTTACAGTATGTTAGGGGGGGTAGGCCAGTCTGAACAGATGTGTTTTGAGATGTGACTTGAAGGTTGACAGTGTTGTGAGACTTTATTTCAGGACTTTAGCTACCTATTTCATAAGGTGGAAATTTTCATCATTGGTCAGATTCAAAACTTCAGAGACTGATAAGCATAAGAAACAGAGTAGTGAGGTGGAAGAAGAGACAAGACCCTGGCTGTTTTTCAAGCTACATTGTACACTACTATTGTGTCCAGATTTTGCCAAAATGAAGTATGCAGTATGCAAGATGCAAACAATTACACAATCTACACGATGCAAAAAAATATTCAGATAGTGTGCTATTATTATTATTTTTTTTTAATATTCAGATAGTGTGCTACTTCTGATCACTACCTGGTGGTGAGTTGGATCAGATGGCGGGGGAGAATGCCAGTCAGACCTGGTAGGCCCAAACGTGTAGTGAGGGTTTGCTGAGAACGTTTGGCAGAGGAACCTGTCAGAAAGATCTTCAACTTGCACCTCCAACAGAGCTTCAATCACATCCCAAGGGAGGCGGGGGACATTGAGTCTGAATGGGCCATGTTCCGTGCATCGATTGCTGAAGTGGCTGACCGGAGCTGTGGTCTTAAAGTCGTCGGTGCCTGCCGTGGCGGCAATCTTCGAATTTGGTGGTGCACACCTTGGGTAAGAGAGGCCATCAGACTGAAGAAGGAGTTCCACTGGGCTTGGTTAGCCTGTGGGACTCCAGAATCAGCAGACAGGTATCGGCGGGCCAAGCCGGCGGCAGCTTTGGTGGTCTCCGAGGCGAAAACCCGGGTGTGGGAGGAGTTCAGTGAGGCCATGGAAAAAGACTTCCGATGGGCTCCACGGAGATTCTGGCAAACCATCAGACAGCTCAGGCGGAGAAAGCAGTGCTTCACCAACACTGTGTATAGTGGGGGTGGGGTGTTGCTGACCTCAACTGGAGATGTCGTTCGGCGGTGGAAGGAATACTTCGAGGACCTTCTCAATCCCACCAACATGTCTTCCGTGGAGGATGCTGACCTGTGGACTTAGAGATGGACTCGTTCATCAGAGCTGAGGTCGCTGAAGTAGTTAAGAAGCTGCACAGTGGCCGGGCTCCGGGGGTGGACGAGATCCGCCCTGATTTCCTGAAGGCTCTGGATGTTGTAGGACTGTCTTGGTTGACACATCTCTGCAACATTGCATGGAAATCGGGGGCAGTACCTCTGGATTGGCAGACTGAGGTGGTGGTTCCCCTTTTTAAGGGGGACAGGAGGGTGTGTTCCAATTACAGGGGAATCACACTCCTCAGCCTCCTTGGTAAGGTCTGTGCAGGGGTGCTGGAGAAGAGAGTTCGATTGATTGTCGAATCCCAGATTCGGGAGGAACAATGCGGGTTCCGTCCTGGTCGTGGAACACTGGACCAGTTCTATACCCTCACTAGGGTCCTGGAGGGAATGTGGGAATTTACCCAACCAGTCCACATGTGTTTTGTGGACTTAGAGAAGGCATTGACCGTGTCCCTCGGGGGGTCCTGTGGGTGGTACTTCAGGAGTATGGGGTGCTGGGCCCATTGTTATGGGCTGTCCAGTACCTGTACAAATGGAGTGGGAGTTTGGTCCGCATTGCTGGTTGTAAGTCGGATTCGTTTTCAGTGAGAGTTGGATTCCGCCAGGGCTGCCCTTTGTCACCGATTCTGTTGATAACGTTTATAGGCAGAATTTCTAGACGCAGCCTAAGAGCGGAGGGGTTCTGGTTCGGTGGTGTCAAGATCTCGTCTCTGCTGTTTGCAGATGATGTGGTCCTGCTGGCGTCATTGAGTGGGGATCTGCAGCTCTCACTGGAGAGGTTCGCAGCTGAGTGTGAAGCTGCAGGGATGAGAATCAGCACCTCCAAATCTGAGAGCATGGTTCTCATTCAGAAAAGGGTAGAATGCCTCCTCCGGGTCGGAAGTGAGGTTCTGCCTCAAGTGGAGGAGTTTAAGTATCTCGGGGTCTCGTTCACGAGTGATGGGAGAAAGGAACGGGAGATCAACAGACAGATTGGTGCAGCGTCTGCTGTGGTGTGGACTCTGTACCGGTCCGTTGTGGTGAAGAGAGAGCTGAGCCTCAACCCTCCAACCCTCACCTATGGTCATGAACTGTGGGTAGTGACCGAAAGAACGAGATCGCGGATACAAGCGGCGGAAATGAGTTTTCCGCTGTCTACCAACAAAATCCTAACAATCCAGAGGCCACAATTTCTGAGGTAACACAGAAACTTTTAACGGGGAGTTCAACTTGTCAGTGGTTACAAATAACCTTGTTTCTGTTGAATCCTCTGTCTGAAAGAACTTTAAAATGAAAATGTCCTGTAACTTTATCAATCCGTAATCATCTGTGTATCATTTGTTTGTTTTTTTCCATTTTCAATTGTCAATCAAAAATTCAAGAAATTAAAAAGTGACTTTTTATTTTTTTAGTTTTTTAATCTAACACAACATAATTGGCGTGTTTTCTGCCAATTATTTTTCGGCTCCGCAGCAGCCGGTAACAGACTTTTCAAAACAAAAGCACGTGAGCAACATGCGTTAACACGCGATAAAATAAATGTCGGCGTTAATAAATGAATGCATTAATGCGATAATAACGCGTTAACACACACACACACATTGACAAACAGTCAAAGGATCACAAGACACAGGTGTTGACAATTTGTACGGCCAAGAACAAAAGAGGTCACAACATTTTAGAAATAAAACAGAAAGTAGGGCTAGGCACAAACTGTAGTCCAAAAGAAAAAGAGCACCGGTAAACCAAGACTTAAAACTTAAAACTTAAAAAAAAAAACAAACCAAAACAAACAAAAAAAAAAAAAAAAAAAAGAAAAAAAAACGAAGCAGGAATTAAAGAAATCCAAAACCAAAATCCCAAGACCATAATAGAGACTTGTGGTATTGTATAAGGGTGGAAAAGGAAGTAAAGAGGATGTGTAAAGTGAAAGGAACAGTCGCTGTCATGTTCAACTCTGCAGTCTTTGTTTATATTTCTGAAGAATAACTCCCATGCAAACACCTTGTATTTCCAACTCATGTAATCAAAATACCACATTGATAATGCAACATAAGAAAATGAAAGAACTATTGACTGGACCTACTAACTTCATATTGTTTGAAATGAAAGCCTTGCCAACATATTCCAAACAAAATCAGTATGCATTAAACTGGTGTTTGTTTGGAATTGTTTTTTTCATTGCTGCTTTCAGGTCAAATTCAAATTTATTGGAAGCTTCCACCCTGCAGCAATGCTGCAATTACTAACACATGTGAGGTGACTTGAAGTTTTAGTTAATGTCTGAACTTCTGTCAATCAATCCCTTATTATGCTTGTATCTTACGGAGTGAATACAAAGTCTCCACAGAATCTTTTGGAGGGGGTAAAAATGAAATATTAGACTACACCTGACACCTGATGACTAATTTCATTTAATTTAATCTGCATCTAACAACACACAGTGTGTTAATCTTTGCATGCAGACAGTTCTTGTTCCTAATCCCAGAATTATTATAGGATGTTTTTGACTCATACAACAGCTTTACACTCTTGAAACCAATAAAATGGAATATTTATGTTTCTATAAATAATGATTAGGACGGATAAAAAGTGGATTGTGTGTTTCTTATGGTAGAAATGATGTTTTGTTTTTTTACTTGTGCTGTACTCATTCAAAATGATTGAGTGCTCAATACTCAAGTTGGTTTCACTTTGAATTACTTTTTTTCTCTAAGAACTACATGGCCAACTTTTAATCACTTTCCTTACCATTTTCTCTCCGACGTTCATTACTTGAGAATTTACAACACCTCAGGCCTCATAAAAATGATTCAAGCACCAGCACATTTCAAACTGGACTACATCATAATGAAATATTCCATTTGATGGAACTTTACTTTGAGGGTCATGACCAAGTCTGCTAGCATCAACGTTTGCTCACATCCTTAATGACTGCCTGACCACCCGAGTTTGATTTTAAATATAAATTGTGTTTTAATTTAGACCTGCGGCACACAGAGTTCCACTAAAGCACCGATGTCAGCTATCTTTCAATAGGCCACATTCTTCCTACTGCTATAGTTTATGTTGGAATAACTTTTAATCCGAGTTGGACTCTGTGACTTTGGAGACTAATTAGCAGCAGACAACATCCCTGTTAAGTTGCCCACACATCACGTCCAGGACAGAAGGTTAATTGCTTAACTCATTTATTTTTTTCAGTCACAGGCAGTCAACATTAGTGAAATGAATATTAATTCTCTTCCACAACCTTCTGCTTTTGGCCTGTGACCGTGTGACTTTAGCTCACCATTTGTGATGCGAACACCAAGAGAGGCTGAGTGGATACTAAATAGAGTTCTTGGTATTTTGCTGCTGGGTGGTAGAGGTCGACTCCACTCAAGACACTTCAACTCTTCTCTTCTTTGTTTTGTATTACAGAAAGACACTGGCCTTCATTTTCAGTACCTGGTAGCCTAGCTTCCCAGAATTCTTTCCTTTAAAGCAGAAAAGAAGACTTTCTTCCCTGTTAAAATATCAGTTTCAATTTCATTTGAATGAATATTTGTTTACTTTTAGTTATTGAGCCGTTGAAGTTTTCTTTCCCTGATATCTGCAAAAACCAGCCTAAGTAAACTCTGGATCCCTGTCCCAGTCATCTCTTGCCTCCGCTTTCGCTTACCGCTTTCGCTTACGACACTATGCCATACATCAACAACAGAAGAGAAAATGAGAGACTGGTCGAATAAGAGATCCAACAGTATATCTTGAACAGCTTCATAAAAACAACCATTAAACAGCCACTGAAATTTCTTCTCGGTAGGTACACAAGTAAGCCAGGTGCTTTGACAATCCTGAACCCATGTACTATTTCATTGACTGACACTAGCTGTCTAGTTACAATTTGATGTGGCCGATTGTCATTTGGACACTGAAATCTTTGACCCCCTGACACTGAAAGACTTTCTCATTTTTCAGCTGACTGGGGCAAGGCTTCCACTGTGATGCAATGGGCCCACAATTCAGTTCGGCCACGCTTGATGTCACCCCTTTTAAGAGACAATGGACAGCAACACTGCTGATGGTTCTGATGTGTACTTGTGAGTGAGAGGTAGACTGAATTCAGGAGGAAGGGAGAGCATGCATGTTTCATTTCTGTCAGTGTGCCCCTTTGATGGACTATTGATGCGTCTAGGGGTGTACCACAGGCTGTATCACTTGATTGTGAGGCACCATCCACCCCACAACCCTGGACCAGATGAAATAGGCATAGAGAATGAATAGAAATCACTGTGTTTCTCATTTGTATATTCATACACTCTAATACAGCAATGGTGCTCAAACAGCTATGCAAAATGATTGGCTTGGCAATGGGAGAGAGCTGCAGAGCTCATGATTAACTATCCAAGTCACAGCCACTGCATTGTCTGCCTTAAAAAAATTGAGTTCATTGACACTTATCAGTAGAGCGGAAGGCCTCCCACCAGCCGCCAGATTGGGATTATGCTGCCATACTTCACACCCAGCACCATGTGGCCTTCCTTTTATTTTACTCCTCTCCACTTCCATCTTGGGTGGTTTCATTGTGGTTATTTCATAGGTTCATAATTAGGTTGACAGTGGTGATAGTGGTGATGGCTCATAACTGTTGGTAATCTTATGTGATTCAGTGCATAAGTGTGTAATTACCATAGAGGAGGAATGGAAAATTTTTGGAAAATCTTTGATCCAAATCAAGATTATAATAATGCATCAGGTGCAAGTTGAGTCTTCATAATATTTGTGTATTTGTTGTATAAAACTATAACTTAAACTATAAACTATAAACTATCATTTTTGGGGATACAGATGCTGGCATAACAGTGACATAGAGAAAAACATGTATAGAAACACTTTAGGTTTTTCAGCTGTCAACTATTTTATAACAACTTATATCACAAAGCCATATATTGTGATGGACGGCACCCCAATTACCACCCATGAACTTCTCTTAATTGGATCAATAAGGCTTTTTTATTGTCTTTGGCTACAAGTCCTGACTCCCAATCCGCCTGCTTTCAGCTGCTTGGGTGGACTCTGTCAAAACCTTTTACCGTTAAATGTAAAATAAACTTTGGGAACTATTTGTTACGCTCTCTGGACTGGTCAATAAATGTGCACCATTCCTCCTCTTAACACCTCCCTAATCTACTGTGAGTGACAGCTGCATCGATGAGTAATAAGCTCCAGAGTCCGTTGCCCTCGTGGCACCCAGCATAGCTGAAGGCAAGGCCTCCTGTGAGTGACAACACCTCTCTCAGCGAGCCACCGGGGAGACGACTCTGTTCATGGCTGAGAAGGTAACTGAGGCTGCATGATCTGTCAGCACCCAGCGTGGGTTTGTTTATGTATGTTTCATGATACTACACTGTATGGTGACACACACAACACTGTAGCTTGCCAGCACTTTTCATTGACTGCTAGGTGACATTTGGATGATGTTGGTTATCCCAGTCTGATAATTATCCAATGCTTGACTGCTTGAAAAAATGAAACTTGTCATTTGCAAAGGGATTCAAACTCTGTAAATGCTGCAGAACTCCAAATCATGGTCCAGTGGGTCCTGCTTGCTGAAGTTATCCATCATAGGGACAAACCATCTCAACAACACTTCATCAGTTGGACTTTGTATTGTAGGTATACAAGAGCAGTGGTTTAGGAAGAGACAAATGATAAGCCACAACTCAAACTTGTATTCTCTGGGCATGATGGTGATAGCGTCAGGTTCTCTGATTGCTCCTTGGCAGGGTTCAAGGAAACTGGTCAGAACTAAGGCAAGGTTGAAGTTAAGGATGTTCAAGAAAGCCTGCTCTAGAGTTTGAGAACCTGCGACTAGGACAGTTCTTCAACTTTCATATTATTGACAATGCTACATACAAAGCATGTATGCCATGCTACAAAAATTAAGTTGGAGTGAGTTGAGGGAAAGTTTCTGAGTTTCACGTATTAGCTCAATAAAGCCCAGACTCAAACTCCACAGCAGTCCTGTAGAATAACCTGAGGATTTTAGTTCACAGACTTTTCGGCCCCGATCGTACACCTCCCACTAGCCTACTAGCTGCAAATTATGGGTTTAGGAACCTCCACTAACCGCTAATGCAATCTTCCGCTTCCCTAAAGCTGCTATCCGCTATGCCGACTCCCTTACTCACATTGTAGGTGTTGGCAATGGGCGTGTCTTTTGCGCTTTCCGCTGGTCAGCAGTTGTGATGGATGTCAGAATAGTCACGGCCAGACACGCCAGTCGGTACAGCTGTGGCAGCTCTCATTCAGATGTTTGCTGTGGAAGAAACCAAGGAGATCTTTGGGACATTTCCCCTCAAAATCAGTCATGGCCTACATCACAGTCACTTCTGTTTTAAAACAGGTCAGATCATTCAAATAGAGCTCCGTGGCTCTGGTGTCAAGCTGGAAAAGGTTGGATGTGGGAATTTATTTCTGATATGTCTGAAACTGTTGGTGGTCGAGGAGGGACAGGAACATTCATTGTTTGTGATCTTTAAATGCACATCCAATGATTCGTTCTGCAGTATATTAAAAAGCACATCAGCTGCGCCAAGACGCACAGCTGTCCCAGACTCCCAGCACCCCCTAACCCTAACCCCCTGCTGAGAATATGTTCCTGCGGCTCTGCCTGGCCGTGTTTACCGGGAGTCGCACCAACTATCTGGAGACTTTCAGGTTGCTGATAGGAATTGTATGTGTAAAAATATTTTTTTCGTATTTTCGGTATATCAGTGCAGAGGGAGGAGGAGGAAGGAAGAGGAGGAAGCTCTACAGCAGAGTCCCAGATGAGCTGAGAAAGAGAGCTGCTCCGATCGGGATGAAAAGACGCTCTATAGTAGTTTGCGGGTAGCGAGTAGCGCAACTTACTCTTAAAGGCAATGGCTACTGACGCACTGATTGGTCTAACAGGCTGAACGGCCTAACCACTCCTATGCATAATATAGCGGTTAGGGCAGGTAAGATCGTGGGTTTAGGGAGGTGTAAGATTGCGTTCTTTGCGGGAGAACACCCTTTCTGCTACCCGCTATCGCTTAAGGAGGTTTAAGGCGGAAGATCGGGCCTTTCATGTCCAGCAAATAGACGGAAGAGGATCTGTCTGAAGGAATAGGATAGCCTTTCCATACCCAGATATTTATAGTTTGTAAAACTATACTTAAGAAGAGTATGGATTGCTGATGTTAAGAGTTGTGAGATCTTCAATTTAGAATGAAAACTACACATTTAAATACAAGTGAAAATGTCTAAATACTATGTGGATTCACTGTATTTAGGATCAAATTCAGGAATGTTTTGTTTCCCATAGCTAGATTTCACATCTATGACAACTGCAGAGTGCACATTTTTATATAACCTGATCAGGTAAAGTGATAGAAAAGCCACATTGTTTTTTTTTTCTTTTCTGTTTTTTGCAGTCTGTGGTGTTAGTGGCTAGCTGTCATCACTGTAGCCGCTTAGTCCTTAGCATTAATTTGACATCTGAGCTGTGAATTAAGAGCTAAGGTAGCATAATCTATCATATTTCAAAGATAATAAGGCTTGTTGTGCTGTTAATTGAACAAACAGACCTCCTTTGATTGGCTGTCTGTTGGCCTTGAAAGATTAGGAATGAAAGCCACGGAAAGGCCGGTCACTGGGGTCTAGCTGGTAGTCACATTGGCCCACTGTATTATCTGACTGCTGGTGACCAGCTGTCCTGCGGCTGGGAGAGGAGCCAGCAGCCAGGGGCCGAGCAGACAGCTGCTTGAGCTGCCTGATCCAGGTGAACCACCGTCGACCACAAACCTTTGAAGGCCAGCCTGGAAGGATCTGGGCTGCAGATGCAGTTCAACTGCTGCGCCGCTGGCCGCTCTGCCTGAGCCACTGATCTGAGTGAAGGTTCGGCTAGTGACAGATGATCAGAGTAGTTTTGGCAGAGCTTGGCCGGAGCTCCTGTAGTTATTATTTGGGTTCTGGCAGTCCTTGTTTCAGATGTTTTTTCGGTAACGACATCTTAAAAAAGGACACATTCGGTCAGAATGAGCCAATTAGCCAGCATCATCGGTTAATTTGAGCTAAGCTAAGATGAAATAGGTACACACGTGGACAAAATTGTTGGTACCCCTCAGTTAAAGAAGGAAAAACCCACAATTCTCACTGAAATCACTTGAAACTTACAAAAGTAACAATAAATAAATTTATTGAAAATCAAATAATCAAAATCACTTTTGAATTGTTGATTAACATAATTATTTAAAAAAACAAACTAATGAAATAGGGCTGGACAAAATGATGGTACCCATAACTTAATATTTTGTTGCACAACCTTTTGAGGCAATCACTGCAATTAAACGATTTCTGTATTTGTCAATGAGCGTTCTGCAGCTGTCAACAGGTATTTTGGCCCACTCCTCATGAGCAAACTGCTCCAGTTGTCTCAGGTTTGATGGGTGTCTTCTCCAAATGGCATGTTTCAGCTCCTTCCACAGATGTTCAATGGGATTCAGATCTGGGCTCATGGAAGGCCACTTTAGAATAGTCCAACGCTTTTCTCTCAGCCATTCTTGGGTGTTTTTGGCTGTGTGTTTTGGATCGTTGTCCTGTTGGAAGACCCATGACCTGTGACTGAGACCAAGCTTTCTGACACTAGGCAGCACATTTCCTCCAGAATGCCTTGATAGTCTTCAGATTTCATTTTACCTTGCACACATTCAAGACACCCTGTGCCAGATGCAGCAAAGCAGCCCCAAAACATTACTGAGCCTCCTCCATGTTTCACCGTAGGGACAGTGTTCTTTTCTTCGTATGCTTGGTTTTTGAGTCTATGAACATAGAGTTGATGTGCCTTACCAAAAAGCTCCAGTTTGGTCTCATCTATCCAAAGGACATTCTCCCAGAAGCTTTGTGGCTTGTCAACATGCATTTTTGCAAATTCCAGCTTTTTTATGATTTTTTTCAGCAGTGGTGTCGTCTCCCATGAAGTCCACTTTGGCTCAAACAACGACGAATGGTGCGATCTGACACTGATGTACCTTGGCCTCAAGCTGTTTAGAGATGGTCTTATAGCCTTTACCTTTAAGATGTTTGTCTATAATTTTTTTTCGGATGTCCTGGGACAATTCTCTCCTTCGCTTTCTGTTGTCCATGTTCAGTGTGGTACACACCTTTCCACCAAACAGCAGAGTGACTACTTGTCTGCCTTTAAATAGGCAGACTGACTGATTATCGAGTTTGGAAACACCTGTGATGTCAATTAAAGGACACACCTGAGTTAATCATGTCACTCTGGTCAAATAGTTTTCAATCTTTTATAGAGGTACCATCATTTTTGTCCAGCCCTATTTCATTAGTTTGTTTTTTTAAATAATTATGTTAATCAACAATTCAAAAGTGATGGCTGATTTTGATTATTTGATTTTCAATAAATTTTTATTTATTGTTACTTTTGTAAGTTTCAAGTGATTTCAGTGAGAATTGTGGGTTTTTCCTTCTTTAACTGAGGGGTACCAACAATTTTGTCCACGTGTGTAGGTTGTGGTAGCTAAGCTAAGGTGTACATGTTCCATTTGACTGACAAGCTTGTTCATTCAACCCATTTTTGAGTAAACAAGAGTTTGGCTTTGTCAGTTTTTGCCAACATGGCATCTCCCATAGATCTAGAAAAAACAGTTTTAAAACTACTCTTCAGAACCCTATGGATGATGTCACAGAGGGCTTGTCCAGTTCTCTTGATACCTGATTGCAACAGGTAAAAATGACAAATCAGAATGATAAACAAGAAAATTAAAACCAGAACTGCAGATTGTTGAGAGTGATTCATTTAGAAATTACGGCACACTAGTTTAAACAACAACAAAAAAAGATAATCTTTCCCCACAACAGACCTTGCCATTTGAATGTTGCTATGTTGAAACTGAAAGCATAGAGGGTAAAAATAGGCCTGGAGAAGCTTTTTATTGTCCTGTGGGATGCATTGCCTCAGTCAACAGTGAGGCATTTCCTTTCTTTTTTCCCCCTCCAGTATTTAAAAGCAATTTAAAAACAAGAAATGAGAGTGGACAGATGTGCCCCATGTTGACCAATGAATTACACCAACATGCCATTATTCCTAAGAACAAATATTTCCTGTTTGTTGCACCTGCTCCCATTTTGAAGCTGTCATGATGAGTCATGGTGTTCCTGACCCACATACATGTTCACATTCTTGAGAGTGGACCGTATCCGCATCCCTTAATCCATGATTTTGATTTTGACCTTTAATATTTACTGAGCCTTTCATCTTTCAACATGCAAAGGTTTAAAAGTCTCACTTTAAGATAAGTGGAGATAAGATGAAATAACAGAGATAAAAAGCATTTACAAAGGGCTGTTCACTCGCAGTGAAAAAAAACACCTGTGCAGTTCTCACCAGAGTTGTAAACAATTTCTTTCCACAGTTGAATGTGTTTTATTTTACTGCTTTGGTTATCTACCATGTTACTGGATAGCCAGCTCATCTCAGTACTGGGGCAAAGAGTATTTAACAGATGACTGTACAGCAGCTCTCGTGTTAATATCCCTTAACTTCAACTGGTTATTTTTCCAAAAGAGTTATTGACAGGTGGATAGAAACACATGACAACACAGGAGATGTTTCACTCTATCTTCTGGATCTAAGTTGTTCTTGATACAATTTAAGCTACAATCACACGTATCCACCAGCTATTCATTAGCTATTTTTTGAACCCATCATAAAAGTGCAATGAAGATGATCTGACCTCAGTTTTATCGACTGCTTGTTAAGCTACTTCTGACATTTTTGAGAAGAGAAACTGAAGGGTGAAAGGAGAGTGCTTCACACTAGGAGGCTTTGTAATATTATCAGTGATCAAAGGTAACAGGTGGATGACTGCACTCATGCAAGATCCTGATAAATGTGATGTGACCCACTGTTGGGCAGACCTGGGAGCAAGCAGCACTTGTGGCTGTCCTTAGCATGTTGGTTTGTGGCAGAGTATCATGATAATCAGCACTCATTCAGAGGAAATCATTGACTGAGACACTTCACATGAGCAAGAAAACTCTTTCTTGAACATGTGAAAAAGCAGAGAATGACAAAAAGATCTGTAATAAAGGCTGGATGTGGTATTTAAATGCCACAATCACCCACATGCAAGAACAAAGAAAATAAATTATGCCGCAAATAAGGTAGACACAGTCAAACACCATAAAAGTTATTTTTATTTTGAAAGCACTTAAATCTTTGCTTCTGCTGTATTTTTTATTTGGCACTGGGAGGAAAAACGCACTCAGATTTCATTGTATCTGTACAATGACAATAAAGGTATTCATATTCAAATTCCACAGTCCTTGAGCACTCATCTCAATATCCTCTTTTATGTATCAAATTCTGAACACAGCATGCCAAACTGAGTTCATACATAGTTAATCTGCATGTTTTGTTAATTAAGGGGTTTGCTATTGGAATTTAGTCAAACTGCAATTGGAAGCACCTGGCACAGATTTTCAGATGAATAAAGAGATTTCTGTTGCCAAGTAAGTTTTTTTACTTAATAACCAAACTGATACTGTTGGTATAAAGTATTGTTAGGGCCTTTCCATATAAAGAGGGTAAAACCAATATTCCTTCCTGCACCAGATTTTGTGAGGACTGATGATTGGCATTAAGCTTTATAAGCACACTTTAGTACTGAAGTCTAGTCTCAGCATTTTTATGACATTAGATTTGTCTTTGCCTCAAACTGAATTCTTTAGAGAAACTGAATAGGCAAGTTTGTTATGTTTAAAATAAGTTAAGACTATTTAACAGGTAATGAAAACATATTGCTACCTGTCCAGAGTGTACACCTGCCTTTTGCCCAAAGAGAGCTGGGAATAGGCTCCAGCAGATCTTCGTGACCCTGCATAGGATTAAGCGGGCATAGATAATGCATGGATTGATGGATGAAAACATATTGCATTAAAATAACCTTCTCTTTTCCATTTCTACCTATATATCTATCCATATCTATGTGTGTGTGTGTGTGTATCTATGTATGATGTATGTTCAAGTCGTGCAGGACATATACAGTAATCTGGTGTCGGTGTGGCAGAGGAGTATAAAGTGGGGGTGCCCCATCAAGGATCAGCTCTGAGCCCCTTCTGAGGCCAGACTGAGATGGTTGGGACATGTACAGAGGAGTGAATATATTGGTAGAAGGATGATGAAGTTGGAACTGCCTGGCAGGAGGCCTAGAGGAAGACCTGAGAGGAGATTTATGGATGCAGTGAAAGAGGACATGAAGTTAGTTGGTGTGAGAGAAGAGAATGTAGAGGATAGAGTTAGATGGAGGTGGATGGTTCGCTGTTGCGACCCCTGAAGAGAAAAGCCTGAAGAAGAAGAAGAAGAAGAAGAAGAAGAAGAAGACACTCATAGCTTTTAATTTCACAGATCAAATGTCAAATTCACCAAAACATACTAAGTATGAAATAACTATGAATTGATGCATCCATAACATGGATGTGAAACCTAGTTATGGCAGGCCAAACATTTTTTCCTCTAAATATGATTACAGGTTGTAAATATGTGTAATGTTAATTTCAGCTGCGATAGTAAGCATTTTAGTATGGGGTTAATGGAGGGGCCGGGGTTAATGGAGATTGACCTGCTTTTGAAGCCAGCCCCTAGTGGTTATTTGAGGAACTGTACATTTCAACACTTCCTGGGTTGTATCAGACCAGCACGCCTGATGTAGCCCCCTGGTTGTGAACTAGCATACAACCAAAGACCAGTGGTGTAGGCTGAGACACTATTTTATTCAAATGACAGATAGATAGATTCTTTATTCATCCAGTGGGAAATTCACAAAGTTTTCTCCTACAACTTCTTTGTTTAATGTAAGACATTTTTCTGTGTATTTTATTCAACCATCTCGTGGTACAGTGCAGTGATTGATTTTGTAAAAACAGTTATGAAAGCCATCTGAAGTTGTGTTTCATCACCCAATAGAACATTTTGTTTTATTTACCTGTTTCCAGTGATTCTGTGAAAAGAGGCTGTGGATCGGACATGCTTCCACAACAGTTATGATTTATTCAATGTGCAGTTTAGTGTGCCCTTTATTGTATTTACTCAATCAAATCACATCAGTGGTGCGTGGGTATATTTATAAATGTGAATTTACGATCTGAAGCACTATAAACCTTCCTGCAGTTCCTGCAGCACTTTATTGTCTGAATGCTACTTCGATGGGTGAGAGAACTAAGTGATGATCCATACTATGAATTTTGATCTGATTTCAATTTATCAATCACTTGTGATTTGCTGTAGACACTTCTTTCATGGAGCATTACAACTATTTTATGTAAGATGACTGCATCCGTGTTACATCTATCTAAAATCATAATTATAAAATGCATGTCAAAATCTTTGTCCAACTGAAGTCTAACCAGACAAAACTTCTCACAGCTGGACTAACACACTTAAATAATGAGGTTGAAGTTGAGTTGATCCCTGTGTGTGTGTGCTCGTGTTCCACAGCTCCTGCTCCAGGCTTTGATCCAGCATCAACAAAACTCAATCAAACTTTATTCATACCACTTGTGCAGCACAAAGTGCTTGACAGAAGTTAAACAAAAACAACAGAGATAATTATAAAACCATTAAAACACAAACTTCCCAACTTCTTCCACCAAAACAATCAAAATACACACAATCACGCAAATATACACACGTTATATCGACACTCACTAACACACACCCAGACCCATACCAATAATTTGAATAATGAGAAATGGAAGAAAAAAATGTAAATAAACAAGAGTAGAAAATGCAATTAGTTAAAACAATATAACTATATAATTATATATAAATAAAAAATAATAATAAAACTCTAAAATGAGATTTAATCATAAATTAAAAACCGTAAAAGCTAAATTAAAAGCTAAATTGTAAAACTAGTCTTGAGTTGCCGTTAAACAATGTCCAGATTGCACAAAATGTACAAAGTTGTAAGTCTGTTCAATTCACTGTTCAGCATTTGTATCTGCTGTTTTGATACCTGGTGTAAGAGGTCAGCTGGAAGAATCCAGTGCTATCAAACTGAAACCATGACATCATGACATCATTATGACATCATGTGATGCACTTTGGTGAGTCAGTCGGCCGTTTTTACGTGCGTATATATACTAGCACAAAGAAAGGCATATAATCAAACTGCTTAGTTTGAGCTATAGCTGTGGCTTGACTAAACTATGAATGTAAACACACGGTCTTGCAAAATAGATGTGTGGAAAAGAAAATTTGGAGCCAAAGTAAATAAGTTTGATGAAAAAAGTTATGCAAAACATCAAACACATAAAATGTCCATAAAATGTCTGTGTTTTCCTTAAGTTATTTTAATGGCTTAAATTTGTAAAATTATTATTTCTGAATAATTTCCTGCTTTTCTGGCTCACATAACTTAACCAACCTGTTACAGTAAAAGTCCCTATTTTTGTCAGACACACTCATAAAATTATTTCTAAGTTTTACTAGTTTGGTAAACTTTTAGAGGAAAACATGTAATGAATTCTACACTGATGTTAAAAAGTTCATCTTACTTTTGGGAAAAAATAACTTTGAATAATGATAATAATGATAATAATGATAATAACAATAATACATTTTATTTAAAAGCGCCTTTCAGGACACCCAAGATCACTGTACAGGATAAAAAAGAACAATAAAACACAAATAGAATAAAAAAAAAACATACATGAAATAAAGTGGGGGGGCAATGAAAAATGGATTACTAGCTGTAGGTTGTTCTGAATAGATGGGTTTTGAGTCCAGATTTGAAGATGGGGAGGGAGGCTGAATTTCGGAGGTCTGGTGGTAGTGAATTTCAAAGCTGGGGAGCAGAGCGGCTGAAAGCCCTGTTCCCCATGGTGCTGAGACGGGCAGAGGGAACAGTGAGGTGGAGGGAGGAAGAGGACCTGAGGGAGCGAAAAGGGATGGTTACACGGAGGAGGTTGGAGAGGATAAGGAGGGGCCAGGTTGTGGATAGATTTGTAAGTACACAGAAGAATTTTGTAGATGATCCTTTTGTTGATGGGGAGCCAGTGGAGTTGCTGGAGGATTGGGGTGATATGGAGGTGAGAGGGAGTGATGATCCAGGCGGCAGAGTTTTGGACCAGCTCTAATTTATGGAGGGATTTTTGTGGCAGACCAAAGAGGAGAGAGTTACAGTAATCAAGACGGGAGGTGACGAGGCTGTGGACGAGGATGGCAGTGGTGTGGGGGGTGAGGGAGGGGCGGAGACGGTTTATGGAGCGTAGATGGAAGTAAGTGGACCTGGTGATGCTATTGATACGGGAATGAAAGGATAGTAACTGTCGAGGATGACACCCAGACTCTTAACCTGAGGGGAGGGGGAAACAGAGGAGCTGTCAATGAGGAGGGAAACATTGTTGACTCTGGAGAGGATGAATTTGGTGCCGATGAGTAAGAATTCTGTTTTATTGCTGTTTAGTTTGAGGAGGTTTGTGGTGAACCGGGATTTTATTTCAGAGAGACAGGAGGTAAGGGAGGGAGTACGGAGTTTGGTTTGCTGGAAAGGTAGAGTTGGGTGTCATCCACGAAGTAGTGAAATGAAATGTTAAATTTACGGAAAATTTGACCTAGGGGGAGGAGGTAAGTGATGAAGAGGAGGGACCCCAGGGCAGAGCCCTGGGGCACACCTGTGGTGAGGGATCGGAGGTAAAGGTGCTGAGTTGGATGAACTGAGTGCGGCCTGTCAGGTATGAATGAAATCAGTTAAGGGGGCTGTTGGAGATGCCTAAGGAGGAGAGTCTTTGGAGGAGGATGGGGTGAGAAATAATGTTGAAGGCCACACTCAGATCAAGGAGGATGAGGATGGAAAGTAAACTGGAGTCAGCTGCAGTGAGGAGGTCATTGGTGATTTTGAGGAGGGCAGTTTCAGTGCTGTGACCAGGGGAAAACCAGATTGAAAGGGTTCATAGAGGCTATTGAGGATGAGATGGGCATGAAGTTGAGAGGAAACTGTTTTTTCAAGAATTTTTGAAATGAAAGGCAATTGCTCTTCATGGCACGATAGTATAGTTTATGTATCTTATAAATGTTTGCCACAGAGTAAAACCCTACTCACGACAAAAAAAATCTATGAGATAATCAAGGAATGTTGCACAAGTTGGAATTAGGAAATACGTATTCCCACCCATTTCGCACCTCAAAAACTTTTTTCCAATCTACAAAAGGCTCCTTTATGCTCTAGATATACCGTATAATCATCCATTGTGCTTCCGTCTGCTCTCCTCTGACAGTATCGGAGCTTCAGGGACATTTGTAGCTGCTATCACATCCTTTGATAATGTTTGCCTTTACCCAAGGTTGCTTATTATCCACAGGAGAGTCTTGTCATACTAACTTCATTCAACAAGATCAATAAAACGGCTGACAGATTGTTTACCTTCTTTGTTGATGTGTGTGACATTGATTTTTTTCTGCTTTCTTTTCATTTACTTCAGCAGCTTAAAGGAGGTTCATTGCCACGCTCTGGATCTCATACTAATGTCAGAAAATGTACCAGATATTGTGTCAATAAAAAGTAGCAATAAAAAAAAAGATAAATTACTACAATGGTTCAATGACAGAGGAAAGCAACTTTTCATTTTTTACAACTAATCAGAAGATGTAAAAAATTTCATCATTTTCATCTATTTACTCTGCTTTTCATGTACTATTGATTCTTGTTGTTTTTCTGCTTTTGTCGTATTTCCAACCTAACCATTACCGCTGAGGCTATGGGTGGAGCCCAATGTACTGTGTGGTCCAGAAGTGGCCAACATGTCATAATCCTCCTTTGACATGAGTTATGGTAAGTGTTGTGAGGGCCTGGTATGGTCCAAAGGCCCGAAGAAAATTCATATTTGGATGTCACTGTGAATTTACAACACTGGTCAGGGGCAAATCCTGTTCAATATATGTGGTTGTCAAAAGTGATCTTTTTATGCCTAGTCCAGTGTTGGGCAAGTTCACTTTCTATACGAATGAGTTAAGTTTATAGTTCATAGAAATGAAAATGAACTAGTTCAGTTCACCATTTCAAAAAATGAACTAAATTGTTCATTTTTAGTTCATTTTTTAAAAAATTCTTTTTTAATGTTGCTGCAAGCAATTATTTGTCAAAATGATTACCACTGTTCATATACTAGCCCACCACAAACGACAATTATTTTATCCATTTTAACTGTCGAAAACTATTGGTCTAATTCGGAATCCTTATCCAACCAGGGTTCACATTAGCATTGAAGGGACAGCCCATGTAAAACTGTAATTTCTGTTTCAGCTTCTCTCTACAGTATATTAAAAATATGAGGAAAAACTTGCTGCCAAATGGTCTTTATTATAAGACAAAAATAAGTCTTTAAGGTGCAAGTGTTTTTCCCCCTATTTCAATCCCCCCCGGCAGTCGGGGCACTCCTCCGGCTCTGGGTAACTGTAGCTCTCATCTTCCTTCATGATCGTTTTAAACGTTTGATGACGCAATTGTTGGCGTGACAGAAGCGACAGCCGTGTTGCCATGTTTGATTGCTTTCCAAAGATACACATCAGGCTCGTTTGTGGTGTATTTTAAATGGGGTTCGCTGGAAACCTGGCACGGTTTTGACCGTGCATGAACCAGCAAGGTAATTAGCCAGCAAAGGCCTCAGTGCCAGTCTGAAGAAGACCCATGATTGTCCAATGACAATCACACGCCTTGTCTGATAGCGGCGCGCCTACGGAGTGACCTGCCGACATATGGAAGGATCAACATGCAGAAAAGTATCCGTGCGCCCTGGACACAACGGCCTCAGACCAACTCGGGGAAGAAAGACAGCCTAGCTGCCGTTGCTGTGTAATGTCGCATCTCTCCGTTGACTGGAGAGGAAAGAAAAAGAGGATGAGAGCCACCCTTTGGGTGCCAGCAGAGCGTATGTTTAACCCTGCCCTATTCAACCGATCCTGAGTCATCAATCCAGACTCCCACGGTTGTCACAACGCTATCAATTGGTTCTGGAGCGATCCACGTAAGAGGCTTTTGTGTCTTGGCACAGCTTAGTTTAGTGTTGTTCATAAACTCCTTTTTCTCGTGAGTCACATAAGCTTAGAACCGCCGTAACTGTGAATTCCATTGATTTTATTTCATTCTATTAATTGCGAAAAGCAACTCGAATTTCCGTTTCCCGGTTCAATGGTCAGAGCAGCTCTGTGAAGTGGCTTCACATCGCTGCATCTGTGGAGAAACCCCTGCTTTGTCCTGCTATATCACGTGACCTCCTCTGCCATCTTGAAACTCTTATCGCGTGAGGGGGCGGCCATCTTGGTCAGGAACGAAGTCACCACCTGCCCTCTCCGCAATCTTGGAATTCGTCCAAGAAGCCATCTTGGTTTATCTCTCACATACACACACACATACATCCATAGTCCCCCAGCACATGGGTGTATATATATATATATATATACATATATATATATATATATATATATATAGACACCTTTTCCATTTAATGTTTTATTTGCTTATGTTAATCTAGTTGTCTTTTAGTTAGTAGATATCAGAATCTTAATTCAAGTGTTTGTTCATCTTAATACTTGTTAATAACTTCAGATATATTCTAATATGCAACGTTGTTTGTGGTTATTTTACACAGGTTTGTAACATTTCCTGTTCGAAGAGGTCTGTGCTTGGACTCACACCTTCTCTGTTGCTCTATAGCGCCACACCTGGTCACAGGCTGGCACGCATAGAACAACAGCCAGTGTCGTTTAGTCTTTGTTTCCTGATCATCAGAGGGGTGTACTACGAAGCAAGTTCAACACAGCCAGGCTTTCTTTGGGTGAGCTGGCTTAACAAACCTGAAACTCGCGATCAGAGATAACTTACCACGACGGTGGTTATCAAATCTTTTTTACCGCGGCTTTCTGCTTTCTGCTCTGTGCGCGTTCACATAAAAGGGGCGTTTGACGCGTCATTGACGCCTATTCCGGATCAAATGGATAGATGGCGGTCGTATATTTCAGTCAGGAGGAGCAGGTTTTAATAATGCAGGGCTATAGATTTCAAAGAAATCTTTACGGCCAAAAGTAACACTGTAGGTGCGAATAAAGCCAGAGAGGAGTTGGCAAAAATTGCAGATCGTGTAAATTCGTAAAATTATTTATTTCAACACTATATTTATTTCACCACCTTAATTAATCTCCCTCCCTCTTTTAGAGTGCTTAAACTTTAAACTTATGCAGCAGATTTAAACATATGTAGGTCTGATGTCCCATTATTAATGATAATGAAAATCACTTTAGTTTTTGCTAAATCTATGTGAAATTAATTTAAGATTAAATATGATCTGTTATACACACTCACCGGCACTTTAATAGGTACCCTATCACCCTCGGGAATCTATGAATTATATTAAAACATTTCATATGAAATTCCACGTTGATATCAATATAATGGACTATTAATTTATGTTACCTGCGATTTAGTAAAACGCTTCTTTTATTTGAAGCGTGGGCAGATGGCCAGGGAATACTATAACATATTCAGTAGTTCAGTAAGAACAAGTACAACCTTTATTCCAGTATTCTGGCTCAGATTTCTGCATCACCAACTGAATGCATGTAGGTTCCCGCGGCAAAGAAACGCAAAGAAACGCACACCGTTTGCTACTGTGAGCGCACGGCTGCGTTGGTGGCGCTGCCAATATTGGCTCTAGCAGATTACAAATGTAACGTATTCCTCAGCTGGAAATCTCAGCGTTCATAGAGAATATGGTCATGGGAGCCAGCGGATCAGTCCGGTCTCTGAATACTCTCCTCCATTGCACATCCTGGCGCTAAAGTCAACGGGATTGGGTGAAAGTGAAAGGGCGGTGCTTTTTATAGCCGATTTGAGCCACTCTGCACATAACCTGCTCCGGACCAGGATAAGTGCAGAGTAAGTTACCATGGTGATCTAGCCAGGTTGAAAGAGAGCACCTTCGTGTACCGGAAATTGCTTTAGACTCAACATACCTGCTAACCCTCTAATCTCGCTTCGTAGTATACCCCTCAGGTGGTGCCCTGTTTCAGTTTATTAACTTTGTCACATTTCACATTTCTTGTTAATAACAACTATCTCTGAAGACAGTTGGTAATAACCCCTTCATAACTACAAGTACTTTATATGCACAACAATGGCTTCTGAAGGTATAACCTGTTCTTGTGCAGCAAGAAATAGAAAAAGTTCTTTTTCTTACATTCATGATGCTATTATGAGTTCTTTTTTCAAAAGTAACTTAGTTTGGTAACTTTATAGATTTGACATACAGTATACTTCAAATCATTAGAATGTCATGCAACAGGATATGATATCTAGTAATGCCAGAGAAAATATTACAAAACTTTTGCTCTCTCTTGATCATTCAGCTTTGGTCTACAGAACTATCACCAAATATGGAAATGAAGGGCATCCATGCGGATGTGAGTTTGAAAAAGTAGCTTCTTGAATTCAGAAATATATTTTCTGTGTGCGAAAGGGCTGCTGAACATTCATTTGCAGGCTCATGGGGGCCGTGGTCATGCAGGTGTATTTCTGGAGCCTTAAACAAACTGCAGAGTTTTGAAACTGTTTCTCTGAGATTCTCTCCCGGTGCTGCTGAAAAATCTTTTGATTAGTGTGCATGCTCGAGCTTGATTCAGATGTCTGAGTGGCAGAGACTTGGCTGCGATGAGTCACTGGGAGGTTTGGGTCATCTGTCTCCTCAATCTGAAGCTACTTCTGTCCTTTGAGAACAAAGAAACATACCTTTATCCAAGGCGGCTGTTTGACATTGAATAAATGAAACCTTAAGCTTGAAGAAATTAAAATTTAGATTTGATTAAATAGCATAAAGATAATAAGATGATTATGTGGCCTCCTCGGTGGATTAGCGGCAGTGCTGTCACCTACGACATGGGAAGTCCCAGGTTTAAATCCTGGTTGCATCAGGAAGATCATCTGGTATAAAACTTGTGCCAAACTTCTCATGTGGATCACTCCCCTGTGGTGACCCCTAACAGGGAGCAGCTGAAACAGAAGTTTTAATTAAGATAATTATGTAGCTGTTCAGGGCTGTCATTTTCTGCTTTCATATTGTTTCATTGGTTTTACCATCGTTTTCCTTGGGCAAGAAGAAAAAACAGTTGATCTTCTTATATAAGTTTCAGAGGTTTTGATTTTGGACTTTAGGCTGCCACTGCATTGAAGAATTCTTTTCTATTAGAATTTTTAAAGCAGCAGGAGTGCTCTTTGGGCCACTGCAAATACATTGTCTGGCCAAAAGAAAGTCGCCACCTGGATTTAACTAAGCAAATAGGTACGAGCCTCCTATTGGATAATTACTGCATGGGTAATTATCTGTCAGCTGGCAACAATATATTTAACCCCAACTGGTGCAATGAGTTGCTTCTCATTTCCTAAACAACCATGTTGAAAGACACAACAGGGGACAACGTAATCACAAACATTTACAGTACAATCAAAAATAGTGGAAAACAAGAAAAAGTGCCAGCAGTACAATGCTAAATAAATAAATTATGGATTTATTCCATCACAGAGCAATGATGTGCTGCTATGTGAGCAGGTTCTCCAATGAAGCCATGAAGGTGTCTCAATTACAGGGGCATCTTTCTAAAAAAAACATCCAGACAAGGCATCTAAAGACTCAACTTACTGAACAGGGTTTCAGCCAAGCTCTCCACATGAAGACAAAATGCTGAAACCATCTGAACCTTGTGAGCTCTGGTGCACTCAGGCTTAAGCTTACGGCGATGTGTCCAGACGTGAAAAAGCTGGCAACAGCCCACCAAGTGCAGGGCTCCCAGTAAAAATGAAGAGCAGCAGTCGTTCCCTTTGTAAATAGTTTTTTCTCTCTTTTTCTCATTGCCAGGCCAGGCCTTGTCAGTAGCCTACTCTGAAAATGACCGTTTGAAATGTGTAAAGGCGCATTAATTGACCCACTAGTGGTTCTAGGTTTTGATTGGTTAATTTACCTCTGTTCACGTAAAGTGTGCATGATGTTGTCGACATCTTCAATTAGCCTATCCATGAAACCGATTTTCAACAAATTCTGCTGTGGTGGTATTTTTTCTTAGCTCCAAATCTATTTAGTTATTTGCAAATGTTGTGATGAATTCAAAAATCATAAAAGGCGGTGTGGCCTTTCTCTCTGTAGAAAGATCAATTTGATTTAAATTCAGTTTCGCAGTTCAATCTCAGAAATTCATCCTCACAGTCCAGAAGATCAACTGAAGAGGTTTTGGTTCCAGTGAAACTAAAGTATTATTGTATTATTTCCATGTTATTTCCATTGTTTCCATTTCCACCTTCTAAAACCCATGCATACATACACGTGCACATTTTTCATTTTTTTCATTTTTTTTTTTGGGGGGGGGGGGCATGTTAAGAGCTTCATGGTGGCTCAGGGGGGCGTTTGTTCATAAAAGGTTGAGAACCACTGGTCTAAGAAAACCATGTGGTCTTTGTGTAACACATGGTGGCCCAATACATGCTTACTCCCCCCCCCCCTCCCCCCCAACACACACACGCACACACACCCTCATTCAGTCTGACTCCCTAACTCCCTCTCTACATGTCCTATTATTGCTTATTTGTGGGAAAAACTGAGGAGCCAAAGTCCAAAACCTAATTTATTTTAATTTCCTTTTCTGAATGCAATGCAATAATCTTAAATCTTGTAAATGTACCTCTATGGAAGGTCACTTGACCAAGATGCTGAGGTGGAACAAAACTGTAGCTGAGTTTGCTCTTGCATTATCACACTGCAGCCTATTCAGGCATGCCTTCAGCTATATTTTTGAAAAGCTCTCAGGAGACTGACACTCATTTCAAGTTTCATTGTGTTGTTTCAGTGAATATGACTTTTATTTTTTTTTCATCATTTACCATTATGTTTTCGCTATGGCTCAGGAGACACAACAATATATGGTTTTATTCCAACTAACATACTGTCCTGGAAAGGTTCCATCCATGGTTTGGTTTGGGATTTGTAATGGCTACATGGAGAACACTGTGGGATAAACATGGTGGATTTGACATGTATTCAACCACAGCAATAAGATCAAAATGGGATGCTCTATAATGTGGAAAACTCCAGATGTTCAATGGTCTTGTACAATCCTGATTTAGAATTTGAGCTTGATTCTTGATTCTGCGTTTGTTGAGCTGCAGTGCACTGTAAAGGCCTGTGTTGTGTTGTTTGTGTAGGAGAAGTTGCACCACAGGAAGAAAGGATAAACCACAGGCCATCTTGTTTAATGTGTTTTAATGGTTTGCATTCTGTCAAAGAAAAGCCATCTGCATGTAACTTAGACTTCACATATCAAATTCCTGAAGTAAAACCCATACAGCAGAAACACAGTGAAAACGGAGTTGAATCACAGCAGTGTAGGACTTTATTTCATTTTTTTTTTTTTTTTTTTGGCAAGGAAATGGTGGTTTTGAATGTAAAAATGTGTCAGTGAGGTTGAGGACATCCCTGATGAAAGTGATGGTTTAAATTGCAGCTTTAAGGACAGCACATTAGCCATGATGGCTTAGTTTCAGTAGCAGTAATAGCATTGATGTTTTATCAGCATGTAAGCGTTTGAAGATCCATATATGACAAAAGGAGCGCACATACTTTCCCAACTTCAGTTACCTACAAACTTGTCTGTAAGGACATTCCCGCTCTGTGCTGACTCAAGGTAGGTTTCTGCATGACTGCCTACACTGTGGTCAATGAGCCAAAGTGACATCTTCATCAAGGAAGGTACTGTCATTTCTCTCTATTTCTGCTGCCCTGATCAGATAATTACCACATATGAAGTAAGTTGCATTGTTCGCCATCACAAGCTGTATAATTCCTTTAAGCCATATGTTTTGCAGCACACACAAAAAGATCTAGGTCTAATATTTATGATGCTGTCATTTGGATGGTTAGTATCATTTATAAGGATGACAAGAAAAACAATACCAAGATTTTGCTATACGGGCTTTAAAACTAAAACACTGGAGTTTTTATCTGCTGTGATATTTTCCCCATTAGAGGGCAAGATGAAGGAGACCCAGCAGGGATGCATATTATCAGAAAAAAGTTAGAGCTGTAGCAATTATCCAAGCTGCAGGCAGACAACTACCATCATTTGCAATACTGCAATAATTTGTTCTCATTTTTCAAATAAAGAAGGTAGATATATCTTGCCTCTAATATAACGCCCTAAATCAGGGGAATTTGGTATTGTATGGAAAATGAAAATGAAAAAAAGAGAGATTAACCCTCAATATTGCAATAAGAAGCACGGCATATTAACAGGAATACCTCATACCACCTGTCAACTATGATGGTGAATTGCTTATGATTCAGGCTTGTTTTGCAGCCCAGTAACTGGGCAGATAGCAGTCACTGAGTCAAAGTTCTCTCTATACTATATAAAGAAATAATTGTCAACTTGGACAGAATTGTGTTACACATGTTAATGTTTCAAAACATACCAGCAAATCAACAAAATAAAGTGTTAAAAAGAAAATAATCACCATAATGCAATGGCCCTGCCAAAGTCCAGACCTTTACCCAACTGAAATGGTTTGGAGGGACCTTAAGAGAGATGTGCATACTTGAATGACAGCAAACCTCAGTAAAATAATTGCAAAGAAGAGAAGGCAAAAGTTCCCCCAAAACTATGCAAGAGACTGATAACATCACCAAAGGATAAACTCAAGTTTTTCCTGCTAAAAGTATGGGATAAGATTTTAGCAGATCAAATTTACCATGATGCTTCCTTTCCTGTTTCAAATGGCAGGCAGGCACTTTTTGCAGAATATGTGTATTGAGCCTTAAATCTGCCACAGTTGATCGATTAGTGTTTGGATTTTTATTTTTTGAAAATATCATGCTGATAATACATCCACCTAAACTTGGCACGCAGACCATCTAATTATCCATTAAACCTTTAGGGAAAAATGAATTATGACAGTGCCCTTTCAGTAGGTTTTTATCTTGGTTTACACCACTACTCATTTTTCTAGTTCTCTCCAAAATATACATCTGAATTTTCTGTGCTTTTTCATACAGTTTCTCTGCCATGACTCTTGTCTCATTTCCCCCTCTTATGAGCTCATCCATTATTGTTTTCACCTTGTGAATCTGTGTTGTTTTGTGCATTTGTTATGTCAATGGTATTGTTACATTTTGGAGAAGTTCAATTGTTTTGGTTTTAAAACCAACCTTTTCCTTTGTCTGGGTAAAAAGTCTAAATCAGGACAGAGACTAGTCCAAATGATGCAAAACATTCTATCCGGGATCTTGGATAAAAGAAATGCATTAATAAATCATAGGTTTAGGTTAGTGCTGTGGTTAAAGTTAGAATTCAGGTTTAGGTTGGCTTTCCACAGTGATTTGCATCTAGATTTATTTTGTACTACTCTTATGCTATTAACTACACTATTTACACACTTACGCCACATGCAGTCGCATTACTCCCCCTAATTTTTTTAGTGTGGAGGCGTAAACATTACAACCACATTCAAGGTTTATTAAAACCTTGAATGTGGTTGTAAGGCATAAATATAAACAACTACCTTAATCAGACAATCTCAGCAAAATGACAGTAACTCTGCTTTCAACCATCCACCTTCATACAAGCCTATTTCTTCTACCTGCTGTCCCAACAGTCAGGCAGGGAGGGATGGTAAATAAGTAGGAAACCTGTAACAGTCACCATCACCTTGTTCTCTATGGCTTTTAATAAGGAAACAAAGTTTTCACAAGTTCCTTTCTGATACTAATGCAGCATGAACATCCTACTGAATGTAGCGACATAGAGAAAGATGTGTAATTTGATTGGATAATCCAGCCCTCGTGCTGGACACTTTCATTTGCGTAAAATTGAGCAAAGCTCAACTTTTTGATGTGCTGCCTGGAAGCCCTGCTTTCCAGAGATCCCTTGGATAGTCGATGAACGTGCCTCCTCACTTTCCATAGAAAATGATCGGTAACTGTGTGATGTAATACTGTGTAATGGACACTGACTACAGTGTAGTTACAATTGGGGTTAAATTGGCTCAGACCTCTAAGGGGCTTGAAACTTAGTGCATTTGCTTAGTCATCAACAGAAGCATACCTTTGCATACCCATCCATCCATTTACTAATAAATTTCAACAGTGACTGAAACCTGTCACAGATGACATCAAGTGAGAGTTGGGATAAAGGTCACCAGCCTATCAAATGGCCCTATGAAGATCTCAGGCTCAAATGCACACAAAGCAAAAATATTCCATTAGTACTTGGAAACACAACTCAAACTTGTACCTCCTTCCCCATTATGGCTAGTTCAAACATGTTCAAGTGTTTACAGGCCCTAAAGTGTGATTCAGTACTTTGTTTTGGATTCACAGTGATGATGTTTTAAAGCGCAAAGTCTTGACTGAGCCACTTAGCTATGTTGTGCTTAACTAAATCAGCCACAAAAGACCAACAGTTATTTATGGTTATGACAGAATTCAAATTGCTATTTTGTTTTAAATAATCATTTTTGATAAATGCAGTTTGTAGCAGTCTTTCTCCATTAACTGTTAAATTCTGGTAGCTGGTGCACTCGAGTTCAGGATAAACTTTAAATCTTTAAAGGCTTGAATCAGAGGCAACTAGACTTTGTTTTCTTGGTTTTTCCTAAAGACATTTCATCCTCCATCCAGAAGGCTTTGCCAGTTCAAACTGACTGGTGTGGAGTTTCAATTTGATAAGCTGTTGAAGACAAATGCAAATCGCTGACCCTCCCACTTCTCCTGTGGGTTAATTTGAACTGACAAAGCTTTCTAGATGGAAGTGAAATGTCTTCAAAAACCAAGAAAAAGTTCAGTAGTTACCTATGATACACTCCTTTGAGGATTACCATGAGCTGGATGACTGAGAATCTACACCAGTAAATAAACTGTAAAGCAAGCCACCATGAAATTGTTCAGCATTGCTGGTATGGACAGAATATCAGAGTAAATTATACCACGACTAGGTGATGTATGCTAATCTGACCAGTTCCTGTCAATAATATTAACAGTGCAGTATATGTTTTACTTTTTTTCTCTCCTCTCTTTGGATCAAAACTTTATTTAAAAGTCTTTATTAAGCTTTATGTCTTCATCTTAAAAGATATGATTTAAGAAAGGTTTATACTCCATATAACAAATGACTGAAGAAAAAAACAAAGGAATTAGCAAAGTGTTCCAAAATACACTGAACATGTGCCAGAGGCATTTGTGTCTTTTGTAATAAATCTAATTTGAGTGTTTTCAAGATTGTGAGGGATAGGTGGCTGAAAAGTCATGGAAACTTGAGGAGGTGTTTGCAGCCTGTGTATTTTGAAACGCTGTTATGTATAAATTAATTTCAGTTTATTGTGTAAGGGAGGTGAAGGTGTAAGGACACAAATGCAGGAGACTTGGAGGCTGGAGATATTAACCAAAGTCTTCTATTTTTAAACCTTAACCAGCAGGTTTTCCAAAAAGAACACAACCTAAAACCGAATGGCAAACGGAATGACAACTGGACTAGCAGGGATTAGGACACATGTATTGTTTATCCTATTAATATTTTTATTTATACAGAATTATTGTCTGATTTACTGGCAAAAACCACCACCAATATAGTTAAAGAGATTCAATACAATTAAGTTCCATTCATCTTTACTTGCATAGCATCTATTACAATACAAATAATTGTTTCTAGATGCTTTTCAGAGATTCAGAGCAAATATTATTAACTATAGCTAACTTTATAAAAAACTTGATTAAAGAAAAAAAGGGCAGGTAAAAAACTTTCCCAGGGGGAGAAAAAAAACTTTAAGCCAAACAGAAAAGAGTTTACTTGCATACAGATTTTATTGTTATCAGCTTTGCACACTTTATCTAGAATCAGACTAGTTGTTCTGCATACCATAAATATTCATATTGTTTTATTTTATTATTATATTATTTTATGTTTTATGTACAGTTTATCTAATTGTCTTAGATTTTATAGTTGATGCATGCACACATGTGATGCACCCATTGCAACCCCTAAAACCACAGAACCCATCAATTGTTAACATTGTATGTGACCCGTCTGGTGTGAAACCATGCATAATGGTCACTCTGAATTTGAGCTATTTCTAAAGCAGGAGCTATTCAATGATATTCATCAGTGACATTTTATCTTACTAATTTTCAATTGGTATGGTACAGTTTCAGCTATCCAGGCTTTTTAAAATCAACACAAGAAGGGATCAGTTCAGATTTTGCCAAAACAGACATAACCTTTCAGACCATATGGTGTTTTCTAAAGGCAAACATGTTTGGAGTTGTTTTTCGATAAGATCTTTTCTTGACCTCCTGTTTGCTGGTGTTAAAGCCATTTGGCCGAAAACAAATCTGTAATGATGAGCTCAGTGACTGTGCTAGGCAACCGCATGCTCTGAGGTTGATCTTTGCTAACAGCTATTAGGCTCCAGTCAGATCAGCAGCCAGATAGACGATAGCTTCTTGTCTCACAGTGTTGACACATTCTGAGATTTGTCATGTAGCTGCAGCACACTGAAATACGAGCGCCTGAATTAGGGAGATACTGAAGGCTCTGCTGAGAAAGTATGGCATGTGTGCATTAGACAGATGGTCAAGGCACTGCAGGTGGGCCGTGAGAGGTCATTAAAGTTAAACAAATATGTTTTAAATCCTCGATCTTTTTTAAAATATGTTTTTAATAACTGTAAAATATTCATGAAATTATTAAAAAAAAAACACTAAGATGAAATAAAACAAACCAGTTAAGTTATTCTACTGTCATTTTAACTTAATATGACAAGTATCACCTATTTGTTGACCCCCCACATTAATATCAGAACTTCTAGTCCTGTCTGGTGATTATGGTTGTGATGAAGGGTTTGGGTGGACCGTGTATATTTTTTCACATTTCAAATTGGGCCGTGGTATTCTGAAGTTTGAGAATAGCTGCTGTAGAGAGAAGCTGAAAGGGAAATGACAGTTTTACATGGGCTGTCCCTTCAATGCTAATGTGAACCCTGGTTGGTTAAGGATTCAGAATTGGACACATAGTTTACGACAGATAAAATGGATAAAATAATTGCCGTTTGTGGTGGTGGTATGGTAGTATATGGGCAGTGGTAATCATTTTGACGAATAATTGCTCGCAGCAACATTAAATAAGAATAAGAAAAAGGAATTAAAAATGAACTATTTAGTTCATTTTTTGAAATGATGAACTGAACTAGTTCATTTTTATTTCTGTGAACTTTGAACTGAACTAGTTTGTGTAGAAAGTGAACTTGCCCAACACTGCGGCTACGTGAAAGTCCCAGATAGTTGGTGTGCTGCCGTTAAACACGCTCTGGTCATCTATGGTTTAACTGGTGATCAAGCCGTTTAAGACGATCTCTGCTATCCTCTCAGGGGTTCAACTGAGGCCAAATCACGCTTTTTATACAAGAGTTAATTCCAGAGGTAGAGACGTTTGTGCACGTTCACATATGACCAGGAGGGTGCACATTGATGTCATTTGGACGCGCTCTTGTACGCGCCTGAGATGTGGGTTGCTTTTGAAGAAAAGTTTGCTGGTTTACAAAAATTACTGTTCAGTTTCTGTCATATTGCGCATTTAGAGTGAATTCCGTTGAAAGATGAGGCATTTTCATGCCTGGTAGAGGCACGAGTTTCCACAAAAAGCAGCAATGGGTCAGTAATATGGAGATGGATTTGGATTCCAGGTTTCTGATGTGGAAAAGAAAAATATAGTCGCAGACAATGCTGAAAACCTGTCCAGTCAAAGGGTTCGAGCACGGCCAATTAGCATCACCATTTACAACAGGGTTCTCAAACTCATTCCTGAAAGGGCCGTGTGGCTGCAGGTTTTTGTTCCAACCATGCAGAAACACAGCTGAGTTGTTTCACTCAATCAACTGAACTGGTTCAGACCTTCAGTGAAGACAACTAGTTGATTGACTAAAACAACTCAGCTGTGTTCCTGCATGGTTGGAACAAAAACCTGCAGCCACACGGCCCTTTCAGGAATGAGTTTGAGACCCCTGATTTACAACAATGACACGCAGTCATTTATGAAGAGTGCATTAAACTGTGTGCTGAAAGTCAAAAAGTAATCTCAAACCAGTCCAACCCGAAAGCAAAACAAGTCACGCTGGAAAACACACTCGCTCATACTGCCACCTTTGATAAAACTAGTATCAAAGAAGTGGTGCAACATCACGGAAGTCATAGCTTACCACATCGCTAAAGACATGGCTCCCATCGCTATAGTGGAACAGACTGGCTTCATTCAAATAGTTAAAGTAGTTGAACCCAGATACAAGAACATGTTTACATTGTTTAAGTGTTTGGACTGTTGTTTGCACACAGTACTGCAGGAAGTAGGGGTGCTGGGGGTGCTGCAGCCCCACCAACGGGGGGGGGGGGGGGGGGGGGGGGGGGGGGCTGCAGCACTTCAAAATTGTAAAATAAAAAAATAAAAAAAAAAACCATTGGAAACAAGGGAGAAAAATGTGGTAGGAAAAAAAATAAAATGTTTAAAATTTACTACAGTATTATTCAGTGGTGGGCCATGTATTTGGTACCTGGGCCTTCAGTGCTGGTTTAAACACTTAATCCACCATGACGTTATAATTATACAAGATCCCAATACAAAAAATGCAATATAACAAGAAGAGGGCGCTGCGTAATTTAGAGATTACACATCACCGTATTCCTTGCATACATTTTTATTCACTTGAGGGCAAAGGATGTCTGATCAGCAGTTGTGGTGGATGTGGGAATACAGTGATCCCTTATTTTTCGTGGTTAATGGGGACTGGCGCCCCCCTGCGAAAATCAAAATCCGCGAACTGGAGCCGGAGCCCCCCGAGCCTAAATATGTGTTTAAAATATGTTTAAAAACCACAAAAAAAGTAGCGAGGCACTGCAGTGAAACAAGACAAAGGCTCAACTGTGGTTTTCTGTTACCTTCAAAGCCTCTGGTCTCTGAACCGTAGTAAAGAAACCGCTCTTTCATCTAACCCCATTTTCATTCTGCCATCCCACGACACACACACTACATTACCCATAAGGCCACACCATTACCCATAAGGCCACCTTCTTAAAGGGGCTAGGCTGACTCACATTTCTTTGCTGCGAGAGAACGCGCACAACATCCTGTGATGTTTCCGCAATTTTTTCTTGATTTTTAAAAAAGAATATTATATATTTCTAAAAAAAATCTGCGAATAACTAAAACCGCAGAACTTAAAGCGCGAATTGGCGAGAGATCACTGTAGCCAGACACCTCAGTCTGTACAGCTGAGGCATGCTCTCATTCAGATGTCGGCTATGTTGAACATTAATAAAAGTGCCTTTGTGACATTTCTCACATTTGGTTTTAACCAAGAACATGCTTATTGTTACTATTTCACAGGATAATATATATCGATATATATATATATCGTATATCGATATTAAGCCTAAAAATATCGAGATATGACTTTTTGTCCATATCGTACAGTCCTAAATGATCAAGAAGCCAAATTATATCCACACATTATATCCAGACCCCAAAACCCCCACGAGTTAAAGAGGAGACACTGGATGCAGAGCAGTAGGAAAGCGGAGAGGGAGAGAGGGAGAGACAGAGGGAGAGAGAGGGAGAGAGAGAGAGGGAAAGAGGAGGTTTAAATTACCTTTTTTTACCTCCATTATAATGGGGAATGTGAAATCTCTCACAAATATGATGGACGAGTTTAAAGAGCTGATATGGACAAATCTGGAGTTTCAGCTATGCAGTATAATGTGCTTCACCGACTCCAGTGTATCTCTGCCCATCTTACAGACAATACTGGCAGACAGAGATTTTAAGAGGGGCTGAAAAAGCAAAGATGTTGAAATTGCAGTGCTTGATTAGAACAAATGGTGTAATCCAGGATATGCTTCTGTGAAACACTGTTTCTGCAGCCCGAATATTGAACTGTTTGCTATGAGTTTCCGTCCATATTACCTACTGAGAAAGTTCCCCAGTGTTATTATACTAGCAGGTTACACACCCTGCAATCAGGTGGTGCAGACACTGCGAGTGATGTCATCAGCTCAGAGTTGCATACAGCTCTTCTGCACAACCTGCTCTGGGCAAAGCAGGCCAAAATCTGGTCTTTCTCTCCTTCACATATAAACCCGTCGTCTAGAGGCAACCTGTGACCAAAAGGACTGTGAGGAGATGTTTCACAGGAAGCTGAAGAAACTCTACGGGGGTGTTTTGATGCTACAGATTGGGATGCATTCTGTGAGCCACACGGAGATGACATCTACGCCACGGCTGACTGTGTGGCTGATGATATTAACTTGTGTGTGGACGACACCATCCCCATCAGAACAGTGAGGTGCTTCCCCAACAACAAACCCTGGATCACCAGTGACCTGAAAGAGCTTCTCAATAAGAAATAAAGAGCCTTCAGGGATGGAGACGGGGTTCACTGCAAGTGGATGTATAGGGCGATTGATTTATTGATTGAATACAGAACGAATAAACTTGCTTACTTGCTGGACTGGACATGTTATATATATATATATAAATATATATGGAAGATGCTGTCTAAAAAAGTGTGAAATTTAACGTTCAGTAAGTGGCCATAACCCCTGCTCAAATATATCTAAAAGATACTAAGACGTACAATATATCAGTTGGTTGTTTAGTAAACTAGTAAACTACTTCTAGATTAATGGACATCTTCTCGTCTCTCAACGTGAAAGCAAATAACTTAATTTCAAAATGTTTCTTGTATCCAGTTTGTCAGAAATCTTCTGTCAGTGGTTTTCTTTTCTCTCTCTTCATTTTTGTGTGTCTTATTTTAGGTCTCATCGTGGGATCCTTGATGGTGTGCTGGCTTCCCAACCAGATACGTCGTCTTATGATGGCTGCTGTGCCAAAGGACAACTGGACTAGTTCATTTTTCCAAAGCTATGTCACCCTCCATCCTGTAGCAGACACTTTTTTCTACCTGAGCTCTGTCATCAACCCGTTCCTCTACAACCTTTCCTCCAGACAGTTCAGGAAGGTGTTTGTCCAGGTGCTGCGGTGCCACCTCACCATCGAACACATCAACAAGCGCACTGTGGAGTACTCCCACGCGGCCTCTGCACGTTCCTTCCGCCCCCTGTTATTAAAGTCTATGCGGCGCAACAGGGCGAGTCGCACCACTGTCCAACAAGAGAACATGCCCCCCACTTTTACAACTTTTCAGAGGGGAAGTGATTCAGGAGTGGCTGCAAATAGTCAGACATTCCTCAGCCTGACTGAAGCAGCAGATTCACCTCTCCAAACAAAGATGGATGCACCATCAGAGACTGAAATATGATGTGCTGTACAATTTAACGCAACGCAGCTGACACGTTAGTGTTGTACAAAACTTGATGGAAGAATGTTAAATAATATTAAAGACCAAAAAATGATAATCCCAAATATAGGCCCCGATCGTACACTTTCCACTAGCCGCTACCCGCAAATTGCGGGTATACGAACCTCCACTAACTGCTAATTTAATCTTCCGCTTGCTAAAGCCGCTACCCATTATGCCGACTTCCTTACCCACTTTGTAGGTGTGGTAAGGGGCGTGTCTTTTGCCCTTTCTGCAAACTCGGCATCTCGTGATCGCAGGTTTAAGCGTTGCAAGAGCGCGTCCAAATGGCATCAATGTGCATCTACCTGGTTACATGTGGACGTGCATAAACGGCTCTACCTCTCGAATTAATTCTTGTATTAAAAAGTGTGATTTAGCCACAGTTGAACCCCTGAGAAAATGGCAGAGATCGTCTTAAACGGCTGGCTTGCCAGTTAATCAGAGCGTGTTTACTTTGAGTGCACCGACTATCTGGGACTTCCAGGCAGCCCATAGGAATTATAAAAAATATTTATATGTATATATCAGTGCAGGGGAGGAGGAGGAAGGAAGAGGAGGAAGCTCTCGGCAGAGTCCCAGAACAAGTTGCGCACGAGAGAACCAATCTGGATGAAAAGATGCTCCATAGCGGTTTGCGGATAGAGGTTTTCGGGTAGTGGGTAGCAGTTTCTGGGTAGCACGACCTGCTCTTAAAGGCAAAGGCTACTGACGCAATGATTGGTTTAATAGGTGGAACGCCCTAACCACTCCTATGCATAATGTACCGGGTAGCGCAGGTGGGATAGCAAGGGTGGAAGATTGCGGGTAGCGGGGGAACGCCCCTCCCACTACCCGCAATCCCTAAATAGCAGCTTTAGGAGATCTGGCGGAAGATCGAGCCCATAGTCTGTTGGGCATGAAAAACCTACAGCTTCAGCTAAAGTTAGAGATACAGGGGCCACCCCGGTAGCGCAGTGGTTAGGGCAGGCAGCCCATGTACAGAGGCTGTAGTCCTCATGCGGCTGGTCGTGGGCTCGACTTCCGGCCTGGATCACCCTGTTCTCTCTGGCCCCTTTTCTGTCTCTCTCCACTATGAAAAATGGCCACTGCTTGGCAAAAAAAAAAAAAAAAAAAAATTTAGGAGTTACATAGTGAAGGGTTCGACCACTAATGAGTGGCTCCGTGTTGTATTTACTGTTTGTGTTTTACTTTCAGGCTCCCAGAAACAGCAGGGAGGTCATTTTTTGCCATCATGCAGCTTTGGGTCATGCAGTGATTACATACTTCCATTTCAGCTGCTCCCTGTTCTGGGTTGCCAGACTGACCCAAAATACACTCCCTGTCCCACATACAGCTATTATGAAATTAGCTTGTGGAAAATTATCTTTAAGTGACAGGCTGAAGAATGAATATGAATAATTTTATATTTATTTTGAAAATTCCACAGGGTAGTCTAAAGACTTCGGCCACTTCCAAAGGGGGAAAAAATTAAACAGTATTTGAATCTGCTTATTCTATAACTAGCAACTATCAAGCAACTAATTACGACAATTTTGTGGTACCAACTTTTTCCACGTTTAGATTCCATTTTCTTGCTTGGATCTAAACTATTCTGGTTGCTGTTGGTTTGCTGAGTAGGTATACACCATTTTTAAACTACATTAACTCATGTATACATTTATTTTTTATACAAGCACAAAGAATATGACTCTTTTTTGGTTTGCCTTTCTAGTCTTCTTCAACTAATGTTTCATTTCAGATGTTGCAAATTTGCTGGTAAGGAGTCATGATAAGTAAAACAGCAGCAGAGGGAATGTGTGAGGAGTTACTTTTTCATACCTTTCCCTTCTGCTTCTTTAAACATAACAATGTATCATTAATGTTTGAGCACTACTTCAACACAAATGGATGAAATTTGTGTTTGTGGTGACAGTGAGTCACCAACACAGCTAACAATGCTTCCTTGCCGTCACAATACCTTTTGTTCAGTTTCATTTCATATTGTCATCCCCTTTTAGCTGGTTGATAAATATGCAAAGTTCAAGCAGCTGTTTTGTCTCCTGTGGTGATTTGTCAGTATACTAGACATTTAGTTCCTGTGGATGTTTGAAATATTATCAGTCATCGAACACTGTTTCAGTACAGTCCAAATGAATTTGTTCTATATTTCTGTTCTGGCTGTTTAAGCAAGAGCACTTTGAAGGCTGACATCTGAAGGATCACCCAATTTTCCCAAATTTATCTATCCATCTCACCAGACTGGTTCATTTGCTGAATAGCTGACTACGTCTGCCTTCATAGGCAAGAACAGTATCATGGCATCAGTCCTTGACTCAGTTCTTTATCGTACTTTTATTGATGATGTAATTGCTTTTGGAAAAATTTTGATTGCAGGAATAAATCATGTAACAAAATGACTTGTTGAAGTTACAAAAAAAAAGTTTCAGTGAGCAGAAAACAAAGTCTCCCCGACAGACTGGACCAGTTCCTCTGTTAGTTAGCATGTGGCTAATTTAGCTGGACCTCGGAACAATACTACCTAAATCAAAATATTCAGTTTAACCCTTATTAGCAATATCAACTGTGAGTACGATGAGAAACATGACTCATTTTGTGAGAGAAATTAGTTACAATCTTAAAATGTACCTGCTCTAGGTTTAAGACATCTAGATATTTTTTGAGTAAATAGTAACTGAGGTCAAGCTAGCCTTCAGCTTCAGGTTACATGAATTTTTTATATGATGTAGGTTTTTAAAAATGAGTTAAACTGTAACCCTCAGCTTCGTTCATGACAGAGCAATTGGTCCATTATTTTATCTGGAATAGCCGTGTAAATAATAGAGAAGTACAACTGAGTTGAAGCTAAATTACCAGAACCATGACAGGGTGGTGGTATTAGCAACAACGCTGCTGTGCCGCCTGTAAAAGGAGCCCACTCATTGCCACATCCTGACTGCAAACTGATTTCATTTCACCATTAATATCACAGAATGTTAAACAGCCTGAAACAAGTTGTATGTATCAGTAACCCTTGTTCTGTGCATAAAATTGGCAAATTGCAAGTGGCTGTTACAGAAATAAAGTAAGAACATTATTTTCTGTATCTGACACCATATAATCAGAACCACTATTTTTTCTTATTGTCATTAAACAATACCATGCTTATACAATGTCTTTTTTGGTCTATACAATAGTAAATTAGCCTAAAATAGGTTAGAAAAAAAGGCAATGGCATTTATACACTGTATTGGACTGCCAACCCTGCCCAGGATGGACCCCTCCTCTCACTTGATGACGGCTTAGATGGACACCGTTAGTCTGTGACCCTGAACAGGATGAAGTAGGCTTAGAACATCGAGGGATGCAAGGAATTGTACAGAAAAAATATGTATTTTATACCAGACACTTTTCTTTACAAAAATTAATACTTGTTTTAAATTTCTGTCATACATTATATTTCCACATTGTGAACATACTGTATAGGACTAACAGAGAAGAATGTTACATTGATGGAACTCTGCTGTTACAATGATGACGTTTGAGATCTGACAAACAATGACAAATAATGACTCAAATGCCCTGTTGTTTTTTTTTTTAGGGGACAGTTTTCCTTCTCAATCACAAAAGACAAGGTTCCAATGACAATCAGAAAATCAACAAAACACATATTGCTTAAAGCTTGTTCACATATTGTATATACACTGCAAAGCATGTATGTCTCAGCTTATACGGCTCCAGTTCATAGCATCCCCGCTGGCAGTTTTCTGAACATTTTCAATAAAAAGCTTAATTCTTTCTACAAAGGGGTGTCAGCAGAGGATTGAGCACAGCAGCAGGAGGATGTACAGAGAAAATACTGGCGTCTGTGGCGTGTTCAGGGCGATGGCAGAGGATGGCGGTTTTTTCTGTCCATTACACAGTGGTGTGTTACAGCAAGTGATGCACACTGAGTTGAGCTTGCCGGTGCAGAACTGCTGGTAGCCAGAGGATGCGATGAGACAGGCTGCTGATGAGGCGCAGGACTTGCGGTAGTGTGGTCCTGTAATATAGAATGAAATGAAGGCATTAGGGTTGTAATGAGATGATAGCGGGGAGTGTGTGGGTGTATGGGCAGGAAACGAGGTGAGAAACAAATGGGTGCCTGTAATTTGGGATAAATAAGATCCACTCTTTCATCTTGGGGATCAGAACTTAAAGGAAGAGGAATTTTTAACATTTTTTTTTTAACCAGTGCAGAGAAGTAATTACCTTCATCAGTATTCTCAGTCAAGATCCGACTGCCATTGTGAGCATTCAGAGTAATCCAACTTTTCTGCATGTGAGGAATAATATCATTTTACTTAATTCTTTGTACCAGCTGCTGCTGTATCTATATATTTTTTGTTTAGCTTAATAAAGTGAAGCAACATGTTCCACAGTGGACAATGAACTACAGCTCTTTTGGAAACTGCATACTCTGTACTATGCATACTACATAGTTTGTTGTCAATATTCAGTATGTCACTGTTTAAGTAATGTTGTTTATGGTATGCTACAGCATTTGTGGCCAGTTTACAGATTTGGAAAGAAGAAATAACAATACCATGGATGTATGTAGCATGAAGCATGTACCTCTGTCTGCCTGCTACAAAGTGGGAAAAAAAAAACATTTCCACAAGAAGCTGCCACAAGACCTGGTAGCATCACAAATATAAGATTAAAACATTGAAAACACGAAAAAAAGGATATGCAAGATGCTATTTTACACTTTAATTGGTAAGATTTCTTTGTATTTAGTGGCTGCTGGTGTCATTGACTAAAACTCAGATGAGTTTTTTTTTGTTTTCTTTATTTTTTGAACCACAAGTATGGGATTTCTTTTAATAAAGATTAAGTTCTAATATACTCTACAGTAATAGAATGAGACTTGAGTCCAACAAGCGTGGCAGACCACATCACAACTGATCATCTGTATTTACAGCAAGCAGTATAATTAGATTTATCTGCGGGTATTTTGTGGTTGTAAAAGCACAGGTGTAATTAAAAGCATAACACAACATTCACACTTCACTTTCTCTGTCCTTATTACACACGTGCCTCTTCTACTGTATGAAATGTCATGTCTTGCTTGAAAATGTGGTTTAGACCAGCGCTCCAATTATTCAGCCAGGATGCCAGGATACCTTAAAACATCCATTCAAGACAGCAGAAAAGTTACCAGTTTTTTTGTGATAAACTTTGCATCCTTTTGTGGCCGTGAACAAACTACATCCACCCTTGCTCCTTTCATGTGAGATTTGGTGACCGAATGTTTGCCACCAAGTGGACTGTCCAGTTTACGTTTGATCTGTGGAAAATGGAACGTTAGAGATGTCTGTAATTTGTGATTCAACTTGTTTGTGAGATTACTGGAGGGAGGCTTTAACATTTGGCTGACATTTTATTTCAAAAGAAGTTCAGCTGTGAGTACGCAACCTTCCAATAACCCCAGCCATATTTTACTTGTGTCTCCACCCAAGTGCAGCAGCTACAGACATAGTAACACCCGGAGAGCTGCACGTTCATTTAAATTGTGCATCCTTCCATGTCTTAAAAAAATACTGCAAATATTCATCAAAGGTCCCAGAAGGTGTTGAGTCATCTGGTGGAAAGACAGGGTGTAATGTGCCAAAAATTTCCTGGCTCGCATTAAAACCTGACTCACAATATTCTCATATCTCAGATTTTAGCTGTCAGAGAGTCTTAAACCATGGCAGAAAAGTCTGGGGATTTATTATTTTAAGATAAGATAAGATAAGATAATCCTTTATTTGTCCCACAATGGGGAAATTTACAATCTAATCAAACCTTGAAATGGTAGTATGATAGAAAGCAGGATATAATAAAGAAAATCCTGAAAGAATTGTGTGAGACAAATACTGTCAGATTAAAAAAAAAAAAAGTTGGCTTTTTTAAACATTTGTGGATGGGCAAATGTCATCTTACAGATAATGCTGAATACAATGAAGGCAAGCTCAAGGAAAATAAGCTTTTTCAATCCTGTGTTTAACAAGCATATCAATAAATCTAACGTTTCTCCATGGAAAACATAAGCACAGCCTTGTCCTCGGGAGGTGGGAGTAACTCCCTATTTCAGGTGTTCTAGTCTGGTTTTAGCAGCTTTGTAAATTTCAGATCTGTCATCGCCTTTTGTGCTTCATGTGCTTTTGTTTGCTCAGCTTAATACCCCAGTCACCATTTATCAGATTTCACATTTTGCTGTTTTTTTGCACCTCAGGTTTTGACAATCTGCAGAGTTCGCTGTTTTCAAATGTTGAACTTTCTGACACTATTTGCAAAGTGTGAATTTCTCTCTCGCACCTCGGCATCATCTCACATATACACAGAGGAGACCCTGTCTGTACCTCTGTGGTGCTTTGTCTATCTCAACAATTTAATATTGGTCATTAATCTGAGCCGCCTCACTCTTAGCAGGTGTGTTGCTGGAGAATCAAGTAAATGAAGTGTGAAGTTTGTGTTGTTCATTTTTGGGTATTTTACTGCTTTTGCTGTCAATGAAACAGACTCACTGGTGTTTTTTGATGATGTGACTGGTGACAGCAGTAGCCTGATGAATTCTGAGGTGTACAGGGCTATCTTCTCTGCTCACATTCAGTACAATGCTACTAAACTGATGGGATGGCGTTTCACAGCACAGATGGATAATGACCCAAAACTCACTGTGAGATCACTTCAAGACTTTTAGAAGGCAAAGAAATGAAATAATCTTCAATGTTTCAAGTCATTCACCTGATCTCAACCCAATGGAGCATGCTTTTCAGTTACTGAAGACAAAACTGAAGGTAGAAGAGTTTACAAATGAGTATCAACTGAAGGCGGCTGCCGTGAAGGCCTGGCAAAGTATCACTAGGGAGGAAACTCAGACTGTGCTGATGTCTGTGGGCTGCGGGCTTCAGACAGCCATTACTGCAAATGACTTTTATTTCTATCCAAATATAAAAAATGTATGGTTACATTTACAAAGATGTCGCTTTGTTAAAACACATTGGACGCACTGAAAATGGAGATAGTTTGCTAAAAATGGTTGTAATTCCTTGTTGGTAAATGCCCCAAACCTCTTAAAGCTGAAAGTTTACATTTCAATCACATTTTGATTATTTTATTTCAATTGGTTTTTTTTCAGTAATAGTTCACTAGAGTTCCTAATGCTTTCAGTAGCAAGTGACAATGTTGCTGGTACCGTATTTTGCATTATCCTTAATAATTTACATCTGTCTTAGCCCTGTGGGGACAGACCAGTACAGCACGTATCCTGCCTTAACCAGCGCTCTCTTTTCCTCAGATCAAGTTACTGAGCAACTGCATCACTAAATACAAAATTAAAATAGAAAGAAGGAGTTGAAGTGACAGAAGAGAATTGCCATTCTTGCTTGTGAGCAGTTTTTTTTTTTTTTTTTTTTTTTTTGACATTTGACATAAGTCTAAGCTTGTGAAATGTTTTCTGGAACAGAAGTTTCTCACAGGCCTGGAGGGAAATACTCAGTCGATACCGGGAAGCATTTGGGGGTGGGGGGGGAGGATTTCATTCAGTTTTTTGTATTAGAATTGTAAAATTCAGCACCTTAATCTAAATTATGCTGTTGAGTTAATTTATGGGGGAAAGGGTGGACTTTCTTATCAGCTTATGAGAGCTGAGAGAAGCACAAGGCTTTAATCAGAATCAGCATGGCTGGCTGCACAGGTGTGCAAAATGCCCAAGTGTCTGGAGAACCTTCATCTTCTTCTTGAAACTAACGTTCACCCAAATGTTTTTGCACCCCCCCCACCCCCCACCCCTTTTGATTAAAGTTTTGCTGGTAACAGTGACTGGACTGACCTCATCATGGGGGAGATGGCATCCTCCCTCATTGATGATGCAGTGGTGTATGAATCAGACTCACAGAGTTTATTATCCATCTAAATTAAATTTGAGTCATCTCTGAAAATACACGGCAGATGTTTTATGAACTGGCATAAACACAGATGGCCAGCAGGGACATTTGATAGCAGGTATTTTTGATGACGAAAGCTTGAATTTCATCAAACAATCACAGTTATGAATTCTTTTTGCCCGAGAAAGCTTCCATTTCAATTATCTATTTTTTTAACAGGAAAAACTGAATGCATACAAAACAATGAAGGGAAAGTATGAGGAAAATAACAAAAGTAATGAAGAAATCCCTTTAGATTAGGAGGAAATAAAACAAATATAGACAGTTTTGGGAAATTTTGTACAAAATTAGTGTTCAGTAAGGAAATGTAACCTTATGACAAATATATCATATCACATATTTTTTGTATCAGTCAATGAGGTGCTCTTCTCAAATGTCCAGCCCCATGATTTCTAGTTTCCCTTCCTCAGCCCCTCTTTCAACAATAAACTCATGTTATTGGTCTGAAATTGCAAAATGGCTTTGAACCCACAGCAGCACAAATGAAAACAAAACAAAAACAAAAAGCAAAACAAACGAAAACGCAAGGCATCCAAATTAAGTGTCAGTAATAATTACAGTGCCTATGAATGATGGTCCAAACTCCAAACCCCCCTTCCCCAACACAGACAGCATTTATAACATCTCTTTCGTACTGTGAGTATGCTCACATCTGCATACATTGCATCCATCATTAAAATTGGTATCAAATCTTGCTGTTACAGTTCCTATGGCTAATTTTACAACTGAGTATTCTTTCAAGTCAGACACGGAGATGGACACTAGATGGCCTGTCTTTAAAACGTAATTTATCAGGGAATCAACTCAGTGCGAGTGCTGAGATCTGTGCACAGCTACAAGTGCTGAAAAGGTTTAACAAGTGAGCCAGTTAAGTGTTGTTGGCAACATGTCAACAACAGCAGAACTCCCATGGCAGTGGAAGCTTTCACACCTGAATGCTCCCAGTGTGGGCTGCAACTTTCACATTTATCAGAAGTGTTGCACTTTAAACTAAGTTCTCAGATACTATTCATAAAATATTGTCACATTTGTGTAAGTGTAGTTTGAGCTCACTTCAGTGTAGTGGCCAGTGATCAAACACAACATTGCAACAAGATGACAGCCACATAAAAAAAAGAATATAATAAAAACTTTGAGCCAAAAGAAGTCACTGAAAAGGGTTTTCTGCTTGGAAAAAATAATACAATTTAAAAAGTCTATTTAACTAAACCATGGCATTCGAAAACTTTGAGCATCCAACATCCATTTAATATCACTTCTCAACCACGCAGAGTTCCTCTGTTTAACCAAATGAATGCCAATTACTGTGACTAACCACTGTCTCATTTTCTTTTTCCTGATACAGTAAATTAACTTTTGTGAATTGTAAAAGCTAATTTAGATAAGCCATGAAATCGGGGAGACACGGGTGAAATTGTCATGCATTTAATGTCGCTTTGCGGTATCTCTGATGGGGGAATATTGACTGAGGAGGGGGAGTCATCAGTTGTTGTTACATAATCTGAACTGGCCCTGAGACTGTGCATCAGTCTGCTATCAGCAGTTTCAATCTATGCTGTCTGAACCCAGTTGGATTCTGGGAGATAGTGAGGAGCTGCTCTGTCTGGTGCTGCCTCCAGACATGAAGCCACTTAACATCACCATCCCACGTGAATTCACATTGTGGACAGCGCTGTTATAAAGCCTCACCGCCTCTTGTTTGTGAGAGAGTTTCAAGTCTCCCCTCAGGTTCCCCTTTACTTGTCAGCTAGAGAGAAAAATCAGTGTCCTTTCATTTGTAGACTTAGAACCAGATCAATGAAACCATCACAAATGCTTCAACAACCCATTCAGAGATGAGACGCAGCTGTTTCAGTTGGTGAGATCCAGCGTTGCGTCTGCGTGAAAAGAAAAGACTTCATAGACGTCATCATTTTCTGCTCAGCAGAAAGGTGTCAGTTATCTACTGTCACGCCGTGACACACCAGTCACTGCTGTTTGTTATTCAGAAGAAATCCGGAGGAATAATTATGCGTATTAATCTTGTCATCATAGCTGCACTTGACATGATGCCTTTGTGGAGTCTGAGGATTTTTGTTTCTAAGTGTGAAAACAAAATATGAGCGAGGCAGAAGCTGGTTCATATTCACCTGGATGCCATTTAAAATTAAGTAAAAAGAATCTTTAATCTTAATCACTCGTTCCTCTCTTCTTTACCAGTCACTATTCTGGTAGCTGAATTTAAATGACATGTTTATTTAGTGGATTTTTCTGCGGTTTTAGGTTTTACAAAACACTTAGCAATGCCTCCTTCATTCACGACCATACACACACCAATTAAACATTTGCAGTTCTGGCGGAAAAAGTAAGTGAACTCGAAACTAATTACTTTATCAAACCACTGTCAGTAGTTAGCACATCTAGAGTTCATTTAAGGAAATCAAAAACTTAGAGCTGCGCTGATTTAAAAAAAAGACGCTCAAAGATTTCAACAGCTGAGGCTGCAGTCCACTTGTCCTGCTGGGACACGTCAGCTGGCTCCGACACTTGATGGCCTCCTCCGTCTGGGAATCCACCAGCCCTTGACGATGGCAACCACTGAAGACACCAGTTACCTCGTGGCCACAGCTCCAGTCAACTTGCTCGACAATGTAAGCACAAAAACATGACCCATTCATGGTGTTTTACCACTGGCACTACATAAGCCGACCCCAAGAAGCTCTGTGCATGAGTGCAGTTCACTTGGGTCAGTGTGTCACAGCAGTCACACTCCGGTGCGCGCTAAAAGAGAGGCCGAGACCTCTCTGAGGAGAGGATCTCAGTATGACTATCTGATGCAGTTCGTTTATGGCTAAAAAGGCTTCTGTTGTCGGCTGAAGGAGCACATAAACAAACATGACAAACTGAAGTATTGCAGGCTGTTTGCCCTGAGTAGTAGAAATAAACAATAAAGAAATAAAATGTCCAGCACCAGGATAAAAATACGTTGTTGTGTCACCATGCTTCTGACCAACTGCAGCGCTGACCGATGTCATGTGACCTGCGGTGCTGCATTTGCACACAACATTTGTGAATATGAGTTGAAAATGAAACAACATAACCTGGTGTTCACTGAGGGCCCATATGAGCATATGTGAGAACAACCTCAAGGTCACCATCCCCTGCCTCCCCCGGGACATGTTGAAGCTCTGCTGGAGGCAGGAGAGAGTTTTCTGACTGGTTACTATCCCAGTAAACCCTCTCTATACATGTGGGTCGACCACATCAGTCCAGCATCCTCCCCTACTATCTAATCCAGTTTACCACCAAATAGCTCAGCTCCTTTCTTTCAGTGTCTAAAACATCTGATAAAAGGCCTCTGAAGTCGATCACTGAACTACAGCGTAGGGGGGGGGTCCTGGTCCAACAAGCACTTGCAGGCAGTTATATTCAAACAAGGTGTTTGTGGTGGACAAACCATGTAAAGCACAGATGTCCAATAACAATACAACACTGGGATTCAGATAGGAGAGGCCCTTCCTTTGCAGAACAAAGGAGTCACATTTAGGATCATAATCCAACATCTCTTCTAAGGACTCCAAGAAAACCAGGTACTCTGAACTGCTGTGCAGCACATTAAGTGCAGAACAAAGAGTCACATTTTTAAAAACGTACTAATGGCCATATTACTGTTCGATGGCTCTGCTCAGAGATGAGACGTCGGATGCAAGCTTTATTACAGCCTATTCTGCTTCTTTTTTCATTGTTACAAGGTGCTGAAGGGTGTCTTTGATCGGTATATGGCGATGAATAGAAAAACAACTTGGCATTTTGTGTTTGGTGAGTCTGGCTGGTAGAGTCTCTTTTGATATTTCTGAGTTTTTGCATTCATTCTACCAGAAATATTTTACATCCTTGGGGCTAGAAATGTGGAGGTCAGGCTCTTATAATTCCTTTGATAAGTATGCATCTACACACCTTTGATAACCGCCCAGTGTTATCCAGTGTAATCCATTAAATGTGTTGTGACTTTCTTCAAGTGCAAATTCAATTTTACCTCACGTCCCCCCTGTGATGCAGGGGATGTGTGATATTTAGGCTAGTTTTTGTCTGATTCTGTGTTGGCTCTTCAGTTGTTGAGTCCTTCATTATATTCAGGTAGAAAACCGAGACAACAGACATAAAGACTGAGCTTATGTCCGCCGATCATGATTTTCTGTGGTTCAAAGAGACAGAAACAAGCCAGATCATTTTTTCAATATTGTCATGACAATATGGAGATGCAAAACTACAATGTTATCTTAGATAAACCCAATCCCATGCATTTTTGGTGAAAACTGAGGGGTGCTGTATTTCTGTCCTTTAGCATGGTATATCTTTCTCCCACTTTTAGAAGAGAGGGCAGAAGACATGAGGGGTGTCCTCAGAAGTGTGGCAATCATCTCTCTCCTTAAATAGTGATAGGGAGAAATAACCCTCTGCAACATGAAAGGCTGCTCTTTTGTCATTTCTTAAGACACAATCAGGGGGAATGATAATAGCAATTAAGGAGAGAAAGCCAGATTCATCTCTTGCTGAAGAAAAACCCTTCCGTCATCTGAAAGGTACACTGTACATGCCCATCTCATCTTGATGTTTTAAGAAAGGCTGTCCAGCCTTGAGCGCTTCTTTGAAATTCTTCTTGTCTTTTTTTTTTTAAGAATGAAGGGTGATCATAAGACAGAAGGGTTACACAAGTATTTCTAGACGAACGACTAATCTATGAGTGAGATGATGCTGTAGAAAACAGACATTCACTGGGCAAATTCACTTTCTACCAAGGGCCTGACTAATTTTTAATTCATATCGCTAAAACAGACTACACTAAGGTGGCAGTGCAATTGTTGATGTATCTACTGCATTTCATACAGCCTTAATATGGGGTCAGCCGAATGTCTATGTCCTCTGTTTCTTGCAGAGCACAAGTAATGATAACACTGGGAGATAAAAGCTGGGATGTGCATAAGCATCCATGCAGAAATTTTCTTATTAAAGAACTGTCGACACTGGTAGGGTGTGCCTGCCCTTTGAATTGGGATCCACATTTCTAAAGACAGGACCTTATTGAGTTTGCTCATCAGCAGTTGAGAGAGTGAATTAAAAAAAAAAAAAAAAACACCCCTGCAATTTTTTACAGGGTGTAAAAGTGAAGGAGACTTTATACAGGATGAGCGACCTTTAATACCTGGGCAAAAACAAGACAGAACAAAAAGACATAAACACAGAAGAGGCAAGTTTTTCATTGCCAGCAGAGCAGTGTTATACTGCAAAACCCATGAAAGCCTACAACCCTGATCTGAGAGACTGATAGAGTCATACAGGAAATGACTTCTTCAAGCCATCGCTGCTGAAGATTGTCCTACAAGCTATTCATGGAGGTACTTAACATCCATCTTTTTTTTCTTTTTGGCTTCATTTTTGTTAAATAAATAATGGCAATATCATTTTATTACTAACCTTTACTTAACCAGGAAACAAGACTCTTGAGATTGAAAATCTCTTTATCAAGAGTGCCCTGGCCAAGATAAGCAGCACCTGAAGCGCACAAGCAGCATGAATGTAAGCGCTGTACATAAATAACGACAATATAAAGGCAGCATTATAATATTAAAGTCAGTACCGAAGCAGAGCTTCATTGTAAATGTAAATCAGTCAGGTGATCAAACTTAATTTTGCAGATTACAACACAAAATGTAACACTGTGATTCATTTGGAGTCTTGTTTCCTGCACTGTAATTCGGCAAAGCCATATATTCACTTAGCTGTGTTTTGACCTCTCTGTTAGGTCCTGAAACCCTGTATTTAAAAGATTAAGCCACTGACTGCACAGTGTCTGTATTTGTTTCCGGCCTGGTGGAGTTCAGCTGGCTGTGGCTGAAGCTGACCAAGACCAGAGGCTCGCAGCAAAGTCATGGGTGATAAAAACAACGCAATGCGGAGGTGAGGAAACTTAACTACTCTTAGACACTGCTTTTGTTTGTAAAAGCCCAGTAGCCTCAAGTACTCCTTCAGATTTATTTGCCAACTCGTTTAGTTCACGCCTGAGCTGATGCAGTGACTCACATGCTGCAATCTGCCTCCAAATAACCGTAATAATGTCGTGGATGTTTAACAGCTGCATTCCCACCAGAATCATTTTAAAAAAAATGCTGTTGATGGTGACATAAGTAAACTGAATTCCAAAAACACACATGCACACAAACAATGTGGAAAAAAAAAGCTCAATACTAATATGAAAAACGTGAACTCTAAAACAAGCCTTTGTTTGCTTCGTCTCCTCATCGTTCCTCGCTGGCCTGATTTTTTATCCCTTCAGTGGAACCAAAGCTTCATATTAACTTGTTTGTTTCTTGTTATGTTTTTATTAATGTGCATTAATACACTGTAAAAAAAAAAAAGAAAAAAAGAAAAAAAACTTTCTGCCCTTTGCGGACTTGAATATAATTTCTAAAATATCTCAATCACTTTCATGTTCAAACACTGATACGAGTACATCTGCATCGAGCTAATGTGTTTAATGTGTTCATTTTCAGGATATGAACGTTTGGAGAAAAGTATGACCTCACACGCTGGACCCAGCTGTTACCACAGTTTGTATTCATGACTGCTGTTTCAAATGTTGACCTACAACCTGAGAGTTTCTGGTTCTTATTTTAGACCTCATCCTTGTTATTTTGATGACCTCAGATCAGTTTGATTTGTGCTCAGAGCCTGACACCTGGCTGAGGGTTATGGAGAGCTCCCCTTGAGTTGTCTTTGTTTTTTACACACCATAAAACCTGCCAGCAAATTGAAAGAAGTTCCTTGGCCTCAACTCAAAAAGGAGGAAAAAAATCCTTTTGTTTACAATATTTCCATTGATTGAGAAGAAAAATAACTGCATGAGCAGTGAACAATACAGGAACTAATCCTTCTTAGGATTAGTTGCACTTGAAGGGTCCAACTCTGAACAGTTTCTCACTCACAGACACTATTCCTGTCTTTTCAGCTTTTAACTATATTGATTTCAAGCCTAAATTAAACAAAGAGTGGGATGATTATGAATGAAGTCTCTCGATGAAAGGTTAAAACTCTGTACTACAAACAAAACCTCATGATGTCTCCTTAGTTAGTTAAAAGATTGTGCTCAGAGACAGGCTTTTACTGCGAGACAAAACCTCATTTCTGACAGGTTGGAGGTGGAATGAGCTGTATTCCTGAGGGACTACTCACCATCATCCTTCACTAGAACCTCCTTCTGGCACGTGTCCTGCACATTCACGGTGCAGTTGACGATGAACTCTGGCGTGGAGCAGTCCTGTGTCATCTCCTCACACTGGTAACACTGAATCTGAAGAGCCAGCCCTGCAACAAACACGCGTAGTGCTTTTATTCTGCTTTGTCCCACCGTGTCTCAGTCACCTCCACCTGCAGCTATAATACTTCCTTATTTTACATTTGTACACTGTTTTCAGCTGTTTCAAGTTTTAGTTTTTTGAGAAACTTCTGACACGACTTCTGCTCCAACCATTTCAAATCAGTCTGACGGATATGCTCAGTCATTTAACTGTGTTTGTGTTGCCCCTGGCCCATTTATCTAAGCAGCATGTTGTCACAAAATTTCATCATGCAATGCTTTGATAGCTGTTTCTGCTATGAAACTTATTTTCTTTTAACAAACCTCTTTTACAGAGTGTCCTCTAGAGTACTCATTTATATGGAAAGAAGAGCAAACAGCTTTCCATGAAGCACAAGAAATGCATGTAGGTCAGCATACAGTGACGAGCAATCAGTGCTGAATTTGGGCTGATAAATCAGAGACTATACTGGTCTGAGCATCTTTCCAGTTCTTTAATAACTCACTATAGTGAGTAATGTTAGTGCAGGAGTATCACGCAGCACATCAACACACGTCATTTTTTTTTAAATACCTCTGCTTCATTTGAGAGGGAAACATCATTTGTTTTGAATGCACTCCTCTCCTTTGCAAATTGTATTTTTACATGCCAGAGATTACAAACTTCCTCCACAAGAGAAAACAGCAGAGATTGAAGTTAGGCTGGAAACAAACATAGGATGAAGGATCGTTTCGAACAACATGAAATGAAGGAAACTAGTGGAATCAAACAAAATAATAGTTGATTTTTAAAAAAAACTATCTTTATTTTTTTCAATTTCTTTATTGGCATGTTTATTTGGCATTTAAAGTCCATCCTGGTAACCATGATTACTGTGAAACATACTCATCCTAATGGGGTATTGTTTGTTTCGGGATCCTAGTTCCATTCAAATGGAGCTGTCACTGTTTCATCAATATGAAAATGAAGTCATTGATATGCTGCAGCCTCTACAGTCACCAGATGTCAACATCTGGTTGGACACAGAGATACTTGGAACATGAATGACAGGACTCTGACAGGTGCGCTCATGTTGTGGCTGACATGAAAATGGTACTTGTAACAATGGAATACACTTTAATAAATGGGAACCTGCGTTGTTTATTATCATCGTTACTGAATTGTTACTTTTGGATGTCGCCAAGACATTTCCAAAAAGGTTCGCAACCGGCTTACAGCGCACTAAATTACCGTGATTATTGCAGAATATCACAAAAAGCTTCCGCGTCCACATTTCGGGTGTTTAACAGGAGTGATGAGGGCTCTGCGTTGATTTGCAGCCTTTTTCCAAACTTACCATGGATTGTCTTTTGCGCACGGGAGCGCACTGACAGAGTCGGGTTTAGGGGCATTATAAAGTATTTCATTATAAAGGTTTGGTACCGCTACGTTTAACTTCGTAGAGCCAAAAAAAATGATTCAGTGCAGTTTAAATTAATAATCTGCTCACATTTAAAGAAATAGAAAGCTAAATGGGCGCTGGTCCCGCCTGGTTCACCCATTCATTCATTCACCCAAATCACACACAGCACCTTCTCCATAAACGAGCGCCTTTGGAAAGTTTGGATATCAAGCCGCAGACAGAAGAGAAATATACCTACCTGAGCTGAAGAAGGACAGCAGCAAAGTTGAGACAGTTAACAGCCACATCGTTTGCTTAGTGATGAGTCCGCGCAGAAACAGATGCACGGCGTCAATACAGCGCCATATATAACCTACTGAGAATCAAAATCCAAAATCTGAGGCACCAAAGCCCTGAATCAGAGAAGCAAAACTCGGAATCCACTTTTCTTTGTCTCGCTGTCAGTTCTAAAAAGATTCTTGCTTGAGAAGCTACAGCTGGAGGAGGAGGGACACAGAAAGATGCCGGGGGGTGGGGGGTGGGGGGTGTGAAGGTGCTCATAGGCTCCCTCACACCTCCGAGAAAAAAAAAAAAAAAAAAAAAAAAAAAAAACTTCTAGTGTGTAGTTTCCCAGCATGCTCTAGGCGGTGTGTTTGTTACAGTGTGAGCTCATTCCTCATTGTTTATTATATTCATTTTGTCAATGCCGTTATTTGTTACTGTTTACACAAATTGCACAAATACCGTTTTTCAACTGCTAACAGTTTGGACAAGCAGAAACAAGGTTTCTGCTTGTTTGGCACCATGAGTGAAAGTGCAGGGATACGTATGACCTACTGTAACCAAACAAATGAAAGGTTTACTATTCTACATTATTAAATTCATTAAGCTGTTTTTAAAGCTGTAACTATAGATTGAATGAGCACGCTCACCACTTATGAGTTTATTTGAAGAATAACTATCAGGTCAAATTTTATTCCCTATATTGTGCAATGACCTGCTGAAAAAGAGCCGAATATGCATGATTTTGGGTTTTGCTTCTCGGATTTTGGATTTTGATTCTCAATTTGTATGTACTGAATTAACACCATATAGATGCTAAAATTTAAAGATGCACACACACAAACATAGCAGCTGATAAGTTTGGCATGCTGAGGACACAATCCTGCCACTGATGGCATGGCAAAGCAAATTTATTTGGATCACACGTTTCATCCACAAAGACAACACAAAGTGCTTTACAAAGACATTAAAGGCTGATGTACTCTGCAATGCGCGTGCACAAATATAGTGTGTACCACATTATTGATCATGATATTGTGCAGATGCGACAGGGCCATATCGTAGGTGAAGGGTTTGTTTTGTTTTGGTTCAAGCACTCCAGACTAATAGAATCTATACAGTAAAAGACCTGTTCTCACATAAGCTTGATCTCTAACAACCTTTGTCACAGTGGAGGCTTGAAACTGAGTACCAGCACCATGGAAACTGGAAACATGGAAACTGTGTCATGTACGCACACGATTTCCCAGCCTGCAGTGGACTTCATCTCTTTTTTCAAGGAATATAGCTTGGATGTTATATCATGGCTCAGTGAGATGCCCATCATGGAATCCATGATGAAAAACAAGTTGAATTGTTTGAATAAATGCTCAGCATTATTCACAGTTTACCAGCATCAAAACATTATCCCAACTGTGAAGTATGGTGGAGGGAGCATCATTATTTGAGTGTGCTTCACTGTCTCAAGGTCTGGAACACTTGTCATTATTGAGGAGAAACGATTCCCAAGTTTACCAAAATATCCTATGGCATAATGTCGGGGTAGCTGTTAGCTCGAGTTTAATAGAAGCTGGGTGATGCAGCAGGATTATGACCCTAAACGCTGAAGTTAACCCGCCACAGCATTGCTTCAGAAAAAGAAAATCTACCTTTTGGAGTGGTCCAGTCAGACCCCAGTCTGGAAGATACCACTGCATGGATCAAAGAAAGCTGTTAATATAAGACATCTGACAAATGTGTCATTTTGAAGCAGTTCTGTAAAGAGGAATGGTTAAAACTACCAAAGGCACTTGTTTGAAATCATTCCTGGCAAAGAAGGTCCAACCAGCTACGGACTCCGAGGGCTGACTTACCTTTACCTGTAGCGCTGCGAATGCTCAGTGGGCGTCTTCCATAAAGACGCAAGATATTGTAATTATTTGTGTATTATCACTCAGCACGTCCAGCTTCAGTTCAGGATATAGTTTTAAGATTTAGTGATAAAGTTCTTATACAATTCATCAGTTTTCAAAGGATTCTCATAAACAAAATTCATTGTATGCTGTGGAATTTGCTCAGCAGTAAGGAATAAGAAATGGCAGACTCATTAAAGATACTGAGTTCAGACTGCAATTTTAAGAATTTATTATGGAGTATTAGATCAAATTAAAATGGCCAACCAGTAATAGTCAGCACAGAAAACAGAGTCTCACTATTTGGGTGAATAGGGTATATTTTCTTTCTACCAGGTGGCATCTGGACACTTTTGGTGGTAAAACATGTTAAATACAGAGATGGTTACATAAGATGCAACATCTGTCCAAATGATTAATCCAAACCAAACAGCTCAAAAGCTGTGAAGACTGGTCACTTGGGGTTAGTGCTGTTTACTTCGACCCTACATTCAAACAGCATCATTGCAAAATAACATTATACCTGCAATTTCCAGATATTAAAACCAGGATAACAGATTATAAAACATTATTTTTTTCCCTTACACATGCATCATTAGAAGGAAGGGGAAAGACTGGTTATTCTAACAAATTCAAAAGATGGATAAGTGTTATATTTGTGGCACCTTTTGTGTCAATATTTCAATAATCAATATTTTTTTTATTTTACATTCAAACTAAAACTGAGCACTTGCTGCTCAACTCAGCTTTCCAGATATGGGGCTCATTGCTGAGCCTGCGCCATATCAACCTCAACTTCCTAACTAATTTAGAGTGTGTATGCTTCACTGCACCTACCAGCTCCCGCGCACATGAAGGTCTAAACTCCTTGGTTTCATTCAGATTCTAGATGATCAACTTCCATAAATTAGTTTGAGAAACACAGTGTATGCTCTGCACCAGGGGCTGTAGGAAGGTTTCTTCTTATTTGCAGTGCTAATCAGCTTCTTTGGAACTTGAATAATTACACATTATGACACAGTTAAATTTCATGACTCCCTAGTTTAACCTTATGTTCATTCACGTTACGCTTTAATCAATGACAGGCTTTACTGCAGCCAAGAAGCTTTTTACCTTTTACTTTTTACCTGGCCGATGCACAGAGACACAGTCTTCATGCAGCTGGTCGCAGGCTCGATCCCCTGCTGTGTGTCTTCTCCCCTACCCTCTCTGCCCCCTCCCTCTCTCTCTCCACTACAAATAAAGGCCACTAGTGCCAACAAAAAAAAAAAAAAAAAGTGGGGAGAGCATTGACTATTATCAAAAAAAGATATCTAAAATGTTGTGCAGTGGAGCTGAATAACTGTTGTCTGTTTTGAGGTAAAATCTCACTGATCCAAGGTGTTAATAAAGCAGACGCCTGCCCCACTGTGACTGGCTTGGTATGTTCCGCGCTGGTGAGAGAGGAAATTGTTGTGAAGTTAATGGACATAGCTGGAGTCAAGCCAATCAAGAATTAGCTGTAATCAAATCATGCATACAGAGTGTAGCTGGCATCTTTAAAGCAAATGTTAACAAATGCCACAAAAAAAAACTTGTGTTTTAAGGGAAACAGTACAATTGCTAATTAGAAGCTTTTTGTTTAAAGGAAGTAATTTTATCAAAAAAGTGTAAGACATTCAATCCAACAGCTTAAAGTGCACAATTGAGGGAAACCTGACACTTCCTGAGAGGCTGCTTGTTCACTTTAACCCATTTGTAAATGTTTCTATCATCATTGTATCACATGTTCTGCTGTGCCTCATTCTGTGCATTGTGTAAGTAAACCCTAACCCTAACCCTAATGGATCCTCACAGCTCAGTTCACTCTGTGCCCCCTCCAGGGGCAGATCAAGAGTCTGTAAGTGAAAGTCCAAGGCGAACATTGATCAAGGAGAGTCGTCTCTCTCAATGTATGGATCAGGAACGGAAGGTGATTTTTGCCAAGATGTTCAGCACTTAATACTTCAAAGGTCTGCGAAAGGCTTACAATACCCCCATGGATTCAAAATTCATGGTTAGTTAACCCGAATGAGCTATATTTATTCCCTCTGAGGCATTTTTACATTTTATACTTTTTGGACAATTAAACTGGCTAAAAAAATACTCAAATGCATCACCTACTAATCATGACGCACACCTGAAAAGGTTAGTGTAGAAACTGAAATGCTTGTTGCTATCCTGGAGTTGTTACTGTGAAGGAGTGAATCTGCACCCTGGATGTTAAACTGTTGTGCTTTGGGTTTCTATCCATGTTGCCTACTGTTCACCTGTGTTACCTGTGAATGCTGCATGTGACATCAGGATTGCCGGGCTTTAAACACAACACCTGAATGTGTTTAATACAAATCTTTGGAGATTTTCAGCTACATCAACTAAATATGGGATCAGTTCAGTTCAATCCAATTCAATTTAATTCAGTTCAGTTCAATACACAAAGCTAACTGCTGGATTATTTGTCTAACAAGAAAAAAAAAATGGTTTGCTGCCTTTTCACAGTTTATTTAAACACATAGAAATGTGAAGATCATATTCTTTATGACCACATTGTGAATGTGTTAGGATCTGGGGGTTATTTTGGTTTTGGTTTTTCTGAGTTCTTTTCTTTATAACTTCTGTGTGTTTTTGTTGTTATTGCTTTAGTGTAGTTTTGTTGTTTCTCCTTTATTCTTCCTGATTGAAGCCTCTGTTCAGTTTGGTCATTAGCTGAAGTCCTGTTTTATGTTGAAACTTTGCTCCCTTGTCCCTGTTTGATTGTGATTTCCTGTTGTTCCTGCCAGGATACCATGGACAAAGCTTCTGCTATCAAAAAAGAAAAAAAAAAAAAAAACTCACTTCAATTAAATTCAATTCTGTGTGCCTGAATTTATTATACGAGGTCCTGCCCATCGTCTTTCAGCCAGTCTCTCTCTGCTTCTTTCGCTGCCAGCTGTAGCTCTGTGTTGTCACTCCTTGCATTTTGCTTTTGGCTTGAATTTTGATTTTCTGTTTTTAATCTTTTTTTTTTTCCATCATTCTTTGGCATAATTTTTAGTTATGAATAAAGCACATTATTATTGGTCTTGTGTCCAGTTTCTTGCATCTGGGTCCAGTTTCTGCAAATGTGTGTGCTATATGTTGGGCTAATAATTAAGGATTAAGTGCTGGTTGAGAATCATGTAGTCTTAGATTTATAATTAAGGATATAATTGTGAAGTACTGAAGATCTACAGGATAATTATTCAGCAAAATTATTCATTTTAATTAAAGGTAGACAGATTTAAGATATTTATTTGTCACATGCTTGGTTGGAGAGACAACAGCAGTGAAAACAATCCCTGGTTGTGCAAAAAACAGGAGTGCAGGTCATTAACACTATTACACAGAAACAGTAGGTAAAATAATATAAGGAACTGCTGAGTAAAACAGTGTAAGCAACCCATCAAGAGGTTGTGAGAATGTCAGGATTGTGCTTATCAGTATGATACAGCACATATAAACAGTAGGCTAGCGAGGGCGATGCAGGCCCTTTGGTAATGAGGAACTACTGAATGCAGTTTGAATAAAATGAGCAACTATATTGGGGTGATAAGTACGGAGCAGTTGCTATTCTGGATTGAACCAAAACAACTTCTAACCAATTTGCAGATGACTACTCACAATGATTCACTAATAAATTCCCAGTAATTTATCTACACTTTAGCACTGTAACAACCTAATCTGTACCAGCCACATGTTACAAATGACAGCATTAAATTTGATTCAGCGTGTTGCTTTCCTTCTTGTTCTTCCATTTTTTTTTTTCCAGTGGCAAGCACTTACACTCTTACGGCCAAAGAAATCCAGTCGAACACAGCACACCACAGTGTTGCATCAGTACTGAAATAGTTTATTTTTTTTTATTTTTAACATAAAACAAAGAATATTGGTAATAAGCAATTCTGAGGTGGTACTGCTAAAGTGACTGCCACACAAGAATATCTCTGTTTTAACTGGATTCTGCAAACAGAAAAAAACATCTAGAAGAAGAGTTAGCGGTGATAGTGAGAGACAATATGTGCAATAAATGTTCAGTTACACTCATCGGTGTCAAGTAGAAATACGGGACATCGGAGTAACTGTTAGAAAAAGACAACACTCTTGTGAAAGTGGAGAACTTCAGTTTGTGAGCCATTTTTGAAACACACACACCGTGCTCCATCTACCCGTATGAGTGAAGCCAATCTGTTTCCTGATTTTTGCTACACATTTCATTTAATAAATGTTTGTGCTGCTATTGCTGTAAACACTGCTGCAGTATCACCTTCAGTATGTACATGTATCAGGAGCAAACAAAAGAAGAGGAAAATACAATAAAATAATAAAAATGATAAACATGTGAAACATTTACACTTGGTTATACATCATGTGAAACTGTAAACTGTAAATACGGCTGTGGTTGCCACGACAAGTCTGACGGACAGATTTAGTTGCATTCATTTCCCGTGTACGTGATCAGCTCAGAGTCGTGTTTGGCAATGTGCATTTCGGCAAATATCTTCACATGAAAAGCAAAGAGTTCACATAGACGTAAAGGGGAAACACTGCAAAGCAGGTAGAACTGTTAAATATGTCAGAATGCATTTATAACACCAAAAACAGTAAATATAAAGAACACAGCATACATAATAGAGGGACTGAGTGACAACGGTGAGATATCTTACAGTGAATGATCAACAAGAAGTGACAAGAGAAAGATACCAAGCCCCAGTAGACTACTCTAAACTGAAACAACTGCAGTGACATTTGGTGCATCACTGCATTTAATGGAGTGGCTGTACATACTAAAAGTGCAGGTTACTTATGAAATCCACAGCATCTATCAGAGACAATAATTGTTATTTTCCCTGAGCTATTAAAATGATGCCCAACAATGTGCTTAATATATATTGTTTAATTAAGACTACATGCAAAACGCACTGCTTTGTCTTGATGTCATTGCTGTGGAAATGTATAGAAAATTCACAATGCATTTCTCCAATGAAGAGCTTTGCTTCAAGATAAGGTATTTACTTTGTGAAAAAGGAATCACATACAAACCATTGACAATTTATGTGTAATAATGGCTAAATAATTCACAGAGCATGTCAAGATTCATGTAACAGATTTGTTTTCTTGTTGTAATAAAATTCTTTATGTGATAGATATTGATTCATACTGTGCATTTCTGTGGTCAGAATAAGCCAAAGGGTGGTTGCATGCAAGTGGAGATCAACACTGTAACAGTAATAAATATAAGCCTCAAAACTAGTTAGTGCACACATTAAAGAATCACATTACTCAGTCAGGTACAGAGTTTATGAGTGGCATCCAATCGTTAGTGCTGTACAAAAGATATTTTAGAATGAAATCATGATTTGTCCTCTTGAGATGATAAGGTTCCATCTGATATTTTGCTCAAAACATATTACACATACGCTTAGATCTTTATTGCATCAAAATTACAATTAGATCTTTGAATAAACAGTTATTCATGTGTACAAACATAGAAGAAAAAAGGTAATCACATCTAATGCCTTTACCTCTGTTCTGCAGGATTCGAGATCTATTAGAGACACTAATATATAAGAGATACCACAGCTTTTGCCTTCATGAAGGCCTGGTGATAAACTGCTCGTGAAGAGCTATTTAAATATATCAACTTTGTGTCAACAAGTGGAACAAAAACTACTCTGTAACTAGAGCTCATAGCTCACTTCGCTTTGGCTGACAATCAGTAAGGACACCGGCTACCTCATTTCGCTGACCGACAAGTTTGTGGAAGACCTTAAAAGAGTTTGCAAGGAGGCTGAAGATTCTAATTAACAAGACATCTCATATATTTCTCTGTGACTGGATGTGAAAGTGGACAGAAAATAATGAATGCAGCTTTAACTTCAAGCTATAAAAACAGAGGTGCAGATTGTTGCTGCGGGAAGGTTACATGAGAAAAAAAGATCACATTCACAAGAGTCCCCACAAGATATCGAGCCAACATTTGTATGCCCACTAGTGATATAAGTGGGCTCAAAAATGGGTTTCCACTGGTTCCATATTGAACCCATGTCAGTTGCCCACTCAGGCCTTCAGTTGGCCCAAGTTGGACTCAGATAAGACATCCATTTTTTAATAAGTCTGACCAGCCGTTTCAATTTGTTTCCTCTTCAATGCAAAGAATTAGTCTGGTTCCTCTGGATTCAACTTTGATTTCCAGGGGGAAACACCAAAGGGTGGAGAATAAGCAACCTCTGGCTGCCGTTGGACCCAAAATGGGAGTCTTATCCAAGTCCCATTTGGGCCAATCACAAAAGCAAACATGGACGAAGATGGAACCCGTGGGCAATCCAACATGGAACATATAGATGTTGGCTGGGTGAACACTGGGACTGAAACTCATCTGCTTTCTTTGAGTGTAACATTAACAAGACAGACATCTTATAATGAATTAGTTTGTTCAGCATTTGGGGTGGCAAGATTCGATTCCAATATTCACTTGTATATTTCAGCAAAAATAGTCAATGCTGAAAGTATCATATATATTTAAATTGAACATGTTTACTGTTGAGACACTGTTTTGTTTCAAGTCAGTGATGCATTTTATTCAGCATTTAATCGGATGGTTTTGGTTCAATTAATACTGACCTAGTGCAGTGGTAACGGCTTTTTCAGTCGTAGACTGGGGTGTTTCCAATGCAAGGAAATTTGATGGCTTGTGTATAAGTTCAGAATAAACGTTTGTGTCATTTTGCCAATAAAACATTTTAGATACAACACACACTAATACAGGTATCTGATAAACTTATTTTCCTAACTGACACGGCTGCATCAACATAGTAGTACTACATATATACATACATGTACTAGATACATGCTATACAGGTAACAGCACCTCCATGTAGGTGAGCTTGTAAACTTTATTGTATGTATAGATTTGTTGTGCAGCTCTGGTCGCGTGCTCTTCTCTTCGTACATAAATTCTTCTCTGCAACTGATATGTTTGGATTACAGGTAGCGCTCTTACGTGTTAGCTCGTGAAACAGGAAAAATGTTACATGTACATTCTGCAAAAGTGTTTCTTAAAATGCAGATAAATGGACCATGTAAGTGGATGTCTGAGGAGACCACAGAGTAGTATATTTAGAGATTCAGACTGCTGCTCACCAGCTGCAGACCTCCAAAGCGACTGCCAGAGGGTTTGTCACTACACTGTAAAGGCTTTCCTGCATCTCAGCACAACAGCGAGCAAAGGTGGAGGCCTACAATGCCAAGCTCACTTGTTGCATCCAGTTGCATCCAGTCGCTTCATTCCTCGCTTCAAGTTGACTCATTCGGCTTCAGGTTTCCTGAAATGGAGGATGCAGAGCAGAGTGAGATGCTGCAGCACTGCAGCTCACAGAAAACATTTGACGTGAAAAAGGCTTTTTACAGTATAGTGGAGAATCTATAAAGCTATGTTGTTTTTTCATTCCCAACTTGAAGGCACAATGATACTTCATGTGCACCTCTTTTGTCAGTTTTAGAAATTAAAGGCTTCCCAACATGGTGATACAGGATTATGGGACATGTCACCATGGCAACAAGGAAAATGTGGGCAAAACATTCTGTAACAAAACGTATTTTACACAGCCATGTTTCCTAACCTCAGCCGAGTACTTTTCATGAACACGCAGTAGAGTGGTAGTATAGCGAAGGAAGGTTAAAATAAAGATACAATGAATGAAGTGAAAAACAACAGCATCATAGTTGAACATGACCCCCAATTTTCTTACACACTCTGTTGTTTACAAGGAAGCACTGGAGAATAACTTTTTCCTGTCACTACTGAAAAAGGCAGTGCATTGACACTAATGGAGAATGATGGTAAGGGAACCCTTGTGTTGACAGCTGTCGTAAGTGAATAATAATCTTACAAACTGGGTTTTCTTTATTTAAGTGAACCGTAATTCTGTTTATTTCACGTATAAAGTTCCCTTATAACAGGGATGAATTCTTCAATGCAAATGAAGGACAATTTGTGACTGATTGCTTCACAAGATCAAATAGCTCACAGGTCAACATCCTCTGATGAAGCCTAGCATCACTTTTTCCAACATAAGGAGGCATCTAACATGTCTGCAAACTGTCACCTCCTCTGACCCACAGAGCACAAACACTAATCAGTCCAAACATGAAAACCACTGACAAGGTACATTTAAAAACTACTCTTTCAATACAATGTTGTCCATGACTACACACACACACACACACACACACCACCATCACCACCATCATCATCATCATCATCATCATCATCATCACAAACACCGATTGTTAATGTAAAAGACAAAATTATGCTTGGTGAACATCTGCTTAGTGTTTAGTTGCTACCGTTAGATTTGCTTTCTACCAAGTGGGTATGTGAGTTTGCCCGTTGACTATTAACAGTGATGGATTTTAAGTAAGAACAATGCAATATTATTACAACGTTTTTGCCAAAACAAGTTTGAATACATTACCCATGGTTCCTGCAAACAGAGTTTAGATTTGTGTTAGGGACAGAAACTGCTGAAAAAAATATGTTCCAATGCTACGTTTCTGACAATGTTGAAATAAAAAATAAAACTCTGTTTTATGTCCTAAACGTCCTTGTGAAACCTCATATTTGGGAAAGTGCTGTGGTCATAAGCCCTCTCTTGACCAGGACATAACTGGAATAGACATTTCAAGTTCTCAAGAAAAAAAAACTGTTATCCTGTTATTTTGCCTTCTACAATGTTTACCAAGACCAAACAAATTTTAGTTTAACCCTCATACAAGTAGGGGTGCACGATAACTATCGGGCCGACAACTGTCTGGGCTGGTGTGCCACATCATAGAAAACTGAAAATGACAAAAGTAAACTAATTTCTTTCTTGTGGAGCAGAAAATTGTGTTGTTTTTGTTGCAAAGAGGTTTCTTTTCATACAGATGCAAAGTTTGTTCTGTATCAGCTGAAACTGCAGCATCTCATTTCTAAATGTTGGATGACCTTCCAGGCACAACCCCTTTATCTGGGCTACGAGCGGACTACGAGGGTCAGTGTCCTGCCCAGGGACACTTCAGCATGTGCTGGAATGGGGCTTTATCTGGTGACCTTCCAGTATTCTATTGCATCAAGTATGACCATAATATATTTTTCATTCTCTTCTGCTGTTCTGGATTTCAGGCCTTTCAAAAGAAGTTTGGGTCATAAGATATTACAAAGTAATTGTTTTTTTATTTGGTTAAAATTTCTCTGCACATTCTCTACTGACATGTCAGGCCTGTATATGGAATGTGTGGCATTAATTTATGTTTTTTTTTTTTTTTTTTTATGGCATTTAAGCAGCACAAAGGAATCTTTGCAAGTTTTAGCTAAGCAGGTCTTCCTTTCCTCTAGACATGGAGGCAAAGTCGCTTTTACGATATCCGTTTGGTCTCTTGCTTTGTTGCTATCTTTTGTCTTTCATCCAGGGTCGTGCACAGACATTTCTGGGGGCAGGAGCTCAAGCCAAGAGAAAGGGCGCAGTCAATATAATATAATATAATATAATATAATATAATATAATATAATATAATATAATATAATATAATATAATATAATATAATATAATATAATATAATATAATATAAGTAGGGCAGGGCAAGTTAACGCGTTATTATTGCGCTAACACGTTAATTTATTGACGTCGACATTTATTTTATCACGCTTTAACGTATGTTGCTCACATGCTTTTGTTTTGAAAAGTGTTACTGGCTGCTGTGGAGCCAGAAGAGAATTGGCAGGTAAACATAATTTGGAAAAGCTAAAACAGACATGGAGAGCAGGTAAAAATCTCAGTGTACTTTACAGTTCAGGTAGCAACTCAGGTAGCATTTCTGGACTGACACAAAACTTTTAAACTCCTTTCTTCAAGGTGATCGTGTCATTCCTCCATTTTCCATTGGATCTGCTCCATGTGTTCACTGTCGTGCTATTCTCTAGCTGGTTACTTCAGTGCAGCTTCATCTAGTGGCACAGATGTGTAATGATGACAGAAAGTCTAGTCCTTTATTAAAAACGAACCCCATTTTTGAAAATATGAATTCTAGATTAAAATATCGTCCTATATTTGGGTCAATACGGTAGTTTGATCAAGGACTTATTAAAGGTATGGTGGGAGATCTTTGAAAAAACGGAAACCACATTTTTACATGATTCACAACTACATGAAGGTGGGTGGAAGTGCATTGATATTTGATGGACGTATTAGGCAGCCAATAAATGTAAAGATGATCAGTACATTGATTGGTCAGCGTTTTTCTCTAGACCAGACCAAAATGTTTGTTTTTTTTTGCAAACATTCTATTTCAGTGGGTGCAATGGGAATGTGAAAAGGTTTTCAGGCAATATTGTAAAAAATGCTGCAAAAAAAGATCTCCCACCCTACCTTTAGGCAACGGATGGGCAATGCTTGGAAATGAGCCTCAGGAGATTCTGTGCTCGTCATGATCTGAAGAGATAAAGACTGATGTCAGACGCAGAGCTGGAGAGCGCTTTCGGTTCGATCTATATATAAGCGGAGTTTTCATTTAGATTTTCACAATATTGCAAATATTATAGTATGTGATTCCAGTGCCGCCATGCTACCTGAACTGCTGTGCACGAAGCCATTTCAGGGTCACTAAACTGGACAATTAAATATTAAAAACAAATTCAGTCCCATAGCCCGTTTTTTTCATTTCGTATTTTTGATCCAAGTCTAAAATTGTAATAAAAAAACAAGCATTTTTTTTTCTTTTTTTTTGGTGTTAGATTAAAAAATGAAAATGAAAATAAAATGTCACTTTTTAATATTTTTAAATTTTGATTGACAATTGAAAATGGAAAGAACGAATGATACACAGATTGATAAAGTTACAGAACTTTAACATGGACATTTTCATTTTAAAGTTCTCCCAGACGGAGGATTAGACAGAAACAAGGTTATTTGTAACCACTGCCAAGTTGAACTTCCCCGTTAAAAGTTTCTGCTGTTACCTCAGAAATTACCTGTTTAATGTTATGATTGTGGTTCAGGATTTTGTTGGTAGACTTTTTTTTTTAATTTTTCATAAAAAAACAGGATGACATTAATGCCCTGGCAGTGGCAATAAGCTTTACTTTATTTGACATTTTTTAAGATGAGATTTACACTAAATATGTGTTACTGACAAGTGCTGATGTTAAAAGTGTTTGAACAACAAATGTTGATGGCACTTTAGTTCATATGGCAGCAGAACATTTAAATAAAAGTGCACTTTACACTATTTTTGAATTCATTATTTGATTTTCCGTATACAATGCGATTAATCATGATTAATCAGGGAAATCATGCGATTAATGGCAATTAAAAATTTTAATCGTTGCCCAGCTCTAAATATAATTATATTATTTATGGCAATGATTAAAATTTTTAATCACGATTAATCGCATGATTTCCCTGATTAATCACGATCATACGCAAAATCAAATAATGAATTCAAAAGAAGTGTAAAGCGCAGTTTGATGAATGAATGGATGAATGAATCCGAAATTTCTGCAATAAAATTCTTGAGGTCTAACTTATTTTTGAAAAACCTAAAATATAATATTTGTTTGACAAAATGTTCTGTGGAAAGGGCACTTCTCGTTACTTTCTTGAGTCTCTTTGTCAAGTCTGCTGTGATGTCCCCTGGAGTTAGTTAGTTAGTTAGTATCATTGTTGTTAATGAGACTGAACTCTGATACGCTAATGTCACAAGACACGACCAGGACAGGAGTAAGGGTGGGATCGCAGGGATGGAAGAGCATGAGAGCTAGACAATGACTAAGCAAATATTCCTGCAAATGAAATCTAATTTTGTGCTGCTTTAAACGATTTCCTTATGCATTGGTTGACCAGCTCTAGATCATCTGTCCATGTCGGCTCCTCAAAGACTGAGCCTTTCATGGATTCTGTTTCTTGTACCACATCATCATTACAAAGTGTTGACATGACCTGACTGAAATAACGTCATCATCATTATGAATATTATCATTATCCTCATAAGTGGCCCCAGACTGCCTCCATCTCAACACATTTTGGAATGTGTTGCAAGCCTGAAATTCAAAAATAGATCTAAATTAACAAATAAAATGATGATGACAAGCCAACCCAAGAAATATCTTGGGTACATACCTCCTGCAACTCAATGAAAGTAAAGAACAAACAAACAAATGCATTTATCATTCATGAGCAAACTGCACTGAGTTTGTCCTCTGAGGTCTGAAAGAGAAAATACAAGTATACAAAACAAAACCTTCCCAGTTGTGTCACATCATGAATCTGTTCCATGACATCTTACAGTTGGCAAGCTGAAGCCTCTTCTGTTCTTTCTTTTGGCCTGGAGTGGCACGTGTTTTCGATTTGGTATGAGTCAACTTCTTTGGTTCCATTCCACCTAGAAAATGTACAAAATGAAACTCATTTCAGAGTTTTCTCTCTTTTCTTTTATTTCCTCCTGCAGCTAGATTTGCTTCTTTCTCCTGTATAAAAAAAAAAAAAAAAAAAAGAAAAGAAAAAATCCAGCTCAAATTTGGAGTTAGGAGAACCACGAGGCAGACACAGGCTGACATTTGACATCTTCAAAGAAAGAAAGATTGTAATTCTGAATTCAAAGTGGCAGGATATCTAAATGCCACCACAGGAGCTGCAGCTCACATCCTAAAAGATGGGAAGTTTTAGTTATCACAGGCACCTAACCAGAAAAACAGAACGTAAATGAGGATGGGTTATCATTTTTCATAAAAGGACCGACAGATTAGGCTGCTTAAAGTAAATGAGCCAAATAAATTTAATATTTGACTTGATCAGACCACAGAACAGTTTTCCACTTTGCCTTAGTCTATCTTAAATAAGGCCAAAAAGGTGGCCACGCTGGCCATGACCAGTTTATCACTGTCTTTAATTTCAATAAAAAGCAACAATAGAAAATATCTGGAACTTGTTTGTTTCCAGCAGTAGTTCTCTCAGTGGTCAAAATCAATGGTCAGGGCCAGAATTGTATGCCTCTGCCGAAAATCAAAGACCTCAGGACATTAGTGTTTTCCTCTGGTATATGATGTACAGATTTTACTTTGAGCAGGCCTAGTCTGGGATATATCATTCAGTAGAAACAGACAGAGATGAAAGCAGTTAATTGATACAGCAAGGGTTAAATTTCATATTTCACAAACTAACTGGCAACCTCACAGTGGCTGAGTCTGCTTTTTTGATACAGTCCTGTACTCATGCTATCATCTATCTATCTATCTATCTATATATATATATATATATGTATATATATATATATATATATATATATATATATATACTTGTGTGTGTGTGTGTGTGTGTATCATCGTATTAGGTATTTGTTGACTCTTTAAATTGTAGACTTCATATGGCTTCATGTCCTTGTGGGTGTGGTAGTATTCTGTACATCTTTTATGCAATGTGTTCACTGGAGCTTTTCTTTGTTCCTGATTTTTAGAAATTAAAAGAATAACAACAACAAAGACAATTTTGTACTAAACAACAGTTTTACTGTATGTGGCAACCAGTGAGCTGTGTGATAACATTTGCTTTACTTTTACTTTGGTCTCTTTTTTTTAAGTTTGATTCACTTGATTTACTTTCTGCGGACAGTGCATGATCACCAATGTGTGTGTGTCTGTGTGTGTGTGTGGGGGGGTGTTAAGGAGGAGAATGTAGCCTAATTATGTTTAGGGAGAAGAGGCAAGCAGGATTAATTAATACGTTTTTACTAGGGCTGGGCAACGATTAAAATTTTTACTTGTCAGCAACACATATTTAGTGTAAATCTCATCTTAAAAAATTTAAAATAAAATAGAGCTTAATGCCACTGCCAGGGCAATAATGTCATCCTGTTTTTATAATTAAAAAAAAAAAGTCTACAAACAAAATCCAACAAAATGATTGTGGTTCACCACAATCATAATATTAAAACAGGTAATTTCTGAGGTAACAGCAGAAATTTTTAACGGGGGAGTTCTTGTTTCTGTCAAAACCTCCGTCTGGGAGAACTTTAAAATGAAAATGTCCATGTTAAAGTTCAGTAACTTTACCAATCTGTGTATCATTCATTCTTTCCATTTTCAATTGTCAATCAAAAATACAAAAAAATAAAAAGTGACATTTTATTTTTTTTTCGTTTTTTTTGTTCTAACACAAAAAATGAAAAAATGCCTGTTTTTTTTTTTTTATATATATATATTTCAATTTTAGACTTAAATTAAAAATGAAAAACAGGCCACAGAACTGAGTTTTTTTTTTATAATCGAGGACTGAACTTTCTGTTGTCATTACACATCTGTGCCACTAGATGGAACCGCACTGAAGTAACCAGTAAGAGAACAGCACGGACAGTGAACACATGGAGCAGATCTGATGTAAACATGGAGGAATGATGTGAAAGTTTTGTTGCTGTCCAGAATTTTTTTTTCCAGACAGAATTGTTAATATTGCTACCTGAGTTGCTACCTGGACTGTAAAATACGCAGATTTTTACCGTTCTCCATGTCTGTTTTAGCTTTTCCTTATGTTTACCTGCCAATTGTCTTCCGGTTCCGCAGCAGCCAGTAACAGACTTTTCTAAACAAAAGCATGTGAGCAACATGCGTTAACGCGTAATAAAATAAATGTCGGCATTAATAAATTTAACGCGATAATAACGCGCTAACTTGCCCAGCCCTAGTTTTTACATGTTGATTTTTGATTGGTTGATTGGTAGACAAAGTTGCAGGATTTCTGATGCTGTTAGGAAGAATCTCAGATGAACTTTATTTGCAAGACCTGAGAGAGCCATCGTTGAACTGCTCACACTATCTGCTGTAGGACAACGAGTTTAAGCCACAATGAAAAGTATTGCCACAATTCTTTCACAATGGTCATCTTTCAGCTTTAAAATTGCCCAAAATTGTGATGTGTGTCCCAGGATCAGCTGTCATACTCTCTTAAATCCTTTTAGATCAGTAGATGCCCTACCCATATAAAGAGGACTGGGCTGCTTTATGGGTGACCATTTAGTATTTTGTCTGCTATCTCCTGGACGTTCCTTCACATGCTTTTCTTCACGTATTGTAATATATTCCAACAGCACAACAAACAGAGCCTCTTTGTATGCTCAGATTTAATTTTCAGATTCCTTATTGATCACGTCCCATAAGCTGTACACCTGCATTTGTACAATAGGGAATAGGTGAACCTTAATCCTGAAAAGAGCCAATCATTCATTTCGGCAATGTCTTTTTTTATAAAATTTTAAAAGCATAAACATAATGGAGCACTGTGAGGTTTCCTTATTTGATTTACAATGTACTGAAATACTGAATTGGAATTTTTGCCTTATGGCACCAAAATACCCTAGTTCAAAGAGAGTTAATACTCTAGCCAGCTAGTCTTACAAAGACTAAACAAAAGAGTACAAAAATGCTGATGAATTAATTCAAATAAAAGTAAAGGCCTGGTGCTAGCATCATCTTAACTGTTGCATCTTGGAGCTGCTGCTTTACAGTACCTTGTGGTGGCCTGGGTAGCCTGCTCTGGGTCTCACACACACTGGCAGAGGTCATAATGGGTTTAGACGGGGGTTCGATGGGCTGGAGGAAGGCCACAGTAGGGAAAGGCACTGATGGGATTTGGGTCATGGAGGAGTCGGACAGGGAGTTGGGCAACCCTGCGTGCCTGCTGTCCTGAAAGCTGGAGGGTATTCTCCATCGGGGTAATGGGGAAGGTGACACGTCCTCGCTGGAGGAGCCAGGGACACTGGGAGGACTGAGGGACTGTTCTGGGGTTGATGAGGATTTAGGGAGGAATTGCAAAATGGAGGAGAAGAAGGAACAGGATTCTGGGAGAGGGATGGTCCCGATTCCACTGTCCAACGTTCGTGTCTTGCAGCCGGAGCCTGCAGCACAAGGAGAACAGCTGAAGTGGCTCAGTGTACCGGGAGAGAAAGGGAGCACAGAAGGAATGAAGCAACAGGGCAACCATGGTTGAAGTGGTACTAAAGAACCTACGGCACGTAAATGTAGTGACTGACCAGTCATTTTTTCTATACAACACCTAATTTTGTCTCTCTGAGAATTCACCTGTAGAGCAAAAAATCTTTCTCTTTACATGCAACAAATAACTGAGGATGTGAATTTGCAAAATCATTGTGCAACGAGTGCACCTTTACTCTTCAATAGTAACTGCACTTTTTTGCAACATTCAATAATAACTCTGTTATTCCTGCCACATTATCTGAGCAGTAAACCTTATCATTTTTGCTTATTTTGAGGCTTACATACAGTAATTTATTTGTTTTTTTCTTTCCACTCCTTTTCTATCTGACTTTGCGTGGACTCTTCTTTAAAGCCATACAGAAAAATGGTGGTTTAGTAGTCCAGTTCTTTACTAATTACATCACCCTGTTGCTACAAAGAATGACCCAAACGATGCAAATCAAGCCACTGAACCACTGCTTTGTACTACTGATGTTGTTTCATGAGTGTCTGACTGGTAACATGCTTTGGTCGTAAAGTGAATATGAAATGCATGTAATGGCATACTGAATGATATGAAATCCAAATACACTGTTTTGTGAATTTTATTTTATTCTATTGTATGAAAAATGTATATTTTTTTGCATACCTGACAAATTTACAATTATCCTGTAATATTTACAGATGCAGACTTTATATATTTTGTCTGACATTTTCTCTCCAGACATTTAAATTAAATTATATCTGATCTCCTAGCAAACCTACGGTGAAGCTTTGTGCATTTTAAATACATATGTGTACACTCTCATGTGTCGTCTAGGAGGAATAAGAATTACCAGCCTTTCAAAACAAATGTTTCAGCATGCTGCAGAATCCAGAAAACAAGCTGCGTCTTAATAGTCTTCCATTTAGAAAAGACTTTCCGAGGCTGCTGCCACACACGCTTGTGTTTTCTTATTTAGCCTGCAGCAGGAACCTGTGGGCCATCACATGCTGGAGCTATGGCAACAGCTGCTCGCCTTTATTAATTAAGTACACTTGAAACTTCACACCCCTCTTCTGGGTTCCTTCAAGCTCATTTTTCTTATTCTGATCTACAGCAAGAGAGCTCAAATTATTATTACAGAATAAAAACACTGAGCAGAACAAACTGCCATATTACCGCCACTTAAAAAAAAGAAGAGAAAGAGTCAAAACAATTAAGATTCATTTTGAAGCTTTTGGTTGCCATTAAAATGCAATTTGGCACAGGCACATGAAGCAGTCACAGTTCTGTTTAACATCCATCATCTATTGTAGCGTCTCCTCTCCTCTTTCAGACAAGAACAAAAAACTGACTTGAGCAGACATATTGAATGGTGTAATGTGGAGTAAACAGTGACTGCTGTGACACAGTCTTCCCTTGAAACTCAGCATCTCAGAAACTGACATCGATTGGTTTCAATAAGCCACCAACATGGATGGCAAAGTTGTTGTTCTCTCGATAATGAACTCAGTCATTAACAGCTTAATGTCACGAGACAACACTGCAGAAATGATCACTAGGCCATACTTAGTATAAAAGTGAAAACAATCTTTTATACTTCTATATACTCGCACAACACTGGACTGCAGGCTACAGTATCAATCCAAGCTTTTCATGGTACTGTGCATTTCCCCTATAAATGTTTAAAACGTCATCTTTGGGGTGCATGATAAGTATTGGCCCGATAACAGAAAATTATGACATCATTCCGATAAGTCTGATATCATGACGAATAGCCCCGATAACATATATTTTTGAACACTGATGTGCCTCGCTCTCTCTGAGCCTTGAATGACCAGCAGTGAATGTTATGTGACGTCGGCATAATCAGAAAAATGATTTCTCAATAAGGAAAATCAAGAATACATCCTCATGCCAGAAAACAACTTGTTAACTCGGTCATTACTTTGGTAGTTGCTGGTTTGAATTAATAATTGCAGTAATTACCCACATGTTACACATAAAAAAATAGAAAAAATAGAAAAGGCCGAAAGAACGACTAGCAAATGAGGGAAAATTGGAATCTACGTCATACCTTGAATGCAGCATTGCGCCAAAGTGCTGATGAGAAACAAAGAACATGGCAGCGATTGTATGGAGCTTCGTTCAAGTTTCAGAAGGAAGATAGTTCGCTGGTTATTTGTGACAAATGCTCTGAGCAAATTTCACGAGGAGGGAAAAATATCACAATCTTTAATACTTTCAAACCTGATCAGCCATCTAAAACATAACCATCACTTCCATGGAGTTTTGAAATCGTGCTAACGTGAGCTAACACTAACATTATCAAGCCAGCAGCAAGTCTCCCCTCCTCTCCTCTCCCTTCCCTCATCGCTCTAATCTAAATCTTCCATGAGATTTAAAAAAAAAAAAAAATACTGAACCTCATTTACTTTAATTAAAGGTATTAATTTGAATGGAACCCCAAAAGCCAAAATCCTTTAAATGTAATTTTTTGTTACTATGGAGTGAGCACTTTTTTCAGTTTATTTACACAGACAAGTCTAACTTGTGTCAGTACAGTATGACCTGTGCATTTTTTTTTATTGTCAGTGAGGAATGCATTTTTTCAGTTTGTAATTCTGTTGCATGTATTTCCATCAGTTCAAGGGGTCTTTATTCTTTTTTTTATATCAGTCAGTAATGCACCTTATTTAAGTTGATGTAAGATATCAAATAGATTTGTTTGATAGCTTTACGAAAATGTTTGAGAGGCTTGCCAATAGGTTTTCACTGGGAAAAACAAAAATATTTTTGATTTTGTCCATAGTATTGATGTAATGATCTTAGATATATGTGTGTATTATTCAGTTATCGGTATCTGCCTTTAGGAGCTGAAAGGTATCGGATTATCGGTATCGGTTTTAAAAATCAGTTATCGTGCATCCCTAGGTCATCTTGAAGTTAAGGGTCCCATATTATGTAAATCTGGTCCCCATTCATATCATTTTTTTTTACTTTGATTGTAACCTAAAAAATTCTTTGTAAACCATCAATATCACATCCTCTTCCAGGTGAATAAATGGACCTGAAAGATCTGGTGATGTATGAAGATGAATTTTCCCAGTTTAGCATCAAACTATGACACAGACCTGGAATTTGATTTTAATGTGCCACGGTGTGCATGTTTTGTTCATATCACCTTGTTATAATGTATCAAAGCAGAGGACTGCTCTGCCAACTCTCCATCAAGCTAAACAACTTTTTGTGGCCTGGCTGGATGGTTTAATTCAGCTCACAGCTGAAGGCAAAGTTAATTCTCTCAGTAGTAGCTTGGATGATTGTGCTTAGCTGGTGCAGTGCTGAAATTTTAATGAGGTGATTAACCCCGGAGGGCAGGCGTCCGTCCGTATCAAACATGCTTGATATTTGCAGCGGCTTGCCAATGGTGTCACCGCAGCCAATGAAATTTCATCAGGGTCTGTCACTAGTCCTCCTGTCCACCTAAACCATGCACAAAGTTTAATAAGGTGCTATTTTTAATTTACTAAGAGATCTGATGGAAAAAAAAAAAGACAACGCATTGCTTGTATATGTTTATGCTCCCACTGTCTTTTTCTGTTTTTATCAATGTAACTTCATCTACTTTCATCTAGTCAGTAACCGTCATGACAAAATGTAAATATTGTTTAAAAGTGGTTATTTGTATGTTGGTATAAGTAAGAGATTATGTTTGTAGGCACCATTTTTTTAAGGGATATTAGGGATCTGTCGAAATTGACAGGTGAAAATTCCCCTAACTTAAAGGGCATTAATAATTATCAAAAGGTTAATAGGAATCAATCTGAGGCAAAGTCAGTCCTAAAAAAAATGAGAGATCCATTTATACCTCTGAAAACATATCATTATTAGGTTTTTAGCATTTTCAACTATTATTTGACAGATGAAGATGCAGACAAGTATGAAGGGAGGACAGTGTGCCATGTGCACCCAAAGACCCAACTCTTTGGTTGCCATGTGCTCCCAGCTTTTGACAATATATTGTCTAAACAATATATTTAAACAATACATTTATATAGGCTCAGACTCTGTTAGCATGTGTTTTAACTACTGGCAGAGCCCACAAAAAGAATGGAAAAACTTTGCTTTGGTCCATGAAAAAAATAAATAAATTGTAGGCTCAAAAAGAAAAAAAAGTACAATTAGGACATTTTCCTAAATCATGTCTTTCCATAAATAAGGAGACACAGCTTATGTGTTGGTACAAAATCACTTTCCTTGTTGGACATCTCGCTACTTGATGATTTGTCCATTTAAGATTCTCAAGACATAATGAGACAATGTAACAGTCTAGATTAATTCCTTTTGGTGTTTAGGGACCTTATTAGTTTCATAGTAGGGGCTCTTCCACATCATACCAAATTAATGTGAGGAGTTTTATGTAAAGTAATTGTGAAAGCAGCTGAGCTGAGCCAACCAGTCTGAGTTCAGTTAGAAATCTCCTACTGTTCTTTTTACTCACATTGCTGAAACACAGGATGAGTATGCTTCAAAGGAAGTTGGGGCATCAGGAATGCTTTCCCATACCTTTCTGTGGATGCGCCAAACCTGTTTTGTAATCACTTGTAAAAGGATGAGCTTGTTTTTGAAGGATGTCTTTCAGCATCTGGCAGGAAAACTGCTTGTTTAGAGTTGTTTTCCAGACTTGCTGACTCATTTAAAAAAGATGTTTGTTTCATAATATAAAACATCAACCTATACCTCCTTTGTCAAACTTTCATACATAACTCAGTTCTGTTTTGAAAGTCTGACGTTATTTCTTTTCATGCAGAGAAATAAGCAATTCAACGACTAATGAGATCTTAGTCAATCCACTGTCTGCTTCTTTTTGTTCAGTCTCATAGGGTTCACAGCTGCATTTTTGCAAAACAGGAACCAGCAATGAAGAAGCACTCATCCCCTGCGCTGTCTCCATATATCGCTAATGTCTCAGTAAGAAATAAATATATAAATAAAAAGCTTCCCGCAGAGATGACACGCAACTACCAGCTAGGATGAACAATCTATACCTCCACAAAAAGGACACAACTAGCAGGACGGAGATGGAGTTTATACATTATTCAGGGAGATTTTTTTTTATTCTTAAATCAATTCTGGGTGGAGATGCCTAAACTGTTGCATGCTGTTGAATACAGAGTTATAGAGTGACTGTGTATTTGGCTCTAGATAATGTCAAAAGGCACCTCCTGCCAGTCAAACTATTCTTTGCTACCAACTCTAAGAGCAAGAGTGTTTTCCCATTTGGATGGGACTTGGCAAAAAATATAAATTCTGGAAAAATCATTGAGAAAGTTCAGGCCCATGCAGCCATTCCTCACTGAGCCTTAATAGTATTGTCATATAGCATTAGACGTCTGTGGAAGAGATCTGTCTTGAACTGCAGCAGTAGTCCATGGTCCAGTACTTCTGCCAAGCCTGAGGGGAGCTCAGTATCCCGGCTGAGTGAATTGGTTGATTCTAATTTGATGAGCCTTTACATGCAAATTTTTTAGTGGGTGAATGTGTGAAGATGAGTAGTTAAGCCTGCATACAATATCAACATATGAGCAAAGTCTGCATGGTTTAGGCTTTGGGTGAAATGGCTACTTTTTGCCCTGGTGCAAACAACAAATAAATGCAGACGTGCCAAAAATAAAATTAACATAAATATGATGGAGAAAATGCACACACTGGCAGAACTCAGCATTCTGCATGTTTTTTGACTGTTTGTAGCAAATCCATCATGTTCAAAACTTACACAAATCTGTCATTTTTGGTCTTCACTTCTGTCTGCAAACTGTAAAATGGTAAACACAGATAAAAACTTAATGCTACGATGTTTAAGAGAACAGAGCTAACATTGTTACTGAGCCAGCTTATTTATGGTTCTTTTTTTTTTTTTCTAGGTACCAGGATTTTCAAGGGGAAGTCTAATAGTGTATACAGTAACTGTAACACAACAGAGAGGAGGAGAATCTGACCTGTTACTGCATCCTGGGTGGGGCTCTTCACTGTAGATCCATTTTCATCATCAGCTCTTCTGCTCACCATCTGCATCTACAAAAGAAGTTACCATCATGTTCTTCAGTTGTATATTGTGTAGTTCTATTATTTGTGTAGTTTTAAAGGTCTTTAACGCAGGAAAATTATCCAACATATTGTAATATGTATGTTATGTGCATGGCTATTCAAAAAGACACTTCCTTTTAGTGCTAGATATATTTTTTGGACAGTAAATTTCTGGTATCTAGACTTGAATCCAAAGGTATCATTATGAACACAAAAATATATTTGAAGGCCTAGAGTGGGTATTACAATAAGAAGAGATTTAGGGAAGGTTTGTGTAACTGGCTCAAAAGTAAATAACAACCCACCAAACATTGGACGTCCATGGACGTCTTTTTTAAGGCTAAAAAAGGTTGGCCCGTCGTGGTCATTATTTAGCTCAAAAGAAGACGTTGAAAACCCATCCCTGTTTAGACGTTCTGTCTTGACCCACATTCAGCCAAAAAGAAGACGTTGAAAACCCATCCCTGTTTAGACGTTCTGTCTTGACCCACATTCAGCCAAAAAGAAGACGTTGAAAACTCGTCCCTGTTTAGACGTTCTGTCTTGACCCACATTCAGCCAAAAAGAAGACGTTAAAAACTCGTCCCTGTTTAGACGTTCTGTCTTGACCCACATTCAGCCAAAAAGAAGACGTTGAAAATCTGTCCCTGTTTAGCCATCTGGTCGTGGTCCACACTTAGTCCAAAAGAAGATGTTGAAAACCAGTCTCTGTTTTACCACTGTTTCCTAGTCCAGATTTAGCCTATACAAGGCTTTGAAAATATGTCTCTGTTTAGCTATTCTTTTTTCTTCTTTGAAAAAAACACACATTCCCACTGATTTAGAAGACATTTGTGTGAAGGGACAAAATGCAGAAGAATGTCGACGTGCTGAACCTCACAAAAAGTTCCAGGCTATGTTGAACATTATTTTAGCAAGAAACAGATCAGCACTGATGGTGTAATAAGTGGAGATCCTGTCTACTTCTACTGAAATAACTGGAGGAGACTACTATCACAGAAAGGCTAAGGTCTGCAAAGCCCCAGAAGAATGTGAGTTATATCCCGTTGCTCATCCATTACCCTGTGGTTACTTGGGTAGTCCCTATAAAATGTGGGCAGTATATCCTATGTGCTCTATGCATCACAAGTAATTTGCTTCAATCCTAAATGCTCTGATTGTATTTTTTTATTTTTGTGCATAGGTTGTGAGAATGTGTTCCCAATGGAAATCTCTACAGTAAATCAGTCTTGGACTGTGGTGCCAGATTATTGTTGCTAGCACTTTTCACCAAGGTCATCACATCCCACAAGAATTAGTGAGCCCATCGGGATCTACTTGGATTGTTGTCAGGTCAGAGAGTGGTGATAAGCGGTGTTGACAGAGGAAGCAAAAGCTGGGCTACTAGCCCAATAGAGGAAATGACTACGTATACTTTGAAAAACTCATACCAGAGCATATTAGAGACTCTCAGCTTTGATCTTCTTCACTTTGCAAATTGACCAAAACAATCAACTGAAGACGTCAGCACAGCCCCCCACACTGCACTGTTCCTCCTGGAGAAGCCAGAGACTTATCCCACCAAGCAAAGTTACGTTGAAAAGACAACTTTGTCAGGCGTCTAAACCGCATTTTGATTTGGTTGAAAAGTGAAAGGTGAAAAGCTGTCTCTTCAGATATGTTGCAAAGACGTCTAAATGAAGACGTCCATCAACATCTAAATTTGGTTGAAGAGTGAACAGTGATAAAACCTACACAAAGGGATAAGAGCTGCCATTTTTAAGATGTTACAGGTGAAGCCAGAAGTTTACATACACTGTGCAAAAAACACACTTTTCATTTTTTGTCTCACTGTCTGAAGTCAAACAGGACTAAACCTCTCCTGTTTCAGGTCAGTCAGGATTACAAAAGTTATTTAATTTTGTTAAATGCCACAATAATAAGATAGAGAATTTCTTTGAGAATTTTATATCATTTTCTTCAAAGTCAAACGTTTACATACACAAAAAGTACTTAGTCTTTGAACAACGTAGGAAAGCCGAGATGATGAGGTCATGGCTTTGGAAGCTCATGATAGGTTAACTGACAACATGTGAGTTAATGACAGCACACCTGGGGTAATAATGGCCAACCTCAAACACTCTGCTTACTTGTTTGAAATCATGGGAAAGTCAAAAGAAATTGGCCAGGAAGCTCAAACTTGAGCACAAATGGGTTTTCCAAATGGACAATGACTCTAAGCATACTGCCAAAATGGTTATGAAAATGGTTGAGGATAACAAAGTCAATGTCTTGGAATGATTATCAAAAAGCCCTGATCTGAATCCAATGGAAAATTTGTGGGGAGATCTGAAAAGGCATGTGTGAGTAAGGCAACCAACAAAGCTGTCTCAGTTCCACAAGTTCTGTCAGGAGGAAGGGACCAGAATTTCAGCACTTTCGGAAGCTTGTGGACGGTTCTCCAAAATGTTTGACCCAAGTCATGCAGTTTAAAGGAAATGCTATTCGATACTAAGAAAATGTATGTAAACTTTTGACCTTGAAGAAAATAATATAAAATTCTCTCTCTAATTATTGTGGCATTTAACAAAATGAAATAATTTAGATAATCCTGACTGACCTGAAACAGGAGAGGTTTAGTCTGATTTGACATCAGACAGTGAGACAAAAAATGAAGTGTGTTTTTGCACAGTGTATGTAAACTTCTAGCTTCAACTGTAACATCTTCAAAACGACAATTTTTATCCCTTTGTGTATCTTTTATCACCTTTCACTTTTCAACCAAATTTAGATGTCGATGGACGTTTTTCGTGTAGGTGTCTTTTCAACGTCTCAGAAGTGACGGCTTTTCACCTTTCACTTTTCAACCAAATCAGAACGTTGTTTAGATGCCTGATGTAGTCGTCTTTTCGACGTAACTTTGCTTGGTGGGAAGGTATTCCAAAAGCACTCTATAGTCCTCAATAACATAAATGCAAGTGGGTATTTGTGGTGAAATAATTTATAATGTGAATGTTTGCTTTAGTGGGATCCAAGGCACCACATCCCTTCTATAGCTGACTGCCATTTTCTGAAGGTATAGATTGCAGCTATAGTCTAGTCATTTGATTTTGGATCTCACAAGTACCTTCGTCATGCAGTTTGTTGTGATTTCACAGTCTCTTAATCTGTCTACATACTGAACCAATGACATAATTTACCTTTGGATCCCCTATGACGTCAGTGTGTCCTTGTATGTCACTCATGGACATTCCTGGGCAGGGCATTGAGATGCATGCTCGCACCGCATCATGAGACTCTCTTCTCCCTACAGAGCTGAAAGAATACCGTTTGTCAACAAACTTCATCCCGCAATCCTGTGATATTGACCCAAGATGCCCAGAGTCATTCAGCTGATAAATTACTCTTCTATCTATCGAAACTTGCCTGTGCTCCTCTTGATGAATTTTCTTGGAGCAGATAAACAAGACATGTGTCTAAGATATTGTGATTAAAAAAAAATAGCATGCACCTTAAGAAAGAAATTCCATGAATAAATCAAATAGTAGTTGCCAAGTGAGAGTCTCAGAATTAAAGTTATGCGAAGTGCACCAGAATTAAAACATTGATGGCATTTATTACTGATTTCCTGAAATTCTTACCAGTCTTTTCCATCACTTTTTCTTCTGTCTCGCTTTTTGTCTGACTTTGCATTTTTTCCTCCAAGAAGTGATGTTATCTTTTGCTCCCGCTTGTCTTCTTTAACTTTTGGTGGATCAGTCTTTTTGCTGCTTGGAGCAGGAAGCTTACTTTTCCGAAAACCAAACCAACTTGCTATGCTTGAGCCAGACTTTTGTTTTACTTCACTAGTTCTCTCCTGTTCCTGAGACTTGTGCAAGTTCTCCTCAATTCCAAGCATAACTTTCTCTTCAATTGTGGTTATAGTACTTTGTCTCTCTGGTTCTTCGGTAACTGGCTCACCAAAGGCGCTTGAGAATTGTTGCTCGATCTGAAGCCGTCTCGCCTGCTCTCGCTGGAGTTTGAGACTTTGGAGTCTTTCACTAGAGGAACCCAAATGTGAGGGACCTGTCAGTCCCTCTTCAATCAAGAAGTTGTTTAGAAGGGATCGATTCATGGGACAATGGTAGCTACTGGAGCAACTCATGCTACCTGGAAGGACATCACCAAGAGAATTCAAAGAGCTCCCGGAGTGTGTTTTGATCTGGGTGCGGACCTTTCCAGACCTGTTGAAGCTTGGCCTGTCCATATAACGTGCACCAAAGCTCTGACTACGAGCCTTGGCCCCATTCATGCCCATTACTGGTTTAAGAAGAGGTCTGGTTGACACAGAAACAGAGCGTTTAAACAACCAACCTTCCTCATCAAATCCCCAGTCTAACATCACACCACTGTCTGATGCAATAGGTTGAACAGGCTCAGAATCCAGTGAATTACAACGGGTCTCAATCTTTCTGCCAGCTTTGTCATGTGCTTCAGATTCATGTATGATCTGGGAATTACATGAAAAAGTCTGAAAGGTCTGGGTACCTTTTGCATCATCTTTGTTTTGTCTTCCAAAAATTAAAAAGGTACTTGTGTCCTGTCCAGGGATTGCCTCATGAGATTTAGCATTTACAGGAAGGGTCCTTTTTACAGCTCTTGAAGAGGAAATCTGGGAATTATGGGCAATTCCATGGTAGTAAACATTAGAATATGTTGGTGGTAAGACTTCTGAAAGTTTTGGCTCACTGATACTTTGCTGGGATCTTTGTAAAATGTTTTGATTTGATATTAATTGAGGATGCTCCATTTTCATCCAGGTATGTGGCCATTCTGTTCATTGATAGCTTGACTAACTCAGAAGGTTGTGACTCTTGAACAGGGACAGGAGGCATCTTTGATGAGAGGGCATGAAGTTTGACAGGTTTATCCTTTAGTGGTTTACCCTCAAGGCTCAGTTGAGCTATTTGTTGATTCTCTTCTATGGCATTGCATTGTTGAGTCTGTAAAGCCGAAGTCAACTGATTAGATTGTGTCTTAGCTGTAGTGGATATTGGCTTTCCAGCAGTAGAGGTTTGAGCCTCACCAGCCAAGTTTTTCATCTTTGGGTAAGCTGCCAGAATTGTGCTTAAGAAGAAGGGAAGTAGTCCGTCCTGGAGGTGGGGGTGGGGATGGGGACCTATGCATGGACTGGGAAATATCACAGGGCTGGTCTTGGCGTCGCTGTTTTCGTGGTGAACACGGTAAGTTGTCATAGATGCTATCTTCCACAGAATCACTACTTGAGAGTCTACTGATTTGCAAGGATGATTTTGTTGGACTTTTTGTGCACTCCTTAACACCTGGAGACTTAAGTATCTTTGAAGTGTTTCACGGGGGACACCAGAGGAGAGAGCTGCTGAACATTCTCAAGAGACTTGGAAGTCGGTGATACTTTAACATCCTCTTGTTGCTCAGCTTTAGCTAATGAACTTTTGCCAGAGGCATGTGTTTTATTGATATTTGTCATTTTACTAGGCACACTATGCCCTGAAGGGTTTGGGTTTGGCTGTCCTTTTGATTTTTGACCCTTGATAAGCTTTTGGTGCAAAGGAGAATGTGTATATCTAGGTTGTTCTTGCCCTCCATCTGCACTCTTGCTTCGCAGAATGAAAGCCTTCCTTGCTGAGTCACATAGCAGAGATTTTGGTTTCCTCTGTGGAGATTCTGAGGTTGCATAAATCTTGCTTTCACTGCCAGATTGGCTTGTCTGGTCTCTGCGATGAGGAACCTCCATTGAGGAACTGCGCTGTCTGGCTTCGTTCATGCAACTCAGAGCTCTTGTTGCAGTATGCTTAAGTGATGAACTCATATCATTTGACAGCACCTCCACTTGCTTGGTGGAAAGTCTGCTCTGGTGTCTTTTGTTATGATCAAGCCTAGATTTACGGTCAGTAGACCGTTCTTGGTTGTTGTTTTGGTCACTAAATGTTAAGCTTGATGTTTTGTGTCTCTCCAGTGGCTCCTGGTTTATTTCTTCTAGATGTGTAAGGCTATCAGTTGGGCTCAAACCAGGTTTGATAGTGGGGGCTTCTAGAAATGAGAGGTTGTCTGAGTCAGGGGAGGGGAAAAGACCAGAATTCCCAGAAAGGTTCACACAGCCTTCATGAAAATTTTTATCATTATCCCTAATAACATCCAGTTTTTCCAAATGAAGATGCTCCTTTGTTGGCTGGTCACTGGATTCCCTATTGGGTAATTTAGGTGAGTCATCATCTGGATCATCAGAGTCTAGATTGGTAACCTCTGTTTCAGCATTGAGAGCTTTACTTGAAGGGGCTACCTGCTTGGCTGTAGTCCCTTGTTGGCCACATTTGACACCAAGAGAATATATGCCCTCATTTGATGTCATACAGTCTTTGCAGTGTGGTACAGATGTAAGTGAGGATGCCTCTTTGGATTTGTGCATTTGAAGACGCTTTAGACCTTTAAAAATATGGCCCTCCTTCCATCCCAGGTCTGTTTGCTCAATAGGTGCTGAATGGTTGCTGGACACAGAGCCCGTGCTCATCCTTTTGTCCCGGCTTGTGGCACACTGTACACAACAAGAATATTTACAGTTTAAGAAGAGTGATTTATATGCATTATAAATAATTTTTCAAACACTATAGAAGACTCATGATGGCCACCTGCTTGGAAAAGCCACGTCCCTCTGCCCAAGTATGGGAGCCACTGGAGTATTCACTACAAGCACTGGAAAGTGAAAGCTCACTGCCACTGCCACTACCACTACTGCGTGGGCACGTGAGGCTCAGCAGGCTGGGCCACCTTCCTGCAGGAATTCCTGCTTTTCCATTTCTTTGGACCTCCTGGAAAATGAATGAATTCAGCAATCAATCAATGGGAACTAAACAAGCAATGAAGAGATGGATGATGCACAAAAACATATGATTTTTGACCCTTGATAAGCTGCCTCACAGTCCCTCTCATTTACATACGCGTTCTGTCTTGCTCTGGCTTCATTCCTCTCCTTTCCAGGTCATACCTACACCTCTCTAGATTTTCCTCCACCTGCTCCCTGCTCTCATTGCAGATCACAATGTCATCTGTAAACATCTTAGTCCATGGAGATTCCTGTCTAACCTCACCTGTCAGTCTCTCCATCACCACAGCAAACAAGAAGAGGCTCAGAGCTAATCCTTGATGCAGTCCCACCTCCACCTTAAACTAATCTGTCACACCTACAGCCAGGGGCGCCGCTAGGGATTTTGGGCCCCATGAAAAGAATCTTTACCGGGCCCCCCAACACAGCAGCGAAATTTGTTGATGTTATTTTTGATCATCATTAGGAGCCTCTCTGGGCCCCCCTCAATCATGGGCCCCTATAATCCGTATCCTTTACATTCAAGATAACTAATTTTCCATTTCTCTTTTCATCTACACATTATGATAAAACAGCTTGAACCCTGCTCCTAAGCTTCTAGTCTTTCTACCTGATCTCCTGAACACACAGAATATCAACATTCCTCCTCTGCATCATGTCAACCAACTCTCTAGCTTTTCCTGTCATAGTCCCAACAGCCAAAATCTCCACTCTCAGCCCTAGTCTCTTCCTTTTCCTCAAAAAATATATTTGTTAATCACAAAATTAACAAAAACAGACTACAATTGATGCAGCACTGGCAATAAGAGACATACTCATTGGATACAATTTAATTTATTACCATTAACAATACATTATAACCAAGGGTAATAATGTCTCTCCAGTCAACTTGACATTTGATTATCTACCCCTCACGGTTTTCGGTACGGATTCGGTACAGTTTCAGACCACCCGCCGCCATAAACCCACAATCGCAAGATACCATGTCGGCGCGTAAAAGAACGCGTCCAAATGGAATAAATGTGCGTCCACCTGGTCACATGTGGACGTGCACAAATGGCTCTAACTCTCGATTACGCATCACCGTATTACTTGCATAACGTTTTTATTCTCTTGAGGTCAAAGGATGTCTGGTCTGCAGTTGTGGTGGATGTGGGAATAATAGTCACGGCCAGACATGTCAGTCTGTACAGCTGTGGCATGATCTCATTCAGATGTCTGCTGTGGAGGAAACCAAGGAGATCTTTGTCTCTGGTGTCAAGATGGAAAAGGCTGGATGCAGGAATTTATTTCCGATATGTCTGAAACTGTTGGTGGTCGAGGAGGGACAGGAACATTAACTGTTCGTGATCTTTAAATGCGCATCCAATGATTCGTTCTGCAGTATTTTAAAAGCACATCAGCTGCGCCAAGATGCACAACTGGTAAGAACTGGATCTTATGCAGGTAAGATAGCGGGTTTAGGGAGGTGGAAGATTGCGTTCTGTTAACTGTTAACTGTTTTCACTCCCTTGCCGGTGTATTCAACAGCAAAATCAAAATGCTCCCACACCGGTGATTGAAAAAGGTTTTTCCCAATTTCTCCGCCACTGCTTACCATGCCTACTTGGTTTTTTTTTCTGCATCTATGAGCTGCAGCCAACCGGCCAAAGTGTGATAGGCTGGTCACTGTGAGTGAGCGGAGGCGAGTGCACATTGACATGCAGTGGCGGGCCTGTTGCCTAAAAGGCACACACGGTCACGTGCAAGTCCAATGCAAAGTTATTGGAACATAAATACATAACATAAAAATAAAAAGTTAAATGTTTGCATTTTGGCAGTTCTTTTGGGAGGAATGAGATTTGCTGAAAAGATCGTCAATCACACATAGGAACAACAGGTACACCACCTGTCCAAATGTTTGTAAAATCCATATCACGCATCACATTTCTAATTTATTGCACCCCAAGCCCCTTCTATGATAAAACACTAAACTTTGACTTTTCCTCCATCTGCCAGTTCCCCTGCCCCTGAGAATATCTCATTACACTTCTCTGCATGATTTCTTGCACTTCTTAATTATTTTGTTGCATTTGGATAAACTTCACACTTTACTCTTTCAATATGAACTAAACTACAATTAGTTTAGTTATATTTCTGACCTATCTGTATGTATTTTTTTATTTCATTTTACTTATCTTTTTAAATGTCTATTTGATTCTGAGGTTTATTTTTCTTTTAAACACAGTTGTAAAGCTTTTCATTACTTACAAGATATTATTTGCATCATATTGCCATGAGGCCTGTCTTTCAAGAATAAAATGTTATATTTTGTATTCATGTAACAGGATTTGATTAGAGCAGAAATCCAAGTCTCTTACATGTGCCTGCTGGCACTGTATTTATTATATGTTTGAATCAATGCCCTTTTCAATCATATGGACCCAAAGGTGTCAAGTGTTGTGACCTCATTTAAAATAGCATTGATCATTTGCAAAGCTGTCATGGCTAGCTTTTTCTCAAAGTCATTAGAGTCATCTGTTAGCAATAATTAATGTGAATAGGAAATAATTGCATAAGGGAGCTGGGGACTACAGTGATTTGGTCCATTCATTGATCTTCACCTATTATTTGATTATCTTTGCTAGCCTTTATTTTGCAAGCACTGTGGGAGAAAAACCACATTAGACCATGCTGGCGCAGATTAATCTTGGAACTAATTATAGTCAGTATGTTGAGAGATATCTGTGATCTGACAATAATAATTCATCTTGTAAAAGTTACACTTTAACAAAACCTTCAGTCACTGCAGCTATGTGCTTCAAATCAAGGACAAATTTGAAGATTGTGAAGAGTTTTTTTTTATTATTATTTTTAAATCATACACTGTGTATAAGTGTCTTTCAGTCTTTCTGCTGCATAACATTTTCACAGTTTGGCATTGTTACTATGTTATTAGATGAAAGAGGATTTTGTTATTTTGATTGCAACAGCACCAATGGTCATGGCCAAATACTTGAAAAAATATGTTGAAAGAGAAATATAAACCAAACAATTTAGTTTTTATTTTAAATGGTGACCATTTGCAACATGGTGCCCTCACGGCTAGAAGGTTTCTGGCTGGGATGATTGTTACATTTCTGTATGAGCACAAGCCTCCATGGCTCCTTGTGCTTGTGTGGCTTTTCTCTGGGTACTCTGGTTTCTTCCCACAATCCAAAAAAAATGCATATTTTAGGCTAACTGGTGATTCTAAATTGCCCACATGTGCCAGTGTGTGTAGTCGCTTGTCCATATGTGGACCTATGATAGAAGGGGGACCTCACCATGGTGTACCCCTGCCTTTCACCTGAAGAGAGCTGGGATAGGCTCCAGCAGAACCTCGGGAGCCTAAATAGGATTAAGCAAGTACTTACAGTGGACGGATGGATATTTACTTTACTATAGATAGTATATGTTGTTTGGAACTACATATACTATCTATAGTAAAGTAAATATCCATCCGTCCGCTATTAGTACTTGCTTAATTCTATTTAGCAAGTACTAATAGTGGACGGATGGAAATTTACTTTACTATAGATAGTATATGTTGTTTGGAACTATGTAAAAAATCTGAATTTATAGTGCAAAAAAAAAAAAGTAAACTGAACAAATGTAAGTAGTTGGCACAACTACTGTTTTTTTTACAGTGTAGATAGACATTCATAATTTGTCCCTCCATTCGCATAAGTGCAATTTCACTGAACATCAAAATAGGTCACTAGCCAGTTAAGCAAAGGAAAGAAAATCAGTTTTATTTGAGGGTCTTTAGGTCAGGCATAAAGCCGAACCCAGTTTCTCAGATAGCTCAAGATAAAGAGGTCTTGGAAGCTCAGTGCACTGTTTGTCTGGATGTTGGGGCTTATCTGAGAGTCACAGTATCTCAGCCTTTCTTGCATTTTAATTTGCATTTCTTTTACTCCAGTAAATGCTAAATATTTCCTTAAAGCTAACAAACTATCTGACCAGGCGAGGTTGTGTCCGATAATCATTAGTGATGGGGGAATCTTTGTGTCTGTTACTTCCTACCGTAGGCAACTAAATTCCTTTTAGCACAGCTAAGCACAGCTTTAACAAAATAGTCTCACGTGTAAGGTTTAATTTTTATAAAAGGCAGAGTTATTTGTGAGACAGGCAGCGCTCTAGAGATCTGGGCAGATGTTGCTCAGAGGACTAAACTGAGCACCTAGTACTGTAACAGCATTTTTTTTCCTGCAGCAGAACAGTATGCATGGGACAAAATAATCTACAGTATTAAATTTAATTAACACCAGGCTATCCAGACTGAGACTGTGCCTCTATCAGGTATTTTAATATATTTGGACAGGACTGGATTTCTGAAACACACAAAAATTGCATTGACTATTGTGGGAGCCAAGGTGTGATTTAGGTGCTTCTACATGATTTTTGTTGGTTGATTAGTTAATGTTCAGATAATTAAATACATAAATAAATAAATAAATAGTTAATTTCATTGAATAAATAGATCATTAAAATAGGTAAAATGTTATTAAAAGTCATTTAATTTAATTTTAGAGAGGTTAAAAGGGCTTGTTTTTGTAACTATGCTAAGAGTCACTTTCATGTTACTGTCGCTTTAAGAGCAGAGCAGAAGGAGCAGATGCAGTTGAGGCTTGTTAGGATAGAGCCACACAGTTTTCTTACCGTAGGGTTTTTCTTTTTGGTAAACTTTGGATTAGGATTACTCCTGTAACTAGATACTTTGGAAATTAAGGAATAAATCTATTTTTGTTTCATCTTTTTACATCGGACTCCTGTGGATTTTTTTCCATGCTGTGAAAGCACACGAGTCAAGTCTACTCTGGTTTTAAGCTTCAACTCCCATAACTATACATGCAGTGAAACTTATCCATATTTTTGGACTGAAAATTAGGCTGAATTAAAAAGTGCTTTAGTAATGCCAAAAGAAAATGGAATTGTTGCTCTGTATTATTGACCAAATGTTAATGTTAAAAAAAATAAAAAATAAAAAAAATTAAGAAGAAAATAAAGGGAAAACTTTGTTGTTAAAGGTCATTGGGGCATCTTTCAGTTACATAAGTGTATGATATTACCACCTGTATTCTTTTGCTTTCCCCCTTCTCAATTATATGCATGTTTTGTACTTAAAAAAAAAGTCCTTGTGACATGTTCTTGAGTTGGTACTTTGCTATCAAACTATTTGTAGACTCACTGCTGTTGAACCAGGCTATTGATCAACAGACCATTCATACACAAGGACAATATACTTTAGTTTCTGTGGACTCTGCTGTACACTTGAAATTTCTCAATGTCATCTGCATTTCCCCAGAGCCTATACAAAGCAAGGTTACATTCATTCTGCCGCTCCACACACCAGTTTTCCCCTATTATTGTCTTCAAAACAGTTTTAAATTTTCAGCATTCTCACCTCAGAATGCACCAATTCCCATCTCAACCACCTCTCTTCTCGACAGGCCTCTGCTCATTTTTTCTTTTCCTTTTGTTCCTTTTTTTTTTTTTACCCCTGTTTTTTTTTTTTTTTTTTGCCCCTGGTCATTTATACAGTTTTGCTTGCTGGGCTGCAGTCATGATCCTCTGCTTTTTATTTTAGTGTCAAGTGAAGAGAAGGAGTGGATTGGTGGGAAATATCCAGACAGAATATGTTGTGCATGATCATCTTAGTCATCTTAAAGTCCTACAGATTAGTCGATAAGTGATAACACAATGATAAATATGGTTGCAGAAAACCAATCTAGCTCCATTCAAGACAATGTACTTGACAACTTGTTCTTTCAAAGAGAAACTCTGTCAGTGTGACCCTTACGTAAAAGAAGTCTCACAGATATGTTTGTTTCATTGATCATGTCTTACTGCAAGGACACATTCAAATGGATTCATGCCAACCAAACCAGGGATTTCTGAGTCATTTTTTTTTGATGTATTCCTTTTTTGAAAGATGGAAATATATGGCACATAAATAAAATCAAAAGATTACCCTGTCCAAACAAAAAACTGATGAAGTCAGAAATGATAAAAACTGGTTAAATTGGCACAGAATAACCCAGATAAATTTTTTTGACACTTTCAAAAGTCATAGACTTTACGCTACAACTTTACACACCAGCAAAATCACATGACCTTTAAAGCTCCTCAAACAGGCAGAAATAAAGATGTTCGTTGCAGCCTTCACTGGAAGCTTTTCTGCTAAAAGAGACACCTGCTGCTGTTTAAACATCCTCACAGCGGCAGGTTTACTTGCGTATCATTCAACTGCTGAACTGCAGCGACAATGGGAAAGAGATCTGACAAGTCTTGATTTTAGGGGTTGAAAGTGCAGCTGTCACCATATGCGCTCTCGAAAGTTACGTGCATGTCATGCCTAACCACCAGTACCTCAGCAAAAAGTCACTTTGCTAGTTGATCCAAGGAGAAGAAATGTGTATGCATAAGGTGTTAGAATGTCTGCTGGGAAATCGAATAACACTTTATTAGTCACGGCATTAGATTGTTGCAGGATATAAAATAGCCTGCTCGGTGGCAGGCCAAGAGGGCTGCAGCCTCGATGGTTTCTCAGGCAAGACGGGTGTGAGAGGATTTTGCAGAGGCCATGGAGAGTATAAGTTTGGTTAGCTCTGAGAAGATTCTGGAAAACAGTCAGGTGGGAAAAGCAGTGCTTCACCAACATTGAGGTGGTGAAGCACTGAGGTGCTATTGACCTGTGAAAGAAATACTTTGAGGATCTTCGTAATACTACAAACATGCCTTTTCTACAGGAGGCTGAGTCTGTGAGCTGAGAATGAAGAGGTAGCAGTTAGTAAATCACACTCCTCAGTCAATCTGGTATGGTCTATGCAGGGGTGCTGGAGATGGATGAATATATTTATAAAAAGTCTGCATAAAGAGAAATGATCATGTACGAGTCCTTGTGGAATTAGATGTGAAGAATCCTTGAACTGAATACACTATCGTTTTCAACTTGCTCACGAACAGCTCAGCTGGTTATTGTCAGTATAAGTTAAATATTGTCGTTGTGCAGTTTTCTTCTTTCTACAATCAGTTCCAGTAGATCAAGAGTACTTTCCAGCACAGACAAATGGAAAAAGAGAATGGAAAGACATAATAAATGTGCTGACACACTGTTTATTTATCGTTTGTTTGGTCAACTTTTGAGGCTTTGACTTTTCCAATAAAATGGTTGCACTGCTAGTTCGGAGTTAAAGCGAAACTAGAACCAGTTTTTGACAGAAAGACTCTGTTAGTTTATGGTTCAGTCTTTATGCCGAAAGGTCAAAGAAATGTTATATCATTTACTGGGTGCCTTGTGTTGAGTCTGTATCATTTTCATTAAATTGCATTTGCTATGTAATAGGTAGCTCTTTTTCCTGGGGCTGGCTTTTCAACAGCCAGCCACAAAGAAAGCACCAGTTCACATCTAGGAAAACTGGTGCCAAACCTTGCCGGGCTAGATGCAGGAATCGGTTATATATCGGGGCAAGGGATGGGATAACCTTAGCAACCAAAACACTGTGACGGATCCTGTTTGGAGCTGCCTTCGTGGATGTCTCTTATTCAAACTCAATGGAACAGAATCCACAATAAAGTGGTGCAAACATTCATCTAAGCTGCTGGGAGCAAGTTATACAATACCAAGCCAATATGACAGACTTCTGATTAATTTAGAATGAGTAGGCCGTTTCCAGACATTTGATTGGCACTGCTTATCCTTTATTCCTTACAGTGATTTGTACTTTAGCTCTTCTATATATAGTTTTGAAAGAGCTAAATCTGTTAAAAACATATCTTTTTGATAACATGTCAAGACTCTGGCAGTGAAGACTCTATGATTAATAAAACATTACATATTGTAGTTTCAGTCTTGCCAGTTGACTGGTCCAACATATTCGATTACCACAATGAGCACATAGAAAAGTGGGACCTCAGGCAGAGTAGGTTTCTTTTATTCATGCTCACATAGCTCTAAAGTCTTGCACATTCTCTTAGCGAAAGAAATAACAAAAACAGCTAAACAAAAGAGAATGTTTTCACGCTTCCTTGTATTATCTCTTCTGTGTGCTTTGTGAGCAGCTCAGCTGTAACCTCACTCAGAGTCAGTCAGCCTTACTAAGAAACAGGTGTGATGTCATCGTAATGAACAAGCCTAACAAGCAATGCTCACAGTCAAAAACAAATTTTCCAGTTCAATAATTCATGCATAATTCTCTCTATGTAATCTAGTTACTGCTACAGCTAAGTGATGCACACCCAGAGAGTTTGGTCTCCCATTATCAAAACCTTCCATCAGTCCTCACACATCTCCTACTCTCTATCATACTTCATTGCTCCCATCACTAATGAGGATAAGGATGCTATCCAGTTTGTCTTTTTACACTGTGCATGTGAAAATGCTCTCACTTTCACAATTACACACTGTTGTGAGTTCCACTTTTGATTTTACTTGAATACAATTCAACAAAGATGTATGTGAACCGATTAATTTCTATGATAGTTTCTCCCTCTACCTTTTCAGGTTTTTATAATGTGGTTGGCAGTTCTTCCCCCATTACTAGTAGTTATTTTCACAAGTCAGTTCTTCTGTTTGTTTTGATGCAGACTAATAATTCAGTCCTTCAGAAACATCTTTTCCACAATCACTGATTGTGTCTTCCATCGTGGTTGTTTCAGGATTAAGAAGCTTCTCGCTGCATCAGTTGGAGATAAAATATAGTAATCATAGTGGTGCTTTTCTAAAGGGAATTTCTTATTTACTTCTCTCATTTGGTGACCCTTTTTTTGGCCAGGCAAAGTTTCTCCATATGGAAGATCTATCGATTGATAGATCAATAGATAGATAGAGAGACAGACAGACAGACCGACAGATAGATAGATAGATAGATAGATAGATAGATAGATAGATAGATAGATAGATAGATAGATAGATAGATAGATAGATAGATAGATAGATAGATAGATAGATAGATAGATAGATAGATAGATAGATAGATAGATAGATATGAACATGGTGCTGCATTCTGTTAAAAAAAGACTAAAGTAGCATCTGTTTCAGCATTTTCAGATAATTTTTGATGTAATGTTGTATTTACAAATGCTAACCACTATATGTTTATTCTTATAATAATTTTCTTATTTTGTTTAGCACATAGTAATGATTATTCCCTGCTGGAGTCAAGTCCTGCATTTCAAACCATGAATACGATTAGCAGTTTATCTGCGCAGCAGGAGGTTACAGCAGCTAGTCGCACCTGAGATTTTTTTCAGGATGATGGCAATAACGACAAAAACCGAAACAGAAATTAATATTTTAATTTTTAAATTTAAACTTGTGTTTTTGGATCTTCAACTGATACTAAATACAACATCTGCAGTTGATATTTAAGCTCAAAGTGAAATGATTATCAGGAACTATAATGTAACATTCTGGATCAAGAGCTCAGCATCTAGCACATAAAAGACTTCTCGATCACTCTGCCAGCATATAATACACTGAAATATGTTTGAACTTCACTGTTGTTGAATTCAGTCCTTTCTGACAGATTCAGGGTTTCAGATGTTAATAAAATATGTTAGATCAGACTGTTAAAGTGGCACATTCACTCTCACTGACACATTCATGCAGGAAAGCTACCATCTGCTGTTATATCAAATTGCATATATGTCTGACAAAAAAAAAAAAAAAAAAAAAATATATATATATATATATATATATATATATATCTATATATATATATATATATATATATATATATATATATATATATATATATATATATATATATATATACACACATATATATATATCCAGTAGACCTCCAGGACCGTTCCTGGTCCTCTGGCTGCCTCCTAAATTAAACCTTTAAAGAAAAGGTTAACAATATAAGCCTGCAGGCCCAGCTTGGCTAAGCTCGTAGTCAACTCAGTGATCTGGTAGAAGTACTGGCAGACCTTCCAATATGCTCGATGTGAAGTTGCGCAAAAGATTCCAACAGTGGTAATTCATTCATTTAATTTAATATATTTTGTGAATTATCCGTTCATAGTTTGACAAGAAATTGGTCCCTGGAATACAGCTAAAGTAAGTCTGTTCGAGCCAGAAGGGAACAAACTAAAGACACTTTTAGACGGCAGCATAAAAATGTCCTGCCAGCTCTGTGATTATGACTGCATAAGAGAGGAGAGTCATTTCATTAGGGTTTGAAACGAGTCCATAACTTAAAAATGTGAAAACTGAACATTAAAACTAATGGTAAGTATGACTGGCTGTAAGTCTAACCTCCCAGCAGGGTAAAATTTACTTCTTTTAATTTCAAAGTAACGCTATGCACTGCACGAGGCAGGTTTATCAGACAGAAAAGTCTTTGAAGAAGTTTCTGCAGGTTTCCTTCGCTGAAAAGAGTAAGACCCGTAGTGACTGTCAGTTTATGGTTCAGTCTTTATGCTGAAAGGTCAAAGAAATGCAATATCATTTACTGGGTGCCTTGTCTAGAGTAGGTATCATTTTCGTTAAAGAGCATTTGTTATGTAATAGGTATCTCTTTTTGCTGGGAAACTGAAAATGCTTTTGATGAGAATATATTTAAATTCAGGGGAATTCATCTAATTTTATTTCATCTTTAGCACAGCCTAGAGGGAAAGAGCAAACTGTTCCCACTGGGAAAAAAAAGTGTATCTTTGCATTTTATTCACAGCATTTGAGCAGTTTTGACACATTCTATTTCACACATTTTCAATCTGAGAGCCACATCAACTCTAATGGTTGTTGAGTTTCATCACTTTGATGTGATATCTGTTTCTGTTTTCATAGAGGGTGTTAATGTGGGCTCTGATAATCTGGTGTCGAGATGCATGTCTTGTTAGCTTAAATTAAATGGGCCAAAAAGAGGTTTAACTGAGATGTAAAGGTAAAAAATTACTTTCAGAAGTGACGCCCTTGACAAGCTGAACTTGTAACCACTGGACAATCAAATATTTTGTTGCAAAAAATGCATGATAGGATAAAAGCTTTGCAAAAGACAAAGCTGGCACTTGCCCATTTTTATATTTTAGAACAAGAGTCAACAGTACAGGTATGTGAACCGGCTGAAGTACAAAGTGTCGAGAGTAATATGGTTAACAAGTGCGAAAAGAAAACTTGTACATGTAGAAAACATTAAGACATATGAATGTTGTCATCTCCTGCCCTCTGGGGAAACAAAAACACCCAAACCTATAATTAACGTGGGAAGCAGATCGCTTGGGGCTGCAGTCTTTTTCTTGTTTTTATGGATAGCGCTCCAAGTTAAATGATTTGTGCAACAGGCCAATGAGGTTGTAAGATGTTGCTCCTATAGTGTGTTGTATTTCTTTAAAATGGTTATAACATGGATGGAATGATAATCTACTGAATGAAAAAAAAACAGAAAAAACCTACAATGACATCACTCAGATTAAGTCAGATGATATCCCCCTGGGCTCCAAATATTTTCCTGCAGGCTCGACACCTAACTGTTTTTTATCGAAAAGCAGCTGTTTGCCTAGCGATGAGCAGTCAGTGTTCAGTGGTCGTTTTGGAGTTTAAACGCATTGAAAGTGTCGCTTTAATGGTCAACATTGCATTTAGAGGTGGAGCAGCCAACTGAAGACTCACTTGTCACGATGGTTAACAATACTACACGATGGCCGGCGGTTCCATCCAATTATCCCCTCCACGGTTCAGAGCTTTCCAATTAGAGAAACATGCTCAGCTCTGTCGAGGATTACTACGCCACCTGTTTCCAGCTGTAAAAGAGGTCCAGCTCTCTATTAGGTTCAGTTCTGACTTAAATCAGCATTAAAGTGGAAGGGGGCCAAGAAATGGAGATGCTTATTTTGATGTCTTTCAGTGACATTACTTCCTTATTAGAGAAACGAAGGAAAATTCAAATTCCGCTTCTCTGCAGTTTGAAACGAGCATATCCAGGGTAAATTTCTGTATCCATGTGGTCCTTTTGGAAGTTATGAACGGTTAGATTTGGAGCACTGCTCATGAAAAATTCAAACAGCCTTGAAGCAGGCTAGGACTGTCAGCGTTTGTTAGCATCTATTGTACCATGTGCTCCTACCTGGGAGACAGGAACTGCGGACATTTTGACACGCTGTTGAAACAGCACGCTCAGTATTCGGTTTTGTTGCTCCAAGTCAAACACACGGGTCCGCAGCTTCACACACTCCTCTTTCAAGTCCTAAAAGCACAGAAAAAACATATACACAGAACTTTGGCTTCACAGATGTTTCAGGTGCACCAGATGACAATTTATCAACCCTGAGAGGCAGTGCTGCTGTCATGTCAGATACACATAACTGTGCTCTACAAGCTTCATGGAAGTGCAGCATAAAGTTATCACAAGAGTTCTGTAGATGAACATGAGCGTGTTATATCTTTATATCCATATTTATTCAATGAAGCCTTGTTCTGAAATACCTCTTTAGTTCATGTTTTTGCGCCACCTAAAACACCACTGAAGTATTTTAATACAGCATTTTCTTTTTCAAACCCCATTCTTAGTGGAGACGGGATGGTTTCTAAAATGCAACAAAAGTTTAATTTATGATTACTTAATTTGGTTGAACCCTTTTTTAACAAAAAAACAAGTACAAATGATATCATTTTCAGCGTCTTCATTGGTCAACTACATTGTATTCACAAAAAATAAGCAAATATTGAATTTTACACCAGTAACACACTTCAAAATAAGGGTATGAAGTCTTTTTTCCCCATGCCCAATGCCTTCTCCTTTTCATGATACATGTATTGTCAGCTGGAGACAGATCTGGACTGTCTGTAGGAGAGTCAAGCACACAAACTCTGTGATGTCACACTGTGTTACATTGTGCAGAATGACCTCTGGTATTGTCCTGTTGAAAGAACCACAGACCTCCGTGGAAATGATGCTGCCTGGTCGCTTATATCTACTCTATAATACCAATATACACCAGTGCATCAGTGGTCTCTTTGTAGTCATCTATGCCATCCGCCCTGATGCACCTTCATGCAGAGATATGGTTTGTACATGCACTGTCTCAGGTTACATGTCTGGGTGGCATCGTGGGCTGTGTGTATTAGGACAGCTCACAACATTTCAACTTAAAATGTAAATGTGCCATTAAGGCTGACTCAGTCAATGATGCTGCACAGAAAAGACAAACCTTTTGTGTGAGGAGGGCCTGGACCACCTGGTTAGCCACCTAGAAAAAACACATCAAAGCAAAGTAAAGTCATTTGTTAAAAATGTATTCTGAGTATGAAGTTCATTTGAGACTGAGTTTGAGAACTCTGCCTGGAACTCTGAGATAAAGTGGAACTAAATGTCAATGACTAAACACAAACACCACCAGTGTGAATTTAGAGGCATGTGAGATAGTGTGAGCCCAAACTGACAACATGTTGCATCACAGTCAAACTTCAGTGAAATCAGCGCTGTTGCGGGCAGTTCTGCGAGTTTTAATTTTGTTTAGTGTGTGGGCTTAAAGAAAAAAATAAAAACAATTCTTCTCCCTTCCTGCCCTTCCTTGGATGATATACTTTTTTGCTTTGATATTATTACGATAAGACTGACCTTTTAATTCTGCCTTCACTAAGAATTGTTACAGGAAAAAAACCATTCTAATTTGATGACAGATAGGAAAAAAAAAATGTAAACTCTATTATATAATGACACTACAATAATAAACGGATTTCAACTTTTTTGTGCCGCAAAGCGCATCTTTCACCTTCCTCGCCTCATCTCCTTCAGACCATGATAGGAAATCTTATGAATGCTCCCTCCCAGAAAATAAAATAAAAACATGTGCAAGAGGAGACTAAAATGCAGACAAATATAAATTAACCCCACAGCAGAAACTCAGAATTTGTCAAATTCTCATGGGCTGTTCTCTCCATGGTAACAAACCCATTAATGAAGGCTGCAAAGAAAATAAAGTGTCTCAGTGTTGTCAGCTGGAGAGAGATAGAAGAAAAACACAGAGATGTTAAAAGTGTTGTCATGGGGAAAACAAGAAGGGGTGGATGTAGTTAGGTGACTCATATAGTAACTGCTGGGAATCTGATCGACTCCTCGCTTCTCCTGCTCTTATTCTCTTAAACTGCCAGCAGCAGTGCTGTCTGTTCCTCCTCTTGGGTCTCCTCGTACAGACTTTAACAACACTCCAGATTATAAAGCTAAATCTGTCCAAATACAGGACTGTAGTATTGGTAATGTAAAAACAGTCAGTAGCCTCATCCTCAGTTCTGAGATTGCAGCTTTACATCAACTCCATGGTTCCTCAGGAATACTTTCAATAGTAAGAATGAGCCTCATTGCTCGTAATACATCTGTCTAATACAAGTATGTCCACACATTTCTTTATGTGACAAGAGTCGATTTATTTACTGGGGTGTTTTTGTGTGTGTGTTCTGTTACACTTTGGTTAGGTTTAGTTAACTAAAAGTATAGTTTTTCTTCAACGTTGTCCAGGGCAGGAACTGATGAAATCAAACTCCTTACATGCACCCTTGAAAAGTTATGACATCACACCAGTGGGGTTGGTTGTTGCAACAGAGCGATGAGCTGTGTTTCATTCATCATTTTAGGGTTAGTGCTACTGTATGTAAAGTGATTGCTTAAAGGTGGGGGAAGCAATTCTGCAAAATGTATAACCCATTCCGTGAAGAACTTCTCATCATCTGCTGGCTTTCTATCTTATAAGTACACTGTTTTAAAAAAAAAAAAAAAAAAAAAAAAGGCTTGGCTTTAGGAAAGAAACAGAGTTGAGGATGCCTGCCCCCAAACCATAACAAACACTGCTCCAGCCAAACACTGACGGGACGGCTTCATTCTCGTTATGGGATGTGCTTTCTTGGGGACCACTGGGTGAGCAAACTCGCTGGGTTTTTTTTTTTTTCTTTTCAATGTTTTGTTCAAATATCAACAGACGTGAGATCATAAGGTTCAGCACCTTCCCCAAGGACACCTCAACACATGAGCAAGGAACCAGGATTGAACCACTTGCCCCTCAGTTACTGTCCCAGCTGAGCTACGGCCAGCTGACTTCATTATAGTGGCATGTTGTAAAGACGAGGTCTACCATTCAGCAGTACTGTTGTAAAATAAAGGAAATGTGAACTGATTGTGCTATAAAAGAGCTCACCTCATCCAGACAGCGTTCATACTGCTTTCTCTGGTTGTCATTTTCCATTGACAGGGCAGAGTTCTCCGCCTGCAGGGACGAATCACACAGAGGTAAACTGCATTAATTATTTTACTGTCAATTCAACACTAAAATATAATTTACAAAAATTACTTTTAATTCCAACAAAAACTAATGGTGCAATCTGCTCAGCATAAGACACGCTAGAAAACTAGGTGCACTATGACTTTTTCTGGGTTCACTATGGTAAGAAGCTTCTAAATGAGTGATGGTTTTACATTTTCAGTTCACTTCTTCCTGCAGATAGGGTTTGGATAATATAGATAATACAGATTTAGATAGATTTATAGATTTAAATAATATAGATAGTATTGTACTGACCCGAATATAGGACAACTCTGATTATGAAACGACCCTCTAATTTTCAAATATAATTTTGGAAAAAATAAAAATTGTTAAAGTCAAGTTATATTGACTTTGAACCACATTAACAATTTAGTCTGTAAAAAAGAAATTCTGGACTGCAACAAAACAGGAGTGCAATACATAAATGATAAAACATTGGTGCAATAAACAGTTTGCAATATTGAAATTGCTATTTAAAAAAAATAAGAGCTATAAAGTGTAATCTGACCCAACCTGGCTGGCTTCATATATAAATCATTTGACTGGGAGGGGAAAGGGTGCTTGCAATACAAAAGTGCAATAAAACAGTCGTGCAAAGTGTCCTTTAGTTTGTCATGTGTGCATCACAATCAGTGTTGCCAGGTGGGAAATGTATGACTATCGTACCAGAGACTCAAAATTATCATATTTTGAGGGAAATTATCGTACCAAAATAACAAGCTCAATGATGCGCTATAACTCAAATTTAATCACTCTAGTGTTAAATAGCAGGTGAAGCTGACCATTCAGCCCATTTAGCCTATCATGCTCATTGTTCTGAGACAATGTTCTCAGCAAAGCACGATTGGCTGGAAACATGTCACATGGCCTTTGTCACAGATGCCTTCAGGGTTCACAAAAAAAAAAAAAAACTCGCCGGCAGACAGTTGCGGCAGGCAACAATTTGAAATAGTCAAATTATCGTACATTTCTAAAATAAAATATTGCCCTATATTCGGGCCAATACGGTATACAGCACATGTTCCATAAAAGTATATGTCAATGCGAAATTGTTGCTTTGAGGGGTTTACAAGGCTGGAAAATACCTCATAAAGGCAGACAGTTTAGCACTTACCCTCATTCTTTCTGTGGGGCTCACTTCAGGTACACTAGGTATAATATATTTCCTGAAAAAAAATTGTCCACCAGGGGACCAAAGCTATTCTCAAATCTCAAGGGTTAACTCATCACTGAAATGATTAATCTAGTAAGCATTAAAGGCTAGGCCACCTGACCTGGCTAGACATGTTTAGAAAAAAAAAAAAATAGAGAGAGATGACTGATCACAGAAATGAGCAGGTTTGAATTTCAAATCACCTTCCACAGTTCCACAATCTAAATCCAGGGTGATATCCAGATATAATCAACACAGAATATTAAAATGCTTGAATAACTGCACCTCTAAAATTGTACTGAATAATAAATAAGGAAATGAATTTTTACCGAATTAATTTTTTTTCTTAAGGTGAATCAAGGAAAAAGATTGAGAAAAGATGAGGAAAGTTGAAGCCCATAGATCAGTCTGGAGACCTGCAGACAGTCTGTGTGTAAAGGTTAAGATGGTTCAGGTTCTGAGACTGAACTCTTGAGAGTTTTACTTTTATTTAGCACATGTCCTATGAGTTCACACTTGCCGTGGCAGGTGCATCACAGCACCTGTACATACGAGCTTAGAGAATTAACATTGTTCACAGCAGACTTCAGGTTGTCAATTTTTTTTTTTTTTGTATTCAGTTTAAAAAATCCAGTGTAAAGTGCTTTTTACATGTGCATTATAAATTATATCATCATAATTGTACTGCATATAAAACTAAATTATGTAGATCACCACACGCTAGTAATATAGTATGCAGCTTTAAAAAGGGCCGAAGAAACCCAAGAAACTAATGATGGAAGAAACAAGGAAGAGAAGACAAGAGTGAGACCTTCACACCTATAGGAGGATCTTCTGAGCTAAAAATCCTTTGTGCCATTTTTAAAAAAGCTTGTTTCCAGAGAGCATTGTACGTTCACCGTAGACATTTCAATCAGTGTTTTCAAATTGACTGTCAAAATAAAGTGAACATTATGGAAAAGAGGTTTAGAAGAGGCAGCAATTTGCACTAAGAGCAAATATTTAACTTTTCAAAGCAAAAGGAAACAAATGTGGAAGGTGTCTAAGTATGCCAGAAAAAGTGTCATAGTGTGAATACTAACAGTCAACAGCATGATTCTTACAGTTATTTTGACTAATATTTCATTACAGACAGCAGGATCCTAAGAGAGTTCAGTTTGTTTATTCATTCATGTGTTCATTCATTCACAGTAAAGGGGGGCTGGAGTCCATCCCAGCGGTCAGGGTACACCCTGGAGAGTCACTGGTCCATCACAGAGCCTTACAGAGCCAAACAATCAACCAAGCACAGTCACACTCACTCCTACAGTCAATCACCAGTCAATCTACTGCACAAGCACTGTGAGAACATACAAACTTCACAGGACCTTTTGAGCTTTCCACGCACTCTTAGCTCATGCCTTTAAGGACAGTTGAAATCCCAGCAGGCATTTGCTAACCACTGCACCACTGTGCTGCTCTCATTTCCCTTCACTTCAGTTCAATTCACTTGGCAAGATCATCATTCATTTAAGTCTGGTTATGACATTCTTAACTACTGGACCACAGTGCTAATCCAGAAAATGACATATTGTTGAAATATGGCCAATCATTTTCATAAATGCAGTGAGCATCTCTGCTGGTAATTACTTGGACTAATGCAAGATGGAGAACGCAACACTGAACATTTGATTTATTTTTTATTTTTTATTTTTTGATGCACAGTGTGCTGCATATGATGACTACATTTTGCAAATCCCCCAAAGAATTTGCTGTTTGGTCACTTTAATTAAAAATCTTCAGCTTGTTTTTTTTTTACCTCACCCCATATATTGCAGGGCACGTATCAATAGGCAGATTGAAAAGGAGTCTGGTATCAAGAAGTAGGATTTACAGAAGCCAGGCTCTACAACATAGTAGAAAACCCCCCTAAACAGTCCAGCACACCACAGCAGGGTGTAAAAGGTAGGACGTACAACCCCAGGTCCAAAAAAGTTGGAACACTGTGTAAAATGTAAATAAAAAAAGAATGAAAGGATTTGAAAATCTCATAAACCCATATTTTATTCCCAATAGATCACAAAAAATATATCAGATGTTGAAACTGAGACATTTTACCATTTCATGGAAAATATTAGCTTATTTTGAATTTGATGGCACCACCAATGCATCTCAAAAATGTTTGAACAGGGCAACAAGAGGCTGGAAGGGTAATTGGTACAAATCAAAAAAATGGAGGAGCATTTGGACAACTAATTATATTAATATGGCTGAGTATAAAAGGAGCATTTCAGAGAGGCAGAGCCTCTCACATGTAAAGATGGGCAGAGGTTCACCAATCTATGTGTGTCTCAACATTTTTTAACAATTTCAGAAAAATGTTCTTAATGCAAAGTTGCAAAGACTTTGAAGATTCCACCATCTACAGTACATAATATCAGCAAAAGATTCAGAGAATTGGCACTACTTATTCCCGAGGGACAAGACAGAAAGTCAAAACTGGATTCACGTGATCATCAGGCCTTCTGGCAGCACCTCATTAAAAGCAGGCGTGACTGTCTCCTGGACATCACCGCATGGGCTCAGGAAGACTTCCAGGAAATCAGAGTGAGCACAGTTCACAGTGCATTCCAAATGCAGGTTAAAAGCTTATCATGCAAAGAAGAAGCCATTTGTGAACATGATGAAGAAATGCCTCCAGCTGTCTTCTCTGGGCCAAAGCTCATCTAAAATGGTCTGAGGCAAAATGGAAAACGGCTCTGTGGGCAGATGTATCAAAATGTAAAATTCCGTTTGTAAACCATGGATGCCATGTACTTTCCTAAAGAGGAGAGGGATCATCCAGCTCAAAAGTCTGCATCTCTGATGATATGGGGTTGCGTTAGTGCCTATGTTGTGGGCAGCTTACACATCTGGAAAGGCATCATCAATGATGAACAGGACAGAGATGTTTTAGAGCAGCATATGCTCCCATCCAGACAACGTCTCTTAAAAGGAAGGCCTTGCATATTTTAAACAATACAGTGGTAAATTATGCACATGCTGCATCCATCACAACAGCATGGCTTCATAAGAGTCCAGGTGCTGTACTGGTCCGCCTGCAATCCAGAACCTTTCCCCAGCAGAAAACATTTGGCCATCCCATCATAAAATAGAAAATCTGGAAACAGACAAGAATGGGACAATATTCCTCTCCTAAAACTTCCAGTAATTGGTCTCCTCACTTCCCAGATGTTTGCATACAGTTGTTAAAAGAAGAGGCGATGCTACACAACAGTAAACACCATCCTGTTCCAACTTTTCTGAGATCTTTTGGTACCATTAAAGTCAAAATAAAATAATTTTTTCCACCAAATGGTAAAATGTCTCAGAATTCAGCATCTGACACGTTCTTTGTGTTCTATTGAGAACAAATATGGGTTTATGAGATTTACAAATCATGGCATCCTGCTTTTATTTACATTTTAATTTACAGAATCAAGACTTCCTTTGAATCTGGGTTTTACATGGAACATAATCAAGTGGCTGGAATTCTCTGCTTGAACATCTGTGCTGAATGTGGGTTGGAAGTCTGACAGCCAAAAAAAAAAAAAGAAATCGTTACTTTGGTAGTGTATGAAAGGGCAAGAAATCCTGCAGGATTTCCTGATGAAGACTGATAACATGTTGATACAAGGATATCAGTCAATATTGAAAATCCTTGTTGAGAGGACTTGTATTTATTAAGTCCTCTGCATATAAGTAGTCACCAGAGTTTAATGGACATTATCATTATGTTGAGATATCTACATTGACTCATATATTCTGTGCACCTGCATTTCAAGAAGGGAAATTCAGTTTCGCTAAAGGGAATGTTTCCATGCCTCTTAAGCAGCTTTTAAACCAAATGGGGTCTAATTTTCTGTAATACTCAAAGATGGATGGAGGCAGGATGAAACACTGATTCTACAACTAATTTGTATTTTCAATTTCAAACAAGTTAACATTTTTGACTCCATGTCAGCTACATAATAGCAGTAACTGACATGTAGGAAATCTGAATTATTATTTTGTATTTGTGGATTTCTCTAAAAGTAAAAAAAAAAAAAAAAAGTCCTCAGCTAATAGTTTTGCATTTTAGTACAACATAATCTAGACTGGCTACATAAAAAGCTTACTGAGCCACTTTATGCATCACACACATTTATTTACGTTATCCTCAATAAATTGGTCAATGTAACATTACAGGCATGTAGAGTTTGAGCATGTGGGACAGGAGGAACCTGTAGGGTGAAAGGTGAGAGGACTACCACTTTACCTCCAGAGCTCTTAGACGCTCAAGCAGGGGGTTGTTGTCTTCTGAGTTTTCCTCTGCTCCAGCGCCAGCCTCAGGTGAAGCAGGTGTCTCTTCTGCTGAGGCTGTGGGGCCCTCCAGGCTGTCCTGCTGCTTCCACATTTCCTCCAGGAGTTTATCCTGAAATGCAGATCACAGATGCATGCCTTGAAGTCACAAAGAAAGGAAAACTACTTTTTTTTTTTTTGTACTCTGCTGTAGCACACTCCCAGTTATAAAGGGAGTAAATCTTCATTCTTCTTACAGAAGAAAAATAAAGCTTCAGTGCCACAGTTTTTGTTTGTGTCAGAATAATTTCAGATATTTATGAGAGCGGCATTAGAAATTTACTTCATAACTTAGTGAAAAAAGTTCACCAAATAAAAATGTATTATGTATTCATCATGGTGGCAGTTCACTTATAACCTACTTCATTTAATATTGCACTTTGCAGGAATAATCAGTGGTTAATGGCAGAAACCTATTGTTATAAAGCCTTGAAGAAAATTGAGCTAATTCGTTTTTATGAACCATAAAGTCAGACTCAGTGTTAAACAAATGGAAGACCCCGAAGCCGATGCATGAATTTTATTTGTTGATTTGTTCAGCTTTTGATACCCTCCAGTCCTACTTCAAAACAGAAGAAAATGAGTGTCAGCCCTTTCTTTTTTAATTAAGTGGCATTACTCTTTTTAACCAATTAAAGTTAGCACTTTGAGAAATGAGATAAATCAGCTCAGGCAGCCTACACGTTTGTGTCTGCTTCCCAAACTCCAATACTTAAACAATTAAGCAAGACGGGTTAACAGTAGGGTTGGGGTTAGATCAAGACCACGGTGTAGCATGTTAACAATTCAGGACTTAGACATGATCCTAAAAACCACTGGGGGTCTCGGGGGTACCTTGTATGCTTTCATTAGGTCCAGTGGGTCCACTTTGGGCCCCTCCAGCGAGTTCTGGTTCTGTAGTAGCGTTCGCACCGTCTCCTCCATGCTGAGATCAAGGAGAAACAGGAAAACTGGTTAGAGGAAATACTTCTCTGAGTTGATACCTGAATACTTGTATATGAAAGTAGACTGGATGTAAAAGGTATAAACATTCTTATGAAACTGCAGGTTTTTAAAATGTAAAGACAGAAATAACAGCATAGATGTCAGACTTGTAACAGCTTTAATGCAATATTACAACAAACAAAAGGCCAAAGAAAAAATTTTTTAATTTTTAATTTTTTTAACTTATATTTTAACCTACCACAGCCTGATTCCATAAATATGAGCACCCTCGTAACAAATGTGCTGTGGAAGCACCTTTTACCTTTACTGCAGCATCAAGCCTTTTCCTAATAAGTCTGTGTTAACTTCACATGTCTAGACTTTAGAATTTTATTCCACTCTGCTGTGCAAAAAAGTTCAAGTCCCTTCTAATTGCAAGGGGATCTTCTGAGCACGTCTCTTTTTGATCGGTCTGAGGTCTGGGCTCTGACTGGGCCATTCCAAGACTTTTCCTATTCCGAAGCCATGTCTTGATGGACTTTGAAGTGTGCTTTGGGTCATTGTCATGTTGGAATGTGAAATTCCTCTTCATTTGAGGACAGCAGGTTTTCTACCTAAATATCTGGGTATTTGAAGCTGTTCATTCCCCTCTATCTTGACAAGTGCCTCTGTCCTGCTGCATAGTTTTGCACAGTGTGCAATGAAGCATGAAGCTACCCCCGCCGTGCTTCACTGTTTCTTGGCTGATGCTCTGTATTGGTGCAAAGCCAATACACAACTGAGTCAATATTCTTTTATATCCCTCTCCTGATTGGTACTTTTCAACAATTAAGTCTCGCAGTCTTGTGAGACTTACTTGTTTGAGACAAAATTTGTGAGACAAAAAAAATACATCTCATTTTAGTTTATAACTGTTGCATTGCCTTCTCTCGAGCTGTCTTCTTTGTCTTATCTGCTTGCTGATGGAAGGGACAGAAAGAGGAGGCAAGGAACAGAAGACAGGATGTACAAGAATTAAGAAAAAAATTATTGGAGGAGACACTGACATTTGGAGTAAATGCAGTAACATTATATACAGTCATGGAAAAAATTATTAGACCACCATTTTTTCTTCACTTTCTTGTTCATTTTAATACCTGGTATCACTAAACGTCATCATGTGACTAAAACAGACAGGAAAGAAAACACTGAATGCATAAAGCAGTGTTTTTGGCAGTACAACACCATAGCTATTGATGTAAAAACTTAAGTGATTTAGGTTATAATCAAGAAAACCATGGAAAATGGTAAGATATCAGCTCTTAAATTAAAACTCTTATGAGCAATCTTTGTGGTTATTGTTATGTTTGTACAAACAAATGTACCTTTAGTTGTACCAGGCATTAAAATGAACAAGAAACTGAAGAAAACAAGGGTGGTCTAATAATTTTTTTTTTTCCATGACTATATATATATATATATATATATATATATATATATATATATATATATATATATATATATATATATATATATGTGTGTGTACGTTAAGAGCACTGCAACTTTATCTCTCCATGAGCACAACAAGAGCAATGAAATTATGCAACAGGTCCTTAAACTGGCACGTTTCATTATACAAGATGCACTACAGCAACTGAGTTTTACTTCACTTACAAACCCTGTTTGCTTTCTGTCCACGTTAAAATCAATCTCAGTCACTTAAGGAACAATATCAGACTGCTGTTTTTGGCTCAGAATTTTGACAATGGCGATGCACCTTTGCTTACATTTGGGTCACCGACCAAATTTCTCTTTATACAAAGGTTTATTACGAGGCAGACGCTGCGTGGAGAAGTTACCAACATCTGCAGCACCGTGTAATATTTCCAGTCCACTGGATACGGTAATGCTGTTAGCTAATTGGAAGCAAAGGTGTAGAACAGAGGGAATGTGAAGCTGATTATATTTATCAGATCACTTTCACACTTCTTCATTTGTGGAGATCAGGACTGCGTGAAGGATCTTTGTCGGATAAACTGTCCCTGAGATGACTGACTGAATGTATCAATGTCACAAGTAAATAGATCTGCTTGTAAATTAGAATCATCTTTGAATTCAGAACAAGAAGGAAATATCAGTGATGGAAGAAATCATTTGTTGATGAGAAATAGTTTCATTATATTGCATAAAGCACGGACTTGTGTTAAAAAAACAAAACATTGCATCATAAATGTGTAATACGTGATGGGAGCCACATTTGTTGGTGTAGCTTTTATATTTTGTTACTCTTTTCAGTCTGATTTGTGTTCACTTGATAGACATCGCCTATATTCCCCATACAGACATTAACAGTTATATTTTGTTTTGCCACTTCCAGAGTAGCTTTTTTCCCAATTTGATGCTTCCCTGCTGACAGTGAGAACACCACTGGTGTTCTGGCCCCAAGTCACTCTCAGTGACCTGAGACAAACTTGGCCAAAATGGAAACAGCAGGAGGGTGCAGGAGGGAGGGAATGGTACTCAGCTGGAGTATGCAGAATAGAAAGCCACAGCAGAAGTGAAATGCACAAGCTGTCATGTGTTTCTCGAAGTTTAGATCAGACCATCAGCACTGTCAGGAGCTGGAGGTTCAAATCCCAGCGGCAACACCCACACGGCAGGTGTTGCATGAACCCACCAAATGGAAACTGCTATGAAACTTTAAATTCATGACAGACTGCAGCTGGAAGACCGAGCACAGGATCTGTTTTATTATGGAATGAAATGCAAGCACTTGTGCATGTTTATGTGATTATACAGTGGCGGTTCTTGGAAAAAAATACATCGAGATTCAGCTTTCGCGGGTTAAAAAGAAACATCTGTCAAATCTAATGAGCGAAGATGTCTGACAGTGACAGAAAACAGCTTGCAGAAATTCAAAGTTGGCTTGAAGCCAAACAACAAAAAGTGGTTTGAATTAGTAATTGGACCAGTCTGTGACTGTGCTTCTCAAATGAATCTGTAAAGCTTCATTATTCTGTTTCATGATCTGAAATAACCCAAATTTAACAACAGAACAGATTTCTAAATTAAGAGGCTGTTGTATAAGATTGCATATTTGTACGGACACATGAAAATGAAACTACAGCCTCTTCCTATTATAAGGTTTAATGCATCAGGTCATGATTGAAAAGAAACAAAAATCATCTTGTTCTTTCCAGCTCTTAAATTTAGCTTTATTCTCCTTAGGCCATTTTAGTAGGAACGCCTTGCTAGTATCAGGCAGGACCTCCTTTTGTCTTCAGAACTGTCTTAATTCTTTGTAGCATAGATTCAACAAGATGTTGGAAATATCCCTCGGAGACTTTGGTCCAGAGCAGCATCACACAGTTGCTGTAGATTTGTCAGCTGCACATCCAGGATGAGAATCTCCTGTCCCACCGTAACAGAATTTACGTAACACCGTAAATTCATTTTAATGTTAGTTTGAGATGCTTTGGAACATGATGCGTTATCCTTGCTCGAATCAGTCTGCCCATTTCCTTCTGACCTCTGACATCAACAAGGCATTTTCATCCACACAACTGCCACTAACTGGATATTTTCTCTTTTTGGACCATTGTCTGTAAACTCTAAGGATGGTTGTGGGTGAGAATCCCGGTGGATCAGCTGTTTCTGAAATACTCAGACCTGCCAGTCTGGCACCAACGACTAAGTCACAAACTTCAGTAAGCCATCTCAACCACATCTACATGCCTAAATGCATTGAGTTACTGCCATCTGATTGGCTGATTAGTGATTTGTTTATTAATATAATCACCAATCCACCCATTATCTGACGAACGCGTGTCAGCCAGTCAGCGTGCAGACAACCGACGGCACAGTAATGTCTGTCATAGCAGCCAATCACAGGCCTCGATATTAGTTAATGGGGCCCAGCGTTGCCAGGTGGGAAATATAGAATTATCGTACCAGAGACTCAAAAGCATCATATTTTGAGGGAAATTATCGTACATCTGTTATAACCAAAACAAGAAGCTCAATGATGTGCTATCTCACGGTCTCACGCTCAGAAAAGATTGGCTCGAAACATGTCACATAGGAACAGATGCTTTCAGGATTAAGAAAAAACCTCTGGCAGATAGTTGCGGCAGACACTAACTGAAATGGTCAAATTATCGTACATTTGGACTTTTTTGGATTATTGATCGAACAGAGGGTCAAATTATCGTACAAATACGATAATTATCGACACCTGGCAACGCTGATGGGGCCTCCTCTGTTGGCTCTTGTTGCTTCCCGAGACTCGTTCTTGATGTGATGAATTCGCTTCAGCCTCGCGTGCTTCGTTTGAATTTTTTCAAATTTTTTTCGAATATTTTTTTCTAATAATATTTTTGAAACTTTCGTGATGTACTGAGTCCGTGATTGCTGAGACCGCGAAGTGTGGGGGATTGTATTACACTGTATTACAATCATTGTTTTGGAAATACAATATTTACCGCGTATGTAACAGCAGAGACAACAACCAGGAAAGAGCTACACTGTAAAGTCACAACAGTTAGTGTTAGTGCTGGGCGATATGGAAAAAATCATATATCACGATATGGACTATTTTATATCACGATAACGATATATATCACGATATACCATAATAAAGTATGTTTTCAGTTATTCTCTGAAAAGTTTGACAAAAAATTCATTGCTTACTTTTCAACTTTATTTTGAAAGGACATTTAGCTGAACTGTCACAAACATACATTTTAGTGCAGCAAAAACAGGTAGGTACAGAGGTACAGTAACTTTCACATTTTTTTTAAAGTGCACAACCGTTTCTGAGAGGAAAAACACATTTTTGCACTGAAGTTCACCTATAAAAAATAAACACACATTATTTTTCAACTTTCTGAAATCTGTAACCTTGTAGTGCAAAGTTTGCAAACCAATATAAAGTGTCTAAAGTAAACATCAGGGTTGAAGAGAACTCTGTTTAAGGCATTAACCATGAATAAAAGTGCAAACATAAAAGGCTACTTTGTAGAAGTAGATATGATTCTATCAAATTTATCATTGCAGGTTATCTAAATACATATTTGCCGTAATAATTGATAAAATTAGGTTAGAAATGATAGAAACGATAGAAACGATATAAGAGAAATGGCTCGATATACACTTTTATATTGTCCCCACAATATATATCGTCATATTGCCCAGCACTAGTTAGTGTTGTGTTTGAACAATGCTACGCTCAATTCTTCTACGCTGCGGGAGAAAGCAGACTGGTTTGTTATGTCAGCGTACAATGAGATAACTTTTTTTTTTCCCTAGAATTTCTGAAATGGGATAATAAGTTTAGTAGTAACTATTCACTACCTGAGTTGCTTTTACAGAAAGTAAACTTTGTTTATGGTTGTGTGTCTGCTGTATTTTGAACAGAATTAAACATTTGTTACCATCTGCTTTCACATGCCCACCAGTGAAAATTGCAGGACCAAAGTCGAAGCCACTATCTTTATTCAATAAAAGTCAAGAAATCATCCGGCACTCCAACAACCGGCCGCCTCAAAATTCATATAAATCTCATCAATATTCCATGAACTGCCACAGCTTTCTTCTCACTCAGTCCTCACTCACCCCATGCTGCTTTCCTGTTCACTGTTGGCCATTTGAAATTAGGCTTTCTGAGTTCACAGGTGGTCATAGTTTCATGTTTGGGAGCGGATGCTGAAGCAGAAAAGGGTGTTCTGCTCTTGTTTTCCCCCCCACACGTGAAATAATGCATTTCTGAGTTCTCACATCCATTCTGATTCTAACAAGGCCTCAAACGCTCCATGGCTTCACAGTCTGACTGCAAAAAATACATGTTTTGGACCAAGGTTGCCCACAAAAAAATGTTTGGGAACCACTATTCTGAGAAATGGTTCATGTTTTGTTTCTAGAGTTTTGTGCCACGTGATTCCAGATGTGTACAGTTTGGCACAGTTTTTAGGCACAATATTATCATGAGTTGTGCATTAAGCTAGCAGAGGTTGTTAATCAAATAATTGCGCCACAATATAGGAACACTGAAGCAATGTAAGAGCCAGCTTTTATGTTTGCTTGTTTCAAAGCCTGATGTTTCTAATTAATTCTTATATGGACTTCTTTTCAACATTGTTTAAAGTTTAGGTCTGTAAAGGCATTAATATTACATATGGTGTTGCCAAAACATACTAGTCAGGAGAAAAAAATTGTGGTCTAAGGCAACATTAGCTTGTTTTTTTTTAGTGAAATATATAACTGTTGATGAGCTTGAACCTGCTTTTAAAATATTAAAGTAAATAGATGGGCCTTTGATTTCCCAGTTCCAAGGAACAGTGAATGCAGCATGAAGTAGAGGGTGGAGATAAAGATGGGGAGGCTGGATAATTCCACTTTGAGCTGGTTCTGTGATTTCATGGTACCCACCAAGTCTGAATGGTTGTTGGTAGTGACTTCAGACAGACAGGCAGATAGATGCTTTTAGGGACAGATTTTTTTTTTTTTTTAAGTTTTCCCACAATGCATCCCCTTAAATAAAATACTGGTAGAATTCCTCAATTAGAATTTTAAAATTAAATGTTTGATTGTTAAATATTATGTTCTTATTATTTATTTTTATCCATGTATTGTGAAGCGCATACAGACATGGCCTTATGTTTACAGTATCTTTGTTGGATGCAGATATTTGGATAAAGTGAAAATGACTCTTCCTTCTTGCTCGAGGCGATATAGCTGCTTCCTAACATTTTGCCGCAGGCTACACTTTCTAAAGTCTCACTCATCATGTATAACAATGTGTGAATGAATGGCCTAGTTTCCACATAAAGTACCAATGTGACCCTTTCCACTGCTTCAATAAAAACAGAACCAGCACAAGAATGTGCTGAACCGTGGAACGTCTCCGTCCTATTTTACTCCCTTTTCTTTAGCATGCTGACGCATTAAGCTGCTTTTGAGAACTGACCACCAATTCGAAAAACTGTATTATGTCTGTACAATAATATTTCAAGTGTTTTTTTATTTGATGAAATAACATAAGTTGTTGGATGTCTTTAGGATTGTTTTACAACATATAATCTTTTCATATGGACACCTTTTGAAGCTGGATGATAATCAGAGGGGATTTTCATGTTAAAATTGTTTTGTAAATGAAGTAAACAACAGAAAATACATTCTGGAGTCTCACCAGCACCACTTAATGGTCCACAGAGGCCGGTTAATTAGCATTTCAGGGGAACAGAAGGATTAACTTAAAAAGGCTAATTTGTATGTGACACAGCATAAGCTCAAACTACACTTTAACATATATTTATGTTGAAACAACTCGTATTTGAACAGTTACTTTCCAGCGTTGTGAAAGCAAGTCCATTCTGCTCGATTTCTGATGGACATCTCTGTAACATGTGCCAATAAGAAAAGGAAGGAAAAAACAAATAACTGTAATTTTGTTACGTATTAGCTGGTGAATCATATATCTTCCTCCCGCCGGGGGTGAATCACCTTAAAGCCATAAGTAGTCTGAACCTAATCTCACACCTTGCTGAGCAGATGAGCAGATACTATTGAACTACGATCACGAGTTGCTGTCAGCCTAACAGTTGGCAGGACATTATACTTGGTTATTAGTTCTCTTTATCACAATCCCAGACAGAAGATCAATAAACAGGAACGCTGTAGTGGTCTTGCGCTGTACAGGGGTCTTTATTCTGGCTGTCTGGTTGATCAAACTGTATAATGTGCCCCATCTGATGTTTTGTCATCAGGTTGTGGCTGTTTGTGTAAATTAGTGAAAAAGCTGTTTTTATTTGTTAGATAGTAACACCACCGACTTATTTCAAGTTGAATTATATCATGCAAAGGTGAGATAAACTCACCATACCTCTGCTGGTCACTTAATACTACAGAAGAGCTGAAAACAGGAGTTCAGCTAATTTTAACCACTGAGCTGAGTAAACACTGAATGTTTTTAATGACACCATCCTTAGACAACAAAGACACCAAACTTGATTAATCCTCTTGGTAAACAGTAAAACAGCACTGTTATATCTGAGCTGACCAACTGTCTGTGATTCACTGTCCCTTGTTCCATTTTTAGTTTGTTTTTCCGTGCTGTAATGGCACCAAAAAAAAAAAACTAAACCAAAAAACTGTTTAAACCCATAGTATGATAATGACAGCAAAAGTGGTAATGACAACATAAGAGTTTGTGTAGGTAACAAAAACACGATTCAGCAGCAAAAATGGCAACCTGAAAACTACATACTCTAGCTGAGACTTAATAGGTGAGCTTTGGTGAGCAGAATTTTACAGGATATTCCTGTAGTAAAGCATTAACATCCATGCAGATATTTATAACTTATCTTTTTAAATCTGGCCGACTAAACCAATGACAACGCTGAAGTGGCAATGCATGCGCTTCCTTCAATGACCTCTTGGGACTGGCTGCTCCAAAAGCAAGTCAATACACTTTACAACATGTTATTATCGCGTTAACTAATTAATTTATTAACGCCGACATTTATTTAATCGCGCGTTAACGCATGTTGCTCACATGCGTTACTGGCTGCTGCGGAACCGGAAGACAATTGGCAGGTAAACATAAGGAAAAGCTTAAACAGACATGGAGAACGGTAAAAATCCGTGAACTTTACAGTTGGGATAGCAACTCAGGTAGCAATATTAATAATTATGTCAAAAAAAAAAAAAATTCTGGACTGCAACAAAACTTTTGCATCATTCCTCCATGTTACATCAGATCTGCTCCATGTGTTCACGGTCGTGCTGTTCTCTTACTGGTTACTTCAGTGTGGCTCCATCTAGTGGCACAGATGTGTAATGACAACAGAAAGTCCAGTCCTCGATTATAAAACAAATTCAGTTTTGTGGCCCGTTTTTTAATTTCCTATTTTTGATCCAAGTCAAAAATTGAAAAATAAAAAAACAAATGTCACTTTTTAATTTTTTTTATTTTTTGATTGACAATTGAAAATGGAAAGAATGAGTGATACACGGATTAGTAAAGTTACTGAACTTTAACATGGACATTTTCATTTAAAAGTTCTCCCAGACGGAGGATTAGACAGAAACAAGGTTATTTGTAACAACTGCCAAATTGAACTCCCCGTTAAAAGTTTCTGCTGTTACCTCAGAAATTACCTGTTTTAATGTTCTGGTTGTGCTGAGCCAAAATCATTTTTGTTGGATTTTCTTTGTAGACTTTTTTTTTTTTTTTTTTTTTTTTTAATAAAAACAGGTTGCCATTAATGCCCTGGCAGTGGCAAAAGGCTTTATTTTATTTTACATTTTTTAAGATGAGATTTACACTAAATATGTGTTACAGACAAGCGCTGATGTTAAAAGTGTTTGAACAACAAATGTTACGGCACTTTAGTTAATATGGCAGCAGAACATTTAAATGAAAATGCACTTTACATTACTTTTGAATTCATTATTTGATTTTGTGTATACAATGTGATTAATCGTGATTAATCAGGGAAATAATGCAATTAATTGCGATTAAAAATTTTATCATTTAATCATTTAATCATTCCCCAGCCCTATATATATGCCCTTTTTTTTTGTTTTTTGTTTAACTGGGGTTTGGCAGAGTCAACTCTTACAATAATAGCGTTCCCTATAGGTCAGAAATACAGGCTTCAAAACTCTTCATAAGCCCATCGGTGACATCACAGAAGGTTTGTCCAGTTCTTTTGATCAAATCTATCCTTTGTGCTTCTCATTTTCAAGGTAAAGCATATCCAGCATGATATGAAGGTGAGAGGATATAAATATGGCCAGGCTGGATAGTTCTAATCAGACCTTGGTCTGTGCGACCATGACCGAGTTCTGCAAATCTGAGCTGCTCACTGATTTAATACACTAAGTTTTTACAAAATAAATGTCTGACTGCTGTCTGACACAGAGAAAAAATGATTTTCATGTTTCCTTGAAGTTGTGAACCATTGCTTTTGGTATATGCCTTCAAAATCCAGTTTCACATCAGCATAGACTTTATGTGTCTGAAGACTGGTTATAAGTGTGAAGGAAATGCTACCTGGAGAAGTGCTGCTGCAGTGTCACCATCTGCAGCCCACCCTACTGAGACTTCACCCTCTCCCTTCTCTCCTCACTCAGAAGCTGTTTACTCTCCTGCTGGGGATTATTATTATGGATCAGACTTGGCGGCGTAGCTGTAGGGCAAAAAGTAAACACAGTTAGTTTGTTGTTAATCTTGCAGAAAACATAATCCTGATAAAGATTAAAAATACAACAGATCTGTTCACCAGACACCGTTCTCTCTCGGTACCTGCACATTTTGACAGACAGTTTACTTCATAAGAGATTGGGACCCGTGTGCTGCCTCCCCATCTCACATGTGGTTCTGCATCCTTGTTTTCCCCAAACCTGACAGTTTTGGAGCAAGTCAAACACCCAACTCATGACATTTAAACAGGGCCTTGAGGTAAACTATCATGTTGGAACCTTGTCTGTGAGTAGCAAAAACAGTACATGTTGTGTAGTTATTCACACCTATATATTGTATATTATAGTAAAGGATTTGGATGTACAGTTATACAATTATATTAACTGTATTATTATCTATCAATTAATTATACAATTGTACAATTAATAAATCTGGATTTATTTATTCATTCATTTTAGAGGTAAATGTGATTATAAATTGATGTGCTAAGTGTACAGCAGCTGCTGTGACAGTGGCAGTTTTAGTTGTCAGTTGCTATCAATGGTCTCGATACACTGGTAAAATTTTCAGATTATCTGGGAATACTTTGTACATTTCAGACATAACAGGTGCAGATAAGGGTTTTGTTTTCATCACCCTTTTTCTTATCTTTGCCTGGTTATTAGCCTTCAGCCACAGGTCTGGCTCACTGTGACTCACTTTGCCCATCACACTGCATCAGAGCAGATTTACTATGCAGTGCTGTAGAGCAGAAAGGATATGGACACATGTTGTTATGTTAAAATAGACTAAACTATATTTCTTTCAAAGACAGCTCAGATATGGTGAAGGAGCTGAGATTAAATAAAACCATGCTGGGTACATGGCCAAGCAGCAGGAAATACATGAGTTTCATTGTCAATCAGCCCTACGATGACCACAGCTTTAAGCCTTGATCATGTCAGAATTTCTAACATTTTTCTTAGCAGGTGTGGCACCTACGGCTCATAAGTTCTGTTGTAATCAAACATAACAGAACTTGATGATATTGTAGGTAGGTACCATCTACAATATCATTTTTTTCCAATAGCATCAACATTGTTTTTCTGTATTCAAGTGTCTGAATATGCCATGACAGTGACAACATGCACAATATCATCAGCTAATCAGCTGTCATAAATTTCATTAATAACACATTCCTTTTATTGATAAAAGTTGCCTGTGAATATTCGTGTGGAGTAAGCAGGCCTGAAATTGAGGTCTTTAATGCCATGATCACTGTTAAAATGCCATACAGAAAGAACATGCTCCAACAAGATGATCAGATTAAAGAAAGTTTTTTTTTCCAAATGTATAACATTAAATAGCCTTTTTTCCACTTCTTCCTGTGCTTTGCAAGCTCCCACAGCACAGTTATAATGAAACCTCATTTCATTAAGTCATAAATGATGTGAACTGTGTATGTTTAAATGCAACCATATATTTTAATGTGTTTAACAACACCTCTTTCTATTAATGTTTCATTTTGTCAGACACCTAAAGACTTAAGCACCTATAACAGAAATATGTGTCTAACCTCAACAAATATGACTTTTTTTTTAATATTAATCAAAATGTTCTAAAACTGTCAGAAAGAGAGAAAGCAAAACTACAACTGAGGAAACCTGGCAAGGATTAGTAGAACGAATCAACACTGCCATCTTGTGGTGATTATTGGTCATTACAGCACATTTTAATTAGAAATCAGAGCTCATGATCTTGGTTGATATTTGTGAGGTCAAACACTGATGTTGGCTGAGAAGGCCTGGCTCTCAGTCTCTGCTCTAATGTTTAATGTTTAATAGAGGAAATCAGACTTCTAATTGGTATTCTTTATCTTTTTTTCCCCATGACAAGTTGGAAGTGACAATTTCCCCAAATGAACTCAACATTAAGATTTCAACCCTTTTTTTTTTTCTTTCTTTACAACTCAGCATTCAGTGCCTCTAAACTTTCATGAAAACTTAATGACAGCTGAGAAGGCTCGTGACATATTGGTGGAAGCTTCAGAATAGAAGGATATATATTATACAAAGGTAAAAACAATGGTTAATGGCTATTCTCATCAAGGTGATTTATTTTCCTAACTGAATTTGATATGTCAATATACATTAATCCCTGCTTCTTAGGTTTGCAACAAATTCTAAAATTAAATTTGGTATGGAGGCCGTTTAGAAAAAGGTGACAGAGGTATGGAATCAATTTGAGGGGAAAAAAATAAAAGGAATACTGATGTCATCTCAAGCAGCTCATGTGCCAAGTACCTACAATTCTTTGGCATAAAAGCTGAATCTAAAACAGAAATTTTGAAACTTTATTTGCAACTACTCCATTTACTTACATGCCAGCACTCAACTTGCTCTAACAATATGTTGTTTAATGGTCTGCTGTTTTGAAGAGGAAATCAGACTTCTAATTGGTATTCTTTAACTTTTTTTCCCCATGACAAGTTGGAAGTGACAATTTCCCAAAATGAACTCAACATTGAGAATTCAACCCTTTTTTTTTCTTTCAGAGCCTCAGAAACAGCACAAGTGTGCATGTGTTACCCAGTAGACGGCCAACAGATGGAGTTCTTCGTGCAAAATTATCAGCAGTCACGATTCATTTGGCATTGCACTGCTACATACATATAAAAACAAAAATGACCAAGTCTGTAAAAGAGTATTTGAAAAAGTATCCATATTATATCTATATTATGTTCTGCATATGAAGGTGATCTGCTCACTTTTCTTAACCAGCAGACATTTCTCAAACTCTTAAAATAAACTGTTCTGATCTTCTCCCTTTTCTATGTGTTTCTGTGGGACAATTGAAAACGGCAAGTAATTTTGCTTTCATGAAACATTAAATACAAACTATACTCCCCTAACACTGCAATGGGCACATCTTTATTGGCTCATTACACTGACGGGTCTCTATTCTTAGATTTGATCCTCCTTCAGTGCACACAGTGACATGCAGTTTCTTGAACAAGACCTCTCCAGAGCACAAAAGTAACAGCTACCAGCACAGTCACAAGTTTTATCTATTCATCTATTTGACATAGTGGGAATTAAAAACGTCCTTTCACGATTAAGACATACAGCAAAGGATTTAGGCACTTGCACACAAAGTCGTTACATAACAGGATCGTAGTTGGAAAAAAAAGTACCTCAAACTTGGTACACTACTTTATTGTCTACGGTTTGTCCATGTCCTGAATTGTATGGCACATGGCAAACTCCTCTGACAAAGGCGATGGATTCTTCCTTTGCCCAAGCTCCAGCTCATTTTTATTTTTCTGTAATTGTGGCAAAAAAAAAACACAAAAAAAAAAAACAGATGAACAAACAAACAAAAAGCAAAAGCTACTTAAGATCGAACTGCACTTTGTTTGAGGTAAATAAAAAAAAATCCTGCAAGTTGCATCCAACACGAGTGGTCAAATTGTTCTAAATTCTACTGAGACATATGAAAATATCTATGAAAAGAAACCTTTTAGTGAAAGCAAATGCTAAAATAGCAAACATGTCAACAAATTTGATCTTCTTCAAACTCCATGGCTGCATTGTTCTTTCACATGGGGTTCAGTAAGTACACTATATTGCCAAAAGTATTTGCTCATCCATCCCAATGATCAGAATCAGGCCTTCGTTCCAGTGAAAGGAACTCTGAATGCTTCAGCAGACCAAGACATTTTGGACAATTCCATGCTCCCAACTTTGTGGGAACAGTTTGGAGCTGGTCCCTTCCTCTTCCAACATGACTGTGCACCAGTGCACAAAGTAAGGTCCATAAAGACATGGATGGCAGAGTCTGGTGTGGATGAACTTGACTGGCCTGCACAGAGTCCTGACCTCAACCTGATAGAACACCTTTGGGATGAATTAGAGCAGAGACTGAGAGCCAGGCCTTCTCACCAACATCAGTGTGTGACCTCACAAATGGGCTTCTGGAAGAATGATCAAAAATCCCCATAAACACACTTCTAAACTTTGTGGACAGCCTTCCCAGAAGAGTTGAAGCTGTTCTAGCTGCTAAGGGTGGAGCCACATCATATTGATTAGGAATGGGATGAACTAAAGCTCATATGTGAGTCAAGGCAGGTGAGCAAACCATCTTAACATCTCGCCCTGTACAGATCCCTAAGCTATGTATCAGTTGTTCTTTGTGTTTTATCATCTTTCCAACGTGTCTTTTATTCTTCTACTTCAACACTGGCCATTGTTATCCTTATAATCTTCCTTGTGACATGCTGAAATCATGCGCCTGGGTGCGTCATCAGCGTCCCAGCATTCCATCTCACACGCAGAGAAAAAGATAAAAATTAAAAAACAGAAAAACACCCTCCATTTTGGTTCCATTTTGATTTTAGAGCGCATAAAAGAAAATCAGATTTTCTGCTATTCATTATGAAACAGAAGAACTAAAGAACAAAAATAATACATGGATTATTGATGAAGGTACGTTTGCACTATTATAATTGAGTAAAAAAAAAAATGGACTATCAAAAAGGACCATCACAGATGTACCCTGTCATGATGATCCTCCTGCCTCTCAGCTGGATTGAGGTCTGGACAAGCCAGTGAACCAAAGCAGCTGGTGTTTCTGGGATAGTTGGATTGTGTCATGACCCACTCTCAGCCAAGACTATTGTAAACAGAAGAGTTTGTTTAGTCAGCTCAAGAACTGCAAGGTACCCAGGTCTTGAGGCAGCAGGACAGGCTCAGGTTATCATGCCATCATGCCACCACCACTTTAACAGCTGCTATGAAGTGTCTAAAAACCTAGGCAGTGCTGCCGTGTTGTTTTTAAAGGGAACGAAGAGGCTTTCTCCTGCTAACTGTTTCAAACAAGCCATACTTCAGCATTTTTCTAATTTTACTGCCATGAACATTAATATTTAACATTAATGAAGCCTGTAGGGTCTAAAATGTAGCTTGTTTTCTTGTTCTTTTTTTTCAGTTTCTCATTATTTCTCATATGATCTGACCTTAGAGTGAACTTCTTTGGAGGGTGCTTCTCTCCTTGGAAGATTTCTAACTGTTAATAATAATCTTTCTCAGTGTACTACGGCGGACGCTGAGAACTGTTTGGAAGTGGCCTTGTTTGATGAGAAGCAACATTTTTTTACTTTAGGATTATTACTGATGTCTTTCCTTCTTGGCACTGTGTTAGCACAAAAATGAACGCTCCAAACCAACAAACTGCTATACTTAGTGTGTTTACATTTAATTCCGAATTAAAGTTAAATCCGATTTAAAATGATTAAAAATTACCATGTAAACACCTAATTCCGAATGAAAATGTCCATTCCGAATAAAACTTAATTCGGAAGTAAGTGGCTGGTTTATTCTGATTTTAAATCTGAATAGAATAATTCCGCGGTCATGTATACACTCACTCTGCTTTAAATTAATTCCGGTCTTTCTGCGCATGCTCGTTCCCTTGCCCGTCTGTCACAATGACGCTTATATTCCGCGCTGGGCTTGTTTTCCAAACAAAGTTTCAAGATGGCAGCACGCAGTAAACGGTGGTCAAGAGCAGAGACGATTTATTTCATAAATAGCTTAGAGGAACTGGGAATAATTAAAAGAACAGATGGCAGGAAACATAAAAATTGTGAGCTTTTCAAAGTTGTAGCGGCTAGGTTAAATGAAGGACATTTCATGTTGTTGCTAATCGAGTAAGTTTGTTTTCTTCCGGTAGACGTAAATACGTAAAGACGTCCACCCCCCCTATCCAATCAGAACCCTTCCCAACCCCCAGACCTTAAGCGGAATTAAATAAAGCCGATCAAACGTATTTTCTATGTAAACCTCAATTCAGAATTACTATTTCCATGTAAACTCGAAGGAAAATAGTTTAATTCTGAATTATTTAATTCGGGATAATTAATTCCAAATTAAAAAACATCATGTAACCGTGGCCAATGTCTGCTTTTCTAGAGATGCTAACATTTGTTGATGATCAGGTAATAAAGGGCCTTTGATTAGCAGCATCTGGCTTCTACTGACCCTCCCCCTATTAGGATGTTCATCTAGTTTTCAGACACTGTTACACATTTTGGCTTTTAGGTTAAGTTTTTGCTAAAAGAATAATGACAATGTAAATTGTGTTAACTTAGGGTTGTATTTACCTCATGATGAGACCTGGTATAAACCAGATTTTAATTTTTTTTTTTAATTTATAATGTTTTGACATGTAAAACTTTTGAACTGGAGAAAAAAAGTATTGTCTTCTTCACTTAACTGCATATTTAAGAAGTCCAGCTTCTCAGTTAGATGAGAAGGTTATCATCTTATCAGTGCAAAGGGTAGCCAGTTCTGAAATGCTGAGGTGGTGATTTGGCTCATGCATTAAATATTTGCGAGGGTTTTTTTTCCTCATGGTTCACAGTCTTCTGTGGACATTTCCTTTCCTCTTGACCTCTGCATCAAGCTCTCTCAGGCACCAAATATCACATAATATAGAGGCAGTCTATTAAAGGAGAGGAAGACCACAGCACATCTGTTTAACGATCCAATGTCCAATGCAAACAATTTGTTCCTGAATTAGCTATACAGCATTAGGAACTGTCTCAAAGAGAAGGAGCATTGGTCAACCCCCCCACCCCACCCCCCACCCCCATTAGACAAATAATCTGGTCTGCAGCAGACATGTATTTCCAATTATGCAAATAATAGAGCACTCCCTAAGCTGTTATTTCTCTGCATCAGTGTCACTGATGAGACAGTTTGGCATTTAAGAAGTGACTCAGACACTGAACTAAAACTAAACTTGTGTGTGTTTACTTGGGGGCCTCTCTAAGAGGAAAACTCTCCAGTGTAAATACTTTAATTACATATCTTCCTTTTGGGTGGGAGGGTAATTTGGGATAATCAAGACAGCAGTTCACCCTGTGGCATTGATGTTGAAATGAATTAGAACACAAAATCGTAGAGATTTTGGCCCCTGGGGAGCACATAGTTTTCCTTCAAATCACATCCTGCTGTTGCAGGGGCCGGCCTGACTTGTGACTGTATCGAGCTACTCACACCAGGAAACGAGTGCTGGACATTAAAGCTGGGAACTCAAGAAATTTCACTCAGCATACAGGACAGACAGAATAAACAACTTTGTGAGTTGCAATACATAATCTTTTTTTAGATGCAATTTTTACCCTGCAGTTTTATAGCTTTCTGCTTGTTCAGAGAATAATGAGCCCATTCTGATATTACACTTTTCTTGAATTTCCATCATTAATGTCCTCCTTATTGGTTTCTCTGCGTGTTGCAAGCATTCATAGACAGTTGTGGTATTTCAGTCCTACTGTTATGGATTTTAAAATATCATGAGATCTTTGCTTCATCGTCATGAGATTTTTGTCCCCTGTAGGCATGTGTGTATACACACACACACTACACCACACCAAAAGTATTTGCTCACCCATCCACATTATCAGAATCAGGTGTTCCAATCACTTCCATGTCCACAGGTGCATAAAATTAATCACCTAGGCATGCAGACTGTTCCTACAAACATTTGTGAAAGAATGGGTCGCTCTCAGGAGCTCAGTGAATTCCAGTGTGGAACTGTGATAGGATGACACCTGGCAACAAACCAAGTCGTGAAGTTTCCTCGCTCCTAAATATTCCACAGTCAACTGTCAGCTGAATTGTAAGGAAATGGAAGTGTTTGGGAACGACAACAACTCAGCCACAAAGTGGTAGGACACGTAAACTGAGGGGGCGGGGTCAGTGGATGCTGAAGTGCATAGTGTGAAGAGGTCCCCAACTTTCTGCAGAGTCAGTCACTACAGACCTCCAAATTTCATGTGGCCTTCAGATTAGCTCAACAACAGAGCAGAGAGTTTCATGAATGGGTTTCCATGGTCAAGCAGCTGCATCCAAGCCAGACATCACCAAGTGCAATGGAAAGCGTCAGATGCAGTGATGTAAAGCACAGCACCACTGGACTCTAGAGCAGTGGAGGAACCTTCTCTGGAGTGACAAATCACACTTCTCTCTCTGGCAATCTGATGGAAGAGTCTGGGTTCGGTGGTTGCCAGGAGAACGGTACTTGTCTGACTGCATTATGCCAAGTGTAAAGTTTGGTGGAGGGAGGATTATGGTGTGGGGTTGTTTTTCGGGAGCTGGGCTTGGTCCCTTAGTTCCAGTGAAAGGATGGCAGAGTCTGGTGTGGAAGAACTTGATTGGCCTCCACAGAGTCCTGACATCAACCTGACAGAACACCTTTGGGATGAATTAGAGCAGAGACTGAGAGCCAGGCCTTCTCAGCCAACATCAGTCTGTCACCTCATGAATGGGCTTCTGGAAGAATGGTCAAAAATCCCCATGAACACACTTCTAAACCTTGTGGACGGCCTTCCCAGAAGAGTTGAAGCTGTTCAAGCTGCAAAGTGTGGAACCACGTCATATTGATTAGGAATGGGATGAACTAAAGCTCATATGTGAGTCAAGGCAGGTGAGCGAATACTTTTGGCAATATAGTGTACAGACATATACACACACACACACACACACACACACACACACATACATACATATACATATACATATACATATATATATATATATATATATATATATATATAGTCATTTTCTTACTTAAAAAAAAATGTCACCTAAAATTAGGTACCTTGATATGAAAACAAGAGAGAAGAAAGTGTTTTTGAGTTGGTTTTTTTTTCCCCTCTAATTTTCATGTTTTATGGATAACCTTTAAAGGAAAGAAATTAAAACAGTAAAGAAGAGAGGGTTAAAATGATCACTTTTTTTTCTACTTATTGGGTCTTCAAGATAGAGGAAGGGAGGTAGAAGTATAAATAAACTGTCTAAGTTAAATTCAGGATGTTTCAGCCCAATTTAAATAATCAGAATGAATCTATGACAAAGGATTTCTAAAAATATAACTTCATAAAAACAGTGGCTCTGAGGCTCAGTTTGGCCCTGGTTAGAGGTAAACTGAGTTGAACTGAATCAAAAAAATAGTTTAAAATTGAATTAGATTGCTAATCATATTTATTCATAAAACTGTTAAAAATGACTAAATCTTTAATCTTCATATATCTTTAACATTTACAAAACAATTTCTTGAAAACTAAAGTTTTTTCAGAAATAGACTAAACAGTTTGATTCATAAACGTCAGTTTAAATGAAAGAATGTCACTACAACTAAACGTTATCAAAGAAACTGTAGTCTGATGCTAAATTAAAAAGAATGCTTTCCAGACGAACATTGGAATAACATGTTGAAGGCAAAACAAGTCCTTTTCCATTTTAATGAAATACTTTTGCTAACAAAACAACTTCAACTTAAAGACAGTGAACGTGACTTTTAAACTTTAACTCATCAAGTTTGCAGTGAAATGTGATCTTTTACTCCCTCCTTGCAAATCCTCCAAACCCTTGAGGTTGAAGAACTTTCTACAGCATATCCTTCCATGGGAAAATCCTCATCATTTTACTTGAAGGTAATTAAATGGTATGTTCTCAAAGCCAGCCGTGTCAAGTCCCATGATACAAATGAGTGTTCCCTGTCAATCTCCATGTCATGTCACATCTTGTAGGCTCTTGTTAAGAAAAAATACTGTCTGGCTCAGCTGTCCTTATATTCCACAGTGGTAAGTATCTGAGACCAGAGTATCTTGACTGGTGTGAAATTTATTCTGTTTCAAGAGAAAAACTGGGAACTGCCTATCCGCCCAGGGCTGCAGCCCTGTCCCAAGACAAAGCAGGCATCTTAATGCCTTTCAGTGTTGTACTTTTAGATGCCAATTTTATGAAAGAAAGAATAAATATGCTGTGGGCTGTTAAAGGCTGGTTAGGGAATACTTTTCTGAGGCTTTTTTTCTTTTTTTTTTACTACATCACCTGAAATTCTCTTTACACAATGATAGCAACAATTAAATACTCTCACATCAACAAAAAATATGAATCGCCTGGGGAAATGAGATGGTTTTAAAACACCAACCAATCACAGTGACCTTAGCAAAGTCACTGCTAGACTTTGCTAAGTGTTTTCAGAGGCAGGTCTTAAAAAGGGCCCTGTACTTTTTAATTCTTTTCTCTTACTCTCACTGATTTTTCCAGGATCTTGGGCTCAGCTCCTAAAGTGGGGTGATACATTTCTGGCTAATGTCACATCTTTTATGTTTTTGCTCTCTCCCTCCCACTCCCTCATGTCCAAGAAAACATGCCCCATGATGAACTCTCCCAAGATTCTCCACTGCTTCCTGTGCATGAACACAAACCCTTTCCACTGTCTGTGATTTTTCTTTTTTTTTATTATTATTTTTACAGTTTCGTCAGATGATGAGCAGCTAGTTGATGGTGAAGTGATATTCACTGAATGTGACAAAAAGTGTTCTGCTTTAAAATTTGTATAGAAATGGTTTCCCCTCCCCTTAAGATTTGAAACTTATTAGGTTGGATGTGGTTCGACAGTTTACAGATACATTTTCTGTAATGAGAAGTTGTACTCTTCACATTCGCTAACATGCTCACAATAGGCTTTCTCACATGCAGTGCACTCGTTAATTAGCGCTGAACGCAGTGGGAATGCCATTTTGTCATACATCTGTGGCAAAATATGTTACACAGCTTGACTGTAGGTACCAAATTTTATAGCAATTCATCCAAAAATTGATGATATTTTAGAAAGGGAAACATGTCACTGATTACCTAGCTTTAGAGAGGAAAAGGAATTGGGAGCCACCGACAGGGAAAATGAACAGTTTTACAAAATCTGTTGCCATCCCATCAAGGTGTTCCTGAAATATTTCACTGGAAAACTGGAAACTCTGTCATGAGGCTTCTAATAATAAAACACCAAACCCCTGAATGCCTTTGACTGAGTGTCCAGAAGAATCATCTCTGCCAGTCACAATCACAAGTCTAATTCAGAGCAGTGTTTGAGAAGATCTTAAACATTGGAAAGTTGTGCATCCCTCCCGCTTTTTATGCCATAAATAGATCTTAGCTGAGATATTTCTGGCACTAAGCTATTTATTATGCATCCTTGATGTTCAAACTCTCTGTAGTGTTTATACCAATCTGTTATTCTCAGTCTCTAATCTGAAGCTGCAGAAAACAGTCAACATCAATCTTTAATACAGAACTATTTATTATTAGACTCTATTCTTTATTTATTCGATCAGGGGATGAGTCAGCACTGCAATCGTGCTCTTTATCTGCTTAACTACAATAAAGAGACTGCTTAAGACGACATAACAGAAATAGAGCTAATTTGAATGTATTTATTAAGCTATCTTGTGCCGGTCTCCTTCTTTAAAGGGAGCTCTCTTAAAATTGGATTTTGACAATGATTTGACCCATTTCGAACATTAAACTTGTACAACAGAATGCCTCAGATGTGCAAAAGTAATTTGAAGCCATGTTATAACGACTAAGACAACAAACCAAACAAGACATAACCATCATCAAAAAATGAATAAGCAGAAGCAGTGAGGCTGTGTAGCATTCAGAGGAACCACAGAGGGAGCAGTAAAGAAGCAGGTGACATATGGAGTTATGGAGTGTTTTTAGGCAGGAGGCTGGTGTGCCTGGGCACTGTTTTATCAAGCATGAAGCTGTGAGAATGAAGCTTTCCAACCCTTAAATCATTTTTAAAAAATTTAAAAAATCAAACCACAGTCTTTCCCTTTGTCTAAACCTTACTGAACCTTAACTCGAGAGTTATCTCCAGATAACAAAAACAAAACTGTTTATAATGACAATATTTTTGTCGGACTTAGCGTGAAAATGGCTACAAAGGCCATTCAGAAAGTGCACCTTTTTTTTTTTTGGCACATCAGTGTTGTAATGGGCAACATCCACTACTGTGCACCTACTCAGATGGAAATGAAGGGACGGGCTGAGTTCCTGCCTACAGGGTACCCCTCTTATTCACACTATTCAAAGCAACCAAGATGGCTGCTATTTTTTATTGAAAAACTGACAGCAGTCATTCACCGGTGCTCCTACTTCACTGCACACCATTTTGGATGCTTTTCATCAGCACTGACCTGGCTGTCACCCGTGTCATGCCACATGCTTCATTTCTCTGATTGCTTTTTTTTTTTTTTTTGCCTTTCCAATGGTGTCCAGAGGCAGTTTCATCTGCCTACAGTGGTAAAACCTCTGGAGATCAAAGTCAGATCCAAAGGATCTACACTAATTCTGTATCTAAGAGAAAATGGCAAGGCAAGTTCATTTGTAGAGCACAATGCATACACAAAGGCAATTCAAGAGTGCTTTGCAGATACATCAAATCACAAAAAAGCAAATAGAATAGTTCCATCAATCATAAAAGCATAAAAAATAATCATTAATGAATTCAATTAAAAATTAATTTCAAAATGAAGAGTGCAGATAAAATCCTTAATAAATTACATTTAAAACTAATTAAAAATGAAGAGTGCAGATAAAATCCTTTCAGTTGTTATATGCACATCTTAACAGAACTGTTTTCAGTCTGGATCTGAACATTGTCAGAGTTGAGGCCGGTCTCGCATCATCTGGAAGACTGATAAATAAAACTGAAACACAGCTTCACCTTGTTTAGTCCTGACTCTGGGCACCAGCAGGAGACCACTCTGAGGTTCTCAGAGTCCAGGTTGGTTCATATGGCTCTAACATGTCAGAGATGTACTTTGGGGCTAAAACATGAAGAGACTTGTACACAAGTAGAGCTGTTTTAAAGTCTGTTCTCTGAGGGACAGGAAGCCAGTGCAGAGACCTCAGGACTGGACTAATATGGTTGTATTTCCTCGTTCTGGTTAGGACTCGAGCAGCAGCATTCTGGATAAAAAGCTGCTGATGTTATTGCTTTAATGTGGCTGTTAAAGTTCAGTTCTGAATCCAATATTACCCCTAAATTTCTGACCTGATTTTTAGGTTCTAGAGAGAGTCTCAAAGTGACTGATAACACTTTCTCTTTGTTTCTGTTGGCCACAGAAAATGACTTCAGTTTTGTCTGAGTTTAGCTGGAGCAGGTTGTTTTGCATCCATACACTGATCTGTTCGATGCAGTAACACAACGAATCTACAGGCCCATGTTCTCCTGCTGTCAATGACACCAAGATCTGAGTATCATCTGCATAGATCCGGTAGGATACATTACAGCTGCGTATTAGCTGGCCTAATGGAAGCATGTACAGATTGAACAACAGGGGTCCCAGGATAGACCCCTGGGGAACCCCACAGGGCATGGCCTGTGGAAAAGAACAAGGATGGCTGACAAGATTGCCTCAACTTAAAATGAAAATTTAAATGTAGTTAAACTGAAAAGTACAGTCTTGACACTTATGGGGGAGTTTTTTTATTTTCACAAAAGTAGTCTTTTTTTAAATGTGACTGCATTTTAAATATTTCAACTTGATAGATATACAGTGGTAACTCTACATACGAATGGCTGTACATATGAAATTTTCAGGTTACGAAACACCTCAACGGGAAAATATTGCCTCATTACGAAAGAATTTCAGGATACAAAAGGCAAAAATACAGTATGCGCTGCTACTCGCAGCTCCCAGAGTTTATTGAATGTAAACATACTTGTCGGCTCTGTATCTCGGTTTGAAAGCGGTGCGTCCGAGCTGCTCTGCTATCGCTTAGCATCTTCCTGGCATCCCATTGGCTAGGAGGGCCCCATGTCTGTATGAGCATAACCCAGCAACCAAGGTAAATGAACAATTTTTACCTCCGCCAAGGAGGTTATGTTTTTGCCGGTGTTTATTTGTCTGTCTGTCTATGTTCAAGATAACTCAAAATATTTTCTCAAAATGTTCAATAATTGTTGCGCTTTTTCAGAGGTCTGTGCTCTCCGAGTGCTTTTCTAGTTCTAACATGTATTTTTTTTTTTTTTTTTACAGGTTTTTATGTCATTTCATGTAGTATTTATAATATATTAAAAAAATTATGTTGGAATTTTGGGGGGCTTGGAACGGATTAAGGAATTTACATGGAAAACACGTCTCTACTTACGAAATTTTCAGGTTACGAAACTACTTCCAGAACCAATTAATTTCATAAGTAGAGGTACCACTGTACTATATTTGTGCTTCTTAGTCTGTATTGTAGCAAAAAGTAAGTTGTGTCTTAGTTGTTTGTCAGTTACAGGTATCTGATTATCAATGCGTGTCCTGGGTTGCAACTCACTGCTGATCTCCTGGTAGACGCCTTTGATTGTCAATGAAATTAGTTATTTTCACTTGCATTTGTAAATCAGCTTGTTCACAGAAGTGGACGTTCCTACCCATTTACTTCTCACCCACATTTTCCCTCCCTTTTACCTTTTAACCCTTACTTACCAGTTTTACCATATATGGCCACATAATGGCTTTTTTCAGTAGCTCTATCAAAAAAAAAAGAGAAAGAAAGAAAATCGACTATCTGCTGCATCAGACAATGAAATGGCTCATCAGTAATGAATATAAAAAAAACTGAAGCTGTATATGACCACAGAATTACCTGAGGCTATGTTCAGGACTGCCAGTCCACATCTGATTTTAAGCATACCCAGATCGCATTGAGACAGTTTGTTGTTAGTCTGACAATAATCCGATTATGTTCCCACTAAGATATGCAAACGCTCACACTGTGAAACAACTGCTAGAGTGTATTAATGAAATGAAGGCATGGATGTAATTTTTTTTTACATGTTAGTGAAAAAAAGACTGAGGTCACGTTGTTTGGGCCAAGTGATGCCTCCAAAGTTGACTTGGGTTGTTTAAGTAAACACCACAAACCTACAGCAACAAGCCTGGGTGTAAAACTGACAGCTTTCTTAAACTTGATTCACACATTAAGCTCAGTAGTCAAGTCCAGCGTTTTTCAGTTGAGGCAACTGGCCAAGACTAAGCCATTTCTTTCTTGGCATCACTTTAATGCTTTTATCACATTAAGATTATTGCAATGCTCTTTACGTTGGGGTGAGCCAGAAGGCACTTACTCGTCTGCAGTTACTTCAAAATGCTACTGCTCGGCTTTTAACTGGTGCAAGAAGACGAGAGCACATCACTCCAATTTTAGCACCACTTCACTGGCTCCCAGTATGTTTTTGCTTTGAATTTAAAATCATTTTCTTTGTTTTTTAATGTCTTCATGGTTTTGCTCCTGAGCATCTGAACTGCTCCAGCTGTACGCTGCTCCATGCTCTCTCAAGTCTGCAGATCAGTTACTGCCAGCTGTCTTTAGGACAAAGAGGAAGCTTAGAGATGATCGTGCGTTTTCAGTCGCTGCCCCAAAATTGTGGCTTGGGTTGCCTTTGTGGATCAGGCAAATCGGCTCACTTCCCTTTTTTAAATCCTCTTTTTGGCCTTTAACTCTGTTTGAGATCTTGGTTTGAGATTTTATTGCTTTTACTGTTTTATATTTGTTTTTACCTGTTTATAATTTTGTTGTGTTTTATTTGTCCCCATGTTTGTGTCCAGCACTTTGGCTAACTGTGTTGTTTTTAAAGTGTTTTATAAATAAAGTTGATTGATTGATCGATTGGAACTACATGCAGACATGGTTTCAAATGAGATTCTGATCAGATTTTCACAGCTGGGTCTCAATCTGAACAGTCTGATCACTCAAAATGATTTAATACAACCTTTTGCATCATTCGTAATTGTGATATAAACAAATACTAACAACTACATCTACCAGAGTGACAGAGGTGAGGTGTTTAGAGTTTGAAAACAACCAAGTCATGTAGACAGGTGCCTAAATAAAGCAGAACCAGTAGTTTCTGGTGTTTTCTTGTAGCTTGTGGAATATTTGCAAATAGTTTTGGTTTTGTCAATGTACTTTACACTACAACAGCTGCATTTATTAACTGCAACAGGGTCAGTAGATCAAAAAGTTTTCATTTTCAAGTGTCTTACACACCGGTGTAATGTCAGGCCCAACCATAAAAAAACACTCTACATTTTAAAATGAAAAGATACTAACATGGATGTCCTTAAATGCATGAAGAGCAACAGTTCTGAGTGTTGGAAAACATCCAGCTTAGCCTGATAGTCTTTGGTTTAGCTGGTGGCAGCAAATTGGAAAAATGATCTACGATGGGTCTGACACTTACATTTCTTTACATTTCATACATCCTGTTCACTTTAGATCTTTTAGTTTTTTTCCTTTTCCTCCTCTGTATTGGGTTCATCCAGTACTTTCATGTCAAAGCCTGGGGCATGAATTGTGGAGCATGTACTCCAATTCCAGTCCCGTTGAATGTTTACATGCAGGGATAAGCTTGACTTCGACAACATGATCTGGGTGCGTTAGTCTGACTGTACGAAGTTCAACCTAGTTCACCTGAGTGACAGGTGGGTGACCAGGTAGGAAACAAAATGCAGGGGAAAATAAAGTTAAAAGAATGCAAAGCATTCTAACTCACTGTGGCTCACACCAAACAATGAGGATGGAAAAAAAAGCAACCAAAAAATGAAACAATGGTTTCATAAGGGACCCATCAGTAACTAAATTTGAGGTATCACAGACAAAACACAAGTGAAAAAACATACACAAAGTTATTCCACCAGCACCCCTCTACCCTCCATATACAGAGCTTTCTCCAGATTGACAAGTATTACACTTGTATTTGATTTGACATAAAAAAAATTAATGCCACTGGTTTATGAAGCCGTACACGGTTTAGTGCTAAAATACATTCTGAGTTTGTTAATCTTATATGAACCTCCCAGACATCTGATCATCAGATCTGCATTTCATCCCTGCAGCTGGGACTAAACAAGGAGGGTGTTGTAAAATTACATATCAAAGCTCATCTTTTTACTCGTCTTTTACTGAACTATTTACATTTCAATGTATGTATGTTGTGTATTGCCGTTGTTTCATTATGTGCTTTGATTTGTTTCAGCACATTTAATAACTTTGTTTGATAATTGCTATGTAAACAAAGTTTTGATTCATTGTATTAACTGGTTGAACAATTTCTTTAAAAAGGGGGATTGTACATATAAGTAAAAGAAATATACAAAAAATAATTACAACTGTAAGAAAAACTTTGAAGGTGAGATTTTCAATGTTTCATGGAAAAAGTTTTTCTCTGATGACTAAAGTTACTGTCAGAATAACACTCTAAAGGCAAGGATACCCTGGGAAGGTTATTTCAGGAAGCTTCATTGTGATAAATGTACATATTCACTTAAATGACAAAACTGGAATAAAAAATTGTCAGATTGTTCAGCTAATTAAGTAGTATCCACTGTGGGGGGAAAAGAAAACATTAAATTGAATTGCAGCCACTAATCTCAGCTTCCTTCAGTCACCGTCATGGAGTCTGTAACTGTTCTCTGCTAACCTGCTCTCCTCTGACCTCTGATCAAATAACATCCACTTTTTATTTATTTTTTATGCTTTCTTTGGTGGTGGAGGCTGTCCCAATTTGTAAAGTCTTTTTCTCACTGAGAAATAAGATTATACTGGGAAATTCTTACCTCATCTGGACCAAACTAACCAGACTAAGGAAGAGCTGCATGCATTTGACTTTATATTATCATAGCTGGGATCAATGTTTGATCTTTTCCCGTAAGAATAACCCATAGTTTTGCTACTTGGTCATCATTCCTCTCAAAGAAAATGAAGTCAAATCCTGACAGAATCCAACATGACTTGAATTATTTATTCAGGTTTTGTCTGTCATTGGCATCCTAGCCTACTTTCCCAGTATTGTGGAGGGGAGACGTTTACTTGTTGTTCATGCATTATACATGCAGCTATTATGCATAGTGCTTGCATGCAATATGGCATACAGTTCACCATCAAAGCCATATTCTATGGGCCTGTTTAAAACTCAGTAAACAAAAATCCAAATATTTCTTGAAGGGGGAGGAGTTAGACGGTAGACATGAGAAAAAGAAAATGACAAACACACAGAACACATCAGGGTGCCGTGAGTGCGAGGGTCACGGCTATGCATCCTTACCCTGCCGGCTGCCGTGCGTATCCACGGAGACAGATGTCGGCAGAGTCAGCGGGCTGAGAGGTCTCTGCAGAGGTGTGTAGCATGCCTCGTCCGCATCACACTGATAGACCACCCGAGGAACAACACTCAGTGAAGAGCCACAATTCCACAATCTGGGTCAGTGCTGCTGGAGCCATCCTTATGGAGAAGGAGGTAGCGACAGAGGAGTAAAGGAATCACAGGCCCGCATCAATCTCAGCATCCAGCCGCAGTCGCATCTTCAGTCTGCAGCTGTGTGGGATCCAGATGCAGTGAATTCCATCAAGAGGAAAGCAAATCCATGAGGTTCTCACATCCAACCGCGACCAGAGCTTTCGCCCTCAATGAAATGTAACCTTGTCTGCACGAAGCATCACTGCCTCAGTGAAAGACTGCCTCCGTCTCTCCTCCCCCTCTGCCTGCCTCTGCCTAATTCACTGCTTTATCGCTCTATTTCTGTCTTTTTCTGATGCTCACCCAAATTTCCACTTCACTGCTCTCTATCTCTCCCTCTCTAATTCTCAGCTGTGTCTCAGCGCTGTGCTCAGCCTGTGCCCAGAGGATGTTGAACATGTGCTCAGGGTGGGGGTTGGGGACTGCTGACTTCATAGGTGGCACGCTTACTTCTCACACTGATAGGTTAGGCAGGATGGCGCTTACCGCTCGCACATTGGGCTCAGCAGTGTCTAACTGCCGGTTGTTACAAGATAAAATCTGCTTGGCCTCTTTTCTTGTAAATACTTCTAGTTTTTGAAGCAAGCACATGAGCAGTCATTTATAAGATTGAGGACTCGCACTTGATTGGTAGTAATCTGTTGTAAGAAGAAGAGGGAGGGAAGGGGAAGGCCATTTCTAAATCTAATGGGAGTATAAACCCTGTAGCCTCAGAACATATAAAGCACAAGAGTGTTTTTCTTTACATTGGACAACAGAAGCGGGGGGGTGGGAAGGGGTGGAGAAAAAAAATAGACAAACCGTGACGGAGAGAAAGGGAGAAGGATGGAGGGAGAAAGGCACAGAGAAAGCAAGAGAAAATAGAGCTTTGGAATATTTATAGAAGGCTTAAGACTGAAAGAGAGAAATAAGCTCTATTTCTCCACTGTGACACACACAGTTGCCTCACAGACGATGCACTGTCAGGCTAATTCATATCAAGGGCATCCTATAGCATCTCTGCAGCATGAATGCATCTAAATTGCTGCAGCACACTCAGAGATGTCTCCTAATTCATTCCAGGCAGATTACACACACAAATACTTGCTTTTTTTTTAAATTTTGCGTTACATTTTGGTGGCGAAGAATCTCCTAAACAGATCATGATTCAGTGCTCCACTGTGTGGAAATGAATCACAGAAACTGTGGCTTTGTGGCAATCACAAGAGACATTAGACCAAGAATCATAACCAGTGAGGTTTTTTTTTTTCTATTTGCTTTTTCTAGAAATAGGAAAATCACTCATTTCTTTTTTGTCTCCTTTTCCTGGTAAAATGTGTTTGCTCCAACAATGAAAATCTTTTCACTGTCAGCTGAATTAAAATTAGGGAGCTCAAATGAGACTTTATGTGCTACATGTGACTTTGCTTTGAAATTGAAACATAATGGTAATAATAATAAAACTCATGTGCATAAGTTTGAGTGAGTGTGTGAAGAAGGAGGATACCTCTAGGCTAATGCCGTGACCTAGATTAGGCCTTAATGCTCCCACGCCTTGCGGGCTGAGTGTACGTTTTCTAACCATAGAGCAAATGCGCATGCATGTGTGTGTAGATGCAGAAGAGAGAAAGTCACAGAGAGGTAGGAGAAGAGAATATATGTAGGATAGACTTATGAATGTACGCATGAAATTAAGCTAAGTGGCTGCACTGCCTCAGCCGAATGGCAAACTTATCCAGAGGTGTGCACACATAAATAAATACTGCACAGCTTTAACCCCGTGTAACATCTAAAATGCACAAAGGATGAAAGAAAAGCAAATTCAGCCACTGATGCCAAAACAGCGATATCAGAGGAAGATTTTCATTCTAGCTCAGTTTGTGCGTAAAGCTTAACAGATTAGCGCCCACAATGTAGGTAGGTTAGAATGACGGAAATGAAAAAAAATTCTCTTCCATATGGCATAAAATTAACATAATCTTATAATGCTGTTCTCACTTATAATGTGATCCTTCCTTATGATACATATATACTCTATGAACATGGCAAGGGTAATTCTTAACCTGACTTCTGGCCAAATTCGACACAGAGTTATTAATCTGTTAATCCTGTTCATCAGAAGCTTACCCTGTGCACAGAATTAACTAGAACACATAGAAAACTAAATGGAAAACAGCTATTAAAAAAAAAAAAAAAGTCTTACTGTGACATGTTCATCAAAAATGGTGCCTGAGTTCTGGATATCTCTGTGAGGTTCACTTTGTGATTTGTGATAAAAATAGCTGTTCCTCACACAGATGGTGACTCTCCCACAGAGACGGGCATGGCAGGACTCATGGTGGAAAATGATGGGAAAAGTCTCATCAGCAGAGATTCATCAGTAAACACAAGTGTCTCGTTTGCTCCAAAACAGGAAATGACACACATACCGGACATAGGAAAAGTTCTGTAGCAATGTCCGCTCTTGAAGATGATGTATTGGCATTAATTGTTCTGCTCTTACACAGGAGACTCAGAATTTAAAAATAAATAAATAAATAATAAAAAAATCTATTTTCGAGTGTTACATTGAGAAGTCAGTGAGCAAAATACATATGGGGGGAAAAAAAGCAGTCAAAATACTGAAATTTTTAACATTTATTCAATGTTTTTTTTCAAAAAAAAAACCCTAAGTTATCACACAGGCTTATCAGAACTGTACTTTTTTCCTTGTGTCTGTGGTAGTTGCATACTTTCCCGCCGTGACTACACAGTTCAGATGAATGGTGTAGGCGAGAAGTAGGCAGTTTCAACAACAACTGCCATTGCTAGCTGAAAGAGCTCAATGCCTGAGAATGCACCTAAAAGCTGGTGCTATTAGAAAAAGTGTGTATTTAAGACATTTAGAAGAGACAAAAAAACAAACAAGATGGTGCATGATGTAAAACAACAGTTAATACTGGTGTAGTGTTTCCTCTGAAGTAACAGGAGGGACTGAAGAGCGATGCCGTGGTGGCTGTATTACATAAGGTTTGTCACTCAGACAAAAGATGATTAAAACCCTCCTCATCCTTGATGTGCAGTTAGCCTGTCTGCATATGTTATACTCCACTGTAGATTGTATCACATCCATAGTCCACAGTAGTTAGATGGCAGCCAGTTTGTACTTTTGCATATTTTTCGGTAAGGTACATCAAATGAATATCTTACATCATCATAAACACATAATATCCGTACCATCTGTGCTCACAGGGAATGTGCATGTGAATGAAAACAGGCTAAAAACTCAGCTGGAAATAACCTTTGCTGCAAACTGTTCATACGCGACTTTGGGGTGTGTGACGGCTTTTATTTTTTTTAATGTGCATTGTTTTTTTTATCATTATTATTATTTTATTATTTTTTTTTTTTATGTAAAGTACTTTGTGTTGCCTGAGGGCATGAAAAGCACTCTATAAATAAAGTTTGATTTGATTTGATACAATAGTTCAGAAAGTCTTTCCCCCTGTATATGTAGGCAGCTGCAGAATCATTAAAAGCAGATTTTAGCCGTTTAACAGCCAATACCAAAGACAACAAAGTCTCCAGCTGATGTTCTGTCTTTTTATTGCTGCTTTTTCCAAGGAAGTGTTTTATTCAGGAATATTGCGCCTTCTTGGGTCACTGTGAATGCACAACTGGGGAGTGGAGGTGGAATAAAGAGGAGAATCTCCAGAATATCTTATAAGTGCAATTGCTGTGTGAAAGTGGCTTTTGTGTTATCCTTCTGTGACAGTCACTAGATACAGGCTCAGCAAACCAGGGAAGGATACGTGGTGACCCAAAAGAGCAACCATGTGACGAGTCTGTGGAACTCTCCAATTGTTTCAAATGGTTTACAGTTTTGTCAATTCACATTATGCTGCAATGGTTGTGTTCACAAACTGAAATAGTGCCTTCAGGAAATTATTTTTTTATGTGTTTTGATGATCAAACTAATTAGATTAGAGTGGATGCTAGGCATAACTAAAAAAAAGTTTAATGATTTCAAATAAAAACAGACAGCCTTATAATCCAGTGGCTTCAGACAGAATTCTTGCTAAGTACAGCTGATAAAACATCTGTCAAGTACGCTATAATCTGTACGCAGTCTTCAGTCTAAAATCATTTGGAGGAGTAATTTTTTTTCTTGCCACAATGCCCCCAGCAGCCCTTTGGTGGTTTATGGGAGGACCCCAGACTAATATTGCTATTCTGCTTCTGCTGATCTGTGGACAGATTCTACATTGCTCCTGTTGCCAGGATGGTGTCAAAGGTGTCTGTCGGCATCTAATCTCTCACGGTTATATGTCACATGTACTTCCACTCTAATTCTACTGTTAATGTTTAGGGCAGCTAGAAAGGAAAGCTTGACAGGGTTAGCCACAGTAACTGAGAGCTTCACAGTCAGGTCATAAAGGTCATTAAAGTGGCATCAAAGATTATACTGTTCTGTTAAAAGCATTTCGTTGCATTGGTTAGTTTTACATGCGAATTCTGTGCTGCTCTTTCCAAAACTCAGCAATCCCATGCGATAGTGCAAACTCTGCTAAGCCCCTGCACTCACAGGGGGTAAACCCCACAAGAGCAGTGCCTTTTACACCAACCCCCTGCCTCTCTGCCAACTCAGATACCCTGGCTGTGATGAGAGAAGCTGGAACATGACAATATAGCTGACCATCAATGCTATAAGACGGCCATGATTCCTCTGTCAGGTGAAGGGCCGGGTTCACCTTCACGCTTTCCACATTACAAGCAATTTCAACAGTTCCCTCATGTGGCAGCGCCAACACCTGAACTCCAGGAAGACCCCCAGGGGAGGACTCCCTGATGGCTGTAGCAATGCTGCGGCCCATGGTGATGTCCTGGGTGTCGATTGTAACGTTGCAGTTCATGACATATGGACTGGCTCCGACACCTGCAGATCAGTCAAAGATTGACAACAGATGTTTTTTTTCCAGAGGCCATGTCGATATTTCAAGTACGTATATGCACTTTATAGACAGGTTTCAATTGGCGGGGGTGTGGGGAGGTTTCACGGGGCCTCAAACATGTCATGTGTCTCCATTATCAGGCATAGCCCTGTGCAAGAATTTTCAGGAAGTCTCTTGTTTGGGTTAGGTAGTTCTCAGAGACTTGTATCGGGGACAACTGAACTTCCTTTTCTTGGTTCTTGAAGATATCTCACCGTCTACCCAGAAGGCTTTGTCAGTTCAAACTGACTGGTGGGGAGTTTCGGGCTTAATCTTCTACAGTTTATAAGGTCAAAACTCCTCACTAGTCAGTTTGAACTGGCAAAGCCTTCTGGGTGGAAGTTAAAATTTGTTGATCTTGCTGTTTCAGCTTCTTCTTTTAAAAAAAAAAATTGATTGGCAGTTAGTAAACAGAAAAAAGTGGTGTTCTACCACCACCAAGTGATAAGGAGTGGTAGTTTGCTGTCGCTGGATCCCACCAGGTCCATTGCTGGGAAACCCAACAGCTGAGAGGACTGTAGAACAGGTTGACCTGACAACAGTTCCAGCCTCCAAGGTTTAACCCAAACTCCTGCTAATGAAAACTTTCCTTACTTGTAGTACGACACTGTCAACATTCAACTTTAATAATGTTGCTAGCGTTGAATGCAAAAAAAAAAAAAAAAACTAAAAAAAAAAAAAAAAAAAAAACTAAAGCAGTCGAGGTTTTCACAAACAGTTGTATTCTGTTTCATTTAAATGTGGCTTGCAGGACTATGGTGCAATATTCATGACTAAATCCTGAGAAAGCAATGGAACTTTCTGAGCACAGAAAAAATATATTGTAATATTTTCAAAAACTATTCCTAAAAAAAAAAAAAAATCAATCTGAGCAAACAAAAATCTATACTGTGCTTTAAAAAAAAGTAATTTGTTGTCTCAGGAATCTCTGCAACACAGATGCTTAACATGGCACAGTGTTACTAGTGTGCTAAGAACAATCGTTAGCAGAATCATTAACCAGGTTTTGGAAGCACTGTTCTGGTCTCATCTACCACAGCTAGATAACTATGCAGATAGAACTGTCTTTAGTTTAACAGCACAAGAAAATACTTATCCTCCCACCAAATTAAGAAGTTTTAGCATATTAGCTTCAGCTTAAGCACTTTTGCACTGCAAGAGGATTATCTTGTCTTATTTTAATTATTATTTATTTTTTTAATCCTAAATTCACTGCATAACATACCGCCGGCAACAATTTGTTGTCATCAATGATAATATAACAATCTTTGTTCTTATATGTATCACATTGGAGGGGACATGGAATACATTTTAAGACAGTATATCAGTCAGTATATACAGTATAAATGATATCAGCTTGTGATAGTTATAATTATTAACTTGTTGGTCCAGCTCTTTTTCATCTGTTTCCTTTCCTTTGTTCCTTTAGCTTAGAGGTGGGAAAATCAGTCCTTGAGGGCCCCTGTCCTGCACATCTCAGATGTTTCCCTGCCATAACACATCTGATTAAAATAAATGGATCACCATCAGCTTGTCATCAAGGTCTGCACAAGTCTGTTATCAACCCATTCATTTGAAACAAATATATTGTTGCAGGGGAACGTCCAGGACATGCAGGACAGCAGCCTGCGGCAGACAGTTTAGCTGTTGTTGACTAACAGCTGGAAACTTTCTCACCTCAACATCAAAGTCTGTCAGCTGCCATTCAATTTCTTATGACAAATACTTTATGCCAGCGTGAGAACACGTTTCAAGCTATGTTAATGGTACCAAAGGACAATAGTCAATGTAAGAATGTATAACAATAATCTTCTATGTGCACTGTATATTTTCATAAATAGAGCTGGGTGTGATAATCTACAGATATTGATAAACCAACATATCTCAGTTCCATTTCAGTCATATATTTTAAGAGGTATGTTTAAAAACCTGATCTTGAGTGAGTGTACTACTGAGCCACAAATAGCCCTTTAAAATTTTTTTATAAATAATAAGAATGTGTTCAAGTTTACTTTGGCCATTAGAATAAATAGTCTGTGGACCAGCTACTTTCTATAAGGGTGCGTCATTCAGTGAAAACCATGAAACAGCCAGTGTCAATTCTGTTGTGAACTCGTATCAAAGGGACATTTAACCCATCCTTAAAAGTTTTGTCCTGGAGGCTCTGATTATAAATGTCTAAGCAGCACTTGCTGCCAGCTCACCTGTGAGCCCGTATCGTTTCTGTGGTTGGGGTCCTATGTCGGGCCTGATAGCCTGCAAGTCTGGTATCTTCTTGAACCAGCCCATCTCCTTCCTCCTCTGTGCCAGCCCTCGATGTAAAGGGGAATCTGCCCAGCCGAAGAGAAAGGCACCGGTGCCCTGGACCCTCTCTGTGAGTCCCTGAGCCACAGCTGAGCCACAAAATGAGCACAGACACGTTTCAGTTGACCAGCAAATGGAGCACATGCACACACGTTCAAAAACACAAGCGCAATGAGAGCGTGAAAGACTAAACACACCTGAGGGGATGCCAGTCAGACGAAAAAGAAATTTGGACACAGGGACAGCTTTTTGCATGCATGAGTGCTTACAGTCCCCGTTAGTGGACTTGCTAATGATCATTTTGCAATCACACCGAGACAATTAACATACAGAGTGAACAGCTGAGACATGTAGCACACATGCAGAGTTGTTCCTCATTATCAGCAGGACATGTGGCTGTGACATCAACTGGTAAAGTGTGATACTAATCAACGGCACAGGAAATAAGAGGAAGTCAATTCACAGCCATAACACATTTCTAAGAACATTGTGGATAAGACTTCATTGCCCCAACCACTAACTGTGCCGGTCCCAAGCCCAGACAAATGGGGAGCGTTGCGTTTGCAACTTTTTACACTGAACATGCTGAGGAGACCTGTGGAGTCTTGTGTTTTCTCTGAACATTGCATAATGTGACCTTGCAGCACTTGGTCAGCACATGTCCACTCCTGGGAAGATTGACAACTGTCTTCAATGATTTCCACTTGTGAATAACGGTTTTTAACAGTAGAATAATGGACTCCAAATTGTTTGGAAAAAACCTTATAACCATTCCCAGATCGATGGCATGCACCAATTTTCCTGATTAATCATGATTAATCACATTGTATACCCAAAATCAAATAATGAAATCAAAAGTAGTGTGAAGTGCACTTTTATTTAAATGTTCAACTAAAGTGCCATAACATTTGTTGTGCAAACACTTATAACATTAGCACTTGTCAGTAACACATATTTAGTGTAAATCTCATCTTAAAAATTGTAAAATGAAGTAAATCTTATTGCCACTGCCAGGGCATTAATATCATCCTGTTTTTATGAAAAATAGAAAAATCTACCAACAAAATCCAGAGCCACAATCATAACATTAAAACAGGCAGTTTCTGAGGTAACAGCAAAAACTTTTAACAGGCAGTTCAACTTGGCAGTTGTTACAAATAACCTTATTTCTGTTGAATCCTCCATCTGGGAGAACTTTAAAATAAAAATGTCCACGTTAAAGTTCTATAACTTTACTGCTCTCCATGTATGTTTTAGCTTTCCCGCATGTTTTTCCACCAATTCTCTTCTGGTTCTGCAGCAGCCAGTAACAGACTTTTCAAAATAAAAGCATGTGAGCAACATGCATTAATGCATGATAAAATAAATGTTGGCGTTAAAGTTAATGAGTTAATGCGATAATAACGCGTTATTTTGCCCAGCCTTAGTCAAAATATATATCTCTACACTCTAATATGATGTGTGCCATTGCTCACCTGAGGTTGTGTGTATTTACTTAATTCATAAGACAAAAGATCTCACCTAGAGCCTCTTGAGTACAGTCCTTCACCCCCACCTCCTCCCCCAAGGGGTAGAATGGTATGAGATCAACGGCGCCCATACATGGGTGGACTCCCATGTGAGCGCACATGTCGATCAGCCCACATGCTTTCTCGCATGCAGATAGAACTGCCTCCCCTGGAATACATGAAAGCTGACATCAAACATACTGCAACAGCAGTGTGGTGTAGTAGATAAAAAAAAAAAGTAGAGGATAATACAACAGCTTTGTTTTCTCCGAGAGAGCTGAGTTTCAGTCATTCAAGATTAAGTTTTCACTGTGATCTTCACATGCAAAATGTTCTTCCTCTCAATTTTCTGTGTTTAAATCAATGACAAAGCCCTACTGAAGGATTGTTACCTCTCAGAGGATTGGAGAGCGATCACTGAATCCATCCTGCAGCAGTACTGCAGGAGCAAGCAGCTCACTTTATCCACACTGACGATGTTACATCCCAGTGACGTTTCAGCTCAAAACTAAAAGGCTACTTACTGATCGAGTCGATACAGGCCACAATAGTGATGACAGAGCGGTTGTAGTCATAATCATTAAAGATGTTCAGCACTGTAGTCCTCTCTCGTCTGACACCTGATGAATAATTACACAAGTTTTTAGCAAGCACCTCAGGGGAAATGACATTTCAGAAGTTTAGTTTATTGCCAATAATTACATCTGCTGAAGGACACAGATCCTGTTTTCAGAGTGTGCACGTAACATTTTACATTTTAACCCTTGTATATGTCAAAATAAAAGCATGTGAGCTCCTCCTTTAAGAAATCTAAAGAAGTCCACCATTTGGAGTTGAGGTCAGAAGATTAAACTTGCCTTCATTGTTGTACAAGGCTGCCTTGGCCACAGCCTCCACCAGGTGTTTCCTGCGAGCCTCAGAAACATTGAGGAGACACGCCACCAACTTTCTGCCCAAAGGGTTTGAAGTCATGTTTCTGCAATGACAATAATATTCAAATGTTTTAGATATGAAGCTCACCGACCAGACTTTAAGTGAAAGAAATTACAGAAATGTCATCCAAATAAATGCAAATGAAACTTTAGTTTTTTTTTTAAACAGAGTTTTTCTTCAATTATGTAAAGTTATTTAACTTATGAGCAGTTATATCAACAAATGCAAGATAATTATGGCTTTGCAAGGAAAATTATTTTAACTAAAATGGCTACTGCTATTTTTTTCATTATTTAATGTCATGACTTGGACCCAGAGTTATGCAGCTTCCTCATAAGAGCCCATTTTTTTTTATTTTTTGCCCATTTTCACTGTTCTTTAGGATATATTTAGCCTTTTATGCTGCAATGCTCATAGCATGGCAACAAGTCCACTGATACAAAGTTAATGGTCTTGTGTATATAATTGATTTAATATGAATAAAATATGACAGAGCTAATATGAATCATAAAATTAGCTGTTACTTTGTTAATGTGAGTAGCAGCCATGTTGGTTCTCAAGTCGGGGTAGATGAGAGTTCTCTCACTTTCAGAGTTGAAACTCTGGCTTCAGGAATTGAAACTTCTGACTTTAAACTTGGAAATTTCTACTTCCAACTTCATATGAGACATACTAACAGTTTTCCATCCCTCAACCAAGAATTTAAAAGGCATTCATTCTCGAGAAATCAGAGAACAATCAGAGAGGCCGGTACTTTCAGTAAGAGAGTTTGAAAAATACTGGACTTCCAACAGAAAATTTAAGAGGAAATGTGAGAAACATGATGATTTTATTTTATTTATTTATTTTTTCATGACACGAAAGCTACATTTAGCAGCCTAGTTACTGTAGTGACTGCAACCTGAAATCCTAGCCAGTCCAAAAATCTTACAATTTGTCCCAGGTGGACTCTCATTCTGCTGCATCAAGGATAAGGGACAAATCATGCATTTAGTTGGAAGTCGACAATACTGTTAAGTTTTTACCAACTTCTGACATAACTGTGTTTGAGGAAGAATGGATGACATTTGTTTGGCCAAGTCAGAAGAAAATCAGGACCGATGTGCCACACCAAACACCATGACCGAGAAAAAACAGTGCATGAGGTAAGTAAATATCTGACACACAATGAAATATTGGTCTTTACTTGTCAGTCAATGCTGTGACATCAATTCACCCAACTTGATCTACATGATCTTACCCAAGTTTCTACGTTAAACTTTCAGGTTCAGTGGCTGCTCTATTTCACTTTTCCAGGTTGTTTTTTTTTTCTTTTTTTCCATTTTTCTCCTCCATTCCAAATACAATCAAATGCAGCTCAAGATAGTGCTGGGCGATATGGAAAAAATCATATATCACGATATATTTTATATCACGATAACGATATATATCACGATATACCATAATAAAGTATGTTTTCAGTTATTCTCTGAAAAGTTTGACAAAAATTTAATTGCTTACTTTTCAACTTTATTTTGAAAGGACATTTAGATGAACTGTCACAAACATACATTTTCGTGCAGCAAAAACAGGTAGGTACAGAGGTACAGTAGCTTTCACATTTTTTTTTAAAAGTGCACAACAGTTTCTGAGAGGAAAAACACATTTTTGCACTGAGGTTCAGCTATAAAAAATAAACACAAATTATTTTTCAACTTTCTGAAATCTGTAACCTTGTAGTGCAAAGTTTGCAAACCAATATAAAGTGTCTAAAGTAAACATCAGGGTTGAAGAGAACTCTGTTTAAGGCATTAACCATGAATAAAAGTGCAAACATAAAAGGCTACTTTGTAGAAGTAGATATGATTCTATCAAATTTATCATTGCAGATTATTTAATTACATATTTGCTGTAATAATTGATAAAATTAGGTTAGAAACGATAGAAACGATAGAAGAGAAATGGCACGATACACACTTTTCTCTCGTCCCCACGATATGTATCGTCATATTGCCCAGCACTAGCTCAAGATATATACTAATGATTGGAATCTGGAGTTTTCAAGTTCCAAGTCAGAAATTTTGACTGGAACACCTTCCCGAAAACAGAATTCCAACTTGGAAATGGAGAGACCTAATCTTTCCCCAACTTTAGAACAACAAATGGTTGCTAGTTGCATCAGTCAGCTCACTCGTTCTTACTGACATTCACTCATTTATACGCATATAACTGTTTGCTTTTAATCATTGGGTGTGTTGCTATGCTATTTGGATGCATTAAATGTTGTGAATGAGTACTATGAACAATGGCTAGCAGTGGTCACAGCTTGCCCAGTGTTTGGAAAGGTCCATTTTTCAACTTTGCAACTACAATGTGGTGAACTCGGGTGTGACGTCACTCCGATCTCCAACCTCCGACGTCTAAAGAAAATGCACAACACCCATGTGATTTAAATTCTGTAGTGGTAACAATACCATGTTACATTTTCAACAGCTGCCAAGATAAAAAAAATATGAACTATTAAATGAGCATAATATGGACCTTTTTGAAAAGGTCCATATTATCCTCTTTGTTGATTGTTAAACCTGCACATTTAAATTATTAAAAGCATCAAGAGTAATTGCTCTCTGATTAGTTTGTCTTTGAAGTAAGAATGGTCTTTCACTTGTGTAAATAAAGAACAATTTGTCTTTGTCTTGTAAGCCAAACTACGGCAACAATTGTCTCCAGTTAAATTAAACTGGTGGAGTGAGTAAACGTTTATATTACCTTTCAGAAGATGAAAGGAGTCTCTCTGTATCTCCCAGATCACACCGGTGTTGAAACGCTTATAAAACGTTCAGGACAGCCCACTGGAATTATAATGCTCAAAGTATCACTACGTACCTGTCTGTAAATAGCCTGCAGTTACACAACAGGTTCCAAGTCCAACCTGGAGTAAACTACTATAAGTTTATGTGTGGCATGCGACTCAAATGTGGAGGTATAGGGACTCTTGGGGCAGCACTGACGTGTGCTGGTGTCACTGTTGAATTACGACGTCAAAAGCACGAGTTTACATTCTTAAACACCACTGGTACACTCAGCGTAAGAAAATAGCGAATTTCAGCACCTCAAACAACATCAAGTCTGTGGTTAAGAGACAAAAAAGTGCACACGTGAATTTTAATGTGGTTAACTTCTAAAGTTTGAAAGTTCAGTGCAAGATAGTTCCCTCCTGTTTTCCACACTCTAGGTGCTTATGGCTTTTAAAACGATTCTAAAAAATCTTATAGCGTGCTTTGAGGTCGTGTTTTCAGGGCTTCACAAATATTTGAAATATGAATGATGATAAATATTTACGGCATAATATTTTGTATGTAGAAGACATCTTATATCCTTGTACATTTTGTCAGCGTAAAGGGCCGCGTGACTCTCTAACAACTCGAAAACGGAAGTACATGCAAGTACGTCATCTTGCCAGCGTCTGGGATCAGAAATAGTGTTGCCAATTTGGGCGGATTCAAGTGCAGTCGTGCGGTTTTGATTTTCAAATTTGTGACTAAAAATATGGATTCTGCCAGACGAATAACATTTGAGCTGGTTTGGCTTCAGTCATTACAACTACAATAACTTTGCATTTAATAAACGGATACTAAGACTGAGAAAGATAGAGACATTTACCGACTTCTAATGAGATGTGGTGGTCAGTAGGTTTTGGGTTTTTTAAAGAATTTCTTTACGCCTGTGTACTGCATTAGTTTTTTTTTTGTTATACACCAACGTAAGCCAATCCCGCTTCTTAAAATATGTATATTTTTAAATATCGATCTCATAATTAAGCTGCATTTTGGTAGCTTTGGGGCTGAAAACCCTCACACTGAAACTGGCAACATGGGCTTAGCAGAGTAGACATGCGCAGCTGTGGGTTTGTTGTTGATGGACGTGTTTTGATAAACAGCGCCTCTTTGTGGGCACAAAGATAAACAATTTTTTTTTTAAAAAAAAAACGAAACACACGGTATATGTTTACTGAAAAAAAAACTGTCGAAATGTGAGAAAGATAAGGGTTGAAAACGGCGTGCACTTAAAACTCTACTAGTTAATGTCACATAATACGCTGTCGCCGTGTCGTGAGTGTTACCGTTGCCAACAGAAAGCAGGTTTCGTAGTTGGGCTCGCGGACAGCAGCAGCATGGAGTAACTGCGCAGCGCTGAAAAACGCCAAATCACTTTCTTAGTCAAGAGTCAATGCTAGTAACCCGAACATTTGCGGTGGGCTTCACTTTGATAACTCTAGCCAAAGCGATGAGCTCTGTGGCCGCGACATCTTGTGAGTTCCTGGGGCTGCACGGCTCAGAGAGCCGGCGGAGGAAGCTGCAGAAGCTGCTCGGGGTTCCCGGCTACGTTCGCAACCGAGCTAACGACCTGCTGCTCCTGCAGGCGGACACAGACGGTGAGAGCGACTCCGAATCAAAGGAGAGGACTACTAACAAGCATGTTGTGTTCTTCCACGGGGACATTCAGGTGAGGGGGTGATCTGGGAGGGGTCTCACTTGATACAAGGTGGTTAATAATCATTATTGTACCTGAATCTGCATTCGTACTATGCATGCTGTTTACTGCAACAAATCTCATTTTTAGAATAATGTGTAAATTGTTGAGCACACTGGTGCTCATTTTTTTTCCTAACAAAATAATATGATGGTAATTGGAATTTACCACAGTCATTACAGTACAATCCAAAAGCACAAATGAGTCAAAAATGTCCAATCTTTCAGGACAGCATTTGTGTGAGGCAATCTAATTGACATTAATCATTATCAAGGCAAAGTAAAGTAGCAGTAGCAATACATTTAAAAACAACATCAAATTCAGAGTTGGAGACATGTCTGTATCTCCTCAATACACCCATCTGTAATTGTTTTTATGTTGCACCTCAAGAGGCTGCAGCCACCTTGTTAATCTAACGTTAAAATAAAAAGTGCAGTTCATTAAATGACCACTAGGGACTGGCTCCAAAGGCCAAACAATCTCTCTTGATCGCATGTTAAAATGTCCAACGTTTACTGCTGAAATAAACATATTTACACCCTAATACAAAAACAGTTTTGGTCTCCATAGCTAGATTTCACATCCATGACAGTTGTATGGGTTTTGTTGAGTGACAGCTGCAGAGTGGTCTGGTGTTAACGGCTAGCTGTTATGACTTTGACATCTGTGATGTGAATAAAGAGCTAAGAAAGTATAGCCGTCTTACTTTAAAGATTATGTGGCTTACAGTGATCCCTTGCCACTTCGCGGTTTAATTTCCATGGTTTTATTTTTGAAAAAATATATAATATAATTAAAAAAAATTTAAAAATCACGGAAACATCACAGGATATTGTGCGCGTTCTTTCACAGTGAAGAAATGCTGTGAGCCAGCCTGGCCCCTTTAAGAAGGTGGCCTTATGGGTAATGATGTTGCCTTATGGGTAACGGAGTGTGTGTGTCGTGGGATGGCAGAAAAAAAATGGGGTTAGATGAAAAATGGAGTGAGCATAAACAGAAATAATGGTAAATAATTTCATAAAAATGCACAACAGAATAGTTAACAAGAAAGAAATTATATTAGTTTTCATAGTAAGCAACATGGAAACAGAATAAAATGCGCTTTCATGCTTGTAAATCATACCTGTCAAGTATCCCGTTTTGGCCGGGAAAGTCCCGTATTTTACTGTTCTCTCCCTCCATCCTCCTCTATTAGTATTTTTCCTGTAAATCTCCCGTATTTTAACCTGCGTTATTGAAAAATAATACCGCATCGGGCGGAGTAAAAAAAAAAAACAAACATTCCCAATCTGAGATCTGTCACTTGCCTCGCAATAACTGCCACAGCAGTAGCTACTACAGGTACTGTAGGTGGTAGATGTCACGAGGTTAGTGTGTGACATCCGATGAGTGACAGCGTGCAAAGAAAAAAAGGATTGTTACAAAGAATAGGATGTCATTAAACAACAGAACTGTTTGCGCTCTTCTCTCATGTAAAATAAACTACTCAGGACCAGCCCACAAATACACTCCTTCCAAAACAATCATAAAGAATGCAAAGTCTACAACAATGAGTACAACAAGTCATTAAAAGAGTAAAGAAAAGTCATGTGAAATGAGATGAAAAACTGTAAAAGAAGAGCAATATGAAATGAAAACAATGTGTGGAATGAAAATTAAATTTGACCTGGCACTTGGATACATAAAACTGGATCTACTTTCAACGTACCTGTTCACCCTTGCCTGTGCTGTACGCCTGTTAGTGGAGTCTAACTCCACAAGGGGGCGCACCACACATTTACAGAATGTAAACCATGAACATGGAGACAATAGAGGAAGTTAGTGTTGGGTCAATATTAAGATCACAGCAGAAAAGGTGTCAGCTGCAGGGTTGTAGGTGGTATTTAAGGCCCCTAAATGAACTACTTCAGACAGCTGGTCACAGTTGCCCATGCACTGCCTCTACTAGTCACATCTGGATTGTATCATGTGACATGCAGCATTTATTTTATAGGGCATGCACAGCTGATTCTCAAAAACAAACACAGGACATTCAAAGCAGCTGTCATCAACATGAAAATATCTTATTAACAGTAAGCATATTTTTGGCTTAAATGCTCCTCAACTGTCAGCACAGTTTAATGATGCATCTCCAGCAGCAGTTTTGCATTGACTGGCAGAGTTGAGCAATAGTCTGTAGTTAATACAGATTTTTATTGAATTGTCTGTAAGAACGTTGTGGATTTTAGTATTAACCAAATACAACTCCAGATGAACAACAGCATATTTCACCATCCCATTTTTTTAATAACAAAAAATATGTAATAAAAAAAACCCTTGGGAAATACTAAGTACCTTCTTCCTGCTTCCATAGAATTTACGAGGGTAAGTTACACCTCAGATCCCACGTGTCTCACGTGCGTGCTAAATGGCCATGACAGCACAATTAGAAGTATGGTTTGTTTTGAAGGGATGCCAGGAGAAAGCCTCTTCTGTTTAAAAAAAAAAAAAAAAAAAAAACAACTAAGAAACTGCATCTAGATAAAGTACAAGGCTTCTAGAATAATGTCCCCAGGACAGATGGGACCAAAGTAGAGTCGAGTGGCCTCAGTGCCTGGTGCCATGTTTGGCAAAAACCAACAACAGGATTTCAGCCAACACACCTCACCCACAGCCAGGCACGGTGGTGGAGGGGTGGTGGTTTGGGGTTGTTGTCCACCCAGAGGACCTGGGCATCTAGCAGTCATTGAGTTGACCATGAACTCCTCTGTATACCAGAGTATTCAAGAGGCAAATGTGTCCGGCTTGGTCGAAATTAGGTCACGTGACAGGACAATAATCTGAAGCATGCGAGCAAATCTACATGACAGTGGCTGGAGAATAAAAGAGACAAGCTTTCAGAATGGTCTTATCAAAGTCTAGAGCTCAATTAAAATGCTCTGATAGGACATTAAGAGCATAAATGAACGGCCCTAAACCTCACTGAACTGAAGCAATGTTTCAAAGAAGAATGGACCAGAATTCCTCCACAAAGAGACTGGAAGTCATGCAGGAAATGACTACTTCAAGTTACTGCAACTAAAGAGTGAATCTACAAGCCTTAGATTTATGAACGTACTAACGACTGCTCACATGTTTGTTTGTTTATTTTGCTTAATTTTTGTAAATAAATAATACCATATTGAAAAAAGTAATGAGGTTGTATTTTCTTATTACTAAGACCCACTAGTCAGATGATTATATCTTTACACACAGACACAAAAAAAATAATTTAGGAATAAGAGGATATACTAACTTTTGCATGGTTGCTTCTGTATCATCTGAAATCAACACTAATCGCCTCCATCATTTCGACTAGCTTTGCTAGTTCCCAGTCCATTTATTCATTCTCCTCTGCTGCAGTTCATTAGGCAGCTTTACAGGCAACTGTCAACATTGTCACAGTGTTCTGGTATTTCCCAGGAGGCCCTTGTATGCTGAGGATGCTATGACGGTGACGTTTGCTTATAAATAAAGTGAATAAGATCATTGTGTTCAGGCCGACTGTGCTCTGAGATGAAGCCGTGTGTGAAATTGATTAAGTAGGTCAAGATCCATGATTGTGACCCTCATGGCTTTAGTCACACACTCAGCATGGGTGTTGTAATGCCCGGATATAGGACACATGTTGTTTGTTTCACAGGTCAAAACATGTGAATAACTAAAAGATTCTAGGCCTTCATTTTTCATTTTGAATGTACAATAACACAGGCAAAACCTTTTTTTGTATGAACGGCTATTTTTCTTACATTCTTGCTCCTTGTGTGCGCTGCGTTTGCAGAACTTCCAGGAGGAGATGGCTCTGCAGCCCGAGGGAGCCCAGTGGCTGTCCTGGAGTCTGGAGCAGGTGGCTCTCATCCTGGGCCGGCGTTTCCCCGACAGGCACATCTGGGTGGTGAGAGCCTCGCGCATGTATCTGCACAAGTTCAGCTGCTACCACAACTTTGTGGAGAGCAACATGTTCGGGGCTCCGGAGCACTCTCCATATTCATCTGACTTCGGAGCATTTCGCCACCTCAGGTTTGGTTTTTGAGTTTGCTTATATGATCAGATTATGTCATGACACCTTTAATGAATGTCGGCGTGGGCACACGAGTAATGTAAACCTCGGTACATCATGGCTCATACTGCTTCTTTTCAAGGTCTTGTAAGTCCCACAGATGATGTGTTGCGCTTCAACTGAGTCTGAATCGTGTTTTTGACCACAGGGCTCTGTTGAGCAACGGCATGGAGCGAGCCAAACTGCCAAACCCCCTTCAGCCAGTTGGAGGCGCTGAAAGCATCCCTTCAGGCTTCTCCCTGACTCTGGTTGGCTTCAGCAAAGGCTGCGTAGTTCTGAACCAGATGGTGTACGAGCTGCCTGGGGCCCGGGAAGATCCGCAGATGTCGCCCTTCGTCAAACGCATCTCAGACATGTTCTGGCTGGACGGGGGGCATCCTGGAGGAAGTGAGACCTGGGTGACGGACAAGCAGGTGCTGAAGGAGCTGGCCGCCAGCGGCGTGTCCATTCACGCCCACGTGACTCCGTACGAGGTGTGTGACCCCATGCGGGCCTGGGTGGGCCGTGAGCACGGACACTTCATTAAGACTCTGGAGGAGTTTGAGGCCTGTCCCAGTAAGAAGCTACACTTTGAAAACGAGCCCCCTTCCATCGAGAACCACTTCAGGGTCATCCAGGAGTTTTGAGTCGGTGTGAAACCCGACCTGGTCATCTTGAGTGTCACCGGGAGCTTTGCATTATTTATTAGAGTACAAATTTTTCCTCTTATTTGCTGGTGTTATCTCATCTTTTTTTGTGATTCAAGGGCTCAGAAGTGAAAGTATGAGTGAGATGCTGGTGTGTCGTACTTTCTACTGCTAATTTGAAGTGAAAGGAGCTTCCTTCTGCTGCCCTGTGAACCTGAACAGGAAAATTAAAGTATGAAAGATAGATGATGAGCCATCACTTTTATCTTAAATACCCTTTTTGTGATTTGTAACCTTTTACATTTAGTTTTGGGACATTAACAATTAATGTTAATTTGAATTTTGTTTATCAGGGAATTTTCATATCACTTAAGCTTGAGAACTGGGTGCAAAGGGCAGGAAAATACCTGAAGCTTCACAGAAACTTTCCAAGGGAAGTTAAGCTGGGGAATTTTGGAAAAATTCCAGTGTGAAATCTTTCCAAGACAATTGTCAGGAATTAATTGGAAAGTTGTCATATCCATAATCATGATCACAAGTGGGCATACATGCAAACTCAATGCCCTTACTTGCTAGAGTGCATTACCAGACTGCTGAGAACTTTGCCTTCATCACATCTCAGATGGCAAGACGTTAACACAGTAAAAACATTGGATGCTCCTTTGATTGATCTCCACAAGAGAGCGTGCATATTTTAGAGTGGTTAAAATAATTCACAATTGATGCTGGACAAATGCATAGATGAGCACTCCTCAGTCCGCATGTAAAATCAAGTTGTAATCTTCATTCATGTTTGCAAACAGAAAACTGGCTCGAAGGAGGCAAAACAAGCAGCATCACAGTAATGAGATGGGTCATCACCATGGCAACCAGCCTCTTTTATTAGTCAATTTAATGATGTTTGCTAGTTTACATTTAGCATCATACATTAGATTTACTGACTTAACTGCTGTATAAAAACACTATTTTTTAGTTAAACCTTTGAAACCATAGATCAAATATTTAATCCTATTAATATAATAACTTGTTAGAGTGGATGTGGTTCTTCTAGTAGTCTAGATTCAGTAGACTACTTGTGTCTACTTTTTCTTGGTCTAGGCTGAGCTTCAATTTTGCAAATTTACTGCCTCTTCATATCAGTTGCTATTTATTCCTCTTAATCCCTATGGAAAGTTTCCAACTTTGAAACCTCCCATAATAGATATTCATCTATCAAGGAAAACATGAATGTAAGTAAGCAGTACTCATCTTGATATAGTGTTATAAGCTGCGTCCTGGCTTTTTACATTAATCCCATTTTGGCACTTGTCACCTAACAACATCTTTCCCCTACAAGAGCCTCATCCAGCACCAGGTCAGTAGTGGGCCCCTCAACAGTTTTTTTAGGAAGTGCTCAGAGAAAGAAAGAATCTGAGGTGTTCATTTGGTCTTTAGACTCCACAGACAGCAGTCTGATTGGACCTGATGGCATCTGAAGTAATCCCCTTCCACAGAGACTCCACTGAACAAACCTCGGGGCCCAGAAGATCTGTTGATAACATCCCAGTACCAGACACTCCAGGACACTCCTCAGATGTTCTTTTGTCCAAATACAACTCCAGAGAGCACAAGGACTTGCTCATTATTACAATAATATGCTTGATCAGTGTTCACTGCCTGGTCAAAGAAAGTGACACACTACGCACTTTATTATTCAGTTGCACCACATTAAGCTCCCTTAAGCACCATTTAAACAAGCTTTTGCACTGCCAGAAAAACTAATTTCCGTCCAGACATGCATACTTTTTTTTTCTTTGATTTTGTTTTCGTGATGGATGAGACCATAGTGTAACTAATGAATGTTTCCGTTGACATGGTTGTATACAGAAGGAGAACTAACCGCATCCCTCAGTCAAGATGCTGCCAGCCGAAACATTTGAATCACAGCAGTACTTTTTTTTTTTTTTCCTCTTGGTTTGGCGGTGTAGTTGAACATTGTAACTTACTTAAATGTATTCTTTTAAAAATATTTGAAATTTCATTTGATGTGTTTGGCCGAAGTAAAGAAATGTATTACCTTTCAAAAAAAAAAAAAAACCTTCACTTGTGTTAAGCTACTTTTAAACGTATCCAAATATTTGAAATTGACTCTGCAGTTCTCAGCAGACTCACGTCATTAACTGATGTCTCTGAATGTATTTGAACTTTCAACTATTCATTATTTACAGCCTCATATCAAATAACTATCAGAATCTCCCCCTTTTCCTTTCCTTCAGTTTGATCCTAGGGTTGGATTTTCACCTATAGTTTGTGAGATCATAAGTGAATCATGTTGAGTTGCAGGAAATTTATTCGAGTTCAAGGTTCATTTAAATTATGTTGCTGGGTTTGTGGTTTTATCACGTTCTGGTACATGATGTAAGAACTTTTAATCTTGGTATTATGATAACTGCATTCTTGTGAGAGCAGTCATTGACTGAATGCCAACAGGGCTGGGTACAAACAGGAAGTAAATATTTTTGATATCCATGCCAGACCATGCACCACCTTTTATGTGTTTCCAAACAAATCCATCCATTACTTTTCCAGTAATGTTATCAGAATGATTTTTATCAAAATCAACTGCACCACCTCTATGGTGGAGGTAATCACGGTTGGTGTTTTGCTTTCTTTTTGATTGGATCACCTTCTCACGACACTTTTTACATTCTTGTTGTGAAAATACTAATTTAGGCTTTTTGAGGGAAACGATAAGCTTATCAGTAAGTTAACTTTCTTATGGTGGCTGTGATTTATGTTGTGCCTGTAGCAGCGTGTGTTCCAGTAGAATGGCAGCTGGCAGTGTGGTTTCAGTGAATCAAACATCTCGTTCAGATAAGATTGTTGTTGAAAGCATGTATGCTAAACTGTCTGATCTCTGTAAGCTAATGTAGCATCTTTGCACTATGCTGATGGCTGTGAGTCATTGTGCTGAATGTAACATCCAAGGCATTCCATTATGTTTACTATCTGCTGATGTGTGAAGTTTTAAATGATCTAATTGGATGTAAAGACACCATGCCTTTTGTTGTTTCAATAGTGAACCAATAATTAAAATATGTAACAGGGTTACTGAGTGAAGCTGATCCCAACAGGTGGAGAGATAAACGTGGAAAACTGTAAGACCGATCCAGGTCAGGAAATAAGGAAAAAAAAAACATTTTGTAGAATCTTTAATGAGCTTTTCCAGTTTGCTTTGTTATGACTGAATATTATCCTGCAAATAATCAGTATACAAATGTCTTTTTTTTTAAGCAATTTCAAATGCAATCGGAATGCTTATACATTTAAAAAAAAAATACATAAAAAGCAAAATAAAGGTACATCTCTCAAAGATTTCTTTGCTTGTGCTTGTGGCTGGGTTGACTCTAACGTACAGTATCCTTCAGTCTCACTGTGCTCACACAGGAATGTTGGGTGACATCACCGGCGCTCAACTTCGAGGACAAATGCCGGCTGAGCGCCTCCAGCTCACACAATGAGCGCTCACACACAGAGGCCACAGAGTTACAAGCCGCTGAAAATAAACGTACAAAAGCTGTACAAAACAACAAACTCAACTCTACAGCATAACTCACGTTCAAGTGGCAGACAGACAATGGCAGCAAACGTGAGCTACCGTGTCCCTTTGAGCGTTCTGTCATGTGACAAAGTGAAATCCTTGACATCACTGCAATGCAAAAACAAACCCACCTACTTTCAAGATTTAACTACCTGCATGTTACAGTATTTTTTACAGATTCTGCTGCCAGAACTAAAAGATAGCTTCAGTCTGAATCAAAGACACTGAAGAGGTATTAAAAAAAAAAGTCAACAAACTTTAATAAGATTCAAGCTTCTTTCTTGTACAGTAGCAAAAAGAGTTCTGCTTCAACAGGAAGAGACACTGCAGCTTCTCTGGTTACTACACTCAGCTGACCAGATCAGATTTATTTAAAGTCCCATCTAATTCGCTGGTTAAATCCTTTGAGATGAACACTTGGTGCAGTAGTGAGTTCCAGTTTTCAAGGATGACAGCATGGCCGTGGCTGGAGATGCCCATCTCCTGCACAAAGCCCATTGTGCCCGCTGGTGACGACAACAACAAACAAACACAATGTGGTCCTATTTGGCACCTCGACACAGAGGAATGTTGCTGGAGGCTAAGGGCAGTCGTAGTTGCCAGTGGCGCACTTTCAGTGAGGCAATGTTTTTTGTTTTGTTTTGTTTTTGTTTTTCGGTCAAGTTTTACTTGAACAAAAGATGGAAAATCCTGTGAGTTTCAGCACCTCATGTCACACCAAACAGTGGTTCGGTCAAGCCTCTTAAGACAAACATACACCTTTCTTCTAAAACTTTACAATGAATTCCTTCCAACTTTCTCATCCCCTACATATCTTCAACACTCAACATCAAGACTTAAAGGAATAGTTAGGGCAACGCACTTTTATTGTCTATTGTCAAACTACTCTTTTAAATTCTCTCAAGACGGACACATTTTGAGTTCCTTCCAATCATTTAATCAGCTTCCTGCCAAAATCCACCCGACTTGTATCCCATTTGCTTTACTTCCCAGTACCACCAAACACTGATCCTTTCTTCCATCTACTCTTCCAGCATTTCCATTTATCATTCTTTATACTGCAGCCTTAACAGCGTCTCATTTTAAATAACATCTTACTCATCTGTAATCATCCGTCTCCCTCCAGAATCTTGGCACTTCCTTTTAAGACACATTATTTACATAAAAGTATAAAGAAGTCCAGCACATAAATAATAATAAGCCTATAAGAATAACATTAAGAATACAAAAAAAAAAAAAAAAAAAAGAGTGGAGAGTGAGCAGCAAGCCCTGAGATGAGAACAACAGGAAGAGATCACTTCAGGCACCCTGACCCAGGAGGACTGGAGTAGCTTTAACAACTGAATGGCTTTGGTGAGAGACCGACATACACCAAGGACATGCAAACACACAGACTTTTATAAATAGCTCCCCTTTTTCATCATTTCAATACGTGTGCTTATTAGGTAAGTGCTAAAGTCGTGTTTCTCTGCTGGTCGGCAAAGAGGAACTTCTTGTGGAGGAAATTATTTGAGTAAATGTGGGTGTGACATGTGAACAGTTTTTTGTGGAGCTGATTTGGTTTGAAAGTTGTCTTACAATAGTGGCATGGGTGTTATATTTAGCTGCTCACTTTAAGCCTTTTTGTCAGAATTTTCTTAACAACCTAAACGCTTGAGTAAAACTTAAGTATGGAAGCCTCTCTGTTCTTTTGATGGGCATTAGGTAATATTAAAGGTAACAAAAGGACTTTTAAACCCTGAGCTATTTAAATCCTCAGTGTGTTGCTTTTCTGCTGGTGAAACAAAACCCCAAAAGGGGCAGCAGTACATTTTACAAACCTGAAAAACCCAAAGGGAGCTTTTCCATCATGCCACTGGCCTGCCATCCCTTAAGTCTCTTCAACTTGTCACACTTCCTCATAGCAGAGGTGTTCATCTTGATATAACACATTTCTGCTGAAGAAAAAGTACAACTACATAGAGATGGGATTGTGGGGACTTAAATAGGTCTACATTAAGGCAGAGATTTAAAATGCACAGATTATTGCACAGATTTGTCTGGAAATCCTACACACTAGTCTTCATCACTACAGGGACAACTTTATGTAGCCCTATGAAAGTAGATCTCATCAAGGAATTAAATACTTTAGATTAAACATACTGCATAAATGGGGACATACTGTACAATGTTCACATGTTGCCCACACTAATAAGTTGACAAAAAGTAGCTGTTATCTTTGGTTTGAGTGGTCGATTTTACATCTAATCAAGTAAGCAGATTAGAAACACATCTTAAGTACTCTTGAGTGGGGGTTGGTAGACAACAGATTTTCTAGAAGATTAAAAGATTTTTAAAAGCTCAGAGAAGGAAATGGCCATTCCTGCCGTACTTCAATCAGTCCCTCAATTTTTCTTTTTTTTTATTCCTTTCCAAATTTTCTCAAAGGTCACCATCTCCGACAGCGGGCGCCTCCTCATCCAGACGAAACTTCTTTGCGTGAGAGTGGAGTGACTCCAGGAAGTTTTCCTTGTCTTCAGGGTCTTCGAGTGGGGCCGCCCATTTGGTGCCGCAGCTCCTCTCGCGAACGGAGCGGATGGCGACGGGCTCGGGACTCAGGCAAAGCTGCTGCTGCCACAACCAAGGGTGGCTCAGACACTCTGCAGCGCTGGGCCGGTCCCTGCGGTCAAAGCACAGCGCCTCGCAGTTAGGACACCCGTCACTTCCATGTTCAACATGCAGGTATTGACATGTCACGTATGGTTAGTGGTCAAAGTCCAAAACTCAGAAAATCCTGACACCTCACTGAAAATAATGAATTTCAAATAAAAACAGCAGAAAGAATTTTTTCTTCAACTTGATCTCTTAGAGCTTGGGCCCAACATGTAATTTAATTAGTTTGTGTTTCATGTTTGGTGGAACTTTAAGCCAAGTTCAAACATTGCTGTTACTCACTCGGGTGCTTTGACCAGCAGTTTGCGGATGAAGTCCACTGCCAGCTCAGACACCCTGGCGAAGGCCTCCCTGCTGTAGTCCACGTTAACCTGAGACACGTTCAGGTATGTCTCCTGCTTGTCGTCCCCGGCAAAAGGAGACTCACCTGTCACCAACATATAGGCAATGACCCCAACGCTCCTGAGGAACACACACAGAACTGGAGTGAACACAACAGCAGTAACTCAAATTGAACTTGAATTCACTTTTGTTTTGAAGTTTTAGTTAAAACTTAAGCTCAGAAATACCCTTGTGTCCCTCAGACCTTCTTTTAAGTCTGTAAAATAATCCCAGCCTCTCGCCACCAGACTAACAAAAAATTAGTCAGGAAAAATTGACATTTTTGCAAAAATCAGAACTGTATATAATAGCTAATTACAGAGGAAGGACTCACCACAGGTCAGTTGCTGTTGTGATTGGCTCATAATTAAGGACCTCTGGAGCTGAACAGAAAAAGAAATAAAAGTCAGCTCTTATTCCAACATTACAAGAATATTTCATTCAATTTCCTGCATCAGTTTATTACACTTGTGTTTTCTTCAACATTTATTCATGCTCCAGTCACGTATTTCAGGTATGTCTGCCTTGTTGCTGTACTTTTCCTCATCCATTTACTGAGTCATTACTGAATCATTTTACAAAGCATCCATTTCAAACTGGGCTTGGCAAAGATAAGACGATTGCACAGGTCAACTTTTACTGAGGTCTGAGATACTTTTCCAGAATGGATTAAAACAAACACTCATTTAGGACAGGGCTTTGCAGCATCTCTTGTTTAACACCAGCAGTGAACATAAAGACAATTCAGCAAACCATAAGTCTGAAATGCACTGTGATGATGGCAGCAAAATCACAGAGTCACTGTTAATCTTTAAAAGAGACTGCAGCTTTCAGACTGTGCTGTCTGCCCATGCATACTTCATGAAGACCGCCTTACCCACATACTCAGGTGTGCCAAGAATCTCTCTGAGCTCTCCAGCCACACCCAGTCTGCGTGCCAGGCCAAAGTCTACGATCTTTATGTCTCCTGGAGGGGACGGGCTCGTCAAGAGAATATTCTGGGGCTGCAAATGATTGGAACAGTGTGAATGAAAGCAGAAAACAAATTTACAAACTCTTAACCTTTCTAAAGATCTCTTTGAACGTATACTGATGAATGGTTTGCCCACTATGGGAATGGTGTTTGCCATTTTCTTCTTATCCTCTAATCAACAGTGAAAATGAATTGGCGTTCTGATGCTGTATAAACAGCACTGTTATGTTTTTACATTATTCTTTACAAGAAAGGCAGAGAACATAAAGTAAGTTTGTTTTGTCATCATCAGTCAGATCATTAAGCCAAAGGTCAAGGGTTTCTGACAATGATTACTAGCTACACTGAAATATGGGCCCAAGTAAATTTCAAGTTTAAGTAATGTTTATATTAGTGTTATATTATTTTTAAACATGGGCATTCAACAGCAGGTATAGCAGTAAGAGAATCCTTCACATTCTAGTATGCTGGTAAAAGATGTTTTCCCTCCATGATAAGAGATTTTCATATTACCTGTACCTGCATCATGGAAAAAAGGACTGGGGTTTTGAGTTAACATTTGCTCTTAAAAAAGGGAACACTTTATGCTTGAACATTTAAAAATAGACTCCCTGTGCTGCAGCTTCTTTTCAGTGTGTGTGAGTAAGACACCTTCAGGTCCAAGTGAACCAGGTTGCTCTGGTGGAGGTGGTGGACTCCCTCCAGAGTTTGTTTGATCAGACGGGTGATCTGAGCCTCTGGCAGTGGCTCCTCAGACACACAGTGGTCAAATATCTCTCCTCCTGCCGCACTGGATAAAGAGGATATACAAGCATAAATGAACAGACACAGACACACACAGGCACTTCATCCGCAGTGTGCTTCAAAATGTCCACATCCGGTGAATTTTAGGTCCATTTCAGGACAACTGAAGCAGTCTGTACGTGGCAGACTTTCCGTAAGAGACACCAAGACCCACTATGTTTATGGACAGCAAGGTGGTCTGGTGGTTTCAGTGCCTTCCCAAAGCCAGAGGGTCCACAGTTTGAGCTCACATGTTGTGGCACAAACTCATTAAGCAACACAGCCACTTCCTTCCCTCTTTCTCATTGCAAGGGTAAGCGCCAATGAAAGACACAGAGTGTAAAGTACTTATACTGGATCCAGAGTACTAAAACGAAATAAATGGTTTATTATGATCTCCAATTAGACCCTCGTTCAGACCTGGCATTAAAATGTGTTCTTGGAAATCCAACTACAAGTGACCAGCATTAATGCAGGGAACACGTGGAGCAAGTGGAGTTTTTCCTTGCCACTGTTCGGTATAAAGGATTTTTTTTCTCCCTACGTGGGAGTTTTTTACGTGCCATTATCATTGATTGGATTTAATAATATAATCTTAGTTAATATTTGCTCGGGGGTCATGCTCTGTAAAGCGCCTAGAGACAATTGTCATTGTAACAGACGCTATATAAATAAAATTGAATTGAATTGAATTGAACACATCCCAGGACAGATTCAGATCTGATCACTCAGGACACATTTGAAAGTGGTCTGTGACACTTTCGTGGTCTGTGTCCATGTCCTCTTCTTATTCTAAACATGAAAGCATTCCTGTACGAATTCAGAAACCACCTACTAAAGTAAAATCATCAGCTTAGATGATTAGATTAGATTAGACTGCAATAATGCTCTCTGTCTCATTCAAGTTCTTCTTTATGGTTGTGGTGGTTCTTTTAAACAACAATATACTGATATTTTCTTTTCCTTGTATTGTATATAGCCTCATTTGTATTGCGCAAATCTGCACATCTTTTGCTGAATAAAGTTTTGTGGGAAACCATCCTGTCATATATGTTTTGTTTTTTTTTCTTTTCTGCAAGTTACCTCTAGTTATTTTTTAGCTGCTAACTTTAGCAGTTAAAAATAACAACACATTTGATTAAGTGAAGATGGTGCGTATATTTGTTTTGCATGTGGAGCAGGGGGTGAAGGTCAGATAAGATCACTTAAGACACATTTGGGGTCACATTTTAATGCCAGGTGTGAACATGCACATCAAGAACTGGCCACTTGTGATCGGATTTCTCGGGACAAATTAAAGATGTGGCTGGAAAATAAAAGTACTTCACGTTCATAAAACCATGTTTTCTTCTTCTACTCAAAGCTTGTTTCTTTTTTCGGTCTCACAGAGACAAGATAAAAGTTAATTGGAAAAAAAAAAAAACTGGCATAAAAAGTGAAGCAGTCAAAATCTACATTAAAAAAAAAAAACAAAAACGTAGAGCCACGTCATTGAGATCTGAATTTTCAGCTTCGGCTCCACAGTTAGTGTTTGTGTTGGCCTTTTAGTCTTCTAACAAATCCTGATAAACCTGTTATGACTAATGTCTTGTTTGTCTTAACATTAAAAACAACTGTTCATGTTGCAGCTCCTTAAGACTGGACTAACAGGACTTTCCCCTTATACCAAGCACTTACAAGATCACAGTGCTGGATTGGCATGTTTGGGGCAGAAATATTCAATCAGGATAAAGGATCAATTAAATATGATACTTAATGTGACATTACAAAAAATAAAAAAAGAAAAAAGAAAGAAATGAACAAACAAACATGGTGACACAGCACAATGCTAGCTCTTTTATCAACTCACTATTCCAGTATTAAGACGATGTCGTGATCTGTCTCATAAGCAGCATGCAGGTTGACCACTCGTGCATTGTTCCGGGCCATCTCCAGGACGGCCATCTCATGTATGACTTCTGCTCGGCAGTCACGACCCCTCCTCCTCTTTCGTAGAAACTTGGCAGCAAATACTTTCCCCGTGGTCTTCTCCACGCAGCGCTTGACCACAGCATACTTACCCCTTGGAGTAAAGAAATGGTAAGGATACAGGCAAGGTGAGTCACAGAGCAATATTGATCAGCATTTGCTGAACCGAATCTCTTGATTACATTAATTTAGACAGCAAAGAGTTTGAAAATGATACCACAAAACTACAGTATATAGTCCTGATTGGCATGTTGGCCAGCTTTTATAACCGAAAAGACTTTATAATGATGAAACACTTAAGATAACTGTGTTGGGTCAGCATGTTATCTAATGCCAGTGCATTTGATAGCTTGGTGCCATGTCTTGTTTTTGTGGCAACCGTTTGCATAAATCAAATAATTAAAATCATAGCAAAGATACCTCAGCTTTGAGGTGAAGGTTTGACTGTTACACTCACTGATAAAACAGAAAAACAGCAATCCAACAATAAATATAAAAAAAGACAAAGAAAAAAAAAAATCACCCTATGAACTTAGTGTGTGGTTTAAGCTTATCTCCTCAGCTGCAAACAAACAGAGAAGTTAGCAACCAAATCTTTGTCAGAAATGATTAAACAGACTGTACAGGGAACTAGACCTACATTCCTCTCACTGTCAGGAAAGCCTTTTAGCATTTGGCTGGTATTTTATACAGTTGGTTAAAGTATTTTTCCACAGGGCTGTGGAAGGACTGCAAGAACAGCTTTACAAGAATGAGTATGAAAGTGGCCAGAAGGACTTCTCCAGAACAGTGGAACAATGGTGCCAGACACCTCCTGCATACCACCACCCATCACTTAGTATTACCAACATTTTTATGTTGTTGGGGTTTTTTTTTTTTACCAATAGCAGATGATGATAATTGTGGGGAAGTCAGTCCTACCTTCACCCTCTTCGGCATAGTGATCACTACAGTGGATCAGTGGACAGCTTGTTCTGGTGTATGCATGTGCTTGGGTGGTACAGCCACACAGGCCTCTTTAGTAGATATCCCACAGATATCCCATTCAAGGCATGTTAGTGAACAAAACTACCAATTTAAGGATTTTTTTATTATTTTTTTTACCGTTGAATACTTAAATCCATTATGAACATGGTGAATATATTTTTAATTATTGTTGATTTTAAAAAGGGAAGAATAAATTCACTTTGAAACCATTGATTCATTGTGACACCCGGTTCTTCCTATTCAGGGTCACAAGGGTCTGCTGGACCTATCCCAGCCCTCCTCTCGCAAGGAGCAGGGGAACAATGTGCATGAAGGGAAAAGTACAGTTTGATATTGAAAATACAGTTTACAGTTTCTGTCTTTACAGCTTTTAGTAATTAATTTAGGAAAATATACAGTCATGGAAAAAATTATTAGACCACCCTTGTTTTCTTCAGTTTCTTGTTCATTTTAATGCCTGGTACAACTAAAGGTACATTTGTTAGGACAAACATAACAATAACCACAAAGATTGCTCATAAGAGTTTTATTTAAGAGCTGATATCTTACCATTTTCCATGGTTTTCTTGATTATAAGCTAAATCACTTAAGTTTTTACATCAATAGCTATGGTGTTGTACTGCCAAAAACACTGCTTTTATGCATTCAGTGTTTTCTTTTCTGTCTGTTTTAGTCACATGATGACGTTTAGTGATACCAGGTATTAAAATGAACAAGAAAGTGAAGAAAAAATGGTGGTCTAATAATTTTTTCCATGACTGTAAGTCAGCTCCTCATCACAATAAACATCAGAGTGCATCACTAAGGGCAACGTGAACATATGATATATGATGTATACTATAATTACCTGAGGAATGCTTCAGAAGCTCAGTACTACACCTCAATAAAATTAGAAGAACCTGTGAGAGCTCGCTAGAACAAAACAATGTTTGGAGACTTTTTTTATGAGAGTTAAAATACCATTGACCATTGTTCTAATTCTGCTTAACAGCAACAGTTTCATGTTTGAAATACTCCAACTACAAGTGTGCCACAACCTAAATCTGTGGTATGATGTGACGCTGTTTCATCAAGCTGTTTTTTTTCCCTGTAAAACAGTTTCCCAGCAGATCTGAAGAGAGCATCTAAGCTACCAAATGAATTTAAGCAATCTTCCAATGGAAAATACTGATTTATGCATCCTTATTGAGTTCTATGAAGTACCCAGGTGATGCAGTCACAGACGTAAGAGTTTGATGCCTGCTCCCCCATATGTGAAGATAAATGCTTTGTAGTTAAATCACTAGTAAGAAAAGTTAATAAGCTAAGTCTCTCATCGGTGCTCTTGTGTGTGAAAATACACCACATCACAACTTCCTTTTATCATAAACAAACAAGTGGACACAACTTCTTCTTTCTGAAGTCTGCGTTCCACATGAGCCATTTCCTTCCTCCCACAAAGTGATCATTATGACACATCACTTCAAACACACCTTTGTGTTTTCAGGATCTGGCCATCAACCATCACTGGTTGCCATGGTTCTCTCGCTCACACTAACACACAGCCAAACACATGACTTAATTCTGCTACAGGCAAAAGGTTCCTGTATCAGCGCAGAGTCCAAAAATGGTTCATAGAAGTGCAGAGTATAACTTGATCTGAGCCAGCACTCAAGAAGGTTTAAAAGTTATAGTAATAATGAAAAGACTAATGTATGTGAAAAATAAAGGTTATATTAGTAAAACAAATTGCCTTTCCTTGAAATGTAGCTGTTGTCCGTACTTTGTGGCATATAAATGTGTCGACGTTGAACATTTTTCTGACCCAGTTTCGTCTCAGACTCCATTATACAGACATTGATGCACTTTTGAATAGATCCCAATACACTGGACACCGCTCAAACCGGAGTAGCCTCCAATTTCCTCTTCGAGATCAATAATAGCAGATGGTTTAACTCACCTTCCCAGCTCTCCGCTGATTTCAAACACGCTCTCCATCGACTCCGTGCTGATGGAGGTCTGAATCTCTCCGAGCAGACCAGCGGACAGTCCGCTGCGACTGTCAAGCCGCCTCCGAGACATCTTCCTGGCTCTTCGTTATCAGCCCAGCGCCCAGCTACTCGACTGGCTGCTCTACGAAACGCTAAGTAAAAAAGAGAACTAACTCAAGCGGCCAGCTGAAGTTAGCACTGCCCGTTTCACAGCAGTTAGTGTAACCATGCTACTGTTTAGTCCAGTTTAGTGCAGCACGGTCAGTTAACCGACTCCGCTTAGCTCAACTGTCGCTAAGTTAGCTCGACGACGATGCCGCGGGTTCAAAAGTAATTTAGGGCAGTTTTCCTCAACTCAACCTAAGAGGAACGACTACAGTGTTAAATCTACGCTAACTGATGATTCCAATGACTAAAATTGTCCAACTTCCTGCTGCAGGATAACATTAGTTACTCTATGAAGTTTATCCGGAGCGTTTTCGATCATCTCTTCATCTGTCTAACAGTGACACTATCCAGTCACGTCACTACTCGGCGCAGGCGCACTATTTGCTAGGACGAAAGCGTGCCGAGGTTTATTTGAAAAGTGGAAACAATTGTCCCATTATAACTAATATTTAAACTTCTGTCAGTCCAGTTCTGCCAACAAACAGAAAAACGTGAATTAAAAGTTATTAAAAGATTATGGCAAATATAAATTAGCGAAGCAATTTCTCATGAATTGGCATTACTCATATCTTGAACTCAGTTGGAAAAATTGTATTATGAATTGGAATTAACAGAATTAGTAATTAGAATTAACTGGATTATAAACAGGAATGAATTTAAATTACAGTGAAATGGACTGGATTTTATTGAATTTAGAATGCTTTTGTTTAATGTGCCTTGAGATGACTTTGTTCTGAATTGGCTCTATACATATAATGGTAAATTGAATTAAATGGAAAATTACAGGATGATCATTGGGATCAATAATAAAAAGCAAGAAAAGACTTATACATATGTTCTTATAAAATTAACCCTCAGTATTTAACTATCATCATTCTTTGGGTTTTGCTCAAATCATTTTACATACCATTCAAAATACATGTGAAATTAAGTATAAACAGTATTTCACTGTTGTCACATGATCTCCTCTGGGCTCATGGTCTCTCAATTTTTAACATTGTATGTCATAATCAGCACTTAGTAGCTATACTTTTACCATTTTTTAATACATTCCAGTATATCTACCAAGAAACTACTTGCAACATTTGAAAACATCAGCCATAGAGTTAATACATGAGCGTGGATGGTTCTTACAAACAAACAATGACTCAGAGCATACCTCTAAATTAGCTGCAAAGTATTTTAAGGATGACAAAGCGAAGGTATTAGAGTGGCCCTGACTTCAGTCCAGTAGATGATTTGTGGTTGGCACTGAAATAGAATCTGCAGGCAAGAAGATCCACAGATATGACTCATCTCCACCAGTTCTGTCAGGAGGAATTACAGTGTTGTATGATTGTATGAATCTTGTGGAGGGCTATCCAAAACGTCTGAGCCAAATTAAACTGTTTAAAGGCAATTCTACCAAATATTAAGAAAGTTTATGGTAACTTCTTAAGTGAAGAAATAAAACTGTTATTATACTCTTATTAAGGCATTTTACAGTATGAAAAGAATTCTAACTGATCTCAAACAGGAAAAGTCTTCTCTGTCTTTTACTGTCAGACATTGAGGGAAAAAAAATGTTCATTGCCTTTTTTTTCAACTGTATGTAAACTTATGTTAGAAACGCTCTTTTAAATGTTTGTGGGTGGCGCTGAAAAGGAATGTTCGAGCAAGAAAGCCCACAAAATTGATTCATGTCCATCAGTTCATGCCAGGTGAAATCAATAGAAGTTACAGTAAGATGTTGTTGTTGAGAAGCCCGTGGAGTTATCCAAAAAGTTTAAGCCAAGTTTTGAGGCTTGTGGCTTTTTTCCCCCCAACTGTATGTAAACTTCTGGTTGCAACTCCCTTTTCGAAGTTTTTAATTTCTCTTGTTTCTTATTTGTTGAGATAGGGTTAAAACTGTGGGTGTTCAGCGATTTCATCAATAAGTGGGTTCACAATGTGCCATAAAGATAAGACTTATTTACAAAATTAAACTAATAGATAAATAAGGTCACATATCTTTTATCAAAATCATCCACTTGTTCTCTTTTATTACAATCATTGAAGTGAAATGGAGACACATACAGGAGCTTTGCATAGAGTGGAATTCTCAGAAGTGGAGCTGGGTCCTGTCACAAATGTTCTAGAAGAAAGAAGAGGTGCAGCTGTGTTCATCTGGATGTGAAGCGAAGTCTTACCATTCCTCTGTAACAGAGTAGCTCGGTTGATTTGAATGACAAACTGGCTGAGTGGTGTATATCCTAACGTGAAGCGTTGCTGCTCATGCCACAAATCTGCCTGTCAAGCAAATGTGAAGTGATGCTCTGTATGAATTTGGCAAAAGCCAGAAGTGGGATGTGTTTGTTAGACTGTAACAGAGAGCACGCCTTATGGTTGTCTTTGCAAGCCCCAAACCTTTGGTACATTCAGTGCAAAATATATATTTAGACACACGACAGGACAGACATACACATACATTTATATACAAAGAGACAATCAGGACTGCACATATGGTATGCTCTCACATGTGCTCTCACATTTCTCTAACATCAAAACAGCCCTATTGGTTCACTGCTTGATCATGAGCAACGAACCATAACCATCAGTCTATTACTAAGATAAGCAGACACGTAATGTGAAAGTAACATTTTAGGAACATGCTGCCAAACTACTCACCGTTACACTGTCAGAGAAAACTGCAATCACACAATGTCCACCTCCACATTGTTCTCTCAAGCTTAACACCAAAGTTATGACAGTGTCAGGTAAGCATGAGGCTGCAGGCTTCAAGTGAGTGCCACAGTCACAAGTGGCACAACTTAACCAGCTCCCTCGCTCCTTTGTCAGAATGGATGGCAATCTCCTCATGCAAAAAAAGCTAGTAAGGACAGTGTGTTGCACTAATTTAGCATGCAATATCGAGCTATAAGACGACGCCACCTAGGAGTTTCTGCCAGGCACAGCTCACAGAGCTCACCTGCCTGGTCCTGCATGCATTAGACTGGGAGAGGACAAGGAGGGTGTTGGGATGTCACGGTCTTCCTCCACGTTTCACATCACACGTGGGGGTTCTGTCGACCATTAATCCAGTCCCAGTGGTCTAACTCCAACAGGTTTCTGTACAGTAGGTGTAATCTTGCATGCACCTCGTAGAAAATGGTCAAGTGAGGGTTTGTGTGTCAGAATGTAGAAAAGTGTGTGAGTGAAAGGGTCTTCTGAGTTTGGGCTGTGCACATGAGAGGAAAAGGGAGTGTTTTATCACATGCTTTTGAGACAGAAGTGGAATGAACATTACCAGTTCTAAAATACAATATCTGACAACATCAGCTTCACATGTGGTCTGGTCATTCTTTAAGGATATAATCAGTTTTTTGTTGTTATTTTTTTTTAAATTTGGTTCCCACAGTAAATGTTGCCCCCTTGTGTTGATATCAGTATTTTTCAGTTGCAACTCTGTCAGTTTTACTATCCTTGATATGCAAGATACATGGATTTCATCAAATTTTCTTTGTAAAATTTCACTTCATGGTGAGCAAAATCAACCCCCCCAACCCCCCCCCCCCCCCCCCACCCACCCCACCCCAAAAAGAAAAAAAGTCCAACCAATGAACCCTGACCAGGTACCCGAAGTAAGAACATTCCTTTTTTTTTTTTACAGCAAACTCGCTTCTTTTCGTCTTCCTCCAGCTACCCGGTCACATTTAAAATCCCTGTACCTTTCTTCTTAGGCTTGTGTAACATTTTCCTTTGGGACCAACAGAGTTGCTCAAGGCCCACACATTCAGTCACTGATTTGGTACATGCTGTACTTCACTGTCATTGAGAAGCATCATTGGGAAGCAGCTTGTGTTCCATGCTTCGGAGAAGGCGTCATCCGTCCGTGTGAGGAAATGCATGTATTGCTCATCAGAAACGTGTGAAAGACAGGAACGCTGTCTTTCTTTCTGACTCAAGTGTACTAGTACACCAGACTGGAGTGAATGCATCTGTTACAGTGTAAGAAAGTCCACCCAAAGGTACAATGCTAATGCTGTAATATTGTTGGTTTTTTTTGTGTGTGTGGTACTAGCTGTTGTATCTATTACAGAAACAGGACTGCATTTTTTCTGGTGTGTCCACAATGTCTGAGTCCAAAATCTCTGCAACATCAAAGATAACAGTCCTGACCAGAAATCTGCCTTCATTATTACTATGATTCACGGGTCTGTAAATTCTGTGACTCTGTCCGTCTTTATCAGGAATTTTATTTTTTCAGCCATAGACTGATTGATTTGTGTATGTGTGCACACCAGTGTATCCCCTTCCATTAAACAAGCAGGGAGGCTACTTCAGATAAGAGTCTAAAATGTCTCATCTTTCCAGAATGATATAAAATCATGGGGGAAACACTGGCTTGCAGTGTAAATACAAAGAAAACGTCACGTCTTGTGCAAAAAGGTGATTGATGTGTTAAAGACTATTATAGTTTATAACACTGTAGGCCTAGTGCAGGACAGACACAGTTTTAGGTCCAGATGAGGAAGGGTATCTTGGTGGTTTTTGAGCAGCTGTCTCTGAGGTGCATGTTGGAGAAGGAGAAGGAGAAGAGGAAGGGAGGTGCAACAAGTCCAGAACCAAGGCCATTAACTAAGGAGATAAAGTACACATGTGGCTCAGTGAAGTCAATAAGAAAATTCTTCTGTACAGCTTTTTCAACATTCTTCCAATTCTCCATTTTTCCTTCTGATAGTCTTCCTTGATCAGTGATAAAATGAAAAAGAAAGGCAGAAAATCAGAACGAAGCCAGCGTGCTGAGTGATGTATAGCCAGTCGCAAACAACAGCAGAGTTATCCACGGGGGGTTAGTTGCCTTCTGAGGGTATTAGTTTTGTCTTCCATGTCCTGTTTTAGTGAGAAACGCTGGGCCCCAGATGGTTCTTTCTCCCGGGTTAAGCATGGATGGCCGCTGACTTGAAGTTACTCCAAGCCGAATGTGCTTGTTTCCTCAACAGCAGTTACCATCTTCTCATAGAGCATGGAGAAGGAAGGGTAGGGTGGGAGGTCCAGACGATTAAAGCAAGTATGAGCCCTGGTGAGACATACAGCAAAAAATTAGCACACAGAAATGTCTAAAAAAGGTCAATTATTGTTTGAAAAACAAGGCCATACACTATGAATGCTTTTTTTCCCCCAAATCTGTCTACATAAATGTCCAAAGTGTCAAATCAAAAACACATTTATAAAATAATAATCTGTGTATATTTAAATGAGGAATAATAAGAATAATAGACTGAAAAATCCCTTTTTATGTTCTGTCAGTTCAATTTAGCACAGTCATGAAGCAGAAGCATATCAAGGAGTACTGAAAACTCAATTTCTGAAATAAATGACATATTCACAAGGAGAAAACCTGAGGCATTCTGACTTTATGATCCTTCATATTTCTGGGAAAAAAAATGTTTTATAAACTGTAGCTGCACAGTACCAGGTCTTCACATACAGGAAGAACTGAAACAGTTTGAAACATGGCTGCTTTCTGCACTACAGTGTCTCTTCAGAGTCCCGATGTTAATGATAATAATTATGATTTTGGGCCAAAAATCAAACAAATTTCCTTGCTCCTAAATCCAACCACAATGTATATTTTGATCAGGTCAGTGATCAAAATATATGCACTTTCTGTGTAGTAATTCAGATACCAGTTTTCTCACAAATGAGGGCTTAAAAAAAATGCTGTCATCGGAATACTTCTAGACAAATTATGACTCACTGTGTACAATGAACCCATCGACCGCAACTGTTTAATCTCTTAAAAGTTGGAAGATGCTGCTGAAATGAATTCCATACTTCAAAAAAGCCCTTGCTTCAGAAAAAAAAGGATTGACTCTTGAGTGTTTCTCCCTTTATATATAACATTTGTACCGCCCTTAAACGTTACATAACCACCCCATCAGACAGCTGTCTTACCTCGGTAAAGAAGTAATTTTTCCCCACTTCTCCACACAGAATCTGCGGGGTCCATTGCTGCCTCGGAGGGAAGCGAAGCCCTCGTAGGGAATGCTGGAAGTGCCTGTCACAAACTAGAGCAAAGAAGATCACAACAGTCACAAAGAGCAAGAAAATATCTGAAACCATTATTTGGCTTTATAGTTGTGCAAATTTGAACTTTCAGATTTGTTAACTTCAATATGTCTCTCAAAAGTGGAGAATTTCCCCTTTTCCTCTAAATTAGAAAACTGCATTCAAATAGTATTTTGCATTAAGATAAAGGAGAGATACCACTAACACCTTCCTGTCTTATCAACAAGCTGACAGCTGGGCGACGCTTACATAATGAAATGAACACAACCAGGCAGCCTGTCTCCACATGGTGGCAGCATGTTTCCTACCTGCAGCAGCCGCAGCCTCTGCTCATTGTTGAATCTCTCCACAGCTGCCCAGAACCAGCGAATCACGATGTGGTTGTCATGGTAACCTTAGGGAGGAAGAGATGATGATGATGATGGAGCATGAGTCAGATGAATAACTAATAAGGCCTCCATCCCCTCTTTCTTCTTTCTCACCTCCTCCTCCTGTTCCAGTCTCTCCATTACGATTTTTGAGCGGTCTCTACTGTTCAATATTTCATCGAGGGAGCCGTTTTGACCGTCTCCGTCGATTCCTCCATTAAAAGAGCCTGACACTGAATTATGGCCGATTGTCATTTTGGATTCCTCTGTCTATATATGCTGGCGGCTTTTTAAATATAATGGCTAGACCCTTAAAAAACCTTTTAATGTCATCTTCCATAAATGCTTTGGACTGCACACAATATATATTAAAGGTGAAGTAGGTGATCATTTTAAAGAAGCTTTTTTTGTTTTGTTTGCTAAAATTGTAGATAAGTGTTTTGAGTTCAATATGAAATACACATCGAATTATTTTACTTGGGTTAAGGGAAATGATTTGTTGGCATTTCCTGCCAAATGAACCAGACTTTTTGCTCATTTCTGTGCTAGTTACACGCACTCCTCTCATGCATACTTAAGCTCATAGAGGCAGAGCTGGATTTGTCAGTGGAATGAGCTTAATGGCTGAGGCGCACCAAAAGGCAGTTTGGATTGAAAAAGAAAGTCTGTATACGTGACAACTCCGATTAAATAAAGACTGGGTGCCTCAAGAAGTAAAAGGAGCGTGAACATTGGTGTGCTGCTTCCTTGATGATGTCAACTCAGGGAACTGAAGAGTGACAGCTGTTGGACACGTAATTGCTCATTTATGTTTTCACATATTCCAATATGATCCAGGTGGTTTAATGCCTTGTTCTTAAGGCCATACGAGGAAAACCCTGTTCAATCCCTGGATTTCAGTGATCTTCTTTAGTGTAAACTAACGTTGGCTAGATTGTATCACACCTGCAGCCTGTGGTGTTTAGCTGGAAGCAATTTTGTACATTTGCATTTATTTCTCAGAGGAACATCAAATAAATGGTTAACCATCCACTTACACGAGGACTAGAGATAAAGCATAGTTGTCAAATCCATGAGCAAAAAAGGTGCGATTGGGGATTACTTGAATTGTAGCCAAGTAGGGTTTTAAACTCTAATGCGATATGTGACGGTGAAACACCAAAGGTAAGACTGAATTCAGAGCTGGCCCATAGAAAGTAAAGTTGTTTTTTTTCTGTTCTTTGACTGCTAGCTTAGTTTATTTGTCGCAGAGTGGTAATACTTACACTATTGTAATCTCAGATTTTCAAACAATAACAGGCTAGTCTTTGTAGCACTTAGCATCATGTTGGAAGGAATTGTATTTTATTATGGTAGAAATGGTCTTTAAAGTTTAAAGCTGAACTTTCCCCCCATTCGTTTGGTGTGCTGCATGTGTATATTGTAACTTTGTATGATTAAAAATGGCTTGAATGACTTCTGCATCATTTGACTGAATCCAGGGCAGTTTGTTAGCTACCAGTTTGCAATCAAGTCAGCATTCTTACTCCTTTTTTTCAGCTTTGTACATGCGTGTTGATGTAATCCTGGACGGGTGGTTTTTGATGGACTTTAGAAGCAAGAGGCTGAGGTGTACACTTTAAAAATTCATGTCATTCGTGTACATTTTCCAGGCGTCACGTACTCCACCTTTAATAAGTCCCATCATACTGGTTTTTTTTTTTCAAATAATCTATATTTTATATATAATAAATAGGTATAGACAGGAATTAAATAATCTGTATCTATTGTATGGCAAGTAGTAAAACAATGAATTACGATTAAATTCAGGTGCAATGTAGGTTCAACCTTTTTGGAATAATAAACAGAAAATGTTTTTACTGAACTCAAACAGCGTTAAGAGAAAATGAATTTAAGATGTTTTTCAGAAATTCTCTCTGATCAGAAACACATGCCAAGATCCTGCTGGCAGGAAGCCGAAATGACTGATGGACTCCACTGCTTACAGCATTTTTACCCATCTGATTTGCATGCTAACCCTTCTTCCACTGGTTCTCCCCATTCATCAGACTGAGGCAAGTGCTGGGGGGGACAGTCTCTGCTTGTTATGCACAGTAAAAATAATTGTAAAACTGGTAAGGAGTTTTACTGTCTAAGCTATGTTTTATTTTCTAATTACACAAAGTGTTTGAACAAAGTGTAACTGGCGAAATGTATATACACATTTCCAAAAAAAAGGAAGGTATGTATCAGGATGTTGGACAAATGTTTGGCCCCTCTGTGAGAAGTGCTAGCCCTTGATGGCACCTTACTGAGAAAAATCCTAGACCGCAAACACAGTCCATTTCACAGCAATATTTGTCTACACCAGCTGAGGTTGGTTTTAAACTTGGTGTCAGGTGTCTTCAAGTCTCTGGCCATTTAAACTTTAAACTGAGTGATGGCTCAAGCGATGGGCAGTCCGTCATTTCTTCTTTCAGTTACAAACATGCGCACCCTCTGCTCACAGAGGAAGCAGCTTTTCTTCCCTCATGCCTCATATCCTTACATACCTCCTCTGTACTCTGTGTTGTTCCTCCAGTCTGCCAGGTCAATCTCTGCAGTGCCTGCAATAACCAGCTCCAGTTCCCTGGCATCAAACACAGACACCAGTCGCACGTCCACCACCTAACAGACAAACCCACAGACATGCACGCCAGTGGATGAAATGGATAAACATATGGTGCAGCTTGTTACTTTACAGCAGGCCTCCAACTTAATGGACAACAGACTGTGTGAGGAATTTCTTACCTCAAAGTCATTCTTTCTTGAAAACAAATTCATAATGCTGTGGTATAAAACGTGGAAACTGACAGTTATTTGTCTTTGTCACATTTCACTATTTTTCAGATGCCTCCATGAGATTTTTTTCGGAACTTCAACTCGCAACAAATCCAATGACCTTTAAGACAAACCTTTAATATCTTCTTTACTGCCTCTGCTCTGCCCTGTAAAATGCCCCTTGAGCTGCGTGCACATGCATGCATTTAAAGATTGGAAACATTCAAACATTTCTAGTTTTCTCTCTTGGATATTATTATAGATTTGACTACAGCAGAATATCTTTGCACAAACGTCTTTGACTGGAATGAGCCTGATAACTCTGGTTTTAAATCTGACTCTCATCAGAGCAGAACAGCGGTGCCTTTTTAGTCAACATTTCAGACTCTCTGAGACGGAAAACATCACAGACATCTTATAAACAGTCAACAGACATGCATTTGACTTGTTCATAAAAATATTTAGCTCTAATACATGGCTACATCAGTTATTCCCTCAAATCAATAACACAGTACCCACTGTAAGTTCCAGATAGCAGCTGAGGTTGGCAGAAAAAAAATATCAGTTAACTAATCTAATAATGTGCAGTAACGGATTAAAAATTTTTATAGTCAACATTTTCTATAAAATTCCCTCTCACAAAAGATCAAAAGCTGACTTACTGACATTTTACAGCCTCATTCAATTAGGATCAGAAGTTTAGAGCACCAGTACAAAGAAAACAAAACTGGTTTTGTTTTCTTGTTTACTTTTCTAATGGTTTTACTGGATGGACTGTAGATGTTCAGCCAATAATTAGTGCAAATTCTCAGTCATCCAGGTAATGATAATCCTAAATCACTGAACAGTTTAACTCATTTGAAAGGCTGTTGATAGGAAATTCACACTTCTGAGTCAGTGAGGTCACATGTGTGTCATTTTGCCATCTAGTAAGTTGTCTCTGTACCTGACTAAGGCTGTGAAACATTTTGGTAAAAAAAAAAAGAAATACAAATTGTTTTAACAGGTTAATAGTTTATAAATCACATACACCACCAAAACTTACAATTTAGGTTTGAATCTCCTCTCCAGGTGGTTTAAAAAGCATCCATACCAAGAAATGAAGTAGATGTCAGTTAAATAACTATGATGATATAATGAATTTTCACCTATTTTATAATATTCTAATAGACAAGATACACATTTTTCAGAGTGCAGAGAACACTTCCTACTGGAGAGTTTTTTTTTTCCAACATCAACTCTCTATGACATCACTGAGGGCAGTATTTACTTGTATAGTCATATTCTCCAGGAAATGTCCACCTAACAAACAAAAATCAGGATATCTGAGTATTTGGCTCCAGCCCTATTTAAAAGTCAAGTGTTATGACTGAACAGCAAGGATCAGGTGTGTTTTCCATCCATGATGAATCTATTGGTACTATTTTATTGGCGTCATTCAATTGTTTCCATGATGTCTCCAATGAAATCTGTTTTGTTTGAGAGGGACAGTTGGCTAACCATGGCTCAGTGGATGAATTTTGCTTTTCTGTGCTAACAACAGAGTGAATGTTAAAAAGCCATTTTTTTTTTACATCAGGGATAATGAAACTCTTCTAGTCCAAACACCAAGCAGTTTCACCAATTATTTCAGCGCTGTACCTCATAGAATCCTCGGACCAGGCTCTCCGTCTGCTGTGCGACTCCTCTCTCAATACGCCACTTGACCATTCGCTCAATGTACTCCTTCTTGTTTTTCTCTGACACAGGGATACCAGCCCCACCTGGCTTCAGCTCTCTCTCTGTGATCTGCAGAATCACAGGCAGACAGATTGTAAGTGGTATCTATATCACATACATATTTGTTTTTAACAAGACGTACGTAAGAAGACACGCACACACCTGCCCAAAGACCTCCTCGTTGACAGTGAAGGTCAGGTCCAGCATGTCTTCAATGTCATTGTCCTTCATCCACTGCAGGCTCTGGTGGAACTCTTCATCGAGGAACTCCAAGTCGCTCAGGTCACACGGACTGCAGGAATGGAAGTGCAGAGGTAGGTTAGCATGCAAAAGACCTAGACACACTGATTTTTATGTACTATTTCCTACAGAGCACTAAAAGTATTTAAATAATCCACGCACAGCTGTTTACTATGTAATGGCATTTCGCTTAAATTCTGTGGATGGAAGAGAGAGTGATGAAGAGATTTTTCATTCATGTAAATTTATTTGGAATACCAGGATAAAGATAAAAAGGTCCATTATAATTGTCCATTATAATTTGCCCCTCGTGCAAACATTTGGTTTTGGATTGTTTAAATAAAGTGTCCATCAGTGGGTGTGATGAAAGCACCTTTTGATCGAGACAATGTGACCGACACATTCACATACTTACATGCGGAGAAGACCTTTGTAGAATGGACGGGTAAAGAAGGCATCCAGCAGGTACTGATGAACAAGAGCCAGCCCCAAGATGCGCCCACTGAAGCGAAACCTTGGTACAAAATGAAACTTTTGTGACTTTAAGCATTGGTTGTACTACACTTCAATTACCAGAAGGCGTGAGTTTACATAGTCTGAGTAATGTAGCAAACGCCTTTTAAATCTTTTCCTACTGCAAAACATGTCCTATTCAGTTGTTTCTTGCACAGCACCCTAATGTTGTATGTGACAGGTTTATGTGTGGTTTTAGGTTTAGTGTACAGCAAAAAGCCCAACCAGCTGCAAAATGAGGAGCTCTTTAGCTTCAGGAGTGATTCACTTTACTAATGATTCTCCACCCTATCTGTCTTAAAAACATCACAGACATGAGAAATATCGTTTCTACAAGAGAAAGAGTATTGACTTTCTTCAACCCAATAAGTGTCTCTTTGTTTGTCTCACATGACAAACAGACCCCTGAAGATGTTGGTGCCACATCTGTTTTTCTCTCCACTCAGCCCAGGAGACAATCATTTCCCTGTCAAGCTTGGTACCAATCCATTTATCTATCAGCTCACCATCCATTCTTTAATACACCTGTCCATCCCTCCAACCACTGCCACCGAGTCTAAATCGATTGATGAACCAAAGATTCCTGATAGAAATTTCCACACAGCAAACTGCAAATTGCTTCCATTTTGGGGATCCGCACACAGCAGTCAGTACAGAAAAAAACCCATCAGCACAAGAATCGATAGTACATAATTTATCTGTTTATAGACAGAAAGCTTACCATTCATGGTGGTTGTCTACAAAGGCAGACATGGGGCTGATCTGGACAGTATATGTGTCATTGGCTGAGTACTCAAACAGGCCATAGTATGGGTTGAAAAGTTCTCGAGACACCAAGAAGAAAAACTCTCTAGAGGGTCCGCTGTAGTCCAGCCTGCAACACGTACAACAATACATGCACTGAGAGTCTCGACATTTCAGCAGGTTTCTGCATCCTCACCACTGTAAGTTCAGGTCCACAGTTTTTATTGAAGGTTAAATGAAATTCAGTTTTGATGTGGATTTAGGAGAAAATTAAAAACTTCAACTTGAAATATAGCTAAATCTAACATATTTAGTTTGCTTAGAGTTGTTTTTTAATGTAACTGCACAGCTACATGTGTAAAAAACAGCTATTCTTGCACAGTCTAAAGCAAGATGTGGGATTGATATCTTTCTCACCCATCCTCGCCTACAAAGCTGACGTAGAGTTTACTCCTCTGTAAGTCCTTGCGGGAGTAGCACATGATCTGGTTGAAGGCGTCCTCCAGCAGGTGGTCTCTGCGTATGATGAGTCTGAATTCACAAACACAAACAGACACATTGACCAAAATGGTACCTTTTGGTAGATAATTCAGAATTCAAGCCATTCTATGAAGCAATACCACTTCTGACCACATGGAGGAGCATAGAGCTGCTGTGTTAACAAAGAGCCACAAGAACACTGCTGTAACGTTTAGGGGCATCTTGTAAAACCATTTTATCCCACTAGAGGTGCACTTTGTCGTCTCTAATGTCAGCGCTGACTCTTGTGATATGCTGTCTGTATGTGGTCAGAAGTGTTATTGCTACGTATTGTGGCTTTAAGAATATTACATTTACCTGGCATAATATCGATTTTATGTACGGTTTTTTTGAATGCCATAATAATTCCTACAAAAGCATCTCAGCATCAAGGTCAAGCAATAAAAATATATTTGCTAACTTTACCTCGTAGATGTTTATGAACTTGGAGGCTTAACATTTGACAAGTTATTATTGAATGGACTGAAAATACCAGCTGATAAAGCTGAAAAATTCAAAGAATCAGGCTTGTGTCAACTAATGCCATGGCATGACCAAAAGTAATGGTGTGTTGGTGTAGAAACATTAATAAGCAAGGTAAAATATTAGATTAATTAGATTAAAACAGATTAATATTAGGGTAGCCAGATGCAGTCAGATTGGCCTCTTATTGAAAATATATTGTGCACTAATAAGAAAAAAGTAAGAAGATGACAAGTATTGATGTTTTGATTCCTGTGTCACAACTTTTTTGAGTGTATTTCTGGTGGTCAATTTCTAATTTTTAAATATAAAAATGTTGATTAATGAAAACAAATCCTTTCATTTGCACTTGTTTCAGTTAAATAAAAATCTAAAATTGGACAAATAACAGATTAGAAATCATACATGTTTAACATATAATATAGACTTTTTTACACACAGGTATTAAGACAATTCAAATAAATGTAGTTTTAAAACCTACTTGACTTTGCCCGGTCCTTGCCCGTAACCCTTTGTCTCCAACTTTCGATAGAAGTTCCTCAGTTTAGCCTCAAAATCTCGCTTGTAGGGAGCAGGAGCGCGAGCATTTGCTCGTTGGGTACCTGAGAAAAATGAGAATCAGACAGAGGGACAGAAAAACAGGGCAAAAACAGAAAAGGGAGAAAAATAGATAATGACTGTACAGCAGCAGGCAGAAAAATGACAGACAAGCAGATATCGAGAGGTTGAAACAAAAAATAAATGTAATCATTGAATCATAGAGCTACAATAGGTGTGTAATCAGATACCGAGAACTATATGCAGGTTAATCCTGGATTGGTGCTATTTAGATTCAGAGTTCATTCAGACTGTGTCAGCTTTCATCAGTTTCAGAGACACAGAAACACAAATCTAAGAGTGACAGTATTTTGGTTGAGCGAAAGAGCAAAAATGTGTGTTGTGTATCAGTTACAGTATAAACTTCACTCTGAACTGCTCAGTAATCAGTAAAAATGGGTTTTATAGACTCAATTTCCCAACATTTCTCTAAAACAAAATACCAATGCCAAGAAGAGCAAGTGATGACTTGTGGTTTTTATTGGGGACTTTGGACAACATGTTCATCCAAACTGTACTTATGAACTATTAACAAATTGTTAATGTCATGGGTTATAGGTTTTTCTGATTCTGGTTTTCTTGTGTACTTTTCTGGAATGGCTTTGTTTTGTGCTTTATTTTGAAAGGAGCCTTCCTTCCCCGTCTTCCTCTTCCTCTCATTGCCTTCCCTGAATGTTTACACCATCAGCTCTTGTGTCTGTATGACCGCGTTCCTGAATTCCCGTCCCCTTCTTATGACTGAGTCATTATCAGACTTGGACAAACCTTTGTGACAAGCTGATTTGTGATCCATTCATTTAAATTAGCTGTGATGGTGCAGGGAGGCATCTAAAATATGCAGGGCAGTGGTCCTTGAGGACCAAAACTGGGAAACACTGCCTTATATTGTTATCTTTCTTCCTTCCGCTGCTAGTCTGTTGTTTTTTCTATCTGTCATCCAGACCTTTGTTTAGTTTCTCTTCATGTTGCCAGCTGGTTTTTGAATAATCTGCCCTGATGTCATGGGCTTTGGTCTCCTGCATTTTGAGTCCTTTTTTTTTTTTTTTTTTAATGACTGATGTTAGCAAAACACAGGCACTCTTGCAATGTAAGATAAAAATTTTAAATGTGATTATTGAGCTGCAAAACATCTGATCTAAATAATTAGTTCTTTTACATTTATGTTCATTTTTAAAAAGAAAGAAAAGCGACTGAAGATTTCAAACAGTCTAAGTCAAATAAATCTGAACAAACTCACACAATCTGCTCTTTTGTAGTGTAACATTCTCAAAACAAGCTCATAAAGACTTTACAGCTCCATATGAGACTGTATGTTTCAGTCAGATCACTTTCTTTTGCTGTTGTGATTCACTGTATGAAGAAACTGGGAGAGAGGTTGAGAGGGAATGTGAGTGTGATTATACGTAGGAGTCTGTTTCTTTTCTTTGTAATATATATGAGTGTATCCAGTTTAAACATCAACCTCCCGTCACACATGAAAACGGTTTATTTTGCACAAGACACAGAAATGAAAACCTTTATTGCATTTTTTTTAATGCAAAGGTGAGAATTTAATAGAAATAAGCTAGGCTGCGTCGGCGTGTTGATGAAACTGTTCCTTGTGGGATGACAGAGTCAGAGAGCGAGACAGAGATTTACCGGGGGAGCTCTGAGGAGAAGAGATGCAGTAGCCTGGGTGAAGTAACGGCGGCACATATGACATCACCTCCTCCTCAAACAAACTGAGAACATGAGAGAAAGGTATACACACACAGAGCCCAGTCAGAAACCCGTAGATATACACACATATTAGAAGAAGTTGGGACAGTGAAAGCTGCACTGGAATACCACTGATTTTTACATTTTCACAAAGTCCTGGAATGGATGTACAAGAGAGATTAAATTGATGAGACAAAAGATGAAATATATTGGTTTTATACTGCCTTCAGTTAAGTAAAACAATAACTGAATCTATAAAGTACTTAATATATTTTTTAATTGGCATTTTCCATAATGTCCCAACTTTCTCTGATTTGGTTTGAGTCACACATCATTAATGAAATCCCATAGCTTAGAGCAGTTTAGCTTCAGAATATTTAGAAACATGAGATGCAGACTTCATGAAGGACATCTTAAAACACAAAGGTTGTGTGTGATTGAATAGCAACTGTAGCAAAAACCAGCAGCAAAAACAAAGTTAACAGAAAAGGCAGCAATTAGAGTAATGAAACATATTTGGCATGACTCAGCAGGTAACCTATGAGTGTAAATACTATTCAGAGGTTAAATTACTTTATGTATGTGACCATGCATGTATTAAAGCAAGGGGCAGTGTCTCCAGAGGAAAATTAAATACGGATTTGAAATAACTGTATTAGATCATTTGTTATCATTATGACCTGAAGACCTTGTTGCCATAAACAACCTACAGACTTCCGGGACTGACCTCAGCAGCATGACGAGGTCAGCGTCACTGGAGAGACGAGCCAGCCCATTGACTCCCTCACTGCGAATAAACTGCACCTTTTCCCTGCAAACAAACACACACACATGCCGGGGAATAAATAGACAGAATCCATTTGGATTAAATGTTAATCGTGTGTCCAGGGTGACTGATGATGATGATGATGATGATGGTGATGATGCGAGTAGAGGTGCGAGAGGTTAGCACAGCTCGAGAGGAAGAGAGGGGGAGGTTTAAAAAAAGGAAACAATGAAAACACAATAACAGGAAGGAAGAGAGGCGTACTTGAGTGAGTGGTTCCTGGCAAGCTCAGGCTGCCTTTCCTGCAGGATCTCAAAGATGTTGGGTTGCCGTAGAAAGGCCACTATCTTGTCGTTGTAGGCTGGAAGAAGAAGATGAGTACACCATAAATGTGCCTTCTGTGAGCTGTATGCGTTTATGACCACATGCCACCCTGGCTGACCTACCGACTGGCACCACGTCGTGGTACTGACTTCTACTCGAGCCACTGAAGGTGCTGGAGGGGCGGGGCAGGACGGGTGGGTTGCTTTGGCGAGAGTCATCCACCACCTGTGACAAAAGGAAGCACTACAGTTCAGGTCGCATCCTAGTTCTGAGACCAACCAACCCATTAGTCATCACTAGTCATTCTGAACTCTGCCTCAGGACACATTTGTTTGTTATGGTCCATAACCATGGAAGGTAAATAATTCCTTGTTGTTCACAATAACTGTGTGCTTTATAAATAACCACTTTCTAAGCAAGGTTAAAACTAGTCATAAATTATTTGATTTAACTTTTCATTTACCAAATGGAAACTCAGAGCAACAAGAATAAATATGTGAAATAAGTTTTCCATAAAATGTGATCTTCTCAAAGTCACAATATTAAAAAAGCCAATGTGCTTAAGATGATAACATACAAAGAATTATAATTTCTTGTGTCTTTATTTAACACACTCATTAAACATTGAGTGCTGTAGGAAAAAGTAAGTGGACCCATAATACTAATCATTTCAATGAAATGTAATTGGAATCAGTAGTTTGTGCACCTGAAGTCCAATTATTAAATGAGTTTTACGCTGCAACATTTACAGTTTGCTGTTCATAAGAAGCAACTGCTGATGTAAACCAAGCCTCACAAAAGAGATCTCTGAAAACAAATGGGGCCCAATCTTCCGCCAGATCTCCTAAAGCCGCTATTTAAGGATAGTGGGTAGCAGGAGGGGAGTTCCCCCCCAAAGAACGCAATCTTCCACCTTGGTAAACCCGCTATCCCACCTGCGCTACCCGCTACATTATGCATAGGAGTGGTTAGGATGTTCCACCTGTTAAACCAATCAGTGCGTCAGTAGCCATTGCCTTTAAGAGCAGGTTGCGCTACCCGCTATCCGCAATCGCAAGATATCAAGTTTGCGGAAAGGGCAAAAGACACGCCCATTGCCACACCTACAATGTGAGTAAGGGAGTCGGCATAACGGGTAGCAGCTTTAGCGAGCGGAAGATTGCATTAGTGGTTAGCGGAGGTTCCTAAACCCGCAATTTGCGGGAAGCTGCTAATGGGTAGCGGCAAGTATACGATCGAGGCCATGATCTGCAGTGTAGTCCAGTGGAGTCTACCATCTGTAAGTCACTGGACTGTCAGGGTGTCCATGGTAGAACAATGCAGAGGAAGCCAGTGCTCTTGAGAAAAGAAATGAAAAAGCATTGTGGTTCACTTTTGGTTGGGCAAAGAACACTAGCAATCCACAGCGCTACTGGAAAAATGTTTTGTGGACAGATGAAGCAAAAGTTGTTGGCTAAGAATACTTAACACCATGTATAATGGCTCAAAAAGGGCACAGATATAAAAAAAGATCATCCCAACAGTGTGGTGGAAGGAGCATCATGATTTGCTTTACTACCTCAGGGCCTGGACCACTTGTGATCATCAAGGCAAATATGAATTCCTAAATTCAGCAAAATATACTACAGGATAATTGTCTGGGTGGATGAAGCTTAGTAGATGGTTGGTGATGCAGCAGGACAATGACCCTTAGCAACAAAGGAAATCTGCACCAAAATGGCTTCAGAAAAAAGAAAAAAAAAATCAATCTTTTGAAAAAGAACCAGTCAGAGCTCAACCTTTAACCCCAACCTCAAGAGAGATGTGACCCCCGAGAGTCATTCACACCAGATATTTAACAAATGTGCCAGAGCTGAAGCAGTTCTATAGAGAGAAATGGTCAATCAGCTTGTAACTGGTGCAACCACTTGTCTGACTTTGTAAAAGATGTTACTACAGTTGAGTGGGGGTGAGCTTTCTTCTCCATACTGGCAGCAAGTCGTGTTATGAGTTGTCTGTGTGAGTTTTAAGTTGACTCCAGGCATTCAGTGTAAAAGCAAGTCTCTTACCTCTCCAGCGCTGTGGCTGCGCTGGCGGCTCAGATGCTGGCGATGGGCCAGCAGCCCGGTGGAGCGAGAGCTCTGGAGGGGCAGCCGGGGGTCAATGAAAGTTGTGGAGCGACAGTTGTGATCCACAAAGAAAGGCTGAGGAGTGGGATGCACACACCCAACACCATATATTGAATAAAGTCTAATCCAGAACGTGCACAAAAAACAACAACAACAACAAAAAAAAAAAAAAAACTACTGGACAACTGATTAGCGATTATAATCATGGGATACACATGACCTTCAGAAATTCCTAACGTGCACAAACCCACCTTTCCGGTATGGTCATGCTTCATCTCCCAGCCCCGAGGAAGCTCCAGCTGCTTGTTGGCGAACATGTTGAGGAAGGTGACGAGGTCACGATTGTGCTGGTAGCGCTCAAAATAATGAGCATCTCGACGCACCTTACTGATCATGTGCTTCAGGCAGGTGTTGCTCGTAAACATGCGGTAGGCACTCTGGACAAATAGGGCAAAAAGATGAGCTCATGTGAAAGAACTAGCTTAAGGGTCATTTTAAATCTAAAGATAAGAGAGCAATATGGATATTATAATGAGATGATGATCCAACCAGCATGAGCCTGAGTGCTCTCATTTGCAACTAAAAACAGTTTAAACAGAACCAGATGGTGATTCGGTGCACATCAGACTGACAGGGTTTGAATGCAGCACGGTGAAGAAGTCTGGGCTGCACAGGAACTTGGCGCTGGGGGACTGGAGCAGCAGGGAGAGACGCGAGCGGAGAACTTGAGTGAGCACCTGCACTGTCTCGACGGTAATCTGTAACAGATTCAGAACAGGCCAGGCAAGGCGCTAATGTAGATTTTGTCCTAAAAGCACAAAACGCTTGTTTGACAGAGTGCTAATGCTGTTGTAAGAAGTTCCATACAGAGCTGCACAAGACTAAATTTATCTTCTCTAAATGAATACAGGATGTTTGTGCTGTTTCTGTATGTTTCCACAGAAACTAACCAGAAATAGATTGGGGCATCAGCTCGCCTTCTGGTTCAGGAAGCAGGTCAGTTGAGCTTTCTTCTGACCGTTCAGTGTTGGTTATGGTTCTCCTGATGCTCTGATATCTGCACGAGAGTGAAAAAAATAACGCTTACAATTTTTTTTCACAATTTTTTTCAGAGAATTTAATTTTGAAATACTACTATAAATAAGTATAAATTACAGCATTTTTGGTGAAGAGACAATAGCAGAGATGCAGATTTCTTCTGACGGTCAAAAACTTAATTTGAAATTCAAAGTTCATAGATCAAAAGATTTAAAAAAATAAATAAAATGAAAGCTATGTTTAAAAGGACCATGTTATGACCTTGAAGTTAACACATTTTCCAGGGATCATAATTAAATGTCAAAAGACCACAGAGGTACAGTACAAATGCTACCTTTTTAACTATGTTTTTACAGACCTGTTCATAGCAGTCTACTGCACCCACATCTGTTACAGGGTTTTCCTACTTTAAAATCATCGTTAAAGCTTTCAGCTACCCACTTCTGAGTACAGCAAATGCAAGATGATAGTTGTTTGGGTGGAGTTAAAGATGAGGGGGTGGCTGGAAAATTCAGCTCTAATCTGGGTCTGTTACATCTAGTCTCAACGTACCTGAGGTGGTTTTCACTTCAAGCACACACATAAGTGGTCTTAAGAACAAATTCTTAATCTCTTTTTTCACAATAGATCCCTTTGAAAAGATAGCAAATAAAAATATCTCTGAAACCACTGCTTCGTGAGAGAAACAAGTTTTGTTTCGATTTCTTGTCGGTAAAAAGCGACTGCAGATAATGATAAATCTTTGCTGAGCTGAAGAATATATATTCACATAGTATCTGTTCACTGGTCACTGGAAAAAAGTCTGATGATCATTTCAACCATAATGATCATTTGTCTTTTCAAAACCCACCTGCGGTTGAGCTGTTCCATCTGCTGCATGGAGTTGGAGCGGGTCAGGCCCTGTGGGGCAGGAGGCCCAGTGGGACGCTGCCACGTGGTGGTCCTGTTCACGTGGTCCACAAAGAAGATCCTTCCGTGGCTGTCGATTCGAGCCTCCCAGTCTGAAAGGCAATTAATAATAGATACAAGGTAGGTGATTAATGCTTCAAGGGCACGAAACTAAAATAAATGTTGAAGCTTGCCAAGCATGGACTTCTGCCATTCAATATATCCATCTTCTCTACTCACTTCATCCTGTTCAGGGTCGCAGGGTGAGAGGCAGGTAAAACCTGAAAACACCATGAACTAAGACACTCTAAAAATAAAACACTTTAGACCAAATATGTTATTTTCTTTCATAAACCTTTGTGACATGTAACATGGAAAAATAGAAGTTTGTTTCTTGTTTTGCTGCAATCTCCAATTGGCTCTCAGTAGATTTATCTGAACTGAAAAATAAAGTGACATGTTTTTCCTTTTGTTTTATGTGAAGGAATGGTGGCACTTTCAGATTTCAGATAGATCTCAGATTCTATGAAGATGGTATGGTCCATTTGATTATCAATGCAAGGCGGTTTCAAAGCATCAAATAAATTACATCAGACACATTTCATGACTTCCATTGTTAGTTTGTAATCATTTTTATGATGTATTATTGTCTGTTCCTTCCACCTTTGCAGCTACTTTTCTGAAGTGATAACAGGTGGATTTTGTGTTTTGCAAAGCATAAAAGGTAAAAGCAACACAGACAAAATGGTGAAACATGACCAGGGTTTTTATATACCAGGACTGTTATAACTTGATCAAAATAAAATGATGAAATGATAAAATTGTTGTTTTTTTGCATTGATTTTCAAAGCGCCATGTTTCAACTTGAGCAATTTCACTACCACAGTTACAGCAATTCAGTTTTCGGTATTTCCACCCCTCATAACAACTTCTTTATAAATGATGTAGACATTGCTTTTAGAACATAGACGTTGCTTACATATTAACTGAAAATGTACTATAAATATTATGACTTTTGTATTATGTAAAGAGTAGGCATGTACTATGGATTTTCGCATCTTAATTCAGCATGATAGCGTGCTAACACTTGCACGTGAAACATAAAGGCTGTTGAGTGAAACTGCTTACTGTACAGTACTAATGGTGCATACACTAACGTTTTGCCAACAATGTGTACAATATGCCAATAAATGCAAAATCTCCAGTACAGCATCTGAAATACCTGAATGGTGTGCTGCTTCCGTAAAAATCTCTGTTATGCCACTGACCAGTGTCTACCTCAAATATGGGGTCATCTTGTGAGTTATTCAGTGCACTATACATATATAAATGTTGATACAAATTAATTATGATATCACTCATACATGAGTGATGAGTGTCAACATTTGTCTAAAAAAAAAAAAAAAACATCGATTTCATGGTTGTGCCTGATAATAAAGAGTCCTTTTAAATGATTAAGAATAATTCTCTGGTGATCATGAAGGTTTGTGTAAACAATTTTGTGATTAATCATCTTCAATTAGAAATCTATGAAGAAAGCAAAACAAGTGAAAATACTGTCATGACTACGGGGTACAGTCCGGCAACCCTGGTAAAACCACTAGAAGTGAGACAGAGGAGAGCAGTGAACAGGCTGCCTTCATACACTCAAATGAAGAGGAGGGTAAGATTGGCAGTGGAGGTATCGGCAGAGATATCAGTAGTTGTCATAACGGCACTCGATCGTTATGTGTGAACAACTCAAAGATTCTCACAAATGAATCATCGCTAGGGAATCCCCATCCAAGCTACAGCTTATAAAAAAACAAGGAGGAGAACCTTGTGGAGCAAGAAAGAGACATTTTAAAGTTTCAAGGAAACACAATGAGCCATATCACAATGTAAGCAAATGACTACTTTTCATTACAAATGACTTCACCCCCTGCTCTCTGTAGCACTGACAATCTGCTGCCTCTTGGGAGTTAATCCATTTCTTTATCCATGCTCATAGTCTTTTCTATTTTCTCCATGTTCTGAACAAATTATAACACAAACAACTTGCACGACTGTTTCTTCACTTGGTCTATTTTCAAATAAACAACTTGCAAGTGTTTTATTGACTTTTATCAACAAAACTGGCAACTAGATTGTTAAGTAGGCTAAATTATATAGCATATGCTAATATTTATTCTAAAGTTCTAAAGTTAGTCATTGTCTAATGCCATTACTGTACTGTATTAGTGTATTTTCCAGATTTTCTGTTGTGAACATGGAACATCTCTAGTCGAGTGGCGTGGACGTATTAACTGTGCACTTCATTGGGTGTTATGCCAGGGTCTGACACATTCATTTCCTGGTGATGCTGCTTCCACTTGGTCTGGAGCGGTATTGTTACATAGTGTGTCATTTGAAGCAGATGGGAAATAATTTGAAAGATTTCATCATTCATCTTTCATAGACGCACTGCTGCGCGTGCGCACACACACACACAAACAGGCTAATACATACAATCCATATGACTAGCACAGATATAGGTTCATCACAGCAATTTCATTACCCATCATGGCCAGTAGAAGCACACATACACACTGATCCACAGACACCTGCAATCTTCTGCAACAGACCAGCAGACCAAAGACGGAGGTTCATGTAGACACAAACACTCACTGGGAGGTAGAGGCTCGTCCACACGTTGGTATCGATGGATGTCATGACGCACAGAGGGAAGTGAACGCACAGGATGGCCGTTGACATGGGTTCCTGAGCACAGAGAATATACAGAAGTCAGAACAAAAGAAAATGAATCCTGGTTTAAAATTAGGTAAAGATTTCTGATCATTATTGTCTTCAGCCCCAAACTAATTAAATTATTCAAGTAGCTTGAATAACTTGGGTTGTTTCAAACATTCGGTACACGGTACAGCATGAGTGACTGCCTACATCTGACTCCCTGTCTGTCAAAGAGCTGACTTTAAAATAACGTTATTGGTTTATAAAGCTTTAAGTGGTTTAGAGCCAGAATACCTTTTGGAATTTGTTTGTCTCATATGAACCTTTCAGGCATTTCAGATAATCTGAAACAGGTCTGCTTTTTGTCCCTAGAGTTAGGACGAAACAAGGAAAGAATGCATGCAATTTTTATGCTCCATATATGTGGAACAAACTTCCACAGACCTCTTTTAAATCACATCTTAAATCTTATTTTGTGTATTGTGCATTTTTGTTGTTTGATTTTATTATTTTGTCTCATTCTGGGCCTTTATTTGTTGAAGCACTATGAAAAACTTAATTTAAAACATGCTATCTCAATAAAGTAAGGATTGACTGACTGATTGTAATTTCTACACTAAAAACAATCCTTTAAAGGCTTTTATCAGAAGAGTAATTTTATTTCCTGTTATTTTCTCTTGAGATCTGTTTTCAAGCTGAATACCTTCCTCTCTGTCCATTTCCGTGGTAACTTGCGCTGAATCCACAGGCCCCACCTCCTCACACGTCTTTGTCTCCTTCCCTTCCTGTTCTTCTACCACCCCTCCTGCAGCCTGCAGGCTCAGCCTCCTCACACTCAGCTCCTCCACCTCCTCTTGCTCATTGACGGACGCAGCCTCTCCTTCAGCCTCAGTGACCACTGCTTGCCCACCCCCCTCATCATCTACAATTTGAGTGGTTTGAGGGGAGGCTGACTCTGCATCTCCCCCTGGATCTATGGCCGTCTCTGCTCCTTCATCTGCTTCCTGCATTAAGTATGAAAAAAAGAAATGAAAATAGCTCAATTCAACGAGCCTTCAATTTTTTTCTCAGGTAAAGAAATGATATCAAAATTTCAGAAAGAATGAAACACATTTAGATATATAGATGTGGAAACAGATCACTTGGCTCCAGCATGAGAAAAGGAAACAGTAAGACAAAGTAAGTCAAGCTTACTGAGTGCAAAAGACTACAGATTTAACACTTCACAGATGAATAATGTTTAGTACTGTGCATTCTTGTAAAAGGTCTGTTTTCTAAAGAATTACAGAGTATACATAAACAGCTGAAGCTTTGTGGATGCAGCTGCTCAGTACATTATGTACATGGTGGAAACTGTAATGACACTCCCCAGAGAATAAAATATGTTTGGCCTAAATTTGGCCCATATTTATAGTTTTCTTATGGCCCACATTAGGATTTGAATGACAGTGTTGAGTCAGGGTGAGTGTGTCTGCCACACATCTGTTAGACATGACCCGAATAAGAGATGGGGAAAAAGAATGATTTTCTTACACTGATATTAATATCTTTCCGATGAAAAAAGAAACTGAGTCACTAATTAACTCAACAAGCATTTTTTGTTTTTTGGATTGTGGTAGGAAGCCGATGCACCCATGTAGGAAACAAACTGCACATACAAAAAATTCCTGAAAACAACTTAATATAAGGAAAGGAGAGAAAAGCAAGCAGAAGACTGTGTCTCTGTGGTGAAGTACACAGCTACACACTAGAGGGCTATATGACATGACTTGAGAGGGGTAACCTTTGCAGAGCCCTCACTCTATCCAGTTTACGCTGCCTTAAACATCTTTTAAGGCTCAATCAATGAATAACAAAAGCAAAAAATAATGACTTTACTTGCTTCCCTTTTCAGAACAGTTGCAGTTTTGATCAGCAGGTATAATCACGGTTACATTTTGAATAATTATCAAGGAATGAACTCACCACAGCAGTGACCTGTGTGACAGGACAGCTGTCTGATGATGAGATGACAGTCTGAGGTGCTGTTGCCATGGAGCAGGTGTCAACCTCTGATGATGGGTCATCACCAAGCCCCCTTACTTGTTCAGCTGCCTCTCCACCCTCTGGCAAAGCATTATGGGTTACAGCCTCCGAGAATGGAACCTCTTCCACCTCAAGGAAAACGTCTGTCTCCAAAACATCCTCCAAATCCACATCTGCTTCCACAACTGGGGCTACCTCTGGCTTTGCTGGCACATCTTCTGTTAAAGCACCTGCACCCGTTGGCTCCTCTTCGCGCGCTGGTTGTTCCAGCTGCTCAGGCTCCCGCTGAAGTTCAAGAAACGCTTCGTCTTCATCAGTAGCACCAATGTCTGGAGGTTCACCATTCATCAGCAACGGTGACAACGGCATCGGAGGGATGTCATTGACCCCAGACCTCTCCTCATCCTCATCTGAATCTATATGCAACATGGAACTCAGCCTTGTGTGTGTGGGGAAACTAGAGCGCAGTTTTGGGGAGGCAGCACCCAGAGGTCTCTCGCCAGGGCCTTTTGGTGCCTCAATAGCATCCAGGCCCTCACTGAGCGACCTCTGGAGCAATTCATGGCCCAAAACAGTTTCAGGATCTACAAATCTACCCTCTGCTCCAACAAGAGAAAAGCGTTTTTCTGGACCCGCTGTGGCACCACCTTCCCACATGCCTTGGGAGCCCTGGGAGCCAGTTGGAGAGGGGCCCGCTGAGACCACACCTGGAAGATGATGGGGCAAGTCCTCATCATCGGATGGAGTTCCTGGAGCTCCATTCAAGGACGAAATGCCAATGATTGAATCAGGAGAGGCACCTACAGCAGGCAGAGTGGGTAACATGTTGCTGAATACAAAGTTAAGGAAACTACAGTCTAGTTTTCACAGTTTAAATGCTGAAAGCCAGCTTTACCATCTGGCCCAGTCGAGGTCAGCTCAACTTTGAACTGCAGCTGCCCGCTTACATGTTCGGTGGGTAGTCGGCGACACAGGGAGAAACTCACAGGCTGGACTCTAAAGGATCAAACAATGAGAAAATATGCCCAGATACATCATCAGTATATCTGCCCTTTCATGTGTTCTTCAGACTTTACAAATCAGATAATTAGATAGTAAAAAGATATTTGTCTGACAATCAGACTGTTTTTATATAGAGTCATGTGAAAAACAAATTCCATACATTTTCAATCCTAAAGTTCTACATCAGGAAATCATATAAATAATCTCATCCATTCTAGGCCTTAAAATTAGGTAACACCTCAGACGACATATTACACACCCTATCATTATGCATTTTGGTTTTGTTTTTGCTTAAGAAAATAATGACATAGCACAGTATGTTACGTTGTGGTTCATCTGAGGCTCTTAATTTAAATTTTAGACCCAGAAAGGATCAGATGATTTTAAGTGTGTCCTGACATGTAAAACCCTTAGAACTGGAAGAGACTGGACTTTCTTTTTTCATGTAACTGTTAGTGACACTGTGAGCGAATGTTCATGTTTCTGTATATTTGTCACCTACCCTGGTATTTTTTCAATGAGCCGCTGCACAGGGATAGTGAGCTGACCGAGGAAGCGTTTGATGATCGGTCGGCTTTTTGCAAACTTGTCCTTCACCTCAATGTAGAGGATGTCTGTCATCAGTGCCACGAATGTGTATTTCTATAAACAGATAAAAGTGCATTTTATGACTTTCTGTGTGCGTCTCAACAAAGATTCACTGACTTTATATGAAAATTAGAATTATAACCTCTCCATGCCAGACAGGGTTTGTGGTGTTAGCAATGATGGCTGATCGCCGCTCCTGTCCATGATGACTAAAGACTGGGAAGACGCTTCTCTTCCCGGGGTGGATGGACATTTTCAGATAAGGGTCAGGATTAAAAAACATACCCTTCTTCAAACCAGTGGCACGCAGATCTGCAAAATAGCAATTCAGACAGCATTATTGTGATTAAAAATCAAACATCTAAGCAAGCAGGCACTCCTCTCCAAGTTGAATGTGAAGTCACAACAAGTGTCTTTAATTTAGCAAAATTAACTGAACTATAATCTATCTGCTCTTTCTATAAGAGCACGTATTTGTACAATAATAATGGAAAAACACTATCTTTATTTTACAAATTATCTAATTGCAAGGGCCTAAATAAGGAGTAATACTTGTATATAAGATATATATTTAAAAAATTAGTGTGTAGGTTTTATTACATACCTCCTTGTATTGAAGAATTCACTTAAACTCTTGTTAAAACCTACCTGTATCAGGTTTAGGCAAACACACAGGGAAGGTGGGAACTAGTGATTAGTGTGATATTTTTTTGAAGATACAGCAATAGAAATTTAGCTAACTCTCAGCTGCTGGCTAAGTCACAGGTGCTAACAACAGTAGTGGAGTTAAGAAACCATGTGACTTCTTATGTGACATAGGTCTTTAAAATCAGGTTAAAATTAAACCTCTCAGTTAAGCTAACAGCAGTACAATGAGGTTCAAGAAGCCATATGACTTCCTTATGTCACAAAAGTCTTTAAAATCAAGCTAACCTCCAAAACTTCAGTTAAGCTAACAACAGAGCAATTGGGTTTAAGGAGCCACATGACTTCTTACATCAAACAAGCTTTTAAAATCAGGTAAAAATATAACCCTTAACTAAGCTAACGCTAACAACATAAGATGAGGTTTAAGAAGCCATGTAGTTTCACACATCAAATAAGCCGTGTAAAATCAGGTAAGCAGCCGGCCCAGGTAGTTTGTTTATTTATACTAGTTCAGAAAAAAGAAAAAAAAATCCTGACACTGGTTACATTGGTTAAGGTCGGTTGAAAACTGAGAACATTTTCGGGACAATCTTCCGCCAGATCTCCTAAAGCCGCTATTTAGGGATAGCGGGTAGAGGGAGGGGCTTTCCCCCGCAAAGAACGCAATCTTCCACCTTCCTAAACCCGCTATCCCACCTGCGCTACCCGCTACATTATGCATAGGAGCGGTTAAGGGTGTTCCACCTGTTCAACCAATCAGTGCGTCAGTAGCCATTTCCTTTAAGAGCAAGATACCGAGTTTGCAGAAAGGGCAAAAGACACGGCCATTGCCACACCTACAAAGTGAGCAAGGGAGTTGGCATAATGGGTTAGCAGCTTTAGCGAGCGGAAGATTGCATTAGCGGTTAGCGGAGGTTCCTGTACCCGCAATTTGCAGGTAGCGGGTAGCGGCTAGAGGGTAGCGGCTAGCGGGAAGTGTACGATCGGGGCCTCTGGCAGGAAAACACCTCTTTCAACTGCAAAGACCCTGTGTTTCCTGAAAACAGCTTTTCCAGTTTACTGTAGCATTTCCTGAAGGTACTGAAGACAAAGATGAAGATAAGATTGCGTAACTCATCTTAAATCCAAACATCTACTCTTGCACTCTTGCAGCTCCTTGAAATTAACTTACAGCTCCTGACTCTGTACTACACAAGCTGACTTTAACAAGACAAAGATCTTAACTGACCTGTCAAAGTAAAGCTGATCAGTTTCCGAGGATGCTCAATGCCCACCTGCTCTGCCAGCCCTTCCACCTACGAAAAAAGAGACAATGTCAAAGCCCACACTCCTCAAGGAACAAAAACACATCAAATTTGTATTCTCATTTGTATTCCTTTTTTTTCTCATTTGTAGTCCAGCATCCATATCCATAAACGCACCTGTGTTTATCATACTAAATTTGCATAATCTAAATTATTTTCAAAGAATACCATGGACTCTGAGATACATTTTAAACCTTCTAGGCAACCTTTGCTTTTGTAACTCAAGTTGCTGAAACAATTTTTCCTAAATGCTCTTGCTTGTAGATGCATTTAAAAGACCTCCAAAATACAAGGAGGGTGCTGAGCAACGGCATAATCTGCTGACTCTCCCAGTTGGGATATCAGTGAATACAATAATCACAACTAATTGTATTTCCTCTCAAAATCTTCACTCCCAGTGCATCATTTTAACCATAACGCCACAGCCGAGTCCAGAGTGATTCAGCAGTATCTCTCTCACACTCATAATTAAACTCACCAGGACTGCTGGATTCTTCACAGTGATGCAGGGGGTTGTGGCTCTCAGCGCTCCACTTACTCCATGGTAGTACTTGAAGCAGATCTTGGTCTCAGCTGTACAGGAACATTATGCAACATACTGAATATGTCATATACAACAGAATTGAAATGTGCTGTATTGTTTTGGGTAAAATTAGAATTCATGATTTACAATCATTGCAATTATCACTCATGTTGTATTGAATATTTTGCCTAGTTTCCAGGAAACGAAAACAAAAAATGTGAAAACTTACGCTCCATAAAATAGGGCCCAGGTTCCAACCTCCAGACAATCTGACCCTTCTGAGTGCCATTTACCCCTCTGTTTTTACAATCCCACACATTGGATGGACTGGTTTCATCTGAAGGAAGAAGGAAATTGTTGGTTACAGAAGAGACGGTTATTTGCCAACGCTTGGGTAAGCCATATTACGACCTTGCTGTGTTGATTTCAGACCAGTGGATGTTAAATCGCATCGCGGATATCAGTTTTCAAGCTCTAGATTGTGCTCTTGGGGGGCAAAACTGCAACCAAGCTTCATCTGATCTGACTCAGTATGTTTAGTCTGCAGACTCTGTAGTCCAAAACACAAACTTGGCTTTAATCAGAGAAATCCATTCCCAAAATAGCCTCCCTATAACCTCCAATCAGAAGGACACGTTCAAAATTCCTTTTGAGTTGGAAACATAGAGGGGGGAATTCCTTTGTACATAGCATTTTTACAGACTGATTAATGAAGGTCCAAACTCAGAAAGCAGTGTATTCTGCAAATGTGTGTGTATTTGAAGGAGAATCGAAGAGGGTAAGGCAGGTTGCTTATCATTGAATGTCTGCTTAGTCAAGGAAAGTAGCTCCTCTGGGGTATAAGAGCATGAAGCAGGTAATGAAGTCCTGACAGTCAATAGAAAGTGACCTGATGCGCCACGTAGCACCAGCACTTCACATCGTCTCCTTAGGGGCACAGAGATAAATGAGGCAACCATGCGTGGTCACGCTTACACCAAGTTCATCATACATGTTGTTGGACTGTCAAGGAAGCCAAAGTTCTAATAGAAAGTCCACTATTCCATGAAATGCAAATTTAAGAAAGTTTTCCGCATTATACTGTTAGATAGACTCACCCTGTCTAATCAGTGCGCTGTTAGAAATTTCAGAATTAAACATGGACTCAGATTTTCAGACATGCTGGAAATATTTCAAAAATTTACCAAAAGTTTATACCTGTTAAGTCATTCGAACATTTATTTATGAGACATAAGAAAAAAGAAAATTATGTCAATTGTCTTTGCCAAGAAATTTCCTTGTATATACTGTATATAAAACTTGTAGAAAATTCTACGATCATTTGATTCATCCGTGACCACTGGGGGAATTAGGATTAGGTATGTGTCCAGGGTTTTGTCTTTCAAAGCAAGGATTGGATGAGGAACACTACAATTTTACAGTCTTATAAATTTATCATTTTTACAATTACTATATATAACAAATTAATATATATAATATGTCATGTATGATAGCAGCCAAGCAACTATTACAACAAAACCCAATACAACAAACTAAACTATACAGCACAACCTGTACCTCTTGTCCTGTTGAACCTGGATTGCATAGTGCTGAAAAAGCATGTTAGTAACAGCAACGAACTAACTACAGCAAATATACCCTGTATATTTTCAGTCTTAAACCATTATCATGTCATGTGTACTTGTCAAGTAGGAGATTGCATCAAACTGATTTGCTATAAGTAGTATTAATAGTAGTTCATGTGATTTTTATGTTCTGTTGTGCCACTGTGGTAGGCCAGAAGACAACTGCATGTTTGGCAGACCTTCTCTGTCCAGTCATCACACAATTTATGTTGTTGCCACCCAGCTAAGCTCTTCAGCATGGCGTCTAACTTTTAACAGCCAAAGTGACATTCATGGCTGCCAGTGAGTTCGATGGTTGTTCGCTCATGACCCTACAAAAACTGTCTTATATTAACATTTTAATGGTGCAATAAAAATGATAACATGCTGATCTGTTTCGAGGGGAATCTCCTGTGGCCCGGACTCGGGTCAGGCTCCTGAAAAGATATCTGAACATCTGAATATTCAGGGTTCGGCACCGTCAGAAAATTGAGCGGAACCTGTATCACCCCAAGAAGAAGTCATGTATTTGCTGTTTCCAAAAGCAGTGACTGATTTTTCTGAACACAAAGTATTCTCAGATCGACATAAAGCCAGTGGACATATGTTCTGTGTTTAAATGCATCCATGTTTTAATCTGCATTTTAGAAAAATATACTTTGGGTTCTATGCACCAAAAACTATTCAAGCTGTTATTGGTGAAAGGTGCAAAGACCAGGTATGGTATGGGGTACGCGAGTGGTAGTGGCACATACTAAATGTGATGCACTGATGCAATGGCTTCCAATCTATCCAATATGTGTATCCTGAACAGGACATTTGGGCATCTATAAACATGAACTACAGAGCAGCTAAAGCTGTGAAATTTACTGTGAAGAAAAAATACTGTAACCCTGTTCAAGATACTTGCATACGCAAGTATCTTGAACAGTGGCCATTTGTGGTCTAATCGGAGCCAGATTTGTCTTGTGAAACTGCTACCATCAGCGTCCACAGTTCTCAAACAATTAAAAAGTGAAAGTAAAAGGAAAGCTAATATAAAGCAATGGTAACACGTGTTCAAATTAATTAACAAAGTTAAAATGTTAGTTTTTGTTGTATTCTAGAAAACTTCCTGTCTTTTCTGGAAGTAGATTTTGTGCATATGCAAAATACATTAAATAAAAACGTTTTTTTTTTTTTTTTTAGAACGACAGCAGGAGAAATGCTGCAGGAGAGACCACTTAACGTTAAAGACATTTCAAAAACAGCAGGAAGCCTTGAGGTCACATGAGGACTCTGTTCCTCATTTTGTGAGAAAACCAGGACAGAATTCCTACATTCTTAATGTGCTGGATATACACTATTCAACCCCCCCCAGCACCCACCCCCCACCCGTATTACCTTTCACAATCATGGACATAAATGCCAATCCGATAGCCTCCTTCAGCGCTGAGGTCAATGTATTTCCCCCCCTGTCAAATTCCTGTCTCTAAGCAGGATTAGCATACATTATCGGAGACCACCGTGCTTGCCTCCAAGAGGTGTGCGGTTTGTGATGGTGTGTGTGTTATCGTATACTAAGGCAGAGCTTTTACATGTTGACTCAGCCTCCCACCCTGTGTAAAGTCTCAGCAGCTAATGTTTCAGTATTGACTCTGGGTTGGAAGCTCCAGCAGAAGATTCTACCAGACTGTTGTCAAGTTTCATGAATAAAACACCAGGATCAGCTGAAAAGCTTTGAGGACAAGATGGGTCAAGTACATGACAGAGAAAAGTATTCTGTTTATGTCTTTTGCTTCCTTTTGTTCAGTGGATCCTGACTGTAAGTGTGCTTGTTTTGTAAAAGTTACTAACAAGCAGCATCATGGATTTGAGATTTGGACTTGAGTCAAGCTGTCACACAAGTGTGCTCCTCTGAAACTGAATTTGACTTTAGAATTTGAATGAAATCAATTATTGCAATTATTAGTACTGTAACATCTGTGATTTTCTTACTGAGACAACAGAATTTCTGCTGTGAAAACAGTTCAGTTAGTCAGCTCACGCAAAGAAGACTTCAAATGCTTTATTAACGGTAAAGTATACCAGAGTTTTGATGTTTGGGTGCCAATCTAATCAAAACCGATTTATTACGATTTATTATGCAGAGATATTAGGGGTATTTAAACTAGAGATCAACAGATTATTGGTCGGGATGATTATCGGTGGCCAATATTTGGAAATTTGGCGTCAAATGGGCACCATCCTTTTTTTAATCTGACTGGCCGATATGAAGAAATCAATTTAAAACGGGGTTATTTTGGCTCAGATGCAGCCACGCCTCTCTCTCCTGCTTGCTGTCTCCTGCATTATTCACCCCGTCCTCTGATTGGTTAAGCGGCAGAGGCAGGGCAGAGCCTCCGAAGAAGAAGCTGTCATCACACACACGGGAGAGTGAGAGGAAAAGTTTTCTTGTGTGAGAAGCTCCGGACAGAAAACCAGAAAACACGTGTCAAAGGTAAATGCAGAAATCTACGGAGCCCTGGAGGTGACATGGAAATTTTTTTTTTTTTTTTTTTTTTTTAAAGTCATGCGCACAACTTTTTATCGCGCGCGTACGACTTACTGTAACTAGCGCACATTTTCATACACACTTCCACTCGGTCAAAGACTTGAAAGAAGTGCCCCCGTAGAAGGTAAAATGAAGGCGTTTTAACCGATAACCATTACGTCTCCCAGGGCCTCTCAATTGCTCACTTATAAAACCAATGACATCCTGCAAGTCCGAAAACTGTCGACGGCTGAGTTTGTGTTCTCCAATGATTCTGATAAGATGCCTCCAGCTTAAAATAAACCCATATAAGGCTAAGCTTCTATGTATCTTTTTATGAAGCATTCCTAACTTAAAGAATAAACCGATGAGACTGTCTTGATCACAGGTGTCAAACTGATCCATTAAAGGGTCGTGTGGCTGCAGGTTTTTGTTCCAACCATGCAGAAACACAGCTGACTTGTTTTAGTCAATCAACAAACTGTCTTCACTAAAGGTCTTAACCAGTTCAGTTGATTGAATGAAACAAGTTGACACGCCTGGTCTATCCATTACAATTGACCTTTCGGTAAGCACCGCCCCCTTCCTAGTTACTGTTTCTAGGTCGGACATTCTCGCTGCTCCTCCATTAAGGACAATGTTATTTAGCCATTTTCCTGCTAAAACCACAAGGTTAAGACTGCACCAACATTGTTGGTGCAGTTAAACACACACAGTTCTTCACCATATTTCCCCCTATCGTAAACTGCACAAATATTTTAGATATCACCAGAAAAATACGACGAAATCACACAGAACAGGCACACGTGTAAAATGCATCGGCTTCACTAACGTTTGTATACCCCCTTGGCCTGGTTGCTATGGCCCCCGCATGCCCGGATATGTTCAGTGGCCTGGATGTTCGTGGTCGAGAATACGTTTATCCCCGTTAGAATGAAATTACCGAACAGGTCACAATGGACCAATGAAACTATTCGAATTAAATCAAACGCACTCACACTAAATTCTTCAGATCAGTCATTTTGTGCTTCATGCACACACCCTCATCATGGAAAACACACGAAGGAATGCATATGATTTAGCTTTTAAGTTAAAGACAATCGATCTGTCGGTCAGAGAAGTAAACAGAGCTACTTCACGTATTTATTTTGAGATACGAATATTCGGATCCTTATATTTAGGTGCGCTCAATAGGAAATCACAGTATGTAATATGGAGAATATTGTGTAGTTAAAGACAAGTGAAAAACTCACGACTACTAACGTTGCTATGAGATTTCTGGTTCCATGATCTGAAAATGAACGGGAAGCTGAGAGAGTAAAATTTAGAAATGATTTATCTGAACAAATTGGTGGAACATTTTAAATACTGTGTGAGCTCATTAAAGCCCGAAAGGCTGTTTGTGTCCTGTCAGGAGTTTAATTGCACTCATAGCAAATATAATACTTTTTTATGTAGCCTTTGTCATATTAATCATTAATATTGTAACAACACAGTTTTGAATGACAGGGTCCTTGTTGAAACAGATGTTCCTGAGTCTAGGAAATTCAGGCACTTCTGGAGCTATTATTTTCTATTTTTTGTAATTCAATAAACATGCTTTAGGCATTTCAATGAAGTTCAGTGTTTGCATTATTCAATTTTTTTACGGCAATTTTTACACTTTTACTGCAAATGAATATCGGCTCCAAATATCGGTTATCAGCCTCCTCTAACTACTAATAATAACGGTATCGGTCCTGAAAAACCCATATCGGTTGATCTCTAATTTAAACCCCTACTTACTCCTCAGCTTCCACCTGTGGGAAGCTGGGGAGGAAATGGGATTTCAAGAGCAGCATTAATTAAGCATGGGGGACATCAGAAGCCATGTGAGAGTATATAGAGTATAGACAAGCACATAGAGACGGAGTAACTGACTTAAACCATGCAGAGGGGTGACAGCAAGCATATAAACACTGCTCAAGATGTCTGCCAGAACTAGCTCCCAGAGAGTCGCTTCATTTAATACAAAGAGCACATTTACCAATGAGGCTGTGGGAAAAAAAAATTCTATTCAGCATTTTAAAGCTAAATAAATCCACATGATCCTGGAAATTGCATGACAAAAGTATCCAAACTTAGCTCTTGCTCATCAGCTTTTGGCAGCCCTATAAACCATATAGTCTGCATTAGTCATCCCCTACTCACTAAAGTGTGCACTGTTTCATGGTCAGTTGTATGTAGGAGACAACATAGAGAAACAGTTATTCATCACATCCTTCTTCTTTGGATGACCACACCCCCTTTTGGTTGAAAATAAACTACTGGCAGCAAGTCGGCCTGTGTCTCGTTTTACGCATCAAATTATACAAATAATACTGGTTTGGGTTTTTTCTTACTTCTTCAAAGAGTTAAGGACATAAAAAGGAGAGATTTGTGTCACAGCTTCAGGTTCTCAGACAAATACCTTAAATGTTGGACTTGCCACCAGTGAAATTTTATGAACTGGTTTCAACCAAAAAGCACTATGGTGAAGCTCTTATCTTTACAGGGAAGAATTCCTGGATGGAATCTTGTAAGAATAACTGTGTTGGTATCTCAACAGAACTATCTGGATGACAGTGAATCAACTCCTGTTGTGGAGAAATGCCATGTCACGCAGCTGGAAATGCTACAAGGGTGGACCATCATGAGATTTCCAGTGTTTTGTGGAACTGTTTTTCTTGAATAAATTCCCGATTCACAAAAATATGCATTAATTAATGTATTTATGATTATTATTATCATCATCATCATCATTATCAACAATAAAAATAATCTAAACAGAACATAAAACTGTAATATATATATATTTATTCAAGAAAAAACAGTTAAAGTATATCTTTTACCAACACTTTGTCACAGAGAGGCTGAAACTTTTTACTTACAATCCCAAAAAGATCTCTAAATCCCCCCTGTTGCTCTGAACCTAAACACTGTGAATTTCTGACCGAAAGTTCATATAAAGCCTCTGGTGTCAGCTGGGTAACGGTTGCTTTTTATCATGTTTGTTAAATTTAGTTAAGTCTGTGTGAGGCCTGTCGGCTATCTGCATGCATAATACTCAAGAGGACAGTAAAAGAAAATCTACAAGTTTGGCAACTGTGTATTTCTGAGATGCATTTTCAGTGGCAGTTTCCACAGACTGTATGGGAAAGGCTTGTAGTACTTGTGGCAATTAGCATAGTCAGCATCAACCCTATTAGAGTGAAAGCACATTTGGACATTTAGTGGTCTTCACCATTACAGCTGGCTGTGTGTCTGTGCACTGGACAACACTGCACCATGAAAGAGCATGAGAGTAGCCCAGCCCCTGGCCCGACGGACTCTCTTCTAACCTGGTCTAAGTAAATATGCACTAAAGCCATCCATTTTTATTAAAGGTGCGTAAAGGTTTAGACTCCAACAAGTATCTTGATGCAGATGTGAATGCTTCAACATCGATGCAGTTAAATAACATAAAGTTAGATGATGAAATCTTTAACGGGCAATTTCCCACAATAAGTGGAAAGATGTCCAGTTGTTTTGAAACATGAAAGAATAAGAAAAAGCAGAAGCTATGTGTACGCTAACACCACTGTGATATGGTGAAAGAGCATCAAGTTCAACAGGGATGATAAAACAGGACCTGCAGACATCTGGCCACCCATCAAATTTGATTTAGTTAGTGGAATGCATGTGATAGACTAAATGCAAAAATCTGCTTTGCTTTGTTTTACCCAACTAAATATTTGGGTAAAACAACTAATACAATGAGCGCCATTAGCTGTTTTCACCCAGACTTAACGTATGCAAGTCTACAGATTAATCAACCAGAAATTAATGAGGTGCTGTCAAATTGAATTATTTGGGATTAAATTAGTCATGTAAGACTTTGGAGCAGCAACATATGCTCCTATCAGAAACGTCACTTTACAGAAACAATTACAGGGTTTGGGATTGTGACGTCCCACAAATTGATTATAACTATCATCATAGAAGGCAGCTACGTATCTGTTTTTCTTTTAGTATTTAAGTTATGAAAACACATTGGGTGTTTTAGCAGAGGTAGTAGCTGGGATATCAGTGCACTCTAGTTCGATTTAAAAGCTCCATCTTCTCCAAATAATGCTGTCTTTCTGCTAATGTCAGTCAGGGGTGTTCAACCCTGGTCTTTGAGAGCCACAACACTGCTTGTCTTAGATGTTTCCCTGCTTCAGAGAACCTGATTTAAATGAATGGATCATCATTGGGGGTGTGAATCTTTTACTATCTCACAATTCAATTCGATTCAGATTTTTGGAGCCATTCGATTCAATTCAAAACAATTTTATTCATAATGATTTCTGATCTGATTTCTGATCATGATCATGATCTACTCCCCTCTGCTTTGCGAGACAGAAGGACAAATGGGGACAATTAAAGTGTCTTTTTCACATTAAGTTTTAAACATTTGTCCATGCTTAAATGGAATTGTTGCAACTGTTACATCAAAGCAATATCACATAGTGCTTCAGTAACAAAAATAAAAGTGCATCTTTATTGAAAAAAATAGTGCAGTTAAACATGCTGCCTTTTAAATTCTGAGGAAAGTGCATTTACCAAAAACAGTTTGTGGTCCTTAACTGCTACTCTAAATATCGCTCACTATCTTTTTTTTTTTTCTTTGCCCGCTCGGAGCTGGCAGAGAGCTTTGTGAAGCACTGCAGTGTGCGTTGGTCTGCAGCTGATGGCTGACTCTGCTCCGTGTCTTAGATCTCCAGGTTAATTTCTCATAACATGAGTCCGCACAATTGCTGTGCTGCCGAAGTGCTTGATCTTAGTTTTGCAATGCTTGCACACTGTGTGCGTCATGTCTAGCTCGGTGTTTCCGGGCATTCGGTAAAAACCGAAATTACGCCAAATTTTAACTTTTAGCGAAGACGGGGCTGGTTGGATCTTTTTTTCTTCCATCTTTGTTTTGGTGCTTTCCGCGCATGCGTACGTTCCAAAGCCGGCTGAGTGGTGACGTCAGGACGTCCCGCGTAGTTACATAATGGACGCGGACAGCCAGCGGATTTTATATTATTTTTATTATTTTTCAAAATCGATTTTGAGACATTTTATATCGATTCTGAATCGTAGCAAATGAGAATCTCGATTCTTATGCAAATTGATTTTTTAGCACACCCCTAATCATCATCATCTTGCCATCCAGGTCTGCACAAGTCTGTAAATGACCCATACATGTGAATCAGCTGCGCTAAAGCAGGGAAACATTTAAGACAACTGCGGCTCTTGAGGACCGGGGCTGAACACCCCTGGGCACAGTAAACGAATTATTTGTCTATTTTCTTTCCTATTTTCTTCTTTTTTTGGCCTCTTATGACTCATCTTCTCACAACTTGTTGTTTACTGTGCACTAATGTAGCCACCAACATGGCCGCCACACCCCGCAATGCAATGAACGTTCCCAGGTTGGCAGCATTGTTTAAGAGAAAAAAATTAAAGAAAAGTTCGTTGGGGCGGGTGGGCCCTGGGGGGGGGGGGGGGGGGGGGGGGGGGGGGGTGGCGGTGGAGGGGTGGAACCCTCCCGTATCCTTTGCTGTTTTGGCCCGCTGCAGCGGTGGGGCTGCTTGAATTAGAACTGCGTCCAATGGTGGTGCGGTCTACCTGTGCTGCCGGACGGTTGACCACTGATGGTGCGATGGGTGGGGGAGGTTGGTGGGGCGGGGGGGGGTTTGGTAGATTTTCCCTTAGGGGTGGGGCGGTGGTCCGCAGGGAGGCAGCACACAATCTTATGAGATTTAATTTTAATAAATAATTAAATCTCACAAGAAAAAAAAAAAAAAGCTAGAGAAATAAGGCTGTGGGCATGGGGGGAAATATCCACCCTCCGTGCTCCACCTCTGTTTTTAATGCAATTAGCAGGACACACACACACAAACACAATGTTGGGGGGAGGGTGGGGGCATATGCTTTTCTTTTCTTTCAGTCTTTCCTGGCCTGGGGTGGGGGGGGGGGGGAGTTTGGTGCGGTCGTGGGTACCCACTGTGGCGTGTCCATGTTTTTGGGGGGCTCCCTGTGCTGGTGTGGGAGCCCAGGTGCGCCCCTGCTGGTGGGCTGGGTGCCTCGTGTGGCCCTCGGGGAGGGGTCTTGGGCGGGGTGGGCTTGCTGCGGGCTGGTACACTGTGGCGTGGGCGGCAGTCCTGGCGCGGCCCTCTGGTGCAGGCTGCTCCCCCTTGTTTGTCGTCTGCCGGTGGGTGACGGGCAGAGGGTGGTAGCTGCTGGCTCATCTGGGGGGGGTCACGTCCCCCTGGTTTCCCCCTCCTTCTCTCTATCTGTCTCACCGGGGGGTGGGCAGACGTCGTCGCGGTTCTGGCCTTTTGGGTTCCCTGCCTGGCCCCCCATCAGTGGACATATACCTCGGAGTGTTTGCTCCTGGACATTTAGGCTCCTCTCAGGCCAGTCTGGTCCTGGGGGGGGTTTAGCTGGCGTTTTCTCACCCGCAGGAAGATTTGACATGGACTAAGATAAGGATGGTGGTGATCGTTATGGTGGTGACAGTTTCCTTGGTACTTTGGTCACTTACGTGTGAGTGTATGTGGGCACGGACACATTTATGCTTTACACCCCTCCCCAATTACCCCCTCTACTGTTAACACAATCAATTGATAATGTTTACATGAATCCTCCACATGCACACAGGTCTATAGCTTGGTAGAAGGTGTTCATCCAGTTTTCTAATTTTTTTCTGCTATATCGTCTTTTAAGTTTGTTAAAACTACACAACACCACTCACACTTCACAACCCAGCACACACCACAACCTCACTGTTGTGTCTCTTTAATTGTCTTGTCTTGAAATGTTTCACTGCTGGTGTTTTTTAGTCCTCTCTGAGAAAATCAGAATTTAAGATGTTAATAAAGATGTTAGAATTTACTGCCAGAGAGGACCGGTGAAGGACACATTCACCCTTCATATTCCCACAAAAAAAGTCTGCTACAAGAATAAATTGCATATAAATACTAGATGGTTTTGCTAGATGATGGCGCTAACCAAGAATGCAAATGCAGACAAATTTACATCAGCTAATGTCAAGAAATTGAATTTTCTTACAAAGACTCGTAGCCCGACTTGAGATTTACTGCTACTTGCAACAAGACTACAAATGTAAAACAAAAATCACAGTCTCACCAATATGGTACAGCCCAATCCAGTCGGTAGCATCCACTTCCTCCTTGATGTCCCAGGTTATAACAAGATTCTGGCCTCGGTTCAGGGTGTACTCCAGAGTGGATGCTGTCAGCGAAGACCGACTCTGGGAGGTCACCAGGTCTGTGTCACTGTTAGCTCGCGTAAGACCGATAGGACTGCTGACAACAGAGGTGGTATCGACAGCTGCGCCCCCCCTCTCCGCCAGAGTCCGCAGGTTCTCTGGGCTGAGGGTGTGTCGCAGGTGAGGGCTGCGCCTACGTGGGGCTGACAGGTGTTCACGGCCTCCAACGGATAGGTTTGGTGGATTGTGGGAACGGGTCCTGGGCGGTAGAACTGCCGTGGCGAGAGAAGGACGCATTTTGTGTGATTGGAGACCAGGCGATTATGAGGCAAAAACCAGAAAAGACGGGATCCAAGCGGGTGGAGAGTTGGAGAAGTTTCTTATTAAATAGACTGGTTGTAAGAATTATGATGCATGTTGCTCTTCCATTTGTGGTTTGGTAGAAATAAAAGACAAGCAAATCTCAGAAAAGATATGTCTATTCCCTCTCTTGTAAAGGCTTCCTTTTTGGTGAGCTGTCCAAGCTGAGGGTTTCCATCCACAGTCACATTCTTAGCTGCTATCCAGCGGCAATGACAGCCTAAAGATGGGGAAAGAGAAGAGAGAGGCAGAAATAAGTGTTCTCATATTACAGAAGCAGTGATTAGATGTTGTGAGTTACAATCAACACATCACTATAGAAGTTAAGCTAATCCAGCACATAACTCATGGCCTGTTCCTCACTAAAAACCTATTTAATGAAAAAGAAAAAGACAAAGAAAAAAATGGCTTTTGGCTAAAACTGTGCACGTCTTACTCTATTATTTTAAACTCAATAAGGGCTACCCGAGCACTGTGAAAATGGTAAACACTAGGTGGCAGCATCAGTCAAAACCAGCCGTTACTGCAGCATTTGGGATACAAAAATACAAAACTCCCGCTAATTGTGAGGGCACTGATTTCAGGCGAGGATAAGGACAAAATGGGGAAGAATGTCAACATGTTGAACCTCACAAGAAATTCTGGGCTATGCCCCCGTCATTTCAGCAAGGAAAAGATCAACTCTGATGGCAATGTGAAAGGCGATACTGTCCACTTTGGAATAACTGGAGGAAGCCATCGCACAGAAAAGGTGCAGGTCTTCCCCATGAAGAGTGTGAGTTCTGCCACCTTATACGTCATATTCCACAGTACTGAAGTAGCCCCTATTTGAGCTCCCATTTTCACTGTAATGCTTACCAGAACAAAATAGCATAATACACATAAATTGCACCATTTACTTCTTTAAGAAAATTACTAGTTTGTTCTTAATGGTGGTGCAAACCGTCATACTCCATGTGGAAAAAAATAGACTAAAATTGTCTCTTTTGAAAACCACTGTATCTGTATAAGACCATTGGAAAAGGGGGACAAAAAAATCCTCACACGAGCACACATACAGTATATACACGCTTCTGCATCTATAAGGGTTTCTTTCTGTATAGGCAGCCTCAGTAAAAATAGAGAGGCAGCTGTTATCTGTCCCCCAGGAAACTCTTCACTCAGCAGATGCCAGTTTGGAAACTGTGGAGCGCTGTCAGAGTCTTAATCAGTGTCATTTTGTTTTTAAAGGAACAATGGCATATAACTTCAGTATCCGGAGAAACCAGAGGGAGCAAGTTTCAAACAGACTAATATTAGAATACTTTTTCATTTTTGTAAAAGAGAAAATGCCAGTGTTCAGCTGAAATATAGCCTGTGCAGTCACTGGAAAACAATGTGGGCTGTAATCTGAGTTAAACCCTGATATCTTTGGTATGTGGTATGTCTCAAAAGCTGAGCTGTGAGTAATGCTTTGAAACTGTTGCCTTGTCTGCAGGCCACAGAATGTGGTGTGCACTGGATTTGATTAAGAAAAAAAAGGTCTGGAAAGCAAATAAAACTCAAACAAAATGAAAGGCCGACGAGTCCCTCACACTTGAGCTCAATGTTATGTAAAAAGGGACATAGTATGAAAAAAGAAATTGCTTGAGGCACATATCTGACGTCTCAAGTGACTACTGAATGAAAAACTCAACACAACAAAGTCCTGCTGCTTTGTTTGGGGTCACATTAGTCCAGTGCTTCTCAATTATTTTCTGCTGCTCCCCCCCAGGAAGAAGAAAAGATTTCGCATCCCCCCACCCACCCTCCACCGTGACTATAAATAGTATCATTTGTCTGTAAAATTGTACACCTCTGCATAACACTGTATCCTTATTAACATTAATGGAAACAAAAAAAAAAAGAAAAATTTATAACAAAGAATAACTTCATTGAAAGATGTTTTTTAGTCTGTAAAGATTTAAAGTGCATCAGTCACAGCGAAGCCAGGCACTTTATAAGCACTTTTGTTTGTCTCATTATTTCCGTCCCTCTCCACCTTTCTTTTACATTTCTGTTAAATATTTTTCCGTAGTGTCTCTTGAGGGTTTGTTCACTTCATATCTCCCTCTCTGTGCTGTGTCTGTGCAAAAATCTCCCGACACAATATAGCTAATACTCCCTTCGCACACTGTGGCAATGACAGCGCCTCTACCGCCTACTGTAGTATATGTGCAATTACACTGTCTTCCAATACGGCAAAAAAAGAAAGCATTTTTTCCCCGGGGTCACACATCACACTTTGCTTTACCCTTTCAGTCTGAAATTAGGTTCTCTGGTGAGCCGTTCAAGTTCCACTGGCGTTTTGTGACATCACAGACACAGAATAGAGTAGAATTACCCAGCCTCCCCATCCTGTAAAATTTGCTGTATCTCAAAAAATAGGAAGTAAAAAATTGTAAACAAGCAGAAACATACTGCCTACAGTAGAGGCTTGTTCCACACAGCGAGTCAATCTCCATTGATCCTAAAGTTAAATTATCCAACTATGCAACAGAAATAAACATATTTACAGCCTGATTCCCATGGATAGATTTTTACATACATGACTTTTGTACAGGGGTTGAATGTATTTTTCTCAATAGGCAAAATTATTTAAAGCCAAAAATGTATGCATAATTATGGGTGTGTTTTTTTAAGTGACACCTCAAAGCTCGATGGCATCACTTTAGCTACTTAGCACCTAGCAGTTTTGGGGAATTTGACATCTGAGCTAGGAATTAAGAGGTAAGAGAGCATAATCGCTATTTTAAAGATTATGGCTTGTTGTGCCCTCGATTGTCCAGACTGCTGTGATGTGCTTTAGGCTGGGACCAAAGGTTTCGGGGGAAGGCTGCCAAAGGGCTCTCGGCCTCTAGTAGATTGCTGTGAGCTGAAATGGCAGAACTGGCCCTCTTTTGGCTATGTAAGACCAACTTGGAAGGGTCCAGGTGGTGGTTGCTGTTCAATTGTTGCTGCTGCTGTTGGCTTTTCTGCATGAACCACTTTCCTGTGCCAAGGCTAGGCTAACAAAGGCTGGCCACAGTAGCTCTGGTGAGGTCAGCTGGAGTTACGCCAATCCTTATTTCGGCTCTGTCAGTCCTCGTTTTAGATGTTGCTACCAAAACAACATCTAAAAATGAGGATAGATTCAATCAGAATTGAAGTAAGATAACTTAAGTTTGCATCATAGGTTAAAATTACTACACTAAAATAGCTAGCTTGCGGTAAGTGAGTTAAGATGGGCATATCTCATCTTACTGCCAGGCTTGTTCATTTCACTCATATGCCCATTTTTTGCTGAGAAGAATCAGTTCTTGCCAAGACATTGTCCTTCATAAACTGGCTTCAAAACCACTCTTTAGAAACCTGTTGCTGACATCACATGAGTTTGTCCAGTTCTCTTTATACAGTCTATGGTTTTAACACTGATTTCAGAAGAAGTACATCTTGCAGATGAGAAGGGTGGTGCGGAGCCAAGTGTCTGACCTCACCCCCTAAAACCAGCTGCTTTGAACAAAGCTGTAAGCACATGGCTAAAAAGGATACTGTTATACTGTATCCGTGTGATATTATGACCAAAGCATGTCACAGATATATCATTGTAACCTCAGGAAACAGTCAAGTAATAATGAGCAGAACATGTCTTCTATTAAGGAGTTAGTTTGACATTTTCACAGTCTGTTTCAATGATCATTCTTGCACACAAAATTTCAAACCTGCTAGTTATCAAACTTCATTATCATATAGTATTTTTAAATATGCACGAAAACCAAAGAAAACTAGCTGATGTCTAACACTAGGAGCTTTAAAGTCTTGTTGTATTTGTAGATAAAACATTTCCCAAAATATCTGCAAATTCCTTCAATGCTGTCTTTGCTTGTCATTTTGTGACTGTGCCCTCCGCTGTCCCCTCACTGCTTCTACGAACACAAGTCTCTGATGTATCCATCAAGGAAAGAAAAGAGAGGAATTGAAGTTAAAGTCAGTGCTACACTATAGGTAAAAATCTACGAGCTGCTCTTAAGGATGCTATTATTATCTTTTGTTTTGTTTTTTTTTAGACCATAAATTCTGATCTCCAAGCAACGGCAAAGCAGCTGCATTAAAATTCTTGAATGTGCAAAGAAATAAAATAATTTTGAATCAGATTCTTCTGCTGTAAATTGCATGAAGAATTGTATAATAAAAGAGATGTATGGATCTTGACTTTGGCTCTGAATCAATTCACTTTCCACTTTGAAGTGACGGAACAGAAATGATGAATCGGCCTCTCCAGCGCTGCGTTTTTCAAGCCTGATATTGAAATGGGATCTGTTGCATTTGACACAAGGAAAGCCTGGACGTCCCTGACTCAACAAGATTACCAGAGCGTGGCCTCATCACACACACACACACAGAAAAACCTCATACAGGGATTTATGAGAAAATAAAACCTTCATCACAGATGCAGGGATACGTAAATCCGGCTCACGTGTGCTCATGGCCTCGTACACAGAGTCAAACTGCATGCACTAGAAGGCCCAAGTCCATCAACAGGTAACAAGCTTACTCGGTTAAAGAAGAAAGAAAACGTATTGTATCTGTAACTGTGGTTATGTAAGGGCCCGTGTGGAGCAGTATTTTCTCTCCTCCCTTGTATGTCAGACATCATCTACCACTGCTGTGGAGTGGAAGATTAATGCATCTGTTTCGGTTAAAACAGACATGATGAGTCTGTACACCAGCTACAAACAGTAAAGACCTCAACACAGCCTCAGGAGAACCATTAAGTTACTGGACCTGATCCAGTGGTTTTTCTTCTCCCTTGTCTCTTGACTCCCTGGTCTGATTATAATCCCAACTCCTCTGCCCTGCACTTTAACCTGGATTAGTGACTGACTCTCGGCAAGCCAACAGGATCACGTGTCACACGATAACCATGAAGTGAAATTGCTTTTCTAATTTTAACTTTTCTGCTATAAGTGATGTTTATGATGTCTACATGTGCCTTACAAAGCCCATCACTCAAGGACATCTGCAGCAGAGAAAGGTAGGACTGTGTTGTATGACAGTTTTCTTACGTTCTTACGAGACGCTTCTCATTCACAGAACAGTCTTTAATTTCTGTATATGTTGGTATTAGTTTCATGCTGCTCTTTGTGATGGACTATTTGTTTCCTATGAATGCAGAGAATGTGAAAATCTGTTTTGTCTTTGGTCCCATGTGACCTGCATAACTCCAAAGCACAATGCTCCCATTGTACATTACATTACAGTTTGCAGACGCACAGAGGGACAAATACCTTTTGGAAGACATGTCGTGTGGTCTCATGAAACAAACCATTGTTACATTTGGAGGATAAATAGGGAAGGTTGCAAACCTGAGAAAACCATCCCAACTGTGCTGTACGGGGGTGGCACCATCATGTTTTTCAAGGTGTTTTGCTGCAGGAGGGGCTGGTGCACTTCACAAAATAGATGGCACCATGAGGAACATTATAGAGAAATACTGAAGCAAGATCACGAGACATCAGCCAGGAAGTTAAAGCTTGGGTTTTCCAAATGGACAATGACCCTAAGCATACTGCCAAATTAGATCCAAAGTGGCTTAAGGATAACAAAGTCAGTGGTTTGGAGTGGCCATCACAAAGCCCTGAATCTCAATCCAAGAGAAAATTTGTGGGCAGAGAGAAGAGGCATGTGAGAGCAAGGCAGCCAACAAACCTGACTCAGTTCCACCAGTTCTGTCAGGAGGAATGGGCCAAAGGTCCAGCAAATTATTGTAAAACAGTTTGTGGAAGGGTAGCCAAAACATTTAATCAACATTTAAAACATTAAAAAAAAAAAAAGGTTATGTGTGTTTTTATACAGTGTATGTAAACCTCTGGTTTCAACTGTACAACTAAGTTAAGAATTTTTTTCTTTGCTCAGGCTAATAATAATCATAGGTTTGTTCAGATCCTCTGTTTTATTCTCAGCAAACTAAAAGAAAAAATGTACTGTCACTTTAATTTAGCTCTACCTAGGATTACTATATTCCATATTTCTACAATGTGTGCATGTGTTCATATTTTGTTATGATTCATCTTCAACCAAATCAGATTATGTTAATTGGTTTTATCACCAATCTGCACAGATGTCAAAACAGCAACACAGCAATAAGATTTTTTTTTTTTTTTTTTTAAAAGGGAAGGGATTGTATGTATATATATTTCTTTCTTTTTGTAATATAATCGGTCTCATTGTCCATAGAATACTATCTAGGATTTGTTGACATCCTTTCTGGGGTCACTCGTCAAACATCCCTGAACTGTCACTGGTAAAAATCACAGTCCCGTTGACTTGTCAATCAATGCCAAGCAAAGATCTCTAGACTGGCGCCACCACTCAGTGGAACATCTTCAAAGTTTTACTTTTTCAGGTTACCTGTAACACACTTGTCAAGATTTAAGTAGACTGGGCAAACTGTTGTCAAGACAGTAGAAGAACAGAGAGACAAACAGAGAATCCTTAATTTAGCCATCAGATAGAAGTATAAAATATCTCAATTGCGGGAGCAGGTCATCACCAGTTTTTATTACACTACTTTCCTGTTTCTCTCTACTATTAAAAAAAGCCTGCTACCCACATAATAAATGGTATTTGCTCCATTCTTGGTCAAAACCACATTATGTAGCAATACCTCTTCTGGCCACATGGTGGCATAAAGATCTTTTGTTTTGAGAAATAAGCCACTGACAAAGCTGTGTTAACGAGAGGGGACGGTCTAGCATGTCTTGTAATACCACTTCATCCCACCAGAAGTGAGCTTTGCTGTATCTTACTGTCTCTTACACGTGAACTTTCTTTTGATATGCTGCCCCCATGTGGTCAGAAATGCTTTTGCTACATTGAGCGGCTTTAAACTACCCTGCCCAGAAATTGTTGTGACTTTTGTAAGATGGTGAATTCCCCATCTCCCTGTTCCAAACACTGGTCATACAAAGGGGCGTTTGGACATTTGAATATTTTGGACACATACCTGTGCTTCACAAATGAGTAAATAAATAAAAAATTGGAATTTGTAATGTGCTGAGTGAGCTGAGAGAAATAACATACACTATTCACACTACGCCAGTATGGCCATTTAAAAGGTGTTGACAAAGTTTGCCTGCGTTTTCATAAATGTCATTCATTCATTTTACCATCACAACTCTGTGTAGCATCTAAACTGGTTTCTGTTTAATTCTCAGTTTATTCAGGCATGTCACAAAGGGTAATTTAATTTTTGTTATGATTTGTGTACCAGATATTTAGTTTTTGTATTAATCTGTTCTGTTTTGAAACATCCCTTGTCGGGGTTCTCTGCAGTTAGTAAAGCATTTAACCAATTCAAAAGATGGTAAGAACACCAGTTTGCTGTGAGGCTGTGTAGCGTAGGTTCGACGTGTCTTTCCGTTCTTGGTAATTTTGGTTTACACTGGTATGAAGGTTTGTGGACTTTTTTGGTCATCTACTGCATGGTTGGGTGAACCAATAAAATCCCATCTATTTTTTCCTGGAAATGTATTTTTCTTCCTTCACTGGGTTACCTACTCCAGCCACATCTCTCCAAGTGAGTAGAGCCAGCCAGCTCTCTGACAACATCGTATGATTTTCTTTCATGCTGTAATTTTTTTTCTCCTCTTTATCGCCTCACCACAACCAATTGAAGAAGATGCCAGAACTTTCTTCCTGTAATTTTTTTTTTAATTCTTTAAGTGTTTTCCTTAAAGAAAGACATTGTATTTTTTTTCTATAATGTCATAGGACCCTAACATTTCTATTTAAAGTTATTTAAAGAAAATACTTATGTTAAGATCTGACATTGTATAAATAATGCTGGACTGAACGAAGACTTTCAGCAGCCTGTGACTGCTGAAAGTCTTCTGGGGAAGGATCCTATTAGTTTGGTATTTTTTGAAACTTTTCTTTTTCTTTTAATCTTTTTTTGTTTTTGTTTTTTTAAAGCATTTCAGGGTTGGATGTTGAAAGTCAGAGCACAGCCATTTTCAGATTCATCCAGAGATGATCTTCTGGCATCAAGTCCAAACTCACAGGGTCACTCTTCTTGGCTTAGGTCATTTCCTAATTAAATGTAAATGCTTGCCTCAGTCTGAGGTCTTGAACATTATGGACACTCAGGTCTGCTGTATATTTTTCTCCATCCATCTTTGCCATGTCGCGAAACACATTCCCTAAGCATGATACTGCCATCACCGTGATTGACTGAAGAGATTCAGTCAATCACGGTAATACTTAGTTCCTAAATTTCTTTGTCACTGGAATGGTGGCAGTTTTCAATCTTTTTGTCATTAAATCAGAGAAGAATATTTTCCTATTTTAACAGTTATGTTTTTGCTGCATGGATATGCCTTGTGAGTTACAGAAATAAGCCTTTATGTCAGTTAAGAGATGCCATTTCCTCTCTTTTCAGCCCCGCTGTGTGTGTGTGTAGGTGTCAGCAGAGGGACCCCACTTTGCCCCTGTGGAGGTGACTGCAGTACTTTATAGCCTGACAGAATGGGCACCTTGAGAACTGGCACACACACACGCACACACACACACGTACACGCCATGGCACTCAGGTTATATTGCGCCTCACTGGCACATAAAATTAAGAATGAAAAAGCACACAGCCAGCACTAAAGAAGTCTTAATCACTAACACAAATGCAGTAGAATCAGACAAAACCATACCCTTATTATCCTCTATACTGTAAGAAGATGAAATGCAAAACTTTGTACAAAATACAAAGTCATTGCAAAACAAATTGCCCAAAATGGACCTGAAGGTGGTTGAAGACCGAATGGTCCAGCTTTGTGAATCTTAGTGAGCAAGCAAAGGCTATGACAATAAGTGCCAGAGTGCTCCTGTTTCCCAGAAACCCGCTCAGGGCATGTCTGTGAACGCATCACCGTGGGGAGTCCAAGTCTGGGATGAATCACACATTGGGAGGTATCCCTCCTCAGCGAGTCAAAGATGTCCTTTAAGCTGCTGGACAGATTGATATCACTTTCTCAGAGTTTAAAACAACATCCCTCCTATAAATAGCATTGTGGGTTGTGTAGTAATTATGATGGGAATGAAAATAATGGTCTCTTGAGATTCTGTCAAGCACAAATACCAAACTTCCTACTAAAAACACAAAGCTGTCCAATACTGACACATCTAGAAACTGACAGATTATAAACATTTTACTTCCTTACAGAGCTTTAATATGTTTATCCATACTACTTGACTGAAAAGAAATATCGGCAATGCAGAACTTCTGAGCTCCTTAGAATTGGAAAAGGGAGTCAGCTGGTTGTTAACGGGTTAAGTTAATCATGGATTAATGATGAGCTATACATAAAGAAGTGAAGCGGCTAGTAGCATCCCTGCAGACTACATTTCCCTTTTTTATACCAAACATGACAGCTAATTCTAATTCTACCCCGCACTTTACAGTCTGTAAAGTTAATGGAGCCATATCATCTGACTCATTACGGATTTTAGATTAAAAAAAGAGTTTCTACACCAGTTTGAAGTTATTTTTCATTTGGTTTAAAAGTAAAAATACAGAAGAGTTGTCTGACTGTCTCTGAGCAGCTTTTATATTGATGTGATGCTAACGGAAAACATCACTGGGCTTGTGGTTGGATATTTGGCCATTCTTCCACATTTGCATGATGGGATTGAGGTCAATACTTTGGAAAGGCCATTCCACATCTTGATGTTACCCTGCTTTACCCATTCTACATTTGTGGTTATTGTGTTGTCGGAGCATGTTTTTATCCAAGACTCAGCTATCTAACTGGTAGTTTGAGGTTGTATTCAGAGCTGTCAGATAATCCTGCTCATTCATCTTTCTCTTCCAAACCTCCTCTCCAGTATTTGCAGCCTTTGCGGCAAAACAACCAAATCACCACACATAACAGTGGGTACAATGTTCTTGAGGTTGTATGCATGACATTTAACAGAAAACTCTCCTGCCAAAAGAAATCCAAAAAGGCCTTTTTTTTTTTTTTAATTCATGTGGTCAGTCGCAAACTGAAATTCTAGTTTTTGGACCAGGAGCTTCTTTCTTGGACGGTATTCGCTGGTCCATGGTGATGTCAATTTCACTCCATTATACACAGTGTCATTGGTTTTCCAGCAGCTTCCAGTTCATTCCAGAGCAGTACCTTGACAATTCCTGGATTGTTTCTGACCGCTGGAATTGTCTTTAACATGTTGTTAAGAAATTGCTCCAAGAGACAGTCCTGACTTATACACTTCAAACCCACAATCCATATTTCTATTGGCGCAGAGAACCGATGGATGGCAGTCAATAATGATCTCTAACAAGACGTTAAGAGGCTTTGGCAAGTTAAAACACATTTTGGAACTTTCAGTACCAGTCAATTTATAATCCAAGCAGTTATATGGCTTGTTCTGAGCCTATGGTGTGTGATTTTACCCTGTGTTTATTTCAGAGTACAGAACACAAATCAAAAATTGTACAAAGGAATTACTGAAAGCCCCAACTTACAAGATGTAATAATTATCTAAAATTAAATTGTCCTGCTCTGACAGATGTAATAAATCTTACAAAAGGAAATTAAATGTCAGTCACAAGACTGAACAAATAAACATATTTCCAAAAAGTCCCATAAAGTGGAAATACCTAAAAGGACTCAGAAATTCAATTTTGATTATTTCTTTCAGCAATACAAGAAAAAGGTTTGGACAACATAAGAGATGCAAATTTGAAAAAAGTGCATTTATTCTTCCACTTGAATCGATACTCCCAGTGTTTCCCCTCATGTTACACATAAAAAAACTAGAAAAGGTTGAAAGAACGACTAGCAAACGAGGGAACGTCGGAATTTACGTTACACATTGAATGCAGCCTGCAGCACAGCCTGCTGATGACAACAAACATGGCGGCCATGGCATGAAACTTCGTTAAAGTTTCAGAAGAAGATAGTTTGGTGGTTATTTGTGACAAATGCTCCAAGCGAATTCTACAAGGAGGGAAGCACAAGCTTTAATACGTCAAACCTGATCAGCCACCAACAACATAACAATCGTTTCCATGGAGTTTTGAAATTGCGCTAACGTGAGCTAATGCTAACGTGCGCAAGCCAGCAGCAGTCCCGCCCCCCTCCCTCATCTCTCTCATCTAAAGCTTCCATGAGATAAAAAAAAAAACCCAAAAAACTACTGAACCTCATTTACTTTAATTAAAGGTATTGATTTAAATGGAACCACAAGTAAAAATACTTTAAATGTAAATCCTGTTCAGTTTGTAATATTGATAAATGTATTTCCATCAGTTCAAGGAGCCTTTATTTTATATCAGTCAGTAATGCACCTTATTTAAGTTAATGTGAGATGTTAAATAGGTTTGTTTGATAGCTTTACGAAAATGTTTGAGATGCTTGCCAATAGTTTTTCAATGAAAAAAATAAATATCTGTTCATTTAAAGAGGCCAAACTATTTTAGATTTTGTTCATAGTATTGATGTAATGATCTTAGGTATATGTGTGTGTTATCGGTTATCGGTATCGGTATCGGCCTTTAGGAGCTGAAAGTTATCGGTTATCGGGATTGGTTTTAAAAACAGTTATCGTGCATCCCTAATATTATCATTAGACAATTTGAGGAATCTGGAGGGCTTTCAGTATGTAAATGGAAAAGATGCAAGCCTAAGGTGAAAAACCATGACCTCAAACTCCCAAATGAGACTGCATCAGGAACCATCATTCATCAGTAGCTGATATAACTACATGGGCAACAGATAATGTTTTAGTATGACAAGAAAATCATGAGATTTTGTGAAATTATTTCAATGTGTGTGTTTTTGGACATTTGTACAGCAATTAAGAATGCCGCGATAATATCGTAAAGCCTGTGATAATTTGGTCACTATAATCGAGATATCAAATTTTCCATATCGTTACATCCCTAGCACAGCAATAAACCCCTTACTGTAAAAACCTTTGGAAAGTGTTGCTGGGTTCAAAAGCAGAAACGGATCTTTATAAACAAATGAAATGAAACTGACAAGATAATATCTCCAATATCTCTTTTTTTCCTTTAGTTTTTTTCTCTTTTTTGTAGAGCTCATCAGGAAGGCGGGCTCCGTGGGGGGCCTAAACCTGGACTCTGTGGAGGAGGTGACTCCAGGCAGTCATGGACAAAACCACTCACCTGCTATGGGCTGTTTTCAACCAGCAGAGCTGCTCATTCAGTGACAGACTGCTCACTGACCTGCTCCACAAGCAGACTTAGAAAAACTTTTGTTCCTGGAGCAATCAGACTGCACAATTCAGTGGGAGGGAGGAGAGGAGGGGGAGGAGTAACAGAATTAGAAATGGAGATGCTTCAAACTCCTTTGTCTCCTCCTGGGATATTTTGTTTTATTTTAGTAATTTTAGTAATTTTATCTGTCCCAAGGGTCATGATTATAACTAGGTTTTTATAATGATAGTTATTTATTTTTATCTTATTTATTTATTACCTATAGCTAGTTATTGTATTGGCTTGGTGGTTAGCACTGTTGCCTCACAATAAGAAGGTCCTTGGTTTGAACCTCAGCAGGGGTCTTTCTGTGTGGAGTTTGTATGTTTTCCCTGTGCTTGCGTGGGTTTACTCCAGGTACTCCAGCTTTCTCCCTCAGTCCAAAGACATGCATTTTAGGTTAATTGGTGGTTCTAAATTGCCCGTATGAGTGGTAGTGAGTGTGCCTGGTTGTTCGTTTACATGTGGCCCTGCAATGCACAGGTGACCTGTCGAGGGTGTACCCCTGACTTTCGCCATAAGGCTAGGCTGGGATAGGATCCACCAGATCCCCGTGACTCTGCATAGGATTAAACAGGTTTAGATGGATGGATGGATAGTCATTGTATTGTTATGATGATGTGACTGTGTTTTATTTATTTAAATGAGCAGTTGACCATCACTGAATTTCCCTCGCGATTAATAAAGTGTATATCTATCCATCTCGCTAGTGCTGGGCGATATGGAAAAAAATCATATATCACGATATGGACTATTTTATATCACAATAAGGATATATATCACGATATACCATAATAAAGTATGTTTTCAGTTATTCTCTGAAAAGTTTGACAAAAATTTCATTGCTTACTTTTCAACTTTATTTTGAAAGGACATTTAGCTGAACTGTCACAAACATACATTTTAGTGCTGCAAAAACAGGTAGGTACAGAGGTACAGTGGCTTTCACATTTTTTTTTAAAGTGCACAACAGTTTCTGAGAGGAAAAACACATTTTTGCACTGAAGTTCAGCTATAAAAAAATAAACACAAATTATTTTTAAACTTTCTGAATTCTGTAACCTTTTAGTGCAAAGTTTGCAAACCAATATAAAGTGTCTAAAGTAAACATCAGCATTGAAGAGATCTCTGTTTAAGGCATTAACCATGAATAAAAGTGCAAACATAAAAGGCTACTTTGTAGAAGTAGACATGATTCTATCAAATTTATCATTGCAGGTTATTTAATTACATATTTGCTGTAATAATTGATAAAATTAGGTTAGAAACGATAGAAACGATAGAAACGATAGAAGAGAAATGGCACGATATACACTTTTATATTGTCCCCACAATATGTATCGTCATATTGCCCAGCACTACATCTCGCTATCTGTAATTTCAATTTTATTCCTTGGGGAATTGTCCCCAAATTTATTATTTGGGGTTATAAGCATGAGCTACAGCACTACAGCAAAGGGAAGATCTTCTTTCCATAAACGTGGGCTTGAAACAGCCTTTTTTGTATCCCTGTACTATAGTACATTTATCTTCCTACCTTTAAATTAGGGGTATGGCAAGTACTGTGACTATGAGTTGTGCAGAGTTTCATTTAGATAAATCCATAACTTTAGACATCAGCTCTATATTGTCTAATCATTTATCATACACCTTTGTAAGTGGTTATTAGTTGCACAACATAGCTGTCACTGACCACACTGGTAAAAGCTTGCTCGTGAGAAAAAGGGCTTTTCACAGAAGTATTGCTATATTGTATTTCATCTTATTTATCTCAGATACTGCTGTTAATAGTATGTTGCTGTTATGTGTGTGTCTGTATGTGTGTAAGGGAGAGAGAGTGTGTGTGTATGTGTGTGTGTTAAAAAAAAAAATAAAAGTATTCTGAGTGTAATAGATCTTATAAATACAATCTCAAAAGAACAACATATAACTTTTTCACCATGCCATTAGTCATGGAAGAAAAATGTAAGCCAAAAAGAAGAAAATAAAGTGGGAAATGCTAAGAACCCCCTGAAATTATACCTTCAGCAGCAGTAACTTGCAGAACTCAGTTCCTGTATAAATGTGTCCATCTCTCACACTGCTGTGAAGCAACTTTGTAGATTTGTCTTGTTGAACAACCCAGTTTCAAGCGAGCTTCAGCTGTGGAATAGATGGGATCTCACATTTACCCCAAGAATACATACAGAGGAGTTCATGGTTCTACAAAAACAACTCCAAATCATCATCCCTCCACAGTTATGCTTGGCAGTGGGTATGAGGTGTTTCTGCTCAAACGCTGTTTGTTTTTTGCCAAACATGTCGCCGAGGCCAACCAACTCCTCTTTGATCTCATCTGTCCACAGAACATTGTTCCAGATGTCTTATGGTTTGTTTAGAAGCAATTTTTCCAAATGTCAGTTGTGCAGTTGTGGACTTTTACATTTAATGAGCTCCATGAAACCCGTAGGTGCAACCCTGTTCTTTTTTGTTTGGTTTTTTTTTTTTTTTTTTGCATTTCTCTAAACGTTTAACAGCCTGACACTGGGGTAAATATGCTGCAATATTCACTCATAAGAAGACCGTCAGCAGTCCTGAATGATTTCCATTTTGGCATTGTGTCAACACACAGACCTGAAAGCTCTAGACCAGCAAACTGCCAAAACCTCTGCTTTTATAGTCTGCACACCTGCCGACGACCAATCCATCAAGAGCTGAAGATTAGCAGGACTGAGCTGCAACTTACTGTCTTGAATGGTATTGAAGAGCCAATGCAGAGTTCAGTTTTTGCAGTCTTAGAAGAATAATGCAAACCACACTGCATAGATAATTAACTTACAACACGTTACACTGTGCAACTGAACATACACTGAATCGTGGCTACGACAGAAGTAAACCTGAACGTATTTCAGGCTCTAAACGCAGCATCATTGCATCACTGGTGTGTGTTCACTGAAGGTTGCAGCAAACCCACTAGTGAGTCGAAAGTGGTGTTAATGTGCTTTAAGGTGAAAAGAAATAAACAGAGGAGGATGAAAGTGTCTTTTTTCTTCATTTGAGTTCCACAATTTTCTTCTCCGTTTCGCTTGTATTTGGCACCTGTTCTTGGGAGGCTACTGTACTGTGTGGACGCGCCGACGTTTACGTCATTTCACGGTGCATTGTTATTGGTTGTTTAGCTGACAGAGATCGTAGAGGCAGCGACGGGCCAACACACTGACAGATGATTCCTCTGACAGTGCTTGATGTCTGTCACAGCCAGTCTTTGATCGCAAGACAGTTATATCTTTCATCTTTGCTCCTCTCTCACTGTGAGATATACAACCACCATTTTTGAGCTACGATGGACTTTTTTTCTTTCCATCCTACAACTGTTCATCTTTGGTCTGAGATGGCCAAAACTGTGTGAACCCAGCCGAAGGAGCTCCCATGCACTAAACGATTTCTGGAGTCATAAATGACTGTAACATTTCTCACTGTACGATTTGCATTTGCTTAATCTTTGGTACGATGTCGTGAAATGGACAATGATTCAGACTGTACGATGATGAGCCCTGCTGAATCGTAGGCTACAACTGATGCTGAGACGCAGACTGATCTAGAATTGCATTATCAGTATGCACTGACAGAAAACCAACAACACGAGAAGATGAACAGCTCTGATGAAGCTTTTCTGTGTGCCGACAATTACTTTTTTTTTTTAAAAAAAGCAGCGATAGAGAAGAATGTGGTCCTGGTCACGGTTACAGAGAAAAGGCCAATCTGGGATTATTTTTCTTTATCATGGCGCTAGGTCACATTAATTAATACGTCATGTCAAGTTGCATTCTGATTGGTTAGTAAGTCGAGGGAGTCGTAGGATTTCTGACGCTGTCAGAAAATTATATCTGGTGGTCTTTGGTCATGAGACCAGTGTCATTAAATGTTTCACATCATAGGTTGTTGGGCATCTGATTTGGACAAAAGATGAGAGACATCCCTATGATTCTCTGAAGACAGTGATGTTTGATCTGCAAAAGCCCAAAATTGTGCAGTGTATAGGAGCCTGTAAGGGCGTACTTAGTATTGGCCACATTTTTTTTTTTTTTTTTTTTGGGGGGGGGGGGGGGGGGGGGGGGGGGGGGGGGGGGGGACTTAGAGCACTGTGAAAAAACATGCTTTTTTTTAGGAGCACACAACTTCATATATGCATATATTTGTGTGTATGTACTATGTGCACACACATATATATATATATATATATATATATATATATATATCTATATATATATATATATATATATATATGCTGGTCTGTAAACACAGGCCACTTCCGACATCTCTGAGCAAAAAGAGAGGAGAGGCATGAAGGTAACCCCAGCCCATGGCAAAATCACGTCAGCGAAATCACGTTACATAACAGTTTGTTCTCCAAGTTGAATAATTTGGAGATAATCTATGCGGCGCCCAGGCCGCGCGTGCCCACTGAGCAGGCCATTAGGACAGCACTGTCAGAATGGGCAGGTGTCATCGTGCGCTATTGGATTACTGTGGGAATTCCCTACGTCATTTTCTTTTATGCACCGCTTTCACCAGACCCACGTATGAAACCGAAGTCTATCAGTTCTCCCCATCGAGCGCAAAGCGACATCACGACCAGAACACTGATAAAGACCAGCGCCGAGGCTGTTTAATGATGGATTCAGCCGCTTACAGCGTCATCATGTCCACTATGAATCGCTGGGAGCATGAACACCTCCGGTGCCTCCATTCCAGACGGCACGCCGTCTATCCGAGCTTACCTTTTTTGACGCAGAGCTGCGGGATGGAGGAAAAAGGGGGAGAGGGGCCACCGCCGAGACCCCCGTCGGTGGTTTCTGCGCGGGGATTTCGCGGTTTAGGTCCGTATCCCTGCAGTCCAAATGAGGCGAGACGGGCGGGGTACCGCGGTAGGCCCCCTCCCTCCTCCCTCCCCTATAGGTCCAGCGTTTTTGGGCTGGTTGTCACGTAACGAGACGGTATCCCTCTGAAAGGCTGCGGCGCTGCAGGGACGCTTCGGTCCTCGACGGTGCCAGCGTCCAGAGGCGCGCACGTCAGCTCCGTAACTGCGGCCGCCGGCTGGCAGTGCGCGCGGCTCCGCTCATCCAGGGCACGGCGATGTGCTGCAGTCAGAGCCCAGTCCTCCCAGCAGTCCCCACAGATGCACACTATCTATCCGACTGGGCAGAGCATGCAACTGCTGTCAGCCGAGGAGGAAAAAAAAATACTGGATCCGGCGAATGGCGTCATGTTTGATTATTTGCAGATGTCTCATCTCTTGAAAAAAGAACAAAACAAAAAAAAAAAAAAGTCGAGGGCATTTATTAAGAGAATCAAAGCGTAGTTTTTGGTTGTTGACAACATACAGTAGCTTACTGCATGTGGAGGAAAAAAAACCCAGTGGGCGGCGACTCAACACATACACACACGCACGCACACGCATATGCCCCCACCCCTATGCCCCCCCCCCCAACACACACACACACACACACACAAGAGAAACCTACTGTATGTCAACCTGTAGAGCAATAGCGCCTCGCAGTTGATGAGCGCCTTTATCCACTTACTATGTTTACAATGTGTTTTTTTTTTTTGCTGCTTTTTTTCTAGATACATATGGCAGATTCTTTTTGTTTAAACACGATGATCAGTACCACAACATATAGGTCAAAATTAGAGAGTTTCCATTAAAAGTTGGTTAAAAGGCTTCCATGTCACTCAACAGCAACAATATAATGTATAATATATTACACTCACATGATGCATCATTTAGTAGTACCCAAATATGTTATGTAAGAATTAAGTGAGCTAGTAACACTGAGAAATGAGAAAAGGATGAGATATTTACAAAAGTTTAACTGGTGACATAAAGTTTGTTTTTTTTTTTATCTTTAAGTGTCAATATGATTTGCATATACTGAGATTAAACAAAGAATTATAAACATGGAGCCAGTATTTATATGTGCTGCTGCAACTATGGGTCCCAAATGGGTTAGTTCACAGGTTCCAGGGTGGTTCTGCCTGTTTGCCATTATGGACTATGAGTGAGATCGGCCTGGTTTTAAAGGTGGGCCTCATCTGGTTAACAGGATCAGCCGGGGGCTACTAAAACTAATGGGACCCACTCAATCTTCCCTCTCCTTAGCCCATGCCGATTTAGGAAACTTGTATCCCTTCTGGGCCCCATAGGCTTCCCAGTTGGAACCCCATGCCATTTGTCCACTTTTAACCCAGATGAGGCAGACATGACATGTTACGCTGAAATAAGAGAATATTTTTCTCATCTCTCATCTCTATCAAATGAGGATAGTCACCAACAATCATATTTTTGTGGAAGAGAATCAGAGAATCTATGTCATTCTAAGAACTCTGTGAGCTTGTATTTAACTATCACAGTGATTTGATCAAGGATATTGTCAGAATAACGATATGCTCACAAGAACAATGTCAAAAGATGAATGTCTGATACATCTGTTTACGCCATTCAGCATCTAATCTGATATTTACTAAGAATAATAGAAAAACCCTGAAGTTTCGGATCAACTTCAAAAGTTAATCGGTCCTAATTTGGCCCATTTCTGGTCAACCCTTCAATCAAGTCACCAATAAGTTTGATTCCTCTAACAAACATGTAAATGAGAGCAGGAAGGCTAAAAACTGAGTACTTGTTGAGAACAGATAATATAATCTTGGAGACGTCAGTGTGAAAGGAGCATCTTTAAATGCAGATATTGAACTACTGACACTGAGTTTCTGTCCTTAGAGTCGACTGACAGAGTTCAGATGTGCTATCTGTTGATCCTGCACGTGACATCATCAGCTCAGCTGTTACCAAGCAACAAACACAACAGCCTAATGCATTCACCGATATCTCTGGGCATTTCAACCATGACTCTCTCTCTCTGTGCCCAACATCCAACTTTTCTATTGTGTGCCAACTTATTTAATTTAATTTAATTTAATTTAATTTAATTTAATTTAATTTAATTTAATTTAATTTAATTTAATTTATTTAATTTTTTTTTTTTATTCAAAGCTTTGACTACATCATATAATTTCCCTTTGTAGATAAGTAAATAATTATTAAAACTGAATTAATTTAAATACATTTCAGTGAAAGTAAATGTATTTCAAAGACAGTGTACAGACCATCTTTCATCAGATCACAGCTGGAACAGGCTCCACCCCACCCCACTCCACCCTGAAGGAGATGAAACAGAAAATGCATGGATGGCGAGGTCAGCTGGATCTAATCCTGTTAGAACTACAACAAGCAAAGTGGGGTTCTTATTGTAGAAAATACTAGTATGAGGAATTGTAAGCTCAGATGTGAAAGAAAAATGATAGAGAGCTGCTGGATGACAAAGACTCTTTATTGACAACTCCTTTCATTTTGATTTAACAAGCTTTCTTACTTTTACCAAACTTTTTCAGGTCTGAAAAGCTCAGGAAAGGCTCTAGTCTTTAGAACAAAAACACCAACCAAGAACACTTTGATGCTGAGCTACAGCAGAGAAAGAGGAGGAAGATGTAAAAACAGATTTATGGGTAATGTTCAGAATACATCTAAATATTTTAAATGTAAAGATAAGGGTCAAACACGAAGAATAAAATGTATTATCATAAAGAAATGTGATGTCACAATTGTCTGTAACAATGACTCATAATGATGTCACCTCAGACAATGTGCTTCTGACGGCAGTCACACACATTAAGTTAAAAGAAAAAAAGACTTGCATGTAATATAAATCAACTTTGTAGGTGTTTTCTTGTGGTAGGTGGTCATTTATCCTCACCAGCATACAGTGGGAATTAATTACAGATGAAAATGGATTGAATGATAATAGCTCTCACTGAGTTGGTGAATAGCGCACTCGAGTGGCTACAATTAAAAACTGCATCTTGTTCTTGATTTGCACAAACCTCGCCTCACAAAATGGTCAGGTCCAAGCTTACTGATGCTTAAATAATTCCAGATTTATTATTCTCAGTATTATAGGCAAAAGTTTAACAATATATTTATTATTAATGCTTAATATAATTCACATTCTCAGTATTTTTTCTGTCTAATACAAACCCAAGTAAGGATTAGGCCTGGACAGAAGACAAAGAAGAGGAGGAGTAGTGAAAAAGAAGACTATAATAGCAAGATGGGACATCATCGGAAGTGAACAGGTGAAGACAAGAGAATTAAACAATATACAGAGTTGACACAGTTTCTCAGAGTTCAAAAGTATTCCCTGTCACACAATATAAACAGAGAGACTAGTTGGTAAGTTAAAAAAAATAATAAAAAGCTATAAAAGTTTTTACATATGACTGTTCAAATGTCAAGGTTAACACACATTAATTCTATCCTTAAATACCAAGAAAGTTCTTTAATTGTATAAAAATCCAAAGATTTCTGGGCTGTTCCGGGCTGTGTTTCAAGGCCCTAACAACACCTCAAGTACAAGCACATGGTAACATATTTAAACTAATTACAGAAGCTCAAATCACAAACATGAAGTGTCTCAGGAAAATCAGGGCAAGGAAAGAAAATTTTTTAGAAATGCTCTTCAGAAAACCTATGAGTGATGTCATGGGGGTTTGTCCATTTCATCTACAAAGTGTGGGTGTGGGCCCCCTGGTGGGCCATCGTGGTACTGCATGCGGGCAGTGCGAGGTCATTAAAAATAAACAAATGTTTTAAATCCTCGATTTTTTTAAAAATGTTTTTCATAACTTTAGAATATTTATGACATGACTTAAAAACATTTAGAAATAATAAAACAAACCAATTGAGTGTTATTCTACTGTCATCTTAATATGACAAGTGTCACGTTATTTATTGGCACCTTATATTAATATTGGAACCCAGCTTCTTGTCTTGAATGTTGATCACAGTTGTGATTAAAGGTTTGGGTGGGCTGGAGAGATTTTTCACATTTCAAACTGGGCCATGGTATTCTGAAGTTTGGGAATGGCTGCTCTACAGTCTATAATGGAACATCACAAAAAGTGGATGGGTGAAGAAACAAGGAATCCAACAGATAAGATTCGGAGTTAACACTGTTTCTGAAAGCTCAAAAGCACCTCTTGTTACATTATATGAGCAGAAGCTCTGAAACATGAGTTATTAAAGTGAAAAAAAAAATAAGATTTAGCAATTTACAGTATTTTGCACAGAATTGGTATACCAATTAAGATACACCAATTAATCACTTGGCTGATTTTTGACCATTATAATTATTTTAATTTATTTTAATTATAATTGATAATTTTATAATTGGCATCAGCTAAAGAAAACCCGTATCGGTTTACCTCTAGGTAATATTTACACAAAATCAAACCAAAGATCAGTATTCAGTGTGACCTCCCTCAGAACCAAGCACAGACTTGAGTCCTTATAAGGAGACTGTTCCACAGACATGTTTGCAATATTAATTAGGATTCCAAATTTTTTTTTATTTAAAAGAGCCAGGTTCCTGTATTTCCTGTTTGTATCTCAAAGAGACAGAGAAATATATCTGTGTGCCATTAAAACTGACAAACAAACAAGATTGCAGGTGGCAAGACATCGTACAGTCCTGCACAATTTAGCATATGGCTTTCAACAATGACAAGAATATGATTACTTTTAATCTTTTTATTCATGCTGCCAACAATAAAAAATATTAAGCTGAATGAAAATCACCTCGCAGTCATTTTGACTTGACTGTTAAAACACATGTTCATTTTGCTATTAAATAACTACAAAACTACTGGCGCCCTGTCCAGGGTGTACCCCTGCCTCCCAGTGAGCTGGGATAGGCTCCAGCAGATCCCTGTGACTCTGCAGAGGATTACTCGGGTATAGATAATGGATGGATGGATGGATGGATAACTAGAAAACTAAAGCACCACAAAGGAACTTTTGCAGTTTTTAGTTCAGTGGGTCCCTGCCATGGTCTCCCTATAGGTGTGATGGTATCGTCATTTTTATGACACTGTCTGTGTTATACTCTTGTTTGGTCTCTTGGTAAGCCATCTCCATTCGCAAAAATTGTCTCTGGTAAAATGGGTCTGGTGCTCCTCACATTCACAGGCATATCCACCACCACTACCGAATCTACCAAACCAGTCACAGTGAGGCAGGAGCCGGCTTTATTCAATGACTTGTACAAGAGTGTCCAAGATGCACTGTTTGAAGCAACCAAGGTGGCTGCAAAATTGCTAATAACATCTTGGATCAACAAGTTTTGACTGCAAAATTAATGGTTATTCCTGCTCCATTGCATGCTATTTTGGCATGTCTTTTGTTGATATCAGGTTGGTTGTTGCTTGATGTTACATGCCTTGTTTCTGTGATTTTCTGTTTGTCTTTCCAATGGCGTCCAGAGGCAGTTTGTTCCTCATCCATTGGCATTGTCTCTTGAGATCAAAGTTGAATCCAGGGAAGCCGGACTAATTCTTCAAATCCAAGTGGGAAAGAATTAAGTTGCTTATGTTATCTTCTGTTATTAGCTTCTTGATTTTCCAATTAACCTCTGTCACAATGTCTGCTGTGGCTCTGAGCAAGTTTTATCCTTGTTGATGACAAAGTGCCATGAAGCCATGATATTGTAATAGACAATAGAGGCTACCTGAGTACCGTGGAACATGACAGGTAAGGGGACAGCACTCACACTCATCAGGGGCTTTGGAGATGTGATCTCCCCACGCTAGTGGCTTCCTCCAGTCATTCCAGGCAGAGTAAACAGGATCATCACTTGTGTATCCATCAGTGCTGATGGGAACACAGCCCGGAATATCTGGTAAGGTTCAGTATGTCGACTTTCTTCCCCATTTTGTTCTTCCCCTCATGCTGGATCAGTGCGTTCAGTCAGTTTACCCAGCATCTGTGTAGCATCTTTGTTTTGGATCTATGTGATGTACACTTCACGGTATTGCAGTAGTACACCATGGTTATTCGAAGGTAGAAAATGGTGTAACGTTAAGGATCTGTATCGCTGGTTTTGGCTTGTTGCTTACTTTATCAGAAGTGGTTGTGTCTGCAAAAAGCCCCACATGCAATGCCACCTAGCAGATAAAAATAGCACCATTCTGTAGTACTAGCTTCAATTGTGATGAGAATATTAAGTTACTTTGGATGGTTTTTACCAATCGTACAAGTGGCAGACAACAGGAGCTAGACTAGCTGTATCAGTTGTATTTATTCAAATACAACTGGAACTAATATTTTAACATAAAAATAAAAATGTGCTGTTTCTACTGTGATATGACTATATAGAGATTTCTGGGCTTGGCACAACCTTCAGTGTTTCTCGATCCTAACAGCACCCCTGCATACAAATGTGGTGGTAGCTGATCTGCATTAAGTGCAGAAAATTCGTGCACTGAGATTATTATTTAATTACATATTTTTAAGATATCTTGCTAAGGGAGCTGAAACCCAAAGACTTATATTTCAAAGCCTTACACAGTAACAGTTCTGTGGTGGAGTCAGTCATTACAGCGTTTACACATGGGCCAACATTTAAGAATACTGTCTTTGATATTCATCATCATACATACTTTGATGTCACTAGGCAACAGTGGGGACATATGCATCAGTAACACACTGGATGGTGTTGGGAAAGCATGGCAGAGAATACGTTTTTTAGGTGAACCATGTTTAAATATAACAAAACATCACATCAATGCATCGTAACAGCATGTCTCTTCAGAGCAATTGACCATGTTATTTAAACATATTTCAAGCTTTTTGGATGTCTTTCTACAGTGTTAAAATGACAAGCTGAATGGGTGGGGTTAGGGGAAAAAAATTACAGGATAGGGTGTATTATCAGCATGAATGCAGCCTCAGGTTGTCACAAGCCAGTGTCTTTTTGAGCCGGACCCAAGCCTGGATAAATGCAGAGGGTTGTGTCAGGGTGGGATATCCGATATAAAATCTATGCCAAACTAACCATGTGAATCACAAGACCTGTGAAACCCATACCAGATCAGCTGAGGCCTGGGTTAACGACAGCTATTGGCACCGTTGGCCCAGAGGGCACTGATGAAAATTGGGATACTGTTGGTCGAAGAAGGAAGGGAGGAAGGTGTGTCTGTAGGCAGAGAGAAAAGAGGAAAAGCACCCTAGCCAGTGTTGGGCAAGTTCACTTTCTACACGAACTAGTTAAGTTCATAGTTCATAAAAATTAAAATGAACTAGTTCAGTTCATAGTTCATAAAAATTAAAATGAACTAGTTCAGTTCATAGTTCACAGAAATTAAAATGAACTAGTTCAGTTCACCATTTTAAAAAATGAACTAAATAGTTCATTTTTTTAAATTTTTTTTTTATGTTTGCTGTGGGCAATTATTTGTCAAAATGACTCCCACTGCCCATATACTTCTCCACCACAAACAGCAATTATTTTATCAATTTTCAACTGTTCAAAACTATGTGTCCAATTCCAAATCCTTAACCAACCAAGGTTCACATTAGCATTGAAAGGACAGCCCATGTAAAACTGTAATTTCCGTTTCAGCTTCTCTCTGCAGCAGCCATTCCCAAACTTCAGAATACCAAGGCCCAATTTGAAATGTGAAAAATCTCCACAGCCCACCGAAACCTTTAATTACAACTGTGATCAACATACAGGACAAGGAACCATGATCCAACATTAATGTGAGGGGTCAACAAATAAGGTGACACTTGTCATATTAAGTTAAGATGACAGTAGAATAACACTTAACTGGTTTGTTTTATTATTTCTTAATGTTTTGAATCATGTCATGAATATTTTACAGTAATTAAAAACATATTTAAAAAAGATCGAGGATTTAAAACACATTTGTTTAATTTTAATGACCTCTCACGGCCCACCTGCAGTCCCATGACGGCCCAGCAGGGGGCCGCGGCCCACACTTTAGAAATCACTGCTCTACAGTATGTTAAAAATATGAGGAAAAACTTGTTGCCAAATGGTGTTTGATTATCAGGCAGTCAAAAAAACAGGTACTCTTAAAGGTGCAACAGTTTTTTTCAATGGACTGTCGGAGACATTTCAATCCCCCCCCCACCCCACCCCCCCCCCCCCCCCCCCTGGGACAGTCTCAGTCATAGCCATGCCACTATTCTGGATGGCCTTATTTTGGTGTCTTATACCATTATTACTTTTCTCAAAGTTACATTTGACTAGTATTTGTCCTTTAATTGAGACATAAAACAAAAATGACTGCCATCTTTCACTTACTTAATATTGTTTTATTGTTAAAAAAAAAACATTCTGTATCAGGATGATTGAGAAAAATTGCAATTCCTTATTATAAATGTCCCATTTCCTTACGTTTCTTTTCTGAAAAACCTCCAATTGATCCAAAATGCTGTAGAATACATAGAACTTAATCCTGTCTTTGATGCAAACAGAGCAAAAAACTGAAGATCAAAGGCAAGTTTCTCCCTCCAGAGGAGAATTTCACAGATCAAAGAAAAACCTCTTTACCCAGATAACATATTTCTAAGAAGGACTTCTCATCAATCAATAACCTGTAGGGTTGCATTTGCACTTTTCTTTAAATGATACACACTTTAAATCTGTGTCTCAAACCACTTGCAATTTAGTGCAGTAGGATTCCCTGGAATAACCATGAAACACTAGTTCTCATTAAAGCAGGACGTTTTGCAATTTTTAGCTCTTTGGGTCTTATTATAGGTGTAGTGGTTATGTCACTTTGACAACGCTGTCTAAAATCTACTTTGGTCAGTCACTCTCTTATCACTCTCTTGTTTTTTCTTCCATAATTACGTTCTTGAGTCAGTCGCCTCTGCTTAGATGTCTGCTGTGGTACTGTGAGTTAAGTTTGATCGATGTTGATTTGCGACACAGTGGTCTAAAAGGATTTACAGTTGTCCTGCCGGGACACAAGGATTCTAAAGTTACTTTGTCTGATTTTTGTCGATAGCAGAGACGGAAGGACTGCTACAGCTAGATAATGTTTCTAAAAGTGGACAAATATTCCCTCAAGTGAAATTGAAGCAGATTTTTTTGATGTGAACAAAAGTCCTTTGTACTGCTTTAAAGGACATGAGAATGAATGCACGTGGAGAAGCAAAAGTAAGACCTAAGCTGGTTTGGCATGTTCAAGGTGTTAAGACAGAACATATTTTTTAAGTTTTCCTTGATGACTTTCAAAATCTAAATTGATGTCATAGTAAAAACTTCATGAAATGTGATGCATACGTACCACTCTATGCCACTGAGATCATTCAATTTTGGATCTTTCACTCCATGACATAAAGCTTTTGTTTATGCATTTATTTATTTTTATATAGTTTTGCACATGTTCTTTTTATAGCACAGAACTAGAATTTTCTCTCAATTGGAGGGAAAACAGCCAAAGTTTACTGGCCCCTTTCATAACACTCAAACATAACATAACACTCAAACATAACACACTTTTGAGCACTCAAACAGCTCAAAACAGGCCTCTCTGGGACATTAAAAACAAAATACTGAAGACTGTGATGTGACACATTTAACCCGATCAGTTTGAGGAGCTTTTCTACTTTTACTTCAGTTCAGCAGGTGATCATCTGAGTTCAATAGATGACTGGGAAGTAGGAGGTTGGCTTTCAAAAGTAATTAAGTATTCCTTCAAATGAAATTGAAACGGATATGTAAACACGCATAATAACAACAACAACAACAACAGTAATAATTTGTGATGCTTTAAATAGCTATTTAAGTGTTGGAGAGATTTCTGGTCTGGGCTAGGCCCCCAGCATTCAGAATCCTAAGAACATCCCCAGTTAATGATTGCCCCTGTTAAAGACCCCCTGTACGAGAAGAATGCTCTTCTGGATGAATTTTCTTAATGTTCCACTACGACCATTTAGCTTTCAAATGCAGCTCCTGAATTGGGACACAGCTTTACTGTCTGATGCTACGGTCTTCACATTTTTGAATGCTGCCTTTTGATCTTGAGCATTGCACATTTGCCTTTGATGTTGCTAAGCAACAGTGGTGACTTTGGCGCCAGTAACACATGATACTATTGAGAAAGCATAAATAACTTTTAATTACATCAACAAAATCTCAGGGCAATGCTTATAAATAGCATGCCTCTTTGGGAAGATTTTCCGTGTCATTTATGTATATTTTTCACAAGTAATACATCATTTAAACAGTATGCTCAGTAGTTAGGGTAAGGGAAAAAAATGACATGGCAGGCTGTTTTGTCAACACCACATAGCACAACATGTCAAAAGAAAAAGGAAGTATACTCACAACATATGACTTAGTGGGTTATAACTCTTCTATTTTATGTGGTCGGATGGTGTAAGTACCTTGTGTATACTGTTAACTCATTTCCCTGTGTTTCTCAACCTGGCACCACAGGCTGTCTATTTCTGGCAAGTGCCAGTTGGAATAAGAGATTTAGTTTAGCTTTATTGGCGGGTTTAGAAGGTTTTGGTGAGACAAGAAAATGAAGGCAAATCTGCTGGAGCTGAAAAAGAAGCTCACAACAGCAGCATTAGTTGATTGTTCTACCATTTGAGAAGTACACATGAGACAAGCGTGGACTCAGACTAACCTTGTGTATATTCGCAGTACCACATCTTGTTCCTGAGAGGATTTCTGTGATCAAAAAGAAGAATAAGACTGTTTGACAGGGTTTACATAGCTTGGTGTCAGACTCAAAAGTCACTGGGCTTTCAGGTAGTTGAGACTAGAATTTGATTTGGGTGGTTTTAAGTAGTTTGAGTAATGGAACGGCTTCTTCCCTTGACTGAACCCCATGGTGTACTAGCTAGCCAGGCATTCCCATTCACTTCATAAAAACTGTCTCTTATAAAATGGGTCTTGTACCCCTCCCATTAACAGCCATTTCTACCTGTACAAAACATATCGGACCAATCACGATGGCGCGGGCTTTATGTTCTGACTCACAGAGGGGTGTCCAAGAGCCACTTTTTAAAACACCCATGAAGGCTACTGCCACATGCTTCGTTTGTCTAGCAGCCCGCTCACACCTTTGTGTTACAGGTGTAGTCAGTGTTTGTCTTCATAGACTCTGAAGGGGGTGTAACTGCAGTTGTGGTATTTTTTTGTCATGTTTCGCCACTAGATGTAACTGTGGTGCTGTTAATGCCACATAGAGAATGTTAGAGTTGACACGTTTGTTTGGAGTGCTTTAATTTCTATGTTTTCGTATCTTGATAGCATCTATTGGAGGAAAGAGGTAATAGTAATAGTTCATATTGGAGCAAGGGTGAAACAGTAAGCCTTGATGGGCTTGGTTGGAGATGACGGTGACCGTCACTTCCGGTCCCAAAGGAGTTCGGAAAACTTTTAAAATAATGAAATGAAATGAAAAATACTTCTGTTGTCGTTACACATCTGAGCCACTAGACGGAGCCGCAATGAAGTAGCCAGCTTGAGAATAGCATGACAGTGAACACATGGAGCAGATCTGATGTAAAATGGAGGAATTATGGGAAAGTTTTGTTGTTGTCCAGAATTTTTGTTTTCAGACAGAATTGTTAATATTGCTACCTGAGTTTCTTCCCGAACTGTAAAGTACACAGATTTTTATCGTTCTCCGCATGTTTACCTGCCAATTGTCTTCCGGTTCCGCAGCAGCTAGTAACAGACTTTTCAAAACAAAACCATGTGAGCTAATTGCGCTAAGGCACGATAAAATAAATGTCGGCGTTAATAAAAGAGTTAACGCGATAATAATGCGATAATGCGTAAACTTGCCCAGCCCTAATTTTAAGTAGAAATCCTAATAAGAGGAAGAGGAAGTGTATTAGGTCAGATTACAAAAGTAATGTTTCTAAACTTCTGATTTTAGGATCTTTATTTTTTATATTTGTTATTATTAGCTAGTGAAGGAGCTGAAACCCCGCACTTACATTTAAAAATGGTTAAATCAACAGGTAACGTTTCTTTTGTAAAGTCTGGTATGTCCCACATGAATATAACTTTCAGTCTTGGGCTCTGAAGGATCTTTTCAGTGCAGCTTTCTCAACCTGGGAAAAGGACACGTTTCTAGACCATATTTGGCAGCTACAGAAATAGAAACAACAAGAAAAGAAAAGTTATCAACCAAATCAAGATTTTGCTTTTCAATGGCTTAGAGCCCAAAGACTGCACCGCTGAGACCACCTGCTACCTACAATGAGATACGTGATGAGCTTTCTTATCTTGCATGTGGTGTGAATGTATGTACAATTCAGACCAATGTCTTGATTCAGATGTGCTTCAGATATGGATGGGTTAAGGAAAAAAAAAAAGATATGGATGGGTGTAGGAATTGCAAATTTCTGATACTGTCACTCAAAAAAAGGTACAGCATGTGAAATAAAAGATGTCTTCATTTGCAGTATGTATTTAGCACCTGTTTTCAGTATTGCACACCCTGACTACATACAATCATGACACATCAGAAGTACAAAAAGCTATATTTCTGGTTTTTGTTTTTTTTTTTTTTAATCACGGCATTGTTGTGTAGAAAGACTTCAAGTGTGATTAACAAATGAAACTGTAAACAAAGAGCAAAACTGAACAGAAGTCCAGTGATTTATTGTCTTGTCTGAAGACCACAAGTAAACAAGCTAAACAAGCCAAAGTGTAAATTTATAAATCTATGCTTGCATGGATTTATGAATTAAATGTGGGGTAGGTGTTCTTTGAAAAAACGGTTCCAGCAATCCAACTCAAGTGAGATTTTGAAAATATACACTCCCTCCCTCCTCCCTAAAGGCTCTGCCTCCTCCTCTTCAGCCCACCCCTCGAAATCACGCCTTCACACGATTCACGACTGCATGAACTGCAGGGAGGGAGGGAGGGGTTGGGTGGGAGTGCATTGATATTTGATGGATGTATTAGGCAGCCAATGAAAGTAAGATGATCACTATTTTGGTTGGTCAGAGTTTTTCTCTCATTATACCCTCTAGACTGGACCAAAACGTTTAGTTTTTTTTGCAAACATTTTATTTCAGTGGGTGCAATGGGAATGTGAAAAGGTTTTCAGGCAATATTGTAAAAAGTGCTGCAAAAAAAGAACACCTACCCCACCTTTAAGGGGAAAAAGTGGTTAAAAATTGTCCCATTGTCTGTTATTAAATTATGGCTATGTGAAGAACGTTTTCACTTTGATTTGGAGTTTTATCAATTTTAAAGACCATACATGTTTTTTTTTTTTTTTTTTGTACAGTCTCCTTTTAAGATACAAACATAAATACATAATACAGAGATAATGTTAAAGGTAATTAATAATCTGTCTTATATTGGTCTTTATTTTAATAATCTGCATCGATTATATGATTGGTTGACCTCTACATAATATGGATACAAAATAATTACTGAAGGATGAGAAAATAGTCCCTCTACCAGTTAGTATTTGATGTCCTTCAAAACCAAAACAGAGATTTAATAGAATTCAAGTCCATATCTGCGTACTGTTATCCCTCTCTGTCTGCTTACCTTTCTGTCTCTTCAATTCTTGATTAAAAGCCACTAATATAACCCCCCCCCCCCCCCCCCAAAAAAAAAAAAAAAAAAGCATCCATAGTTTCCAGAGGTAACATTCCTATATAATTAATGAAGGTCAAACTAATCCTTAAGTAAATTAAGTAAATAAATTTTCTTTAGAGGACAACCAGCATAAGCTGCTTTTATTCATCAGTATTCACAGCTTTTCACTTTTCACAGATTGTGGATTATGTCACCACACAGTCGTTTGTGTTGTCCTAAAAAATCATGTTTCATACCCACACAATCCTAAAATGCGTCTTCTAATGTCTGGTAACTTCAATCCGTAAACAAGAGGATTCAGAACTGGAGGAATGACAACAAACTCCAATGACATTATTACAGCCACAAATGGATTTATATCTTCCATATCATAACGACTCAAGGCAATGTCGCAAAATCCTGCGACGGAATAGATCACAAATGAAACGATGTGTGGCAGGCAGCTCTGCAACACCTTACCTTTAAATTCTGCTGATCTTTTCCAACAAACAATCACAATTCTTAAATAAGTGTAAAGGACATAGAAAAGGGGGAGGAAAACTGTAGTTATAGTCAAAAACATACCTGCAACATTGTTGACAGCAGTGTTAACACAGGACAGCTTAACCACATTCCAGTTGGCACAAAACACTTTTTGTATCTCGTTACCACATAAGGGAAGCCTGGTAGCCAACAAAATCAATGTTGTGAGAGACAAAGCTGGAAAAATCCAAGCTAATGCTGATAATAAGATAACAGTTTTAGAAGTCATCTTACTATGATAGTGCAACGGGTGACAAACAGCATTATATCTATCAAAAGCCATGATGCTGAGAATGGTCATTTCATTGCAAGCATATGTGTAAATGACATAAATCTGAGTAAAACAAGCAGAATGTGAAATCAAATGAACATCTGACAGAAGGTCCATTAGAAATCTGGGGAAGAAACCGGTTGAACCGTAAAGAGAGTTGACAGATAACAAAGCAATAAACATGTACATGGGCTGATGTAATGTTCTGTGCTGTGATATCACCAGTATCATGAGACAATTAGAAGAGACAATGAAGCTGTAGAGCGCAAAGCAAAAGGTGAAGACCATAAAGCGATGATTTCCAATGTTCAGAAACATGGTAAAGTTAAAGTAAAAAGGAAGAGTGTTGTTTTCCATTCCACTGAACAAGATCAGCAGCACACAACTCAGTTTTGCTGTTTTTCTCCTGTTGGAAAACAAGAAACACCCTTATTCTTGTCTGAAGAAATCAGTGGTCTGGTTTGATAACACCTGTCATAAGGAGCATGGAAGCTGCTTTCTGATAAAATGCTGACAAACTTAAATATTTACATCACATTTATATCTGACAATGCAGGTCTAACCTTTAGTGGTTTTACCATGGTTTGCCAAAAATAAAAAACAAACAAAAGAAAGAAAAAAGAAACAAAGAAAACATGACTGTTTAAGTTCTTGGTCAGATCTGTGGAAACGCCACAGGTGGAGTTAATGGAGGGAATAAGGAGTCTTGAATGTTGTCTGGCTTCATATGTCATCACTTCTTTCTACTCTGGAGAATTCTTACATCAGCAGTCATTTCAGTATGATAAACATTTATTCCCTTGATGAATCTTGAAACTTGTCATTAAGTGTTGTTCAGTGGTCAGTGTAAAAAGCACAGGAAATAAGCAATTTCTTTCAGCTTTTTCTTTTTCAGGGGTTGCTGCAGTTGGCTCACTCTATTTTTGCATATTGATTTGACACAGGTTTGGCAATGTGGGGCATCTACTGACTTGAATAAGTCTTGAATAGATTCATAGTCCTGTCGTCTCTGAAGTGTAAAATTTTAGCTAGGTTTTCCAGAGAATTAATCCATACTGTGTAACTACAGTGAGTAGGCTTAAACTGGCCAGAGACTAAACAATTTTTACATGCAAATTCAAGGTTGCAGACAAATTCCCACAAATTCCCAATATGTTCATATTTGGTCCTCTTTTTTTCATATTTGGTCCATCTCAGCTGTTTTTCCAGGTTCACCTAGAGGTTCCAGTCTTGGGGTGTTGACAGGTTCTTTGCAGGGTTATTATAGTTAACGAAAACTAAGACTAAAACTAAAACTAGCAATGAAAAAATATTTCAGTTAACTGAAATAAAAATAAAAAACTACAATTAAAAAAAAAACGAAAACTAAATAAAAACTACAATGAAGGATGTAAAACTAACTAAAACTAAACTGAATTGTAGATAAATTCAGCTTCGTTTTCGTTGTCGTTTCGTTTTCTCCCTCGATTACTGCCATAGAGATTACTGCCTGTCCTGCAGCAGCCGCTATGCTACCCTCCCTCCAGAGGGGGGGCAGCATAGCGGATATAGACCTTTTCGGGCCAGCCCCCCGGAAGTGCCCCGACCGCCATTGCGGGGTTGTGCTACAGAGCGACACTTTCACCGGCTCGCAGATTAACCAGTGTTTTTCTCTTTCTACAAATATATATTTTTATAATGTCGAGTCGGTCGAGTGGGAATACATGTTCCGTCATAAACTGTGCCAACAATGGTGTGAAAATTCGACAATGGAAGAAGAAAGTATGCACGAAGACTGCCTTGTTTGCAGAACAAGAAGTAGGAAGACGGGGTGAAAAATATCAACAGAAGGACTTTGTTCCAAATGAATACAGCCGGGTAAGTTTTCGTTAACATCAGTCTCGTACTACTCATAGTCTCGCTGAGAGTCCCGGACGATTTGGCCGAAAGAACAGCAGTATGAGGCTACTGTAGCCCTCGGTACTAGCACAAGCCTATAAAATGATGAATGAATGAATGAATGAATGACTTAGGAGAATGATAAAATAAATTAAATATAACATTAACACATAGCCTAATTTACCACTCGCGTTAACATTACAGCAGCATAATCTTTATGGCTTGTTGACGTTAGTTATAGCCCGCGTTCCACAGTTTTTAGTGTTTGATTATGGAATAGATCATGCTATTTCCATAACCAATCATTAAAAACAGCAAATAAACTACCTTCATCTGTAACTGGAGGCCACTGTCTAATATCATCAATCCAAGACATGTCTGTGTTATCAGTAACAGATGCTCCACGCTGCTGTGTTTGGGTTAGTTGGTGGAGCACCGCACCCTCCAGTTATGGCGGGGCCACTAGGGGGCGCATGTCCACAATTTTCAAGTCGAAAAGGTGTATAATCTGCTGCATACTGCAAGAAGAAGAAAAAACTAAAACTAAGACTAAAACTAAATAAAACTAAACTGAAACTAGTCAATTCCTCAAAATAAAAACTAAACTAAAACTACTAAATTACTTGTTGAACTAACTAAAACTAAACTGAAATAAAAAAGCAAACTGGAAAACTAAATAAAAATAAAAACTAAAGAAAATTTCAAAACTATAATAACCTTGGTTCTTTGCTGTCACCTGTTAGTGTCATCCCCTGGGCTGCTGTCCTGCATTAACAAAAACAATTGTACTGGTGGTGTTGTGGTGTTGCCACATTTATAGGGTTAGGACTACAAGGCAGACTACAGCCAAAAACAGGGAAGGCTTTTGCGAAGAAGCGGAGAAAAGCGCAAAAGCACAAAAGCACAGAAAATGTAATTTGAAGCCACCAGCCATCAAAGAGAAAGTAGAACAGCAATATGGGGAATAAATAGGAGCCAAGAGAGACAGGATGAAAACAGGATATGACTGGACTAAACCAAACAGATAGACCAGGAAGCAACAGAACAAAAGACAAGACTTAATTAAACCAAGGACCAAATGAGACGTAGGTGCAAACAATCGGGGAAATAAACACAGGGAGTAAAACAGAACAAAACCAGAGAGGGAAATGGGACCTCAAAATAAAATAAGAAGTGAAGTTAACTGCAACAGAAAAGAACACAAGGAACACAAGAAAAGCAGACCAAACCCAATCAAACCCAAGACCTAACACGCCTTGCTAAGGGCTTTTGCAATAAGTTTCAGCACCTGGTTGTGGAGCCAGGTGTATCAGCCTTGGCCCAGTACTGTAGGGCAGGAGCTCAGAATGTGCTCCGATGTTCCCTTTGCTGAACACAGTGAGAAGTTCAGAGTCTCCGTCTTTTTCCAGTTAAAGAGGTTAGCTGGGCTAGTCAGGGCATCATACACTGCCCTGCCACCGTGCAGCTTCTCAACTACCTCGGTGATCTCGGCTCCAGTAATGAGTGAGTGCACCTCAAAGGCCAAAGGCTCAGCATCCTCTTTGGAAGACATGTTGATGGGATTGAGAAGATCCTTAAAGTATTCCTTCCACCACCCAATAGCATCTGAGGTCGAGGTCAACAGTGCCCTACCCCCACTATAAACAGTGTTGGTGACATATTGTTTTCCCTGCCTGAGCCATCTGACGGTTTTCCAGAATCTTCTTAGAGTTAAATGAAAGTCGCGTGCTTTTTCATAGAAAAAATAAAATATTTACTTGATAAAGATGGTCTGGTTGGTTCTGTGTTTCTCAATCTTAAGAAGGCTTTTGACACTGTAAGCCACAACATTTTATAGGCCAAACTAAGTGGATTCAACAGGTCACCAGGTGCCATAAAATGGATTGGATCTTATCCATCAAATCAATAATAATCAGTCAGAATTAATAACTTACTTGTTACCTGCCCTTGTCCTCAGGGGTCCCATAAGGATGCATTTTGGGACCATTACTGTTTTCCCTCTACATAAATGATTTCCATCAGTACGCCCCAATAACCACTTTCAAATGGATGCAGATGATACAGTGATATACACACGGTAACAACATGACACAAGTTGCAGAAAAAACTAACACAGTTTATTGTCCATGTCACAGCATGGTTAAATCAATGCTATTTAAAACTCGGTGTAACCAAAGCAGTGGCTATGTTGTTCTCCAGATCAAACAACCTCTGATGTTTACGTGTCAGGAGAAAGAATACAAGTTCAATGAGACTATGATACCTTAGAGAGATAACCTCATTTTCTCCAGCATCCCAGAGGAAACAAGACGAGAATCCTGAACAGCTGATCAAAGACTTTAAGGTTACGCAGTTAAAAATCCCTGCAGAAACTGTTGAAGAAATTTAGCTTCCGCCGAGTTCATTGTATCGGTTATAAAAATCCAGCAAACAAGCGTCTGCGTCCCATTGTGGCATAGTTTGAACATTTTTAAGCAAAGGCTACATGTACAACGCCACGGTAAAAAGGAATGGACTTTGGGTTGAACGACCAGTTTCCTCGTGAAATCCTGAACAAACGGAAAGTTCTTTTCCAGATCAGGAAACAATATATGAAGGAAGGAAAATGGGCCATTGTCACGGTTGACAGACTTTACATCAACGGACAACTGTACCACAATAAGAACACCACTCCCTGGCTCTTCTAACTTCACATAACAATTCACAATTGTTATTGATGAAATATATCTATAAATCTCTATGATTTATTATTTGCACCTTGGTCACTAAAGCACTTATTTCTCCCCATTTATTTTTAAGTCTGTTTCTGGCTGCTGCGGAACTGGAAGATAATTGACAGAAAAACATGCGGAAAGGCTAAAATAGACATGAAGAGCAGTGAAGTTGCAGAAATTTTACATGGACACTTTCATTTTAAAGTTCTCCCAGACAGCGGATTCGACTGAATCGAGGTTATTTGTAACCACTGCCAAGTTGAACTTTCATATCAACCCAGTACTTCAAGTCTAAAATATCACTTAAATGCAAAGCACACAGCTGATTCAGCAAGCCATTCAGACAGTGGAACCAGGCTTTGGCAGACTACACTATATGTAGCGTGTGGGAGAAGTATAGATAAACAAAAGCAAGAGAAGCTAACAAATGCCTTAGCGAAGTTTTATATTTTTTAAGATGAGATTTACTCTGAATATGTGTTACCGACAAGTGCTGATGTTAAAAGTGTTTGCGCAACAAATGTTATGGCACCTTCATTCATATGGCAGCAGAACATTTAAATAAAAGTGCACTTTACACTACTTTTGAATTCATTATTTGATTTTGTGTATACAATGTGATTAATCAGAGAAATCATACGAATAATCACATTTGAAAATTTTAATCGTTGCCCAGTCCTAATAATAACATGTCAAGTAGCAAGTCCAACCATGATGCTCAAGAATCTTATTAATTGGAAACTTTCAAAAATGTGCTCACTCTGACGCATAATCCAGGTGTTTAAATTCATATAATGCCCATTTACTTAGTTTTACACATTTCCTCATGAAAACTTAACTTAACCTAATATATCAAAAATAATAAATCTGTCTTTTCTTGGTCTGAATTCTCCTTGATGTTGATGTTAGCTCCTGGGATCCCAGTGTCCTAACTGAGTCCACCCAGCTCTTGGAGACCCTTGGTATTCCCACATTGTGTCATGGTCTGGGGCGGCCATTGTGGGTTTTTCTTTGTTCTGTGTTAAGTTGGTGTCAATCCCTGTCTTTTGTGTTACCTGTTTCCTGTTTTACTTTGAAGGTCCGTCTTGTCTCCATTGTTTTCACTTTTGCTTCCTTCCCTCTTGTTATCCTGATTGTCTGCACCTGCCTTTCGTTTGTTGACCTGTGTATTTAAGTCTTGTCATCTCCCCTGTCTGTGCTGAAGAGTGTACTACGAAGCAAGTTCGACACAGACAGGCTTTCCTTGGGTGAGCTGGCTTAACAAACCTGAAACTTGCCATCAGAGATAACTGGTACCACGACGGTGGTTATCAACTATCTTTGTTACTCGCGGCTTTCTGCTTTCTGCTCTGTGTGCGTTCACATAAAAGGGGGTGTTTGACGTGTCATTTGATCCCTATTCTGGATAAAATGGATAGATCGCGGTCCGTATATTTCAGTCAGGAGGAGCAGGTTTTAATAATGCAGGGCTATGAGGATTTCAAAGAAATTTTTACAGCCAAAAGCAACACTATAGGTGCGAATAAAGCCAGAGAGGAGTGCTGGCAAAAAATTGCAGATCGTGTAAATTCGTAAGTTATATTTATTTCACCACTTAATGCACCTTAATTAATCTCCCCTCTTTTAGAGCGCTTAAACTTTAAACTTAATGCAGCAGATTTAAACATTATGTAGGTCTGACTGTCCCATTATGAATGATTAATAAAAATCACTTTAGTTTTTTGCTAAATCTATGTGAAATTAAGATTTAATATTATCTGTGATACCAGTATACACTCACCGGCCACTTGAATAGGTACACCTGTGCAATCTAATACAATCCAATACAAACGCTTTGCTATATTCTACTTTTAATAAGCTTCTACATTTTTAGTTTTTGTTAACATTGTCAGAAAGGTAATAATTCTACTTTGTTTATTATTGAAGTCATAGCTGGTGGTGTACTGGATTGTGTTACATTGGAAAAGTGTACCTAATATTTTGCCCCCCTCATATGTTAATGGAGTGGACAAAATATTAGAAACAGTTCTCAATATAATGCAGCCCAGTACACCACCAGCCATATAATACCATATAGACTAACCAGATTTTAACTGGCGTTCTAATAGCTGTGGTACCAGCACTACAAAAAGGACTTGGCTGCAAATCAAGACCAAGCACAAAAGTATAATTCAAAGTGGTATGTAAGGTAGTTGCTTTCATAATTTTTTCTTCAGTATATGGATAATACTCTGTGTAAAAGTGTTAATATTACCTGAAGCAAACAGAGAAAAAAAAACCCAAAAGGGGAAGACTGGAGGGGGGGGGGGCTGCTCCTCCAGAATATACTCAGGCAGAGGAGCTGGCCCTTGCCAATAATGAGGGATGGCCAATTATGGGGGAGTTTCAAGGGTTGGGTCTGACCATGATGCTGGTAGCTCCCAGCAACATTTGTTTGTAAGTGGTTTGGTGGTAAAGTAGTAAATGCATATTTGTAGTGGCTTTCAGGTGTGAAAAGTCTTTATCTAATTACAGTTGAAGGAGACACTGATGTTGCCAGAGCCACGAGCACATGCCATTTTTGACCCTCACACAGAGGTAACTATCAAAGCAAAGTGTCATATACTCTTATCAGCGTTTGCTGAACTGTTGAATCCACTTTATGCAGTTCTCTTGCATGATTTTTCAGGAGATCCATGACGAGGACACACTGTCTGTGCAATCAGCAGCTGTCATGGTAAATGTATAGCTTAATCTAATTATGCCTAATGTGTCAATGAAAGGCTTGTGGTAGTCTGAACTGCTTCAGGGGACCTCGACAATGTAATGTAATTGAGTGTCTTTGCTTGCTAATTTATTTCACAGGAAGATGACATTGTAGACTCTCCTCAGCCTGTGGCCTCCATCTCTAGGCCTTCAGGATTGACTGGAGTGAGGGTATTATATTCTAGAGTATTCCTACATATGTCCATCTTTTTTAAAGTGAGCCTTACCAAGAACCAACCATGCTAATACCTTTTACACAGATTGGAGCAGACAATGTGAGAGCCCTTTATAAAAAAAATCTGAAGCTGGATAACATAAAAAAAGAATTGGAAATTAAAAAGCTTAAATTAGAGATTAAGCAACTGGAGAAGGTATGTAAATGATAATTATATTTATTTAGGTTAAGCATAATTGACATTTTATACACAGCAAAGGCACAACAATTAAAATGAGAAACACATCCTGTGATGTAGTCCTTTTTCTCAAGGTTCAAAGTTGACCTGTTTTTGTACAAAAGGTTTGCATAATTAAAGCTAAGGTCTACGATCTTGATCAGATTGACCAATAGGTGCTGTTCGACAGCTAGAAATTTCTTTTCTTTTTTTTTTTTTTTTTCTGATCATATTTCATAGTTGACACTATTGGGCCATAACAACCTTTTTTTTTTTTAAAAATGATTTTGATAAATGTACAATATGTAAAATTGTAGACCCTAGGTTTAAATCAAAGTTGTAGCCTCAACATACAGAAACAGCACATAGGCTACAGTATTTACAGATAATAAAATAAAAGTGGAAGACAACAGAAACTAAATAAAATGACATCATGCTAGGCCTACATTTAAAAAAAAAAAAAAAAAAAAAAAAAAAAAAAAGTGTGGTGATGGCCTGTCTAACAGCTGTTCCAGTTGGGTGATCCAGGGTCCACTATATCAGCTGCCACCAATGGCACATGGACTCTCTCCTTCCTATTTGTGGCTATGTTGTGGAGCACCACACATGCAGGCCCGCTCAGGAGAGACCCTCAGGCCATGGAGACAGTTGAATCGTGATTTGATGACCCCAAAGGTCATCTCTATCCTGACCCTGCATTTGGATAATACTACGTTGTAGCGCCTCTCGGCTGGTGTCTGGGGGTCATCAAATAACGAGTGCAGGGGTATCCTCTGTCCCCCAGCAGCAGTCCATCAAAGTGCCCTGTGAATAAAGGGAGAGGAAATTACTTCGTCAGTACCGCAACTAAACAAGCAATATAATTAATTGTGTGGTCATATTTGCCATACCTTGCTCACAAACCGGTGACCCAGTGATGACTCCCGGAAGATCCGGGTGTCATGGACAGAGCCAGGCCATTTGGCATCAATACTTGTTACCATCAATTGGTGGTCACAAGTCATCTGCAAAGGCATTTCAGGTTAATTTCACAGTGCAAGTACTGAAATAATAAAAAAAAAAAAACTGTGTGTGTATATATACATACAGGCCTATATATTTCTGACATTGTGCAACATCCACTGTGTAGGCCTAGCACTATTACAAAGCTTCAGTGTACCTGCATGCTATGTGCCACCAATCACCTTACAACAATGAGCACCAAATGGTTTACCTGAACATTGATGCTATGAAATGACTTTCTATTCACAAAATCACCCTCATGTTCCCCCAAAGCTCCAGTGATTGCGATGTGGGTGCAATCGATCACCCCTCTCACCCTGGGGAATCCTATGAATGAATTATATTCAAACATTTCACATGAAATTCCACGTCACACTGATTATCAAAATAATGGACTATTAATTTATGTTACCTGCAATTTTGTAAAACGCTTCTATTTGAAGCGTGGGCAGATGGCCAGGGAATACTACAAACATATTCAGCAGTTTAGTAAGAGCAAGTACAACCTTGCAAATAGCGCGGCATCCAGTATTCTTGCTCAGATTTTCTGCGTCACCAACTGAATGCATGTAGGTTCCCGTGGCAAAGAAACGCACACCGTTTGCGCTACTGTGAGCCCACGGCTGCGTTTGGTGGCACTGCCAATATATGGCTCTAGGAGATTACAAATGTAACGTATTCCCTCATCTGGAAATCTCTAGCGTTCATAGAGAATATGGTCATGGGAAGCCAGCGGATCAGTACAGTCTCTGAATACTCTCTCCCTCCATAGAGATCCTCACACAATCCTGGCGCTCAGGTCAACGGGATTTCTCAAAAAAGGTTATGCCATCTCCGAAGGTGGTAAGTGAAAGGGTGGCGCTTTTTATAGCCAATTTGAGCCTAAACTCTGCACATAACCTGCTCCGGACCAGGTTAAGGTTGCAGAGTAAATTACCATGGTGATCTAGCCAGGTTGAAAGAGAGCCACCTTCGTGGTACTGGAAATCCTGGCTTTAGACTCAACATACCTCGCTAACCCTCTAATCTCGCTTCGTAGTACACCCCTCTGGTCCGTTGTCTTCAGTTCCATGGGTTTCTCTGCCGGTTTGTTTTTTGTCTTCCGTTTTTTGTGTCTTATGTCAGTAGATCTTTGTTCCATGATTTTGTCTTGTTTCCCTTTTGGATTATTTTTGAGGATTTTTGGTTTTGTTTTGGACTTTGTGTTTTTTCCTTACTTTTGTGGATTTTTGTAGTTTTCTTGGACTTTTGGTTTTTGTTTTTGTTGAATAAATACTTTACTTTTTTTGCACTCCTGCACCTGGGTCCTCTATTCTGCCTCACGCCTGACATATTGCTGCTGTGAGTCATCACCTAAAGGAAATCAAGACTTTGGGTCCATTTTAGACAACACCCCTTTTATGAATGGACTCTCGGAGAAAGAATGACATGCATCGTAGTACTATTAAATCTTAAGCACCACCATCACATCTTGCTGAACTGCAGGGTCTTCAGCATGTTACATGTCATTACTCCTCCATTATTGAAAGCTGTAAGTACCAGACAACATACTCATGTATTTTAAATTAATTTTTAAAGATGTCAGAGAAAGATATTTCCCCACATACAACTCCATAGAGAATTTGATTTGATTTATTGAATATATATACTGTTCAACAACATTAAATAAATAATAGTATCAATTCATTCAATGGTGGCTTTTTGCAAATCACAAGTGCAAATTCCTCTCAAAAAATAGTGATTTGAGTCAAAATGAAAACATTGTATTTTTTTTTTTTTTACAGTAGAATTCTGGCAACCACAGCTGCCATAATTTTACTGTAAAAAAGTGTATTTGTGTCAAATAAACAGTCTGATGTGCAAAAAACAATGTATTTCTTTGTTACATATACAGTCTAAGCATGTTAAAATGATTCTATTTCACTGTTTAATATACAGTCTGTGTATTTTTCAATGATAAATGCTTAAATTTTTACAGTATTATACTAATATAAACTCCAGTTATATCTGCAAAATTAACAGCACCGTTCCGTAAATTGATGAACATTCTTATTTTATTTTTCACGGTGAAATTCTGGCACCACAGCTGCCAGTATTTTACCGTAAAAAACTGTGAATTTCTGTGTTAATTATACAGTCTAACTATGTAAAAATAAATGTATTTAAATGTTAAATATGCAGTCTATTTGCCACTGAAAAATACACGTCTACTTTAATTTTTACACCATTGTACTGAGAAAAACTCCAGTTATAACCTTTAAATTAACAGTATGGTGGTGTTAAATTTACAGCCTATATATGTTTTTTTTCTAATGGCCAATACCGTGAAATTAACAACACTTTGCTGTCATATGAAAAAAAGTTTTACCATTTTATTTACGGTAAAATACTGGCAGTTGCCAGAATTTTACCGTATAAAAAAAGTATTTCTGTGTCAAAATACAGTTTGACAATGTAAAAAATGGGGTATTTTAATGTTGAATATACGGTTTATATTTGCATTTTTTAATGGTAAATACTTTAGATTTTACAGTATAATACTAAAATGATTTACAGCTCTAAATGTAAAATTAACAGTACTCTTATTATTTAACCGTAATGTGAGAAACAGTTTACCCACATTTTTAACGGTGAAATTCTGGCAACCACAGGTGCCAGTATTTTACCGTAAATATCGCAATTTTTTTTTTACAGTGCACAGTTATGCCTTTTTTTAGTCCCTCCAGAGGCATATGAATGTTTCATATTAGCTCTATGTTTACTATCCAGTTTGTATTTCCTGAATATTTATGGGTTTTTTTTTCTGTCTTAGCAGAAGTTATGTTGTATCTGGCACAGAGAACTTATTCCTCAGTGCTGTGCATGGAGGTTTCTTGTGTACGTTCACTAAAAACTGAAGCTGTTGCACTGCCATGTTCCCTATGCCACCTGTGTTAATAGTGTTGTGTTGTGTTGAATATTACTCTAACTGGCACATCCTGTTTCTTTTGATTGCTGTGAATCCAGATAGTATGCCATGTCATTTTGCCTTCAAAGAAAATAAGATGAACCATAATAACACACAACATGGCATGGTTTAGCTTTGTATGCTATTTAATGAGATCAAGCTGATACATCTAAAGCTGTCTTGGGTTTCTTGATAAGAGATCATCTATTTACAGTTCCACCATAAATAGATTATGATGCATAAAGACTTATCTTCAAACGCTCCAGCTGTCCTAGATAAAGCTTAATTTATGTTTTCCATATAGCAACTACACATATAACTTACAGATGGGACCTATGCTGTTGGTATTTATTTACATCAGTTTTTGTGTTGCTCTATAATTACATCGCCAAACAACAAAACATTGCCAAAGTGGCACTGTGCAGGGCAGCACTGTAGCTTATAATACTGTGCTTCCTTTTCCTCACTTCCTTCATATACCTCAGTCATGGCAACCAAGCAAATGAAGTATATCTTACTTGAGTTTCAGGTGATAAAAGCTGAGGAATGGTAACTTTTACTGACATAACAGCAATTTATCATTCTATCCAACTTGAAAATAATTATTAAAAATGTACTTAAGTACAGTAGAAATCCCTGTATGTGTTCTTGTACCATTTTATCAAGGATGCATCCAGTGGATGTAACAAATATGCATATTACATCAATGAGCAGAAATAAAGGTAGAGGGGAAGGTTTAAAGAAGGAGTAAAGCAAAATGTCACAAATTTATAAAGACTGCAATTCCAAAGAAATTTCAGAGTTTATAAGTTTATCTCGGAGTTTATTCTGAGGCTGATAAGGCTGACTTCCATAAGTTTATAATGTGAAATTTCTAAAAGCTGAGATGTTCTGACCTTATGAACATTTTGAGATTGTAGTTTCTAATGACAGATACGCTTCTGGTTCAAATAAATGAATTTAGCCTTTGGATCCAGTTGGATCCCAAAAACAAGCCAGAGTGATATAGAAAAGAAAATTTCAAAAGTTTAGTTTTCTGTTCTGTATATTGTGAGAAACATTTATGAGATGCTCTTTGTTTTTAGTTTTACATAGGTAAATAATACTGAAAGGTCACTGGTGAATGAGCTTGTTGATTCCTGTTCAGAGTGACTCTCCAGAGGGATATTGCTTAATTGCTCTCAGAAGACAATGACAGTAATGACCTATTGACCACCTCTGCCATAGTTACAGCATGTAACTCTTTAGACACAACAATAACAACCCCTCTAAGGTAATTATTATGAATGTTCAGCAACGTTTGATGTCATTTTAAGTCAGTATAAAAAACAAAACAAATTAAAACAAAGCCAAATAGATTTTAATAATATGGCGTTTAGGTGTAAAAGACAATTTATACAGTTGTTTGTCTAAATATGCAAAACATAAAAGCTTTTATTTTGCTACCAGCATACAATGACCACTGGATCATATTTAGTTGGGTGGAGTCATTGTTCCATGAGGTCAGTGTTTTTCACTTAGACTCATTCGGGAAGGACAGAGTACACTTTTGTAACTTAGTCTGAGGAGTTGGCATTACATTACTTGTATTTTAGTGTTTGTGAATTCTCTACATTCATCCATCTAAGAAATCACGTCCATGCATTGGCACACAAATCAAAACATTTTTCATATTTTTTTCAATGTATTCACTGAAATTTGGTGTTCACATACATATATAATAAACTAAATTAATGACCAATAAAAGATTCCAAAATAACTGCAAAAATCATTCCCCAAGAAGCACTGTCTTAATTTTGAATGTTGTTTCTGTAGTGACATTTGAAATGAGAACGTTAGGAGATATTTAATCTGAATAGGAATCAAGTAATATTGAATAGCTTCATAGCTTAATATAAGCAAAGATGGCCAAGCTAAAAAAAATAAAATAAAAAAAATAGCTCACTGTGATTGACATATATTGGATGTGTTCTGGTCAGTTTCTCCGCTCTGCTTATTTTGCAAATTTATATATATATATTAAAAAAAGAGGCTTCAAAAGCAGTGATCAAAAAACCTATGGGTGAAGTCACACAGGATTTGTCCAGTTCTTCTTATAAAGTCTATGGTCTTCACTCAGTGATACACCTGTTCACTTTGATCTTTCTGGAGGAGAATTTCACTTCAGTTTTGCAAAAAAAAATGCTATTAAATTCTGCTCACATGTGCAAAATGTAACTTACCTCTATGAGAGGAGGCTTAACTGCAAGGTTACTTTTTTAAATGCTAATTTTTAGAAAATATTTTATTGCAGTGCACTATAAAACACACAATGACAAAATATAGCCCAAGAGCTGGATGTGGCCTCCGAACCATCTCAATCCAGCCCTCCTTAAATAAAAATGAAACACAAACATTTCTGATGATTATTAGAAGGTTATTTGGTGTGGTGTTATTAAGAGTGGTGTCTACGTTCAGACTGGACTAATAACTTTGTCTGCAGTGAAGGGCCACTAATGCAGCAGATTTGACGGCAGAACCTCTTCTGAAAAGATAAAGGTTGAGGAAGAATGTTGTGACTTTATTCACTCTGTGTCATAAATAATGATTTACTGGCTGTGTTTGAGTCAACAATTGTTTAGCCTGAAGGCTGACATCACTCTTGTCTAATGCTGATATCATTCTTGAACAGGGGTCGGCAACCTGCGGATGCATGCGGCTCTTTAGCCCCTCTGCAGCGGCTCTTCCAGATCAGCTGTATGCTTGATCTGGAATGTCGCCTGTCAGAAGGTGATTCTCTCTCGGGAGCACAAATGGAGTGATATCGAAAACCTTCCCCAAACCCAACAGACTTGTCTTTGAAACATGGAATGTCATTCCCGACACTTATATGAACATTAATACATTTGGATTAGGAGTCTTGCCAGTCTTTGGATCCACATACTCATGCAAGCAGGTTTTCTCAAGCATGAACTACATCAAATCTAAATATGGCTTGCGTCTCACAGACACCTAGCCTGCAGTCTTGCGTGAAGGTGAAAGTCACTTCTTACCAGCCCTGATACAGAGAAGCTCTGCAGTGATGTTCAGAAAATCACATTAAACAGGTGAGAACATAATCAATTAATAGGTTATTTTTCAAAAACATATTTATTTTAGAACCTAAGGCTGGGCTGCTGTAGTTGTGTTTTATGTTCGGGCTAGATGGTTGATTGCTGTACGTGGCTGAGAAGAAAACAAGAGGATGACAACACACTGAAATGGACTTAAGTCATAATCAACATGCAAACTGGCCTATTTTAATGGGTTTTTTTTTTAAGTTATTAGGCTGCAGCTATACACTTAATTTCAAAGTGGGCTACTTTTTTTTTAATCAATGTTTTAAAAATAAGGGAATGACTCAAATAAACCTGGATGGTTCTTTGTTTTATTTCAAAGAAGGTCTACACATGCCAGTGTTTTTTTCTCCTTTTTCAAAAGATTCAAGGTTCAATATGTTTATTGCCATGTCAACAAGTTGATAGGAATTTGTCTTGGTTCCACTCCCAAAGCACCCAATATACACTCTGTATTAGAGTTTGAGGTTTTCCTTTGTTATAACAGGTAAAAACACCAATAAAATGTCAACAGTTTTCTTTTTGTTGTTCTATAATTTCATTAATGCAACAAACTTTAGTTTGTTTACAGTGGATAACAAAAAAAAATAATTAGTATCTTATATGACCTCCCTTTGCATTAAAAACTTTAAAAAATGCAAAACAGCTTTTGGATAGATTTAAATCCTTCTAAATACAATATAACTATATATTAAACTTTATACACTTAGTTATCTTAATTTCAAGGGTCAAATAGGTTTTGCGGTTCCAGATGGATTTTATTAAGGGGAGAGGGGCTCTTTTGATGGTAAAGGTTTCTGACCCCTGTTCTAGAATGATATGTTGGAATGAGAGCAAATTTCTAGTTTCTTCCATCTCCAAGGCTGACGCCATTCTAGAATGTTTGAAAAGAAAGCAGTAAATTTTAGAATGTTTGGTCAGAAGGTCTGCAAGATTTTAACAATATTCTGCGATCCTGTCCTGGAATTCTGTAATGTTCTAGAGTGCACAAATGGAAATGCAACACAATTCCAGAATGTTTGGTAGAAATATTCTAGAATCTTAATATTGTCATTATTCTATAATGTTCTGTCTGAACGCTGACAACATTCTAAAATGTTCGTTTGGATTGTTTATGACTTTTTAAAATCTTATACTGTAACGACAAGAGATTCTTGAATCTTACACCAGAACCACAGCAAAGTTCTGGAATCTTCCTTCTCTAAAGCTGACATCATGTTAGAATGATCAGCCAGAATGTGAATGCTATTCTCTTGTCTTCTATCAAAACATAATAATATCAAGCACCAATAATCCAACATTCTGCATTGAATCCACCGTGGAAGTAAGCTGTAGTACCTTGACTGACCACTGGGAATTTGCTCCTGAAACAAGTCAACCTGCATTGACCCCAATGTTAAAATGTCCAACTTTGCAGCAGAAATAAATATACTTACAACCTGGTTCAAAAAACTGTTTTGATCTCTTTTGTACCTGATAAAATTAAACAAAGTAACTGTTGTTTAAATTTTCACTATTAAGGTATAGTTTATCAATTATTAGTGAGTTCGGGTGAGGCAATAATAAAACACTTAATAAACACTTGACTGGACAATTGGACAGAGGGTACAAGTAACATTTATTCTCCATTGTATACAAGCAGAGATGGCCAGGTACTCACAGCAGCATACAAGACAACTGGTTGTCAGCACAAGACAATGAGCCAAGGACACGCAGTCATTTTTAACCACTTGTAATCAGTATATTTGAGCCTTGAGCCTACATTCTCCTCAGCCAGCCTTAGACAAAACCCCCGCCATGGCGCCTGACTGATATCCCACATAGATGTTCTACGTTAGATACTAAGAAAACAGGTCACTGTGACCTGATGCAATTTTCAACCAACAATTTCCACTTTTTGTTTTGCATCCCACTTTTTGTTGTACACATCACAAGCTTATCTAGATCACAGCACTAGAGCACGTTGTTCCTCATCATGTGTACGCTTCTTGGGACCAGATTGGAATCGGTTGATCGCCTGACTGAATTTGGCCTGACTTTTAATTTGGATTGCCAGATTCCCGGAAATAAGAAGGAACAACCAAAGATCCCCTAGAGGCTAACTACTCTAGACTACAGCTAAACCCCATTGGGAAACACACAAAGCCTACCTAACCAGACGACTGAATGACCAGTACTCAATCACCAGAAACACCCACAGGTGCATCTCCCAGTCGACCGTCGGGCAAGGTCAGGAAAGAATCAGGTTTCCAGGTCGGCCCTTCATTGTGGATACGGATGCCAGCAATGAGGGTGTTGGGGCAGTCCTGTCCCAGGAAGGAGAGCATGGTGAACAGGAGGTTGCCTACTACAGTCGTACCCTAATTCGCCCAGAGAGGAACTACTGCGTGACCCGTCGAGAGCTGTTGGCAGTCATCCTGGGACTTCGCCACTTCCGGCCCTACCTTTATGGAGGAAGGTTCCTCTTCCGCACAGATCATACATCCCTCACCTGGCTCCTGAGCTTCAAGGAACCAGATGGCCATCTGGCACAATCAGCCTGCAGTTCTCATGATTGCCGTGGATTGTAACAATACAAGTAGCAGGACGAAAGACTGGAAGAACCAGCAGAGCTCTAGTCCTTGTTTCAGTTCCGGACCAAATCAAAATAGTTTTTTCGGTAGTGACACTTGAAATAAGAATGTTTGCACAGATACTAATCAGGAAAGAATGTAAATTAATATGAATTTAACTTCATAGATTTAGCATAGGCTAAGCTTGCCAAGCTAAAATAGCCAACTGACATAGAGTTGGGAAGTTCAAAAGTACTCTTCAGAAAGTGATCAAAAGATCAGTGACATCGCAGGTTGTCAAAATCATCTTATACAGTCTACGGTTATTGTTGGCAACATTCTAGAATATTTGATTGGAATACTAAAAGAATTCTAGAATGTTTACTCAGAGTGATGACAGCATTCTAGAGTGCTCAGTCACAATGGCAAAAACCATTCTAGAATGTTTGGTCAGCATGTTAATCTAGAATATTTGGAATGCGAACAGTCCAACAATGTGTTGATAGAATGTAAAGAAAATTCTAAACACATTCAAGAATGTTCAGTCAAGATGTCAAAACCATGTTTGATTCATATGAGAAGACATTCCTATAGTGTTTAGTCAGATATGTCGGCAGAATTCTAGAATTGTTCCCTGGAATTGTCCTTCTCTTCTTGCTCTTGGCAAAGGTGGACGCTTTCTTCCCCCGCTCCCTCCCTCATCTGTCCTGCTGCTCCTCCTCCTGTCTTGTGCTCTTTCTTGGAGCCTCGCTTTGCATAATCTTCAAATTTTCAGACCATGGATCTGGTCAGCCGGTCTCTCAACAGAATTGACCAAATTTTCTCAATGAGGACACTGAATAAGAGATACGTTTTTTTCTCTCCTCTCTCCCTGTGTCACCTTTCCTTATCTAATGAATGGCAGCACCGCTACCTGGCTGCAGCCTCAGTGCACCTTCGACCCATGTCCTGCGTTGTTTGTTTCTTGTATGATGATGACGATGTACTGGAATGTAACTTTGTTGTGCTGGGACACAGGCTCAATGACAAATAAAGCAATCTTGTATCTTATCTTGGAACAGTAAGGTAAAAGATTAAAAAACACTGAAGAAAACTGGTAAAGGAGGCCAACTTAGTCATCTAATTTTGAGTGTGAACATGACAAAGGAGATTATCTTGGATTTTAGGAGAACCAGGAATAAGTTAAACAGTATTTCCATCACAGGAGAAGAAGTGGAGGTAGCAGAGGAGTACAAAACCTGGACAACAGACTGGACTGGAGATGCAGCACTGATGCTGTCTTTCTCTCAGTGTTTTCAGCACAATGTTGCATAACTTCTATCTTCTAAGTCTGTTGTGGAGAGTATGTCTCATCTCCAGTCATCTGTTGAGAGAGAGCAGCATCACAGTCACAGACTTTAAAAAAAAAAAAAACTAAAAAAACTAATAAAGATGGTTGGCTCTGTTCTGGGGACTGTTATAGATCCTCTAGAGGTGATTGTGCAAAGAAGGATAATTCAAAGACATCCCCTGAGCTTCGTCTTTATAACACAATGATTGAACAACTGAGTCTCTTCTACATTGTCACTTTGAAGAAACTAAAATAACTGGCTGACAGTCAGTGCAATTTGTATTTTCCCTTTAAGAATCATTAAAGTAATCCTGAACTGAATTGAATTGAATCATACACTGGACAGTTGTATTGTAGTTAGAGGAATTGTTATTCCTTTTATTGGTTTGTTTGAAGAAAAGATAGATACTAGCCTGGCAGCAAGTTCCACAGGAGATGACCTTGAAAACTAAAACTAAAGTTTTCTGCTTGCTACTTGAGTCTTGGAAACTCTGGGGAACCACAGGTAAGTCTTTGTTCTGAGACCAAAGATTACTTGTGGGGTGATAGGGAACAATTAAAGTAAGATGGAGCTTGTTCATTAAAACATTTGATTATGAAATATCATCTAAATGCTATTGGGAGTAAATTAATAAAAGCTAAAAAGTTTGAAATATGATAACTCATGGTAGTTGTAATAATTCATGGTAGCAACAGGCAGTTGGACGAGTTGAGGGAATTCTAAGGGAAATATTTGAAAAACAAACTACCGTAGTAGATATTGTAGTAATCCAACCTAAATATGATCTTGGAGCATTTTTTCAACATCACTTTGTGAAAGGATGCTCCTGAGATTGGTAATATTACACAGGTGAAGAGGGCTGCTGTATAAACCTGTTTAATGTGTGAATTAAAAGGTAACTTCTGGTAGAAAATGACTCCAAGGTTCCTCACAGTGCTGGAAACCAATGTTATGTCATCTGCAGCAACTATAAAGTTGAATCCAAAATAATGACCTTGGTAATTCAGGCTTTGATGTTGACACAAAGTAACACCTTTAATCCAAGTGTGATGCTCAAGTTTTAATGAATCTTTAATAAGACAGAATCTTGATTTTTTTTTTTTTACTGTTTTTTTAGACATCTTGAGATAAACCCTTTATGTATCTGCAAGTCACAAAAATATATAAACAAAAAAACAACACATAGGCAGTGGAGCTTTGTATTGTAACACCCTGAATTGAATCTAAGTGATTTCACCTTTTAGCATTTTCAACTGAGACATAGTTTGCTTTCTGCATACTGAAGTACAAATGAAAGCAAGGATGCCATAAACATAATTATAGAAAATCAGCTATTTTAATCCAATTTATTATGAAATACAAACAATTAAATAAAGGTTTAACTTGACAAAACAGAAGCCCAAACACATTTCCTATAAAATAATGTAATGCATTCAGAATACATTTGGAATTGGAAAATTTGTCATCATACAAGATAGAAGGACTGAAAAGATCAGCTGATGGAACCAACCCATTTTTTTTTTTTTTGAATGTCACAGAGACAAGTACACATAAACATGATGATTAAGCCTCTGGGTCATTAGTCCACTACACTTCTGTATTATCCCCAGGACATCAATTTAGATGTTATGCCCAAGGACCAGCGGTCTCCAAGCAGGTGTAGCTGTGTGCAAACTCCCTCTACACTGATGCCACTAATGTTAGATACTGGGTGAAAAACAAAAGTCCCTCTCTATGGGAATCAAATGCAATCCTGCAGTTGCTGCTTATTGCAGTTCTGGTTAGATGTTAAACTGCATTTGGTTTTCCTGTATTTTTACATGTGCAATGATAATGAAGTCGTATCTAATCAAATCTAATACAGGCAAGCCCAGGTTAAGACATCAAAGGATCAGGACAGAAAACTGAAAGTAATGTGCCTCGAAAATTGAAAATGACAACACAAGAAATGCAAAAACAAATGGACAGAAAAAACAGGCAAATTTTATGACCAGCTTGCAAGATGTCAGCTGAAGTAAATGATATTTACATACAGAAAAACCAACAATACCAAGAGTTCAAACAAAAAAAAAATGGTTCAAACAAACAAACAAAAGCAAAGTAATTGATTTGTAGTTTCACCCACTATATTTCACCAGCTTGGTGAATGTTTATTGAGTGTGTTCAGTAAAGACACAAGAAATTATAGTTGTTTGCATGTTAGCAGCAAATCTCATTGTGTTATCTTATTGTCATTTTATGGGAAAAGAAAATTTTAAAATAGCGCAGCTCATGGTGGCAGCTTGTTGCAGTTACTCCATAGTTGTTGCTAGTTTGTCTGCATATTTTTTTAAGTTTTTTAACACAGTCTTCTTCATTGATAACATTGGCTTTTTATAAATTATTTTTCATCCTGGCTTGAATGCTGTGCTGCTTGAGGGATATCCTTCATTACTTTGTCATTTTTTACCAAGAGCAAGTGAGCAAGAGCAATGAGCAAGTGGTTTACAATTGGGAGCAGCTGATTGCAATCTGAAGAAGTCAAATTGTACCCATACTGAAACCCCAAATCCCAGATGAGATGAAGAGGAGACGTCGTGGATGTAGAGCAGTTACAAAGTGGAGAGAAAGAAGGAGAAAGTTTAAACCAACTCTTCCCTCCATTATAATGGGGACATGCTGACACAGTACACGCTTACAACTGGTTGCTCACAGGAACTCTCTTTTTGTCTCGGCTGCATGTTCAAAACACTTGTTGAAGTGATGACAGTGTGCAGTGCAGAATTTATTTTTTACAGACTGAATTGTTAATGTTGTTCTTGAAATTCAATATAACTTGACTTTGGTGGTTATGCAGTTATTGACATCATTAATGCAGTTTATAAACTACATGGTTGTTGCTTATTCACTGAGTCATAGTCTCAGATTTTAAGAGAATACTATTGAGTAAATAGTATTATACCTTGATCTTAAATAACATGGAAACCTGATACGTACCTTACCTTAACAGACAAATCACCAACCACTGATTCACAACATATCTTCACATTTTATGTTATTAAATAAAATGTCTGTATATTCTGTCTGAGGCCTGTCTAAGGTGTGCGCTTGACTTTTGCTCAAAGAGAGCTGGGATAGGCTCCAGCAGATCCCTGTGTCCCTGCACAGGAATAACCAGGTATAGATAATGGATGGATGGAAAAAAAAACAAAACAAAAACATTATGCTTAGGATGACAACCATTAATGGATTTAGGGATTACCGCCATAGAAAAAAAATCTGTCAGTATTGGTGATATTTTCCATTACATATTTTGGATTTTTTTTCTTTTTTTTTATATTTCTGGCATCTCCATGCTAGTTCAGAAAGAATGAAACAGAGGGAATAGTTTTTAGTTTTGTCTTGTGCCACTGTTCCATTCCAGTGGAAGGTTGTCACATGTGGAGTGTTGTCAAAGTTTCTTCCTGTTGTCAGTAATCATCTAGAGTGTTAATTCAGATTCCATTCAAAAATACTTTATTGATCCCTGAAAGGAAATTAAATTGCTGCAGCAGCTGCCATGATTTATTGGTGTTCCAACAAAAGATTCTAGAAGGGTTTTAGACAAAAGATTCTTGAATGTTATCGTTGTTTTGTCATTATGATAAAACATTTTACAATGTTGTCGTCACTCTAGAATATTTTCATATTCCAATGAAAACATTCTATTTTTTAAACATTGTGACCAAAACATTCTAGAATCTTGTTTGGGTAGACAAGGAAGATTCTAGAATATTCTTTAACTCAGAGCAAACCTTCTAAAATGCTGTTGCATTCAATTTAATTTTGATAACACTTTATTTATCCCTGAAGAAATATCATAGACTGCAGTGACTTTGGTTGTTTAAGGTTTCTTTCATTACAGCTGGTTCTAGCTGTGGGCAGGAAGGGTCTCCTGTAGGGTCCCTCATGATGTTTTTCATTTTAACTATCCCTCTTTGTACAATCTGCTCCAGAGACTCCAGAACAGTACTGACATCTGAGCCTGCCTTTTTATTTATTTATTTATTTTATTTTTTATTTTTTTGCCAGTTATTTCAGTCTTTTCAAGTCACCAACTCTGATGCTGCTCCCTGCAACATACATCGGTTCCTGGATTTTAGGTCTACAACATAGTCCAAAGATTTGGTATAGAATAAAGCTTGTAATAAAGGTTAAAAATGTATTTAAATTTGCTGCTCTAAGGTAATTCCTTAAACTGTTGTAATAGTGGCAAAGAAAATCACTCAGGGGACATATTGATCACTAACTGTTATTGTAGTACTGGGTGTAGTATTCGTATTTCAATGCTCTGAAATGGCTTCCTTTTCTAACTGTGACCACTAGAGGTCAGTATCAAAGAGTAAATGTACAGTGAGGTTATTACAGTTTTTTCTCAGTAGATGTGTTGAACGTTTGGAATTTGTGATACTGGAAAATAAACATCATACTCCCAATTTCAAAAGCATTCACTTAACTTTAAGTGCTTGCTGACTCTTTTTCCACCCATCACTTGATTTTCACATAAGAATTGCACTGAAAGCACATAAGGACTGATTATTACTCGGTTTTCTTAAGGTGTCCAACCTGATACTTTAGCATGCATGCTGCTTTGTATCTATAGTATGACAGGAAAATCTCATTTTAATTCTACTCTGTTAAATCACAAGCCTAAACCTTTGAGTGCTATGTTAAAATAGTTTTATTTTCACCTAATTATCTTTCCCCTTTTTTTGTATGTAAACAGCATCAGGTAGTTTTTGTAGTAGGAAGTGCTGTGTCAAGGTTTTCAAATTCAACAATACTTTATTGATAACCAAAGGGAAATTAAATTAAGGCATTATGCCACTGATTCATTTTTTTTTCTTAAAGTAAACGTGATGGAATTTGTTGACAGACAGGAATATCACTTATTGACTATGCATAACAACTTTAATCACCAGAATCACCACATTAAATGATGTAAAAGCACTTGTACTGTCCCTTTCTTTCGTCCATTGAGCCCCCTGCTGGATTTCTTCAGGAGGTAAACCACTGCGGTACTTTAAAAGTCTGGATTCTGTTGCCCTGTCCAAGACTGGATCATTATTTCAGGATGAAAAGTTCAAAAGTCTACAGTGTAAGGGAGTACTGACATTAACGCCGGGTAAAAGAACTGGGATTAATTCCCCCTGTTTCACTGATAGCTGGACGCTTGTGTTTGGAAACTGCAGAATCACATATCACTTCAGGCTTTTTTCAATCATGGGACTCACAGGTGAGAAATTAAAGGAAAAGCTTACTATCTATGGAAACGTCACTGTAAATCAGTGTAGTTCTTTCAGGTGATATGATGAAATTGAATTGGTCCCTTCCAGGCTCACAACACCCGTATCCACGGGGCGCAGGGACTCACTGAATTATCTCATTAGTATGGAAATGTGACTCCTGCTGTAGCTTTCACATTCACCGTTCAGCAGATCACATTTGGAGGTTTTTTTTTTTGGAATAATGGCACAACATCAGGAGACTTATGGGATAAGTGCCTGAAGGATATTATTGCTCCAGTACCGTGTCATTGGCCAGCACCTAGCTGAGACACTTGATATGGGGGTTTCCCCCGGAAACTATCACTTGATCACACTTATACAAATGTTTGACAGAACATGAAAAAACTTTTATCAGGAAATTGCACCGCCGTCCGACAAACATAAACAAGTTGATCACGGAGTCAAGTTAAGACCACACTGGCTCTATTCACACCAATACGCCATTTGTTTCAAGCCACCCAGAATCCAAAACAGTGCAGGAAATAGGTTGTTCATTTGTTTCCCCAAACTATACCGCCTTGGTGGCCCCATGGTGCATGCAGAACGTTGCTAACGTCAACACCCATCTATTACAGGTACTTTTACTACCTAAGCACCAGACTACGCACTAAGAATGTGACAGTTTTGTCAGCTACAGATTATAATCGGAACTCAATTTGGTCAACAAATGAAAAAGGTTCAACACATTACAAACTTTATCACTTTTATTCAAAATGTACACTTACAACGGGCTTATCTCATTTAATTAAAAAGAAAAAAAGATAAAAATGAGTACCCCATATAAATACAATATGCTTAAAAAAAAAATCAAGAGTGTGTTTACTTGCTGGTTTGCACATGTTCTGAAAAAAAGTACACAAACACTTATTTTACTTCTGAAAACAGCACAATACAAACAAGTCAGTCTGGTATCATTGACACTGGCAGTTCTCAGCTGTCTCAAGACAGTAACAGAATTACTTCGCCTTGTTTGGTAAAAATGTAATGACTGAGCGAATTGTTGACTCGCTTGCTAACTCAATCCTTTCAGCAGAATGTCGCCAGAGTTTGAGGTACATGGTACATTCACATGGGAAAAAAAATGGCATGGCATTATATACAAACTGCATTTAACTGCGCATTTTAGTGTTAATATATATGAATTCAGGACACAGCTAGAAAAAAGAAAAAAAAAAAAACCAAACTAGATTTCCAATTCTATAGAAGGTCATAATGTTGCGAGTTGTCCCTTGTTGCAGAGTCCTCCCATTCATTATTAATAAGTGACTCTTTCTAAGAAAATGTGCTGTATGACAGGAAAGAAAGAGGGTTCTGGCAGTCATATGCTGCCTCACACATGACTCTGCTTCTCCACAAATTCTCTTACCAATTTTATTAAGTTTGACTGAGGAACGCACTCGTATCAAATGACCAGCATGCTGCAAGAAAAAAAGTGGACGCCTACAACTATCTTTGCTAGTGATGAATCTTTCACCTGTGTGGCATTCTTTAATGAAGCATTCTACATTTAGTTCCCTCACTTAAATTAAAAATATTTCAAGACAAATTTCAAATCTACCACATAAAGTAAGCTGAAAGCCTCACTCATTATTGTGTTTTTTTCAGAAGAGCATTGAGTTGAGTTTCTCTCGCCCGTATTTTTTTTTTCCTCCTTACAGACTGGTGAACTAGTTGACATGTAATGCCATATTTCATCCGTACACATAACCAACATTATGCTTTTCAACGTATGTACTGCGGGGCTTCTGGCCAAGATAACGCTCAACCTCTCAACGCTGCATTCTGCAGATGTAAATATTTCTGCATGGCTGCGGCCTGCGGCAAACCGGGTCTGACCTCTTTCTTGACGTTTCACTAACACAGAACATCCAACATTTAAGTCCAGACAGAGAAAATACATGCAGTTTCTCTGCGTTTCAGACTTTTGTAAAATAGCCCAGGCACAAAAATAACAACTCAATAAAACTAAAACGTTCAGTCCGCTTGTAAGAACCTACATAACACTTCGTGTGAAATTAAGAGAGGAAGACAAATTGAGTTACACTGAGCAGAATATGGGGGCATTAACATATATGGTCACCTTTAGGCAAGTTAAACATTAGAGCTCCAGGAAAACCATTTGCACTCCCACGGATTCAATCTGGATCACTGAACTGGTGCTTTGAATGTCTTAAAGGCTTTAAAAAAAAAAAAAAACAACAACAAAAAAAAAAAACCCTTTCTGATGGGGGATCCAACAGCAGAGGGACCACACACAGAGACCAACAATGAGCTGTTGTGTCTCAGTTACAGAGCGAGTGTGTGTGTAGGTGTGTGTGTGTGTTTTTCCTTAAAATGCTCGATCCAGGTCAAATCGGTGGCGTGGCACTATTTTTTTTCTTTCTTCTTTTTTTTTTTTTTACACTTAGAAATAACTGTGCAAACCAGTACATAACTTCATTCATCTTCGGAGGGAACATTCAAAACAAAGAGTGAATATTCATCAGTCCAGAACATTTAAACTAAAATAAAAAAAAAAAGTGGGGAAAAAAAAAGTGTTTTGAATTCTGGGCAATGCTCTTGGCACGTAAAGTCAGTTATGAGTTATTCCTCCTATAAAAACGGTTGAGATTGTACCCTGCAAAATCTAGCATGTATTAAAGCTTTCCTGTCTTCTACTAAAAAGGGTGTAACGTATAATCCAGGGATCCCAGCGATAATGACTGCTGTAGGGATCAAACCTTTGAACTTATTTGCTGTAACACAAGCACATCAGTCTTTTCAGTTCATCCACTGAAAAAAAAAAAAAAAAAAGTGAACAGGAAGTACATTCAAATTGTAACATAAGAATATAATTGATAATATGCAACCAGTAACTTCACCAGTCTGGCATTACAGTCCAGGGAGAAGAGTGGCATTTACACCAGTTTATGTTCCAAGGATGAAAACCCCCATGGATGGTTGTGGGTTGTCTGATGACTTAAGGAGGAAAAATAGTCCAACTTCCTTAGAATATAAAGATAAAAGTTTGGTTGTGAATTGTCACCACAACCCGGAAACACAAAATTCGCAGTAAAAAGTAATGAAATAAAAGCTATTTGGACTTGTTTTCGTGGTGTTTGTATCCAAAACGCCTAACTCTGAGACGTCGAACCTTTTTAACCCCCCCCCCCCAAACTTCACACCGTCGTCTCTCCATGGTTACCGTTGCTAAGACGCTTGTAGAACCTCCGCCACGACTGAAGAGTTTTCCCGGACCAGACCCAGAACCCGGAGGTGATCCCCACTATCATGGTCATCAGGTATTTGATCATGAACACGGTGAAGTCCGGGGTCATGGGGGCGAAGTTGTGAACGGGACACGGCACCGCGAAGCGCTTACAGGTCTGCATGTGCCAGGTGCGCTCCCAGTGCTCCCTGAAGGCCTGCTCGTAGAAGTAACAGGCGATCACGATGGTGGCCGGGACGGTGTAGAGCACGCTGAACACCCCGATCCGCACCATCAGCTTCTCCAGCTTCTCCGTCTTGGTCCCGTCGTGCTTCATGATGGTGCGGATCCGGAACAGGGACACGAAGCCGGCCAGGAGGAAGGACGTGCCGATGAACAGGTAGACGAAAAGCGGGGCCAAGACGAAGCCGCGGAGGGCGTCCACGTTGAAGATGCCGACAAAGCACACCCCGGTCAACACGTCCCCGTCCACCTGACCCATGGCGAGGATGGTGATGGTTTTGATCGCCGGTACGGCCCACGCAGCCAAGTGGAAGTACTGGGAATTGGCCTCGATCGCCTCATGGCCCCATTTCATCCCAGCCGAGAGGAACCACGTCAGGGACAAAATCACCCACCAGATGGAGCTGGCCATTCCAAAGAAATACAGCACCATAAAGAGGATGGTGCAGCCCTCCTTTTTAGTTCCCTGAGCCACAGTCCTGTAGCCATCCACCTTGAATTTATCCACACAGACCACTTTATCCTCCAGAAAAAACCCAGCCGCGTAGGCCACCGCAACCATGAAATAACAGCCGGATAGGAATATGATGGGCCGCTCTGGGTATCTGAACCGCCTCATGTCCACTAAATACGTGAGTACCGTGAATAAGGTGCTCACACAGCACAAGATGGACCAGATGCCGACCCAAAGCCGGCCGAATTTCACCTCATCCTCTCGGAAATACATGATCCCGCTGGGCTTTGTGGGCTCACACGGGGCCCCGCAGTCTTTGACCCCCATGAACCTGTAGCCCAGGTAGGAGGGCACCTCCAGCTGCAGCGGGCAGGAGAACTGGTGGTAGCTGTGCTGGGGCGGCCGCGGGTTCGGCCGGCCGGGGATGGGTAGGATAGTCACCGGGTCCGGCGCGTACGGAGAGGAGGAGGAGGCCGGGCTGCCGGGTTCGGATGTGTTCTGCCCGACGCAGATCTCCCCGGCTCCGTGGACCGGGAAGGTCTCGCAGCGGAGCCGCTCCGGCCACTGGAAGCCGAATTTATTCATCAGGGCTTCGCATCCCTGTCGCGCCCGCTCGCACAGCGACCTGCACGGGGGGATGGCCTGCTCCAGCACGGTGCACACCGGCGCGTACATGGAGCACAGGAAGAACTTCAGGTCCGCGGAGCACTGGACCTTAACCAGCGGGTAGAACTGGTGCACCTCCAGTCCGGCGTCCTCCTGGTTCGTGTGGCCCAGGAGGTTCGGCATGATGGTCTGGTTGTAGGCGATGTCGGTGCAGAGCGGGATGGAAATCGGTTGGCAGAAGCCGTGTTCCGGGACGGATATTCCACCTTCGCTGTAATGTTGAGCAAAAGCGGGTGAGAAAAGCAGCCCGCACACCAGCCACATGATCCGCAGCAGCGCAGAGCCAGCGGATAACCTGGCCGCCGCCATAGTTGAGGAGGAGGGGGGAGGGAGAGAAAAACTTTGATCCAAGTAGGGCGACTTAAAAACGGTTAAAAACGGCCGAAAATCTGCATCAATTGTCCCAATACTTGGCTTACGGTCCGAGTAATCTGAGTTTCAATGGCTTAGGTCGACTTTTCTGTCGTATTTAAAAAAAAATCAATCCAAGTAAAGCGTTCGCCGTGTCATGACTTCTTAATGTTCTTTGTAAGTGACTCCAAGCAGTCCACTCTCACTCCCAATCCACGGAAAGCAGCGGTTTGAGCCCCGTTTTCTTAAAAATATGGCGAATTCAAAAAATTCCAGCGTGCTCCTCACGCAAGAGTTGCTGCCAAGGCGGAAAATTATAAAAGCTAAGAACATATATTTCCAAGGTTTAAGCTAAACTTCACCAGGGAGTCGGTTCACATGCTGGGCGGTTGGAGGTCCAGGAGCTCGCTCTCCTCACTCCGTGCAGATTCCACCGGTTTCAAGGCGCCCATTCCATTCACGAGACGCCCCCTCCCTCTCCCCGCGGACACACCGCGGGGCGCCTTGAAACCGACGGCGCGCCTCAGCCAATCCCAGCGTTTGTTTTCCTACAGGACTCGTTCTTGATTGGTCTTTATTTCCCCACTGCAGGAAAATATGTTACAGTAATTACATTACACCAGAGATTTTACCAAAGTAATCAAATTACCCGGTGAGATATACATACGTTTTAATTGAACTCTTAAAAAAAAAAAAATCAAAGATATGGAATATCTCTTTCATGCATTTTATAAAAAATATACCTAAAGCCTGAACACAACAATAGCGCAACATTAATATATTAGTAACGTGATAAATAATTTATTTTTCTGAATGTGCTGTGGCTATTCAGTAACTGGACACAGAAATTTTGCGAAAGAAATTTTAATATTGGATAGTTAATGACACATTACGTGGAAACCCAGTTTAGAAAACAACCATTTTTACACATTTAACACTTTGGAATAGGAGTAACCCTGATATCCTTAGTCTCTATTATTCTTTATTTTAACACAATCCATCTTCTACATTAATCATCCCAATCAAATCTGCAGTTTTTCTTCTCATGAGACATAGCTGTGTCTAGGCTACCTGAGTCTGCAGCTGTGACACTGAGTTCCCTCCATCTCCTTAGACACAGCCACTCACTGTGAGTGGGACATCTAAACACTCTGCAGCACAGCGAGTAAACCGTGAAAAAGAGAGAAATAAATAAATAGAACTTCATGAAACCCTAATGGATTCTTGCATTTTAAACAGTAAACATGGACAGGTACTTATGTGGTCTGGTGGTAAAGTGCTTCACTGCAAACAATCAGGTGTAGCTCCTGAAGTGTTTCATCACTGTGTGAATTGAGAGCAACAGCAGCCAAAGCAGCTGTAATTTAAAGTGGCAGCAAGATCAGTTTGACCAAAGGTACCCCAATGTGGGAGGGGTAGATGGCATTGCTGCATGGAGGCCTCGCTGCATTTGGTGTGTTTCTGCCCGTACTGGGATAAAAAGAGGGTGGGGGTGGGCTGCAGTGGGGGAAGGGACAGGAAGAAGAGAAAAGGTCAAAGAGGGCAGGGGGAGAGAGAAAAGGAGTAGGAGGAGAAGTTTGACCAAAAGGAGATGTCAGAGGTGCTCTTTGGTGCAATACGGCCTATTGAAAAGTGGCCAAGTATAAAGCTTAGTCAGTTTAGATTTCTGACTGACCACAACACAATAATCATCAAGAAACTGCAAAATGTCATCCCCAAGGGTTTCTTTTTCTTTTTCTTTTTGTTCTTCCTGTAATACACAATGACTATGGTATTAAAAAGACTAGATTAGTTTGTTGACCATTCAAAGATATTTCTCCAAGGCAAGCGCTACTTTGTCTCATTCAGCAACTTAGCAATTCAAAATAGCTCAGGCTCCCTCAAAGCTCAGATCTGAATGCGTGCTAGACAGTTGTGCTCTATTCACTAAAGATTCAGCTTCAGCCTATTCACAGTGCTACTGCTATGGTTGTAAGAAAGAAAGGAGAGTAAACCACAAATATCAAGTCTTTGCACATGCATACATTCTTCATAGGGTTTATACACCGAACCCTGAAAAAACTTGAGGTCCAAAGTACTTTTCCAGCCATTTAAGCTCACTTGGGTCATCTTATAGTGGGCTACTTACCATTCCCACAGACCAAACTAAACATCAAGAGGCAGAATTTACATACCGACCGCCGCATACTCACAACAAACATTCAGAGGATGTAAGTTTTGCTCCAATACTAAAAGCAGGTTGAAAAGTCATCTTGCTAAAACTTCCTGCATGAAAGTTATTAGCCATGTGATGAGGACGTAGTTCACCTCCCTGGGAAAGAATTCACCCTTTTCAACAAATGTACGGATAATATAACTGGCTGAACTGATAACAATTCTTCTGGGGAATCAGAAACTGATAAACAACTGGACACATTTTTATGTGCATCACTGTCTGCAGTCTGACTCGCTGCATGTCACAGTCTTCCCTTTCAGCATTGCTCCTGGACTGATAACATTTAAGACATAAAAGAATGCCAAAATGGAAAATAATGAAATATAATGGAAGAGCACAGCAATGCCTTGGCACAAGATTCAGTATATTTGAATAAAAATGAATTTTTGAAAAAAAAAAACCTAGTAGATTAAATCAGTTTAACATTTTTGTCAATGTGCAATTTTTACAAAAAATTACAAAATTTCTTGAAGTCATAGTGAATTATGTGTAGAATAGTACAGGGATATGGACCAAAAGCATCCTAACCATGTCTTTACAACTCTGTTTATAGCAGTCAGTTTTTTGGGGGAGGGAGAAGTCAGCCACTCGACTCCTCTCTTCCGCACAGTGTGCCACTTTAAAACAGTCTTACAACTTCTCAAGTACAACTAATGCCACATGATGTGACGCTGGGTGGAGTTAGGGATGAGGAAGGTGGATCATTCTTTTCTGATCTGGAACTATGATGTCACAGTACCAAGGAAATCTCAGCATCTTAAAAAAGAATGACCTTTTGTCAAATATAGGTCTGGAAGCTTTTCTTGCTGTGAATCCCAATTTACCGGTCTATACACACACAGACATAAACATGTAAAAAACACAGATTTTGCAAATGTGCCTGCAGTTGTGGCAAAAATGATGGTGTTTTCAATGCGCTCTGTCCCTGCCTGTTTCTCGCTCGCTGTCTGCGGTGTAAAACCCAGCAGTTAGTAGCCACATCAGGTCAAATGGGACGCACTTCATCATGTCTGTCTGTAGCTGTTTGTTTGTGTGTGTGCATATGTTTGTGGATTGTGTCTGCGACGGTCAAGCAGCTGTGGGCAGTCCAGCGGGCTTCCAGACACTCAGTCACTGTTTAGACAGCAGTCTGCTGCAGCTGGAGAAAAACATGGGTTAGACAAACAAGTGAACTTCCAGCAGTATAAGACAAGATATGCACAGTTAAAAAAAAAAAAAAAAAAAAAGAAATGATGGCTTGGGTTGTGCTTGTACCATTAAAGGGGGAAATGTTTGAGCTACCACCTGAAACCCAACACTGAATAACTATTTAAATACTTAGCCAAGGTGGGGGGAAAAAATCACTTTAATTTAAGGAGATTATTCAGCTTTCAGGACATGTTGGCACACCAAGTTGGTCTGACCAGCATGTTGAATGTTTCTAAGGAACACAGTCATTAAATATGTAGTTGTGTGAGATAGTAAAATATCTGCAGAGGTATATTTTGTTGTGGCTACACTTGTGGTAGCTTTCATTTGAACATATGTGATATCCTGTATATGTGCTACATACACTACATGCCACACTAGACTCACTAAGCCTTACTCTTGGCTCTGCTACTAAACATACAGCAATGTTAGGTTATCTCGAATGCTTACCATGATCCCTTTTTTTTTCGTTTCCTTTGCTTTAACCCTTTCTAACATGGGTTGCAACCAACTACAAAAATACTAATAATGAATCACAGGACATATTGTACATGAAATGTGGTGCTAACAGTTTTCATCCATCCACGTTTACAGACAGAAAGCCAACTCAAAATGAATGGAAGTGTTGTTGAATAACTTCTCAACATGGGCTGCACTCAAAGGGCAAAAAACATCCGCTTGATGCAGTCCCAAGCTAAAAATTCTCGCTATCAAGGTGAACTTGCATGGATCTGGCAAGTAGTCATGGCAACAACAATGGGAGCACAGCAGAAATAGATCACAGAAGCCAAGGTGATGATCTAAAGCATAGTGGAAATATTTTGAGTTTTAAGTGATGCTTTAAAGTTTGATGAAAAAGACAGAGCATAAAAAATGACAGATTTTGCTTTGTTCTCTTCTTTTTACTTTTCCCACTTTGAATGGATTGTTTCTTGTCTAATTTCCTTCTGCGACTGCATTATGCGTGTGAACGCATACATGTATATATATAAATATATTGTCCACTCTCATACATATGGCATGGTAGAAGTATGTGTGGGACACTCTGTTACATGGTGGGGGGAGGGGAGATCTCTTGTAAGAAGCCAGCAGAGGGGGGAGAGAGAGAGGAATGCAGGCAGCTGGTTTGTGTCTGTCATTGCAACACAGAGAGCCTACAGTCCTGAACTACACACCAAAATCTCTCACACACACAGTGATGAAAGGACGATTTATTTGGACCAACAGAGTGTGTATTCGGTCCAGTCGGGGGGGGCAGCAGGAAGCTCAGTGGCTGACATCTAAACCACTTGGACATGAACTCCAGATATGGCAAGCAAAATTCATACATTCCAACCTTGATTCCAGCACATGCAACATCTTGAATGCAATGGGATCAAAGTAAATTTCGCCAAAGTTTGGATGAAATTACACACGTCACGGTGTTCAACTCTTGACTTAACCAGGATGACAGCTGGAATCAGCTTAGCAATAACATTATCACTGGAAAGGGAAGTTTCAGGTGAAAGTGATGTGTTAACGTTCATAGGCGGGTCTGATGTGTGGAATTGCCAGTAATAAGTCACAAGGTCAGGTCAGGCAACTAAGGTGATTTGATTAGTGGGTGCCTGCACTGCTGTTTGAAAAGTTGAACTATTTTCAACTGTACACCACGAGTTATGGTAGTAAACCTTTATTGAAGGACCCAGACCTACACTGATTGGTCAAAGAAATTGGTTAAAAAAAATATGGAGCACCTCTCATTCTTTGTTTTGACATTTTTCCATTACATCGTACTCTACAGCTCAGTTTGGTACAGATTGAGACAGATAATAGGCATTCTGTCACTGATGATCATAGCGGCACCTCTTACAACTCCCAACAAGCCATCTTGATGTAACATAAACAACAGAGCAATGGAGGCTATGGAAGGAATGCTATACTTGATATCTGGTATGCGGTTGTTTGCAGCAGTGAGGAGGGAAATTTTCCTTAGATATTAATGCAAACAGTCTTGCTGAAAGACACATTCCTAGAACATAAAAATGGTAATGCTGGACATGCTGCTTTCAATTCAATATGTTCATGTAATTTACAGTGAAAATCAGGAAAATTTGAGTCAATATGGGAAATGTATTTTGCAGACAGCAAGAACCCAAAATATACTTTTTCAACAACATCCTTTATTTCATTTCATTCCTGATAAACAGAAATATGTTGCAACACCTTCCAAAAAGGAAAAAGGTAAAGAGGTGAAAGAAAGACTAATGATGCAATTTAAAACAGGTGAGGTGAACAGCTGATTGTAATCATGAGTTGATATTAAAGTAGTAAAGATACTCAATTTTATCAACAGCTAATGAGAAGTTCATTGAAATATTTAAAAGCAAATAAAAGTTGGAAGCGATTTATATACCTCTTCTTTGATGGTGCACAAAATTAAAAGATTCAAGGAATCTGAGGGAATCTCTCTGTGTGTGTAATGGGCAAGGACGTGAACTTAAGCTGGAAGCCAAAGAGCCCTGATCCCTCAGATGGCACTTTATCAAGAACCAGCTTCATCAGTGGCTAATATGACCACATGGGCATGGTATTACTTTGGAACACCCTTGTCAAGCTACATTCACAAATGCCACTTAAATTTTCCAGTGCAAAAGATGTTTTTTGGTAAAAGTTGTTACCAGATAAAAGACTATCCATCCAGATCGCCCAGACTGTTATTACCAACAAATCCTGGGTCTGTGGTGGTATGGAGTTCTTTCAGTGACCTCAGCAAAGGTAATTTATACTTCTGCATCACAGCATTAATGCAGAAAAGTCTATGTAACAAGATAATGCAAAACCACACTCTGCACACATTACAAAGGCATGACTGAAGAAGAAAGGGTACATAGATACTGAACTGACTTGCCTGTAGATCTGAGCTCTCCTCAGAGAAGAATGTTGGAGAATTTTGAATGCAAAAATGCCACAACCAAGACCCTGTACCTTTGCATACCTTGGGACATGTTTGCAGGAAGAATGATACAACATAACGACTAAAACATTTCTTTGCTTGACATCCTCAATGATAGAATATCTTTTAAGTGTCACGAGATAGACTAGCAACATTACAAAGAACTTAGAGCTTAACTATCCCAACAAGCTTTGGAACATATTGTACAATATTCAGTAGTGAACGCTTCACAAATGTTAAAATATTTGAGTCTAGATCAAAGCCAACTGTGACAAACCAGCCACCTGCATTTAACACCCATAGTCTTGTTGCCTTTGAGATTTAAAATATACATAAATTCTAATGAGGGCAGCATGGTGGCTTAGTGGTTAGCACTGTTAGCACTGTAGAGCAGGACGGTTCCTGCCAGAAGGTTCCTGGTTCGAACCTCAGCAGGGGCTGTTTCTATGTGGAGTTTGCATGTTCTCCCTGTACTTGTGTGGGTTTCCTTTGGGTACTCCAGCTTCTTCCCACAGTCCAAAGACATGCATGTCAGGTTAATTGGTGATTCTAAATTGCCCGTAGGAGAGATTGTGAGTGTGCGTGGTTGTTCGTCTATATGTGGCCCTGCGATGGACTGGTGACCTGTCAGACCTTGTATGACTGCCTTTTTTCATCTCCAAAATATCACCAAGATTAGGAGCATCCTCTCCCAGGGTGATGCTAAAAAAAATTAATCCACGCGTTTGTCAGTTCTAGACTGGATTTTTGTAATGCGTTGTTAGCTGGATGTCCGAAAAGCTCGCTGAATAGCCTCCAACTGATCCAGAATGCGGCAGCGAGGGTGTTGATATGAATCCATAGGAGAGATCATATCTCTCCCGTGTTAGCCTCCCACCATTGGCTTCCAGTGAAATTTTGAATTGAGTTTAAAATTCTGCTTCTCACATATAAGGCCCTTAATGGCCTAGCTCCTCGTTATTTACAAGACCTGATAGCATGTTATGCTCCTAAAAGAGCTCTCAGTACTCAGAGTGCAGGATTACTTGTTGTTTCTAGAATATCTAAAAGTAGATTTGGAGGACGGGCCTTCTGTTACCAGGCACCTTTATTATGGAACCAGCCACCAATTTCGGTTAAGGAGGCTGACACCACCTCCATCTTTAAAACTAAATTGAAAACATTTCTGTTCAGTAAAGCCTACAGTTAATCTAAAGCAATAGTGTGTAGGGGCTTATAGTTATAGCCATAGTTGTAGGAGCAAAGACTAGAGTAGGCTCATCTAAGGGTGCTTTCACACCTGTCCCATTTGGAGCAGTTGTTCCGAAACAGGGAGCATTTCTCCCCAAAGATCGGTTCGTTTGGTATATGTAAACACAGCAATCGCGCTCGGATGCAGGACAAAACAATGGAGCCGAGATCGCCTAGGAGAGGTGGTCTCGGTCTTCCATTCGTGACCTGGAGCGGTTCGTTTGCAGTGAGAACATAATCGACACAGCAACCAACACAACTCACTCATAACTGTGGTTCAACCTCCAAGAGAGGGGGGGGTAAGAGAGAGAGAGGAAGAGAGGAAACTCCTTCCGCATTCATTTCTGACCAATGAGAGAACAGTTGGTTCACGCATGGCATTTGTTAACAGCTTTGAACCGCTACAGACGGTTGCCTTGTGAACACAAAAAACTAAACAACTGTATCAATTCAGCCCCTGAATTGGAACAAAACAAACGGGCCACAGGTCTGAAAGCACCCTTAATCACAGCTTCGTCATAGCTATGTTGCTCTAGGCCTACGCTGCAGGGGGACACCTGATCTGCTGAGCGGTGTCTCCACTGCTCTTCTCCCTTTCCTTCCCTTTCCTATTCCCTTCCTGCTCCTCCAGCTCATTCCATAGTTAATTAGGAGCACCTTGTTACTGTAACTGTGCTCCATTTTCTTTCCTGTAGTTTGTTGTGCCCTTTTTTTTTCTCTTTTCTTTCAGTATGTTTGCAGGCCAGAGGTTCCTGAGTTGCATACTGACTTGCAGTTCCATCCTCTGGCCATCCCAGCCTTTACCTCCACCTGTGTGTGTAGAGGTGTTTGGGGTGCCGACTGGCGTGGTGACCAGCGACCTAGTCCTCTGACCATCTCACCTCAGTGCTGCTACCTGCATCTGTTTATGTTTATGTTTATGTGGTCATTATATTTAGTCATTTGTGTGGTCTCCTCTCTCTGTCCTCCATCCTCTCTCTGTCCTGGTTCCCGTCTTTTTTTTCTTTCTTTACCCGGCTGGCCTTCGGCAGGAAGGTCCCCCCATATGAGCCAGGTCCTGCTCAAGGTTTCTTCCTCTTTAAGTGGAGTTTTTCCTTGCCACTTTTTGCCTTAAAGGTTTTATTCTCCCACTGTGGTTTTTTTTACCTGCCATTATCCTTGTTTAGGATTCAATATATTTTAAGTTAATGATATTTGCTCAGGGGTCATGCTCTGGGTCTCTGTAAAGCACCTAGAGACAACTGTAACAGATGGTATACAAATAAAACTGAAATGAATTGAACTGAATTGATTTGTCCAATGTGTACCCCTGCCTTTCGCTTGAAGTGAGCTGGGATAGGCTCCAGCAGATCCCCGTGACCCTACAGAGGATTAAGCGGGTATAGATAGTGGATGGATAAGTTCTAATGATGTAGGTGTATAAATGTGTATAAAAGCTCATGGTATACTAATGGCTTTATATGCTGATATTTGGCACAAAATGAACAAATGACAGCAGCATATACAATATGTCTGGTGATGGTTAAGTCAGATGGTGAAGGTCCTAAATTTGAAGGATCCTTCATGGCAGACACTGAGTCACTGAGCCTGCAGTTCAGAGCTCTGATACTGATACTGTCTGTCAGATGGCAGCAAGATAAACAGCCTTTGCACTGGGTGGCATAGTTTATCATATGGGCCTTCCACACTCACAACGTGTGTGGCAAGTGTCCTAAAGGGCAGGCAGCTCTCTGCCAGTGGTCTTCTGCAGTGTTCATTCAGATTCTGGAGAGTCTTGCAGTCATGAGCAAAGCGCTGTCAAACCAGAGATGCAACCAGTCACATGGTCTCTCTCAGTGGTGGATCTGTAAAGGGTTTTAGAGTATTAAAAGATGGCAATAGACCGTGTCTGTCTGAAAAGTCCAAAAGCATACTGAATAACTTCAAACTATCGACCCTCTCAGCAGGAATGTGGGGCCTCCTACAGCTTCCTGTTGTCCACTCTCATCTCTTTGGTCTTGTTGATGTTTAGGTGGAGGGTAGGGACTGTTGTCATTACACCCTCTTACTAGGTCCTCGACAAGTGCCACAGTCCACATCACTCACTGTCAGTGATGAGGAGGTGGGGTTCAGTTCTCACCACTCTAGGCCTTATTGTCAGGAAGTCAAGGGCCCACATGCAGAGAGAGGTGTCAAGTCCCAAATCCTATGACTCTCGAACTGTTGGAAGGACATTTTGCCATTGTTTGAGTCCCTACAGATTTCTTAGTCTATAGTATCAGAAAAGTCCTAGAGAGTGACAATGGCGTGTTGCATTGTGTTAAACCGGTTTATCTAGGTTAAGCAGCATAATGGAGATATGATCTGCCTTCCCAAAGGCAAGACGGGGGAAACTTTGTATTGCAGTGGTGAAATGTGTGTTCACCTCTAGTGGGTATGTTAAATGGCTGGCCCCGATGAGTCTCAAAGCTGCCTCAGCATGCACATTCTCTAAGCCACTGATAGCATCTCACAGTTCATCTTTCTGCTTGTGGTGGAATGTAAACCTTAGACAGAATAGGGCTGAACTCTCAAGGGAGTTAAAAGAGTCTAAGGTTTCAGCTGAAAATGACCAAGCTAGCTCTAGTGTGAGCCTGTGTGATGCTAATATTGCTACATGAGAACCCCGTTTTGAGGTAAACTTTGAAAAAGGAGATTTGTGGCAGTATCATAGAGTTGAGGAACACGTAGGCCACAAAATGCAATGCTGTCTTGGATATGAGTCAGTGTTCAGCTTGTGTAATGTGCTGTCTCAGGAAAGACCACTAATCTGACTGATGATCACATTGATGATCTCATTGACAAAGAAGTAATTCAAATGTAATGCAACCCCCCTCCCTCCTCAAAAAAATACAATCAGTGCAACCATTCAGTATACTGGAAGTGAACTAAAAGTTAGACCGTTGAGAAATATGCAACCATATTGGATTTCAAGCAGCTATGTCACAGTAAAAGTCCCTGCTTGGGGGGGGGGGGGGGGGGGGGGGGGGTGTTAGATTGAGTTAAATAGCATGGTAAATCTGTTATTTTCCTGAGTATATGCAATTGTCCGGGTCTTTGAAATACCCTCCCCCACAGAACACACACAATCACACACAAAAGTCTTTGAGGTGACATGCTAATTGATGCAAAGCAATGGAGGAGGTGAATTCACAATGGCTGCCCCGCTAAGCTTTACACACACAGTTTTTTCCCCCCTAACATTGCGTGTATTTCACAAATTCTATGTAATCTGTGTATCCTGAAGATTATTTCTTTTTTACCCTGAGAAGTAATACAGGAATTTAAATAAACCAAGCACTGGAGAAGGACAAATGTAGCAAAAGCAGAGGACCAGAGGGAGGAAGAAGGGAACTTAGAATAGGAGTGGGTTTAAGACGGGGGTGACCTCCTGTTGGTCTAAAGTGCCCAATACCCAGCTGTGGTCATTACCTTGCACCACAGGACACTCACACACACACATGCAATGCATGCACACACCACTGTGATCATCACTCTATGGGAGTTTGACCTGAGCCAGATGGCCGATGCTCTCTGCTTTATGAGTCTCTTTTTCTGTCGTGTTCCTCACTAAACCAGCATCTCTCTCACCTAAACATCTCACAGTTTTTTTTAATACTCTTTCTGGGCTGAAAACATTTCAAAATGCTAATATTCCATTATGGTGTGAACGAGGCAAACAATGCTAAAACAATGTCTTATTTGTAACATGCTTAATCTGAAGCCTTGGAATGGTGAACAACCAGCAAATAAATCAAACATGACAACTTCAGTAGCTAGCAGAAAAAAATATGGGAAAAAAAATCAATATTGAAGATCTAGCATTAAAACTGCTGGACAACATGAAACACTTGTTTCTCTGATTAAATCCCTTTTGTCAGTGCTGACCAAAGGACTTCATCTGGCTTGCTAGACTGACAGAAATCAGGAAGTGAGAATTGAAGAAAATTAAAGTACCTTGACTGGCTACAAGGGGCAGATCTAAAAGTGAATCAATCGCAGCTTTTGAAATGTTAAAATGTCCAACCTTTTCAGCATAAATAAACATATTTACAACCTGTCTCAAAAAACAGTTTTGGTCTCTATTCTAGAGTTAAAATCAGTGACATCTGTATGGGGGATGAACTTTTATGTACAATGTCAGCTATAATTATACGATCCCTCAAATGTATGCTTAATTATGGGAGTGGAATTTTGATTGATGGCTGGCTAAGGTTAATGGCTAGTTGTCATTACTTTAGCTACTTAGAGCTTAGTACTGTATTGACTTTATTTCTGAGCAGTGATTTAAGACCCAGCAATGCATAATCATTTATATTTTAAAGATGATATGTTTTGTTGTGCTGTTAATTGTACAGGCTGCCATGACCTGGGCTTCCCTGGAAGAATCTGAGGATAGAGGTAGCTAAGGAGTAGTCAGCAGCTACCGCCAACCATGGACTAAGGCTGCTATATTGGGATAACCAGTGAACTACCTTATCGGCTACTGGCCCTGGCAAAACCCCGAACAACCAGCTCCTCGGACAACCACCCTCCAGGTTGGCTTGCACCCTTTCAGTCTGGCTAACTTGACTAACACAGACCTCCACCAGGACTTAATTCTGACAAAGCCCCAGGGACCCCAAGCTTGAAGTAAGTTAGCAAAGCATTGGCTTGTTGAGGGTGCTTGAATGGAGCTTAGCAAGATAGGAATGATGATGGATGGACATATTCGACCAGACTGAACGTAAGGTATCACTACTTAGCGTCATAGATTAGCACAAGTGGTAACTTGGTAACTGAGTTACGCCAAGCCTGTTTCAAGCAGCCAGCCTTGCTTCCTATGTCCATTTGCCCATTTTGGATCAACTAGGGTTGGGCATCTCCTGGCCACCCATCCAGCAGTCCCAGAAAAAAAGATTCAAGCTACTTCTTCAGAAAGCCTATGGGTGAAATCCCAGGGTTTGTACAGTTGTTTTGATACAGTCTATAGCACTCACATGTTAACAGGAGTAAGAGAAGAATAACAGTTGAGACTATAAAGCCAGGATAAGTGCAGATGTGGAGCATGAAAAGCTTCACCTGTGATTTCCTTTAGAATTCATTTTTACAAAACCAATGATGTAAATATATATTCTAACCCTATATTCCCAAAAATAAATAAGGAATTTCTGTCTATGTCTTTGTCTATCATGCAACCTTTCTTCCAATAAACTCCAAACCTGAAAGTCGTACCAAGACTCTGAAAATGTCAGATTGAGTCTGAGGATAATGTCTCATTTTGGGGTTATGATCTATAGGTTGTTAGGCACCATCATTCCAGGAAATGTGACATCATCAGTGAGGTCACACATCAGCTTTTAAAATAGCTGGAACATGCCTGCACACTGCAATGACAGTTGGCTATACACAATGCAACAGCTCCTTAGAAACTATGCTCATCTATTGGAACTGTTAAAATAGTATTAAAATATCAGTAAGTATTAAAGGTTTTATCAGTAGAGTCTCAAATAGTTCCACAGATTAATATGGAATTAACAAGATTCCACAGGTCATCTCATCAGACTCCTTCTTTAGGGAGAGCCTCTTCCATTGGGGATATATAAAAAAAACCCTGCATGATACTTGCCTCTGTCTCCCCCTGCTGTTTCCTTGCTCCTCCCTTTATTTCCCCAGTGGATGTGACACTGAATATACATGAAATACTCCTGCAAATGCTACTGATCATTTTCCATCTAATCATTTTCTATACTCTCTTCCTCTTGCACCAGGTTACTGGGGTGTTGCAGCCCTTCTGTTTGTCATAGGTGTGTGGTAGAGGACGTCCCAGACCGCTCACCATGCCGGTCCATGGAGTCTACACACAAATGAGACAAACAACCATGTATGGTCACAGTCACGCCTGCAGTCAATTTAGAGTTGCCAATCAACCAAACATGCATGTTTTTGGACTGTAGAAGGCTGGAGTATCTGCAGATAAACCACACAGACACGGGAAGAACATTTAAACTCAACACTAAAAGGCTCCATCTGAGATTTGAACCTTGAACCTTTTAGCTATTAGTTCTAACCACCACATCAGCACCACCCACTGCTGGTGTGGTGGTTAGAGCTGTTGCCCAGCAGCCACTCAATAAATATAATACCACTAGGGAATATTCATGAACATAAAACATTACCCCAGAGATTTGCAGTGTACTAAATTACCCATGGCCTACAACACAAATAATTGACTTTTATATGCCCTTATATAAATTAAAATTGCCACCCTGTCACAAGGTCACACAGAGACCATATTCAGCCCAGTTTATTATACATCTATTCATACAATGTTGGTTCATAAAAAGTAGCCCAGCAATTCCCCGTCATTCCGTGTCATGAGCGTTCACAGTGCAACAAGTAAACCCTCCCTTTTGATAGGAAGAAATGTCCAGCTGAACCAGATTCAAGGTCTACTGCTTAGATCAGTTGAAGGGGTGAGAGGACAGGACAGAGACCAAGTAAAAGAGGAACAGAATGTTAAAGACATAATATGGAGAATAAGGAGATAAGAATGAGGAAAGTACTCTTGTCATTTATTCAACTGCACCATCCAGTCACAACACATTTCTTTATCATAGGGCCATAGTCTCGCAGTAGACAAAGAGCCACGCACTAGACAACGTCATTAAAAGATGGGCTCAGTTTACCAGACAATTCTATCTTCCATTGTCTTCAAAATTCTCCGTAACACGAAGGTTTGCTCCATTTCACAAGCTTCTAAGATAGGTTTTAGATTATTGCTACTGCTAATTTGTGGGTTGTGCTGTAAAAAAGAAATTCTGCATGTATATTCCAATTGGAAAAAAAAATCTGCCTCTTTTTTTCCTTTTCTTTTCACATGAATGATAAGTTTGTGCAATAGATTGCACTCTTGGTTATAAGGTGTATACTAATACAGTGATACTCTCTTGACTTATCACGCATACTACCAGTGAATTTATACTTATGTAAAATAGGAAATAAAGTCAAAACATTCTGAGTCAACTTTTATTTTATTTTATTTTTTTCAGGTGATCATTCCAAATGGGGTTCTGTCATCAGAAGTGCTGCATTACTGGGCCATCATTGCAGATAAAGTTGTTTGTCCAATCTGAATGTAGACAGTATATATACTTTATACCTTTTAATCACCTCTGGAATCTTTTTTGATAAATATTTGTTTTTATCATTTTTTGATGCACTACACTTTCTTCTTTGTTTTAGTCTTAAGACACTTTGAAAGATCCTTCTTAAGCTGTGTTGCTTTTATGATAGATACAGTTAGTACTGTCTTTCAAGTTACACACTTGTGCCTTTGCATTTACTGTTTTGTGGGTTTCAGATTTTGTTGTCTTACAGTGTCTACAGTGCAGTTACCCATATGAGCAAACGCTTCATATCTTCAAATTTCACCATTTTGTTGACAGGTTGGAACATCATCTTTTTTGTCCTTTCAGCTGCTCTCTGATCACCACAGTGAAGTAACCTACACAATTGTTTTAGTGTAAGTTTTATACCAGATGCTCATCCTGTTATACTGGGAGAACCCAGACCTTCCCTGTGATAGGTGGAAGCACTGCAACTAGACCACTGGTGAGATATAGCTAAGTCTGGAAAAAAAGACTTTGGTGGAGTAGCCAGGAAAGAAAGTTGCAACACGTTGTCTTACTACAAGACCACAACAGAAGGTTTTGGCTGGGACAGCATTTATTCTCAGACTGCACATTGTGCACAGTGTTAGCACAATTTGGAACCTCGCCCAATGGTATTTAAGGAAGTTCCACTCTCCCTCTAAAAGTGGTAATAAAGAAAACTTATGTTAAGTTAAAAGTATCAGTCCAAGCACAGAACTGTGGAACACCACCCTTTTTACACAAACAAACTGTCAAATAAATACTTGGGTTCCTTTAATCTCAATAATGGGTTAAAACCTCTGTACTAGAATGTCATGTTTGATTGTATCAAACACAGCATCGAGATCAAAAAGGACCACTATAGACACAAGTCCACTCTCTGAGGTCATGAAGAGATCATTGGTAAATTCACCAGCGCTGTTTCTGTATTATTAAGGGATCTAAAGTAAACCCTGATTGAAACCTTTCAAATAGATAATTTCTGTGTAAATGGTCACGTAGTTGATTTGCAATACTCTTTCAATAACTTTATAAATAAGAGGGACTTTAGATATAGGTCTATAATTATCTTGCACTCCTGGATCAAGATCAGTTTTTTTTTCTAAGTAGAGGCTTGCAACAACCTTAAAAGCCCGGGGCACAGAATGTCCATAAAGATGAAGATAAAACAAGATACATGGAAATATGAATTAAGGGAAAGACCTTAATATATTCTGGCTGACATGGGGTCTAAGAGAGATTTTGATGTTTTAGATGAAATTATTGTTATTTCCAGCTCAGAGAGTTCAACAGGACAGAAACAGTTCAGACAGAAATATGTTTCCACTTTAATTTCAAAGGGTGCTCCACTCAGTGACACATTAAAGGAAGTAGTGTGAAGGATGCCACAAATTGTTTCTCTAATATGATTTTTTTTTTCTTTCCTTTTGGAAGAAGCTCATAAAGTCATCACTCCTGAGCGTTAAAGGAAGACATGGCTCAACCGAGCTGTGAGTCTTTATAAGCCTGGCTACAGTACTGAAAGAAACACGGAGTTGTTCTTTTTTTTACTCAATTGTTGTTAAATAATAAGCGGTCCTATATTGAAGAAGGTTTTTTTTTTAATTTAATTTAATTTTTTTTGTAAGACTGTTTCTAAAGACATAGCAAGATTCTCTCAGATAGTTAGAACAAGGCTTCCTTTCAAGCTTTTTTAGTGGTCTGCTTTAAATAAGTACCTCAAAGTGAATTATACCAATGAGCCTTCCTGCTCTGACTGATTACCTACTTTTGCAGAGGGGCCACATTGTCCAGTGCTCAGGCAGCTGCCTTCTGCTACACTTATCTCTCATAAACATCACCTATAATGAAATGTTCCTCACATTGTGAGTCGTCAATTGGTTAATCAAAGACTGTTAAACAAATTATCAAATTAGACAGGGTTGTGAGGAAAACTAAGTTATTTAGTTTCTATATTACAATAAGATCAAACATATGATGAAGAAAGTGAGTTGCTCATTGTGCATTTTGAGAAAAGCCAGCTGAGTCTAATATAGAATTAAATTAATTAATGTGAGGTGCCATTTGTGACATATAAATGAATGTTAAAGTCTCCCACTATTCTTGATTTAATCTGTATTCAATGGTAAGTGAGATTTAAAAAAAAAAAAAAAAAAAGAAATTAAAAATCTGAAAGTTCCAATATAAAGTCAGAGTAAGGACCAGGTGTGCATATCCAAGCTTTTTCTCTGGTAAAAAAAAAATATTGAATGCGCGTAAATGTTGTTTTTCACCAAGTCGAACCTCCACCATCAAAGGCAGCCGTCTTGTGTTCTTGTGCGTGCAAGATCACTCCAAATTACCCAGTGCCTAAAATATTCTTTATCAAGCTCCAGACATATGTTTTCAATGTTCTTTAAATATACTGCGTACACACACCACACACACAAACACACACACTTTACTTCCAGTGCCAGATACTTAAAAGAAAACCCCTCCTTGCTGTCTATGAGAAAGAGTTCCATCCATCCACTTTGTTTTTACTTTTCCTTTCTTATTTTTCTCATCTTGCCTTGTGCCACGCATGAATAGACAAAGATAAAAAGCAGTTGTACGTAGCTGACATACATACATTAATCTTGTCTGTTTTGGAAGACTCCAGTGCTGGTAACAAATAAATGCAGTAGTGTCACTTAAAGTATTTTATCTGAAGAACTGCCAGCTATGGAAAATGAGATGTTTACAATTAATTTTCTCAAAAATCCCAAAGTGAGCGAGTGAAGAAATTCTCACATAGGATCCTACATGTTCATCTTTGCATAAATATCCAGATATCCAGAAAGATGTGCTGCAAAATTCATTTGTAAGCATTTTATAATTGTACTCTAAATGTGGAAATAATATAATACAATCGCTGTCACAAGCAGACCGCTCTCTCACACTGGAGACTGTGGACGCCACCCACAGTAACACTTCAGTTCACTTTGGCTGTTACAGAGAAAGACAACAAGGAAGACCTTAGCTGGGTGCCAACTAACAGGCCACTTCCTGTTTTCCTTTATCAAAGCCAAGATGGAAGTGCAGTTCCTTGAAAAAACGCTGGGGGCTGGCTCCAAATGTGAATCAATTTCAACTGACCCCATGTTAAAATGTCTGGCTTTATAGTAGAAATAAACACACTTACAGCATCCAAAAAAACATTTTTGGTCTCCATTGCTAGGTTCCATATCCATGACACTGTACAGAGGTACATTTTTTTATTTCATTAGTTAAAATGATGTTAAACCACAGCCGAGTGATAGCTGCATTAGCTACCTAAGCTTAGCATTTTCATTGAATTTGATGTCTGAGCTGTGAATAAAGACCTAACAGAGCATAATCTTCATTTTTTAAAATGTAATATGGTTTGTTGCGCTTCTGATAGTACTAACACCCAGTTGTGACCAGCTCCGAGTTGCCCTCGAAGGGACTAGAAGCAGCGGCTGCAATAGCCCCAGGAGAGCTCCAGCAGTCCTTGTTCACACTTTGGCAGTACCCGTTAGAGACATGGCGACTAAGACATCATGTGACACCAGGATGGATGGGCAGATTCAGTCAGACATCATAGGTTAACATGAACCAAGTTAAGATAAAATAGCTTTCTTGTGGTAATCCCACAGACTGTCTTAAAAACCACTCTTCAGAAATCTGTAAGTGACATCACAGTTCTCCTTATGCAGCTTAAGGTTGCGACAGTTTAAATCTGAGCCATGAAGAAACAAAGGAAGTGTTCTAAACATGCATCTGAAATCTGGTATAATACAGTGATACAACAGCCATGGAAAACAGCATGGATTACGTATTTATTTATTTATTTTCATGGGGTTGACAGATATAATAAGAGGTTTAACTCCTTTGAGTTTTTTTTTTTTTTTTAAACTACAACATTCTCTTGAGGGATAGGAGTTGGTGAAAAGAGGAAGAATAGAAGCGGGATGGGAAGGTGGGTGTGGTGATGAGTGCGGCTACTAAAGTATGCGCATGTATGTACATATTTTTATTATTATCCATCCCATCCATTATCTATACCAGCTCATGCCTGTGCAGGGTCACTGGGATCCGCTGGAGTCTATCCCAGTTCTTCTGGGACAGGTCGCCAGTCCATCAAAGTATCATTGTTATTATTATTATTATTATTATCAGTAGTATTAGTAGAAGTAGTAGTATTGTTGTTTCACTTATGTCTTGTTGGTTGGGAAGCTCAGAGGGTGGTCTCAGGTTATAAAAAAAAAAGTAAGTCATTGCAACGGTATATGAACATCTAGCTGCTAGCACACTTGTCTAATGTTACTGCTGTCAAACGTAGACGATCGCAGTAAACATTCAGTGACGCTACACATGATATACACTTTTTATTGAAATAGTTTTTGGCTTTGTCGTATATAATGTATTATATATGATAGCACATATGATAGCAGATAATTATAGCATAGGTTTGGTATAGGTTTTGTTTGTTTTGTTGTTTTGTTTTCTTAATCTCAGATGGCCTTCCTGACACAACCATCTCCATTTATGAGCGCCCGAAGCTGACACTGTCAGAATACTGGCTTGTGACCCTCAATTAGCAGCATTAAGACACAGACTCAAGTGATCCATGCAAACCATGAGTCACATTTATAGACAATATTTTGCCTGTGTCTATGATTTACAAAAAGAAACAAGAACAAAGGACCTGTGCAGCACATATCCATGAAACATGTATTATATTATAGTCAGAAATGTTTTCCTCTAAGGAAAATCAGAGTGTATCGTGTGGACTCATGACACTGTGGTCAATCAAATCACCCTCTGTGGCCTGGCTGCAACCCTGTATGGTTTTGCCCACCCACACATGGACACACATGCGCACGCACACACACAGCCTGTGCAGTCTTGTAAACCCAGGTTGTGTTGTTTCCAGCAGCAGTAATATTTTATGAGGGTTTGGGAAGGGGAATACTGGCTGCTCAGGTCACGACATGGGGTTAGTACGTGTGTCTGCATGAGAGTGATAGTTAGTTATAATTATGCTCAGAAATAGCAAGTTACATTTCACTTTGCATAAACGGTAAACCAACAGGATATTTTTTTTAACTCATTTTTAAATACTTGGTAGCCGCCACGTGTTCTCCCCATCTCGTCGCCATCCAGAGATTTCTTTCTTTTTTTACAGTGTTTGAACTTTATAATGATTAAAACTTTGAACACTGCTCTCACACAGTTTACAGTTGAAAGCACATTTTGGTTGTAAAAGTCTGCTGATGTAACGGGTAGAAATTCTGGTGATAAGTCTGACATCTGTTACAGTATGCAAGAGTTTCATATCTGTAAACAGCAGCCTTTTCAGCTTGAGCTCTCAGGCTCACGTTGAGAATCCACCATCCAACATGAGCCTCGCTTGTTCTCAAAGCACCATTTCACTGTTTTATTGATAATATTAATGACAGAATATAAACTAAGCTGAGATTTCTTTCTGATGGAAACACAATAAAGAACCCATCAGAAGCGACTGCCAGCAGCTGCGGCCCTTGAATGTCATGTGTTAGGTTCTGACAAGGCAAAATATTAGATTTTCTTCCTCCGAATTGCCTGCCCTTGTTCTGTCTTTCCTTCTATTTTTTTTTCTTTTCCTTTTTTTACGACTGCTTGTAAAAGTCAGAGCCAAAACCTGCTGGACAGTTTTATATAGAAAACACTAAAATGGCAAACAAGAGCAGATCACGAACAGGGGTGAGAAGAGGAGGAACATGGATGGAAGAGGAGAAAATTAAAGAAAGAAAAGGAGATAAAAGAAACCATGGCCCTTAACCAGATTTAAGCATGTATAGAAAATGGATGGGTGGGAGGATGAAAAAAAAAATTGTGATTTTGTTTCTTTGCAGGCATGGTTCATGTTTTTCTCATCACCTTTAATTTGATTTGCTAATATTCATCCAACTCTGCATTGCAATCCTGCAACATAACCCCAAAAAAAGTTAGCCCTGGGTAATTTAGTACTAGCAATAAAAAAATAATGAAGGCATTTCAAACAAGTGATGTCAACAGGTGATTGTAATCCTGGACTAGTACAAAAGCAGCATCCATTAAAGTCTTTGGGACGAAAGATGAACAGCTGATCTTCACTTTATCAACATGTGCTTGAGAAAATTACAGAATTTTCTTTTTTCAAACAATGTTCTTTCAAGAAAGATTATAAAACATTTGTATATTTTTCTTTCTGCATAGGGAAATATATTTGAATAATTCAAGGAATCTGAAAGAATTTCATTTGTCAATGCAAGGATGCAAGTTTAAGATGGACACCTATAATCTCCAGTCCCTCAGACTGTAACTCCATCGAATTGTAATTTGTCTGCGCATAATACAGCCACATGCAGACTGGGATTACTTCTGAAAACCTTTGTCAGGCAAGACAATGCAGATTTATTTCATGAAATTCCTTATGACTTAAATATTAACTAACATTGAATAGAGGAAACATCTGGGATGGAACCTCACGTAAAAGAAATGTATTTTGTGGTCTGATGAATTGGTATTTTTGATCTTTCCCTTTCTTTTTCTCTTTCTTTTTTTAATGAAATTGGCGCCGTGTACTTTAGATGGAAGATGCGTATTAAACTCCAAAATAAATAAATAAATTAAAGAAATGAAAAGAGAAAGAAGAAAAATGTGGGCAGACGCTACTAAAACTGAGAGTTCTGGCTCAGAGCATGAGGAAAAACCTTTTAAAAAGAAAACTTCATTGAGAGACACTAATTGCTGGTAAATAGTTTTCAATGATAGAAAATTAAGATAATAACATCAATTATAAAAATGATTAAAGTGAATTTGCTAGAATTTCATAATATGCACTTTATCTATTATATAATTAAATAGTAACCAACTTGCATCCATATCCAATTAAAAAAACAAACAACCGGGTATGTGCATTTTGTGCAGACAGATATTAGCAATTTTTCGGTGGCTTAGATATGTCTCAGCAATTTAGTTGTTTTTGTTTTTTTTTTTTAATCTGTTTCAGAAAAGTGGGACCAGTTCAGCAGAGGCCAAGCACCATAGCACTCTTGCATGAAACCCACAGTGGCACCACCATCATGTTTGTCCCTGCTGGGATACCGTCACAGATTTGCAGAGTTGCTTCCCAAGAAAAGCACACGCATACTTCTGCATTCTTCTTCTCTGTCCTCTTCTTCTTCATCTTTTCCTTTCAGCTGCTCCCTTCAGGAGTCACCACAGTGAATCATCTCCTTCTACTCATTTTTTCCACTATCCCTCCTCTGTACATGTCCAAACCACCTCAGTCTGGCCTCTTTGATGTTCCTGATCCTATACCTCCTTGTTACTCTCAAAGAGAACCTCAACCTTTCAACCTCTGCCACCTCCAGCTTCACCCCCCGTTTTTACCTCAGTGACACGATCTCTAAACCATACAGCATTGCGGGTCTCACCGCTGTCTTGTGCACCTTTCTTTTATCACACATCACACCTGACACTTTTCTTCCCCCGTTCCAACCTGCATGGACACTCTTCTTCACTTCTTTTCCACACTCTCAGTTGCTCTGGACTGTGGACCCTAAGAACTTAATATCCTCTACCTTCTTTATCGCTGCTCCCTGCAGCCTTCTGCATTATTCATATTTTCAAATTTGCTGCATTGCAGTGATTTCAGTATCTTAATATTCACTCACTTGGATATCCTGTTGTGACACTCTTAGGACCAGACTAATTTAGGGGCACCACATCAAAAGTCTCTCCAACTTTATTCTGAGTTCAATGTCACAGTTGGCAAGTTTACTTGACTTCTTTAGATGCAGCTTAGTAGCTTTACCCTTAATTTAAATAGATGGAATACCACATTACTATAAGACTTCTTTAAAACAAAGAAAAATAGAAAAACACCTGCCAGGATAAATATCCCATCTTATCTCTGAAGAGTACTAGGAAGTAGAATAGTAATATGAATTACTATATAGGCATCCCTACTGTTGTTGCTTTGGGAAAGTTTTAATGACAGTCCATATTTATTTTTCAGTTTATTTATTGACATAGATGTAGATACAGATCTAGCATAGACAAAGAATAGATATAGTTTAAGGATGGTGAGAGATCCCAACATTTCACTGGTAATGCTCATATATACAAACAAGAAGACAACCACACACGTTAAATTGTATCGTCACCAATCCTTCCTATGAACATGCAATAAGCCTCCTGACATCAGTCCAAGATGTACACTAACAGATTATTATAATTATATCAGGAACCAATATCTCTTGTAATGGATGTTTTTTTTTCTGTGCATAAAATAGTTGTACTTGAATATTGTGAATATTGCGTTACCATTTTGAAAGAAAAAAAAATACCCACTAGTTACTGTGTTTGTTAACTTGAATCAAGCTACTGCTAGCCTCCATGCATTTTATTCATTGCATCTTCAGCTGTGAAGCTAATAGAACCAAGCTATCATTGTTTTCCAGGTAGTCCAGTATTTTCATTTGGAGAGCGCTTCTTATGTGATCTGATTGTTTTGGGGTCTGTTCCGGTGCTGGACGTCTATCTCTGCTGGGGAGGATAGTGGTCTGTCTGGCTCCCAGTGGCTTCCCCTGCGGGGTTAGCCACATCAGGAGATGAAGGAGTTGGCTGTGCTGCTGGACCGTGATGTGTTATGGTTTTCATTTAGAGAGCTGTTATTGAGAGATTCGATTGTCCCAGTGTCCGTTTCTGTGCTGGAGTTCTCCCTGATTGGATGGCCGTCCTTCAGATTCTTCGAGGTTTCCAAGGGGTTGATGATGGGAGATGGCGCAGAGGTTGGGTTAGTAATTTGGGCTGGGGTATTGCTGATGCAGATGCCACCTGTTTCTTGTTCTGGGAAGACGTCGCAGCGCAGACTCTCTGGCCACTTGAAGCCAGATTCGAGCATCAGGGCTTCGCATCCCTGTTGTGCTCGCTCGCACAGTGACCTACAAGGGGGGGATGGCCTGCTCCAGCACGGTGCAGACTGGCGCATAAACAGAGCAGAGGAAGAACTTCAGATCTGGAGAGCACTGGGCCTTAAGCAGCAGGTCAAACTGTTGCACCTCAAGTCCAGCATCCTCCTGGTTGGTGTGGCCCAGGAGGGTCGGCATGATGGTCTGGCTGTAGGCGAGCTTGGTGCAAAGTGGGATGGAGATGGGTTGGCAAACGCTCTCTCCTCTGAAGGCTTTTCCACGTTGACTGTTAAACTGCTGACCAGAAGTGGGTTTCAAACACAGTCTGCAGACCAGCCACAGCAACACAGAGCCAGTGAATAACCTGGCCACTGCCATAGTTGAGGAGAAAGCGGGAGGAAATGAAAAACTTTGATACAGGTAAAGCAATGTACAAAAGGTTTAAAATCAGGAGAAAATTGCAACAACTGTTCCAGTTCTCAGTTTGCCATCCAAGTGATCAGTTTAAATAGCTTACACCGACTTATCTCTTAAATTTTCAGGAGACAATCCTGTGATGACTTCTTAATATCCTTTGTGACTCCAAGTAGTCCATTCTCACCCAAAAGGCAGAAAACACTTTGAGCCCAGAATTCTTCAAGTAATGCAAACTCAAATAAATCCTGTGTCTTCCCCGCTTCAGAGTTAATACTTAAGAGCAAAAGTATGAACACAAACGATTAATCTAAACTTCAGCAGAGCATCTCTTCACACTGTTTCGACGTCCAGGAGCTCGCGTCCTTCACTCCGTGGAGATTCCACCGTTTCAAGGCGCCCATATCATTCACGAGGCTCCCCCTCCCTCTCCCCGCTAATAGATCCAGGGGCGCCTTGAAACCGATGTCGCGTCTCAGCCAATCGCAGTGTTTGTTTTCCTACAGGACTCGTCCTTGATTGGTCTTTATTTCCCCACTGCCGGAAAATATGTTAGTAATTAAAGCTGAGATTTTATCAAAATAACCTAATCAGCCGTTCTGTTGAGACGTACAATGCGAGGACTTAAACTTGTTTCCTTCTTTTTTGACATCGTAGCTTTCTTTTCATGGATTTTTGAAAGAGGCAAATAGCTTACATATGAATAATAAATTAAGTTTCAAATTCCCTATATTTTCTGAAAGACCCATGGGCATTCAATAACTGAAGTATTTCAGTTATCAGAATAGTCAATGTTAATTCCAAAATAGGCTGGAAATTCTGTAAATGTAAATTAAAACAGAATGCAATGACCAACAATTCTCATTAACCCATATCTTATTCACAAAATAATAATAATAAAAAAACATATGAAATCTTTGAATCAAAGAAATGTACCACTTTAAGAAAAATATAGGACACACTTAAATTTGATCAGCAACACATCTCAAAAGCTGGAACAGGGCAACTGTTTTCCACTGTGCAGCATCCCTTCTTCTTTTTAACATTAGTTAAATGTGTGAGGGAGCAGAGACTTCTTGGTGGAGATTTTTGAACATTATTGGGTTTTCTTCACTTTCCTCCCGGGGTTTTGCAAGTATGTGCTGCTCCAGTCTTCCCCACACCAGTAGACCTGATGACCACTCATGTCGATGTCACTTCTGATCTTTTTCTTGTCGAAATGACACAAATATAGCCTGTGAGGTTCTTGTGAGGTTCAGCACATTGACATTCTCCCCCATTTTGTCCTTCCTCTCACGCTGAATCAGTACCTTTAATCTTCTCTGCCCAGAGAGAGAGCTGGCAGCCTCTTAACCCATGTCACATCAGCCATTTTCATTTCGGATCTATGAAGACATGTAGCATAGCGCCACAGACCAGGATCTGGCTGCAAAGACCGTAGCTTCCATATGTTGGGTGCTACTCAACCAGGTGAGCCATATGGTACCCAGAATGCTTCACTTTCAAACACCTGTTTCCATTGTTCTGTTGTGAACAAAGCATTGGTATCTGAGGTTTGAAAATCAGTGCATCCTGTTAATCTTTGTCTGTTAACTTCCACATTAATAATTCAACCCAGTCTGCAGTTCTTCTCATGAGAGACAGTTGAGTTTAGACTACCTGAGTCTGCAGCTGTGACTCTGAGTTCCCTCCATCTCCTTAGACACAGCCACTCAGTGTGATTGGGACATCTAAACACTCTGCAGCACAGTGAGTAAACCATGAAAAAAGAGCAACAAATAAGTACTATCGAACTCCACAAAACCCAAATGGATTCTTGTGTTTTAAACAGTAAACATGGACAGGTACTTATGTGGTCTGGTGGTAAAGTGCTTCATTGCAAACAATCAGGTGTAGCTCCTAAACTGTCTCGCCATTATGGGGATTGAGAACAACAGCAGTCAAAGCAGCTATAATTTAAAGCGGCAGCAAGATCAGTTTGACCAAAGGTACCCCAATGTGGGAGGGGTAGATGGCATTGCTGCATGGAGGCCTCGCCGCATTTGGTGTGTTTCTGCCCGTACTGGGATTTAAAAAAAAGAAGAGGGTGGGCTGCAGTGGGGGAAGGGACAGGAAGAAGAGAAAAGGTCACAGAGGGCAGGGGGAGAGAGAAAAGGAGTAGGAGGAGTAGTTCAACCAAAAGGAGATGTCAGAAGAGCTCTTTGGTGTGATAGAGCCTATTGAAAGGAAGCTTATTTATTCTTAGTCTATATAGATTTCTGACTAGACAGAACAAGAAACGTCAAATGTCAGTTTTTAGCCAACGATGATCTTTGTCCTTCCTGTGACGCAGCTGACCACAGTGTCACTAAAATGGCTGGATAAGCTTGTTTACCGTTCTAGAGTATTTCTGCGAAGGCAGGGACTACTTTGTCTCATTCAGCAACTTAGCAATTCAAAATAGCTGAGGCTCCCTCAAAGCTCAGATCTGAATGTGTGCTCGAGAATTGTGCTTTATCCACTGAAAAAAAAAAAAAAAAAAAAAAAAAATCAGCCTCAGCCTATTCAGAGGGTTTCCGCTACGGCTGTAAGAAAAGCATGTAAATCCCAAATGTAAAAACAGATTTAGGCCTACAGTTCTTTTCCACCCATTTAAGCTTGCTCAAGTCATTACAGGAGACTACTTATATAAAGACCAAACTAAACACAACAAAACTGCAAATACATATTGTAAGGTTTGCTTTACCTATTGAAACAGGTTATTAAGTCACATCCTTTGAACTGAACATTGGTTGGCCTGTGCAAAATCTGTTAGTTCTCTGTAAAATACTTCACCCTTCTCAGTCTCAACCCTACAGAGAATATACACTGCTTGTCTGGACTGACAATAGCTCATATGGTAATCAGAAGCTGTTTAGCATTTTCCACGGCCACATTTTTATGTGCATCTGTGTCTGCAGTTTGAGTTAGTCACAGTCTCATCTTTGAGCATAGTTCTTTGTCTGGTTATATAAAAAAACTGAGACAAAAAAAAAAAATGCTTGAAAAAAAAATCTAAATGCAGTGGAAAATATGCTAATGTTTCCTTAATGGGGATTCAATAATTTTGAATGCATAGGGATTATTTTGAAGAAAACTGTCATTTCGCACTTGAATTTCAATTCAAAATCAATGTGCTGTTCGTGACATGATATACCAACAGGGTCAATGCATCTTAATGTTGTCACACCCACAAATACCCCAAATACTGAAAAAGAAGATGGTATTGATGAATTGAGGAAGGAGATTTCATGGCCCAGCATATTCAAGTTAAACTGAAGCTAAATGGTGGAGAGACACATGGGAAGTGTGTGGCTCATTCAGTATTAATGCACATCAAGAACGGGCATTTTTATTAGATAAAATATAAGATGAATTCCAGACTGCTCAAGACTAACAATAAATAAATTGATTTCACTGGTTTAAGCCTCAGTGAGCAGTGCTGATGGACAGCTATGTAATAATTGATAGCTCTAACTGTTAAACTCTTAATAAAGAGTGCTGCTGGTCCATGGTGAATTTAAAGGAGAGGATTTATCAAACATCACCTGATCTATTTTACATCTTTTTGCCACCATTCCAGAGAATAATTATCTAGAGAAATTAGAGATTAGAGATAGATATTTCCCTACCTACAACAAATTTGAGACGTACACAGCCTCATTTGTGGCCTGCTGTTGCTAAGGAGGTAGAGTAGAGTAGTCTGTCAGAAGTGCAGTTGGTGGTTTGATTCCTTGGCCTTACATCCTGAAGAGTCCTTGGTAGCTTGTAGTGTAAAAGTGCTTTGAGTTGTCAACAAGATCAAAAAAGCGCTATATAAATTCAGTCCATTTACCAAATGGAACTGTAAATTCATGAAATATCTTTGACCTACAAAGATTTAGAGATTTGGTCATTCTTTTCAATTGTCAATTTAATTTTATTTGTACAGCATCTGTTACAAAGCCAATTGTCTCTAGGCGCTTTACAGAAACCCAGAGCATGACCCCCAAGCAAGATATCATTAACTAAAATTATAATATTAAATCCAAATCAAGGATAATGGCACGTAAAAAACTCCCACAGAGGGAAGAAAAAAACCTTTAAGCCAAACAGTGGCAAGGAAAAACTCCACTTTAAGAGGAAGAAACCTTGAGGGACCTGGCTCATATGGGGGGACCTTCCTGCCGAAGGCCAGCTGGGTAAAGAAAGAAAGAGTCAAATAAATAAAGCAAATTATAAAGTTCTTGAACAAAATTTTAAAAAAAAGACATTCAGGGGTGGTCAACATTCTCTTAAATCTTAGCTCTAGAATTTTCTATACTATGTTTTTTGCCAATAATGGTTCCACAATAATATGAGAAGATAGTCAACAAACCGTATCCTCTACCTAACTGTCAGCTGCCAATGATACAAGACTATGAACGTTGCAAAACCTTTTTCCTATCATGTGAGCTGAGGCAGATTTTTAATTGGAGCATCAAAGTTTCTCTGGGAATCGCATTATTGTGCGCCCAAGCCAATGGTATTGTTAGCTGTTCTTTAATGACCACCAGTCTACCAATCAGCATCTATCACCAGGTCATTCAACAGCAACTTGTTAGCAACTGAGGACTGACGAGTGTGACTGACTGTGGCTTCAAGTGTGTCACAGCAGCTACAGAAAATTCAGTTGTATCTTTGCAGCAAATGCCATTTATGACGTGGTCAGATGCCGACAAAAGAGGCTGGAAGATCTTGGACCCAGTCGCCTCAAATTAAATATTCAACAGCAGACCACAGAGTGGGAAAGATCTTACACACAAAGCTTTCCCAGCTCTACTTCTGACAAACAAGAGTTAACTAGCTGGAGGTGTCGTGAGTTATGTCTTTTTTTGTGGTTATGTGGTTGACCCAGAGCATGACCCCCGAGCAAATATCATTAACTAAAATTATAATATTAAACCCTCATCAAAGAAAAAATGAAAGGTTAAAAAAAAAAAAAAAACTCCCCTAGCGGGAGAAAAAAACATTTAAGCCAAACAGCGGCAAGACAAACTTTAAGAGGATGAAACCTCAATTAGGGCCTGGCTCATAATGGGAGACCTTCCTGGCGAAGGCCAGCCAGGTTAAGAAAGAAAAGAGGAGGGAAGTAAGACAGAGAGAGGATGGAGGACAGACAGAGGAGAGCTCACACATCCTGGCAATACTATGTTGGACAAAATGTATAAATAATAATTATCCATTAGCTGGAGAACAAAGAATTCCATGTACTTGTACTTCCATGTACTTATATTCTGACTGATAAATTGTTAGTACATGAACTATAAAGATGACTATATAAACAGATGTGGGCCGCAACACTGAGGTGGTCAGAGGATCAGACTGCAGGTCATGCAGGTCAGCCTGTTAGTTGATATCCCAGAGCAGGGTAGCCAACTCCAGTCCTCAAGAGCCTACAAACCTGCATGTCATAGATGTTTCCCTGCTTCAGCGCACCTGATTCACATGAATGGGTCATTAAAAGACCTGGATGACAAGCTGATGGTGATCCATTCATGTGAATCAGGTGCGCTGAAGCAAAGAAACATCTAAGACATGCAAGTTTGAGGCCCCAGAGACATCTATACAGACAGGTGGAGGTAAACACTGGGATGGTTTTAGATTCAAGCTCCAAGCATACCTGCAGGCAGAATACCGTCCTCTGACGGACAGATTTGAAGACTTTATGTAACAGAATAGTATGTAAACAGGTAATAATCACATGATTTTGGTAGTTTTCATCCTTGCCAGTTAAAGAAAACATTACACTGACTTTTCCAAATCAAACAAATTCAACCCATTCTGACTGGAAGGTCGGTGCATATAAACATTTATGTTTACTTGTAAAGCAAATTTATTTTTTTTTAGTTTTCAGAAAACCCTAAAATTCTAGCTAGCTCACACAGCAGCCAAAAAGCTTTGGTTCAGTGCCAAATTCCATAGACTGATGCTAGGTGACTCTTCGAACAACTAATGATAATTTGAGTCTCTCATGTGGTGATTTGCTGCAGTTTGATTGGTGAATCTTCAGGACAATAAACGCTCGTCATTGTGTGAATATCAATTAATCAGTCTACACAGACAAAAACATGCAAAAACACAGACTTTGTGCAAATGCGCCTGCACTTGTGGAGAGATAACCGTGTTTTCAGTGGGCTTTGTCCCGCCCTCTTTCTCGCTCGCTGTCTCCATGATAAAATCCAGCAGTTAATTAGCCACATCAGGTCAAATGGGATGCCCTTCATGATTTCTATCAGTAGCTGTTTGTTTGTGTGTGCATATGGTTGTGGATAGTATCTGCAGTGGTCACGCAGCTGTGGGCAGTCCAGCAGGCTTCCAGACAGTGGGTCCCTGTTTGGACTGCACTCTGCTGCAGCTGGAGAAAAAAAAAAGGTTAGACAAACAAGTGAATTTACAGCAGAGTAAGATGACATATGAAGCAGAAAGGATTTCGATGGCTTGGACTGCGCTTGCTCCATTAAAGTGGGAAATATTTGAGCTACTGCTTGAGACCCAACACTGAACAACAATAAAATGTTCAGCCAAGGTGGAAAAATCTTTTGCTTGAGGAGATTATTCCGCTTCCAGGACATGTTGACACATCAGGTCCAACCAGCATGTTGAGTGTTTCTGAGGAACACATTAATTGATTATGTAAGTTGTGTGAGATCGTAAAATGTCCGCAGAGGTATATTTTAACATTCCCTCTTTGTAATTTACAGTTGAGCAGTTTCTATGTGATTTGTGACCATTTATGGAATCTTGCAAACTAATGTACACATGGCATAAAATTAGCCCAAAAGTGGATGTTGTGTGTTACATGGTGATCATAATAGTCCAAATCCCATCTATTTTACTCAAAGTAAAGCTGTATGGAAAATGTGAAGTTACGTGAAAAGTCTGTCAGTATGCTACAGAAACTCTATTAAAAAGAATATTTTTTGTATCCTCACTATCATTCACCACAGAATTACTAAGTCTTGCAATAAGCTGGACTTTCCGACCAAATGTAAACCTGTGCTGACACATTCTTAACCATGTGTGATTAAAGCAGCTACAATGTTTATTCTTACTGTATTATGTGGTCCACAGAGAGGTGAATGATGTCACTGTATGATGTCCAGACAACGCTCCACATTGTTGAGCTCCTGGATTCACAGGGAATTTTTTTTTTCCCCATGACACTCACTTTTACCAAAGGCTACAAAACCCAGAAGTTGGAATGTTGCCATTTGTCTAAACACTATGTGCACTGCCACCTATTTTATTTTAAGTCGCATTCACCCACCCAATCACATATTCATACAGCACTCTCTTAGTCTATAAAGATCGATACTGTTTCATCCAATGAGTCAATACAGTGCTTTTTTTATCACATATATGCACAAAAACACACACTTTTTAATGCTTTGGAGGCAAGTTGGGGTTTCATTGCTTTGCCCCAAGACACTTCAGCATGTGGATTACAAGGCCAGGAATTAAATCACTGCCTTGGACTGGCAGCTGACGCCTGCACCTCCTGAGCCACAGCCATCCCACAACATTGTCTTAAATGGTGTTCAGTTTGTTAAACATGCTGTCCGTGGAATAAACATTAGCTTGAAAGATGATGATGACCTCATTCACTCAGATGAAGTGATTCAATTCAGTGCAAAAATTCCCCAAAATGGAGTTAGAGCAACCATTGAGCCAGGCGTGAATTAATACGCAGACTTTCAAAACGCTCATCAGTATTAGATTGCAAGCAACCATGTCACAGCAAAAAGTCCCTGCTAGAGGACTTAAATAGCATGTTAAATCTGTTATTTTCCTGAGTATACCCAATTTTCCAGGGATCTTTGAAATACCCTCCCCCACAATCATACACAAAAGTCTTTGAGGTGACATGCTAATTGATGCAGAGTAATGGAGGAGGTGAATTCAAAATATGTGGCTGCCCCGCAAAGCTTTATACAGAAATGTTTTATCCTAATGTTGCTTGTATTTCACAAATCCTATAAAATCTGTGTATTCTGGAAGATACTTTTTTTTTGGTTTGTTTTTTGAGAAGCTACACAGTAATTCAAATAAACCGAAGCCAGGAAAAGCACAGGACCAGAAGAAGGAAGAATGAAACTTGGAGAAGCAGCAGGGTTAAGACAAGGGTAACTTTCTATTGGTGTGAAGTCCTCCACACCCAGCTGTGGCCTATTAACTTGGGCTGCAGACTTTAGGACATGCACTCATGCGCACGCAGACACACACACACACGCACGCACACACTCACCACTGTGATCATCACTCTGTGGGAGTTTGACCTGAACCAGATGGCCACTGCTTTTTCCTTTTATGAGTTTTTCTTTCTGTCAGGGTCCCACTGAGGGCATGTTCACGGTTGGAGTTTGGTACGTTTGGTCCGGACCAAATCAGAGAACTATCAACTTAGCTCAGTTTACTGGTGAAAAGTCTTACTTCTTTTGAAGTTCACATTGGTCTTTCAACTTCATACAGACCAAAAGACACAATGGAAAAACAGTGGAAAAGGTCACAATCAGGTAGGATATCTATTTTTTGGAGACGCACCCATCCAAGGGGTCTTGGTCCACCTGGTCTGGTGACCACCAAGGTTTCAGAGGAAAATAAAAGACCATAACAACAAGGATTTGGGAAAGTTTCAAAGGGCTGCACAGAGGCAAGCATGCTCACACCTGTAGTTGATTTAGAATCAACAATCAATCATGCATGTTTTTGGACTGTGGGAGAAAGCCAGAGTATCCTGAGAAAACCCACACAGTTATGGGGAGAACATGCAAACTGCACACAGGTCCCAGCTGAGATGTGAACCAGGAACCTTCCTGCTGTGAGTTCTAACCATCACACCAGGGGGCTGCCCAGCACACGCTCACCCTTCAGCCAGACACCATTCCTGAACACAAACTGCTGCTTCACAGATGTGTTTTAAATTACCCATATGTAGGGTTGGGCCCTGAAAAACAATTCCAAGTAGGAATCAGTGCCTAACGCCCGGTTCTGGAATTGGAAGTTTTAGAAACGCATCAATTGGAAAATATTGCCTCTAGTTACGAAAGAAATCTCAGGATACGAAAGGCAAAAATACAGTACGAGCTGCTACTCGCAGCTCCCAGAGTTTACTGAACGTAAACATACTTGTCGGCTTTGTATTTTCGGTTTGAAAGCGTTGCGTCCGAGCTGCTCTGCCATTGGCTATCGCTTAGCATCTTCCTGGACATCCCATTGGCTAGGAAGCTCTTTGTCTGTATAAGTGTAACCCAGCAACCCAGGTAAACAAACAAATTTTACCTCCGCCAAGGAGGTTATGTTTTTGTCTGCGTTTATCTGTCTGTTTCTGAAAGAGCAACTGTAAGTTGTTTAACATTTAGACTGTAAGTGAATTCTGTGTATGTGTAAGAATAAAAATGGCCTGTTGCCTGTGTAACTGTGTCACAGTTTTTTTTTTTTTTTTTATGAACAAAATTCTACTGTTAGATAAGTCACGATCTGTTGACCTACACATCAAAGAATCGGAATCAAGAATTGTTTTGAACAGGAATCGAAACACAGAATCGGAATTGGAATCAGAATAGTTAAAATCCAAACGATGCCCAACCCTACCAATATGACAGGTAACAAAATCTTTACTTCATATGCTCATATAAAAGCATGCTCTTAAAAATGAATCTTTAGTAAAAAAAAATAATCTAGTATAGTTTATATATTTTATCATTAAAACCCACAAATGAGTCATTTGAGCAAGTTTTTTCTGCATTTTTTTTTCATTTATTCAATTCTTTCCAGTGTAGTTTACTCATATTTGCATCAAAAATCATCTCAGGGCACTTTACAGAGAAAACCTGCAACTTAAATTAATATCCTTTGACATGCACGCCAATTAAATCCATTGATCATGGGAGTCTGCTGGAGTTTATCCCAGCTGTCAACCTTTAAGAGGCAGGAATAGCCAGGACAGATCACAAGTCCATCACAGGGCCATACAGAGACCAAAGAGGATGCAGATTTAATGGGACAAGTTTGTCTCATTGTCTGAGACAACATTGTAGATCTGTAAATAGCTAATGTGAATATGGACATGTAACTGGTAAAGTCTCCCATATTCATTGCATTAGCTGAGAATTGAAACAGAAATTGAAAGAAAAGACCAGGTGAGTGTATCTAAGTTCCCCTGAGTCTCTCTGATGTCGACATTCAGTGCATGTACACATTGTTTTTCCACAAAGAAGTCAAACCTCCACCATCAAAGGCAGCCGCCTTGTGTGCCTGTGTGTGTGCTCTAAGATCATTCCAAATTACACATTGCCTAAAATATTCTTTATCACGCTCCAGACATATGTTTTCAATGTTCTTTAAACATACGGCCTACACACACAGTATGCTACTTCCAAAAAAAAAAAGCTAAAAGAAAACTCTTCTTTGTTGTCTCTATCTATCCACCTTTTTATTTGCCCTTTTACACTCATAAAAAGAAAGCAAATGTACAAAGCTGAATTACATGCATTAATAATATTTATTGTGGAACATTTAACATGCAGTTCTGTCGGACAAAGCATGTTATCTGATGAACTGCCAGCTGTAACACCTGGCTAATTACAGTTAATTCTTGTAATATCCTTCCAACATTAAAACATTTCTCCAGTAGGGTCTTTCACAATACACACATCATTTATTGATCTTATCAGGGAAACTGCTTTGCCAGAGCATCAAAGAACAACGTAGTGCAGAAGCACAGTGGATGGCACTCCCCACCACGGACTGGTAGAGGAGCAGCCAATTAAAAAAAAAAAGGCTCAACAATGGCTATGCTTCTTGAGGAGGCTAAAACAGGCTGGACTACAGGAGGCCTGACCTCATGTGACATGATGTGGTTCGAGAACTGACAAGAATGCTCTGCAATAGGTTATCAGAAGTGCACAGAAGATCGCAGGCAGGAGTCTTCCCGCAGTAGGTGACACTTGCACCAGTAGATGCAGTAGGTTACCTGCATTATGAAGGACTCTACCCACCATGCTCAAGGACTTTTCTTCCTCATTCGTCTCATGTAAGAACTAAACTACATTAGAGCCAAAACAAACAGGTTGAAGAAGCTGTCAGACTCAAAACGTCTGCCACATACTCGAGTGCCTCACGAGCATGTGAGCAATAAACACTTTACATGCATTTTACATCGTCCAGTCAGGTTTCTAAATATTCAGACAATGATTTTGCCTCTTATACACCACCACAATGAAATAAAACTGTCAAGACGTGATCAAAGTGTAGATTTTCAGCTTTTAATTGCAGAGGTTTCACAAATTCTTCTGGATGTAATTACAACTGTCATTTGTACTTTAAAAATTGCACAATTCTATAATACAAATGGTTGATTTAAATGGTGATGAAACTCAGGTGCTGGTGTTAGCATGTGCGCATGAGTGTAGTGACATGTGCAAAATATTTGTAGGTATGCTCTTTTGGCTTTTTTTTCTTCCTTATTGCAATCAAACAAAATAGGAGGACACACATACCAACACTGATGCACCAACAGCCTATGTACATGAAAAAGAAAAATAGACAAAACCAGAAGATGGGGGAATGCTCACTGCTCATTTCTGCAAATTGCAGTGTGTGTATGTGTGGTGTGCATGCAGCTTGAGTTCAGGCCTGTACGTGTGTTTGTTTTGATGGGGGTAAGGGACTTGGTGAATTACTATTAATAGACCTGATAAAAATGTATGCATACCATTGAAAACAGAAATTTACATACACTATATATAAATAAACACATATGTCTGACATTAGATCAGACTAAACTATTGTGAGAAGCTTGTGGAAGTTACCAAAAACGTTTGACCCAATTCTTACAATTTAAAGGCAATGATACCAAATACTAAGGGAATGCTAATAAACTTCTGCAGTGATGGAGAGCATTCCCAAATGATGAGAGAGTGGTGACTGGTGAAGAGTTTAATGGTCATGTTGGTAAAGGGAAGGAAGAATAAATGATGTGGACTTAGCAATAAGGATGGAAACGGCTGTGGTGAATACGTATTTCATGAAAAGGGAGGATGACATGGTAAGATATAAGAATGATGGTAAGATCATCGAGGAGAAGTTTGAGACAAGCTCTAGGTGGCAGTGAAGAACTGTCAGAGGACTAGGCAACCACAGAAAATGTTATAAGAGAAAGACGGGTAGGAAGGTACTTAGTGTATCATCAGGACAGAGGAAGGAAATTTAAGAGACCTGGTGGTGGAATGAGAAGGTTCAGGGGAGAGTAGGAAGGAAAAGAAGAACTGGAATAGCAAAATAAATGAAGTAGTCAGGAGTACAAATAGAGCCGACGCAAGACCAAGAGGAGATTTCTGGATGTGATGAAAAGGATTGCAGTTTCTTGGTCTAAATTGGAGAAGACAGTGTGAGATCGAAGCAGATGATCTGCTGTGGCGACACCTAAAACAATAAGCAGGAAGGAGAAGAAGAAGACAATGGAACGTGCATCTCTTACGAATCATGGATCATATTCATGATCTATGAATGATGTTCCTAAGAAAAAAAAAAAAAATATTAGCATGGCTTGATGAAATATCTTAAAATACATATATGATTCATAAGCAGCGAAAAGTAGGATGTCAGTGAAACTTCTGCATGCTGAAGAGAAGACAGTGTGAATGGTGGAACAGGCATGGTGGACCCATGGAAGGGCAGAATGAATGAAGAATGAGGAACTGAGGATGAAGCGGTAAGATATAAGAATGATGGTAAGATCATCGAGGAGAAGTTTGAGACAAGCTCTAGGTGGCAGTGAAGAACTGTCAGAGGACTAGGCAACCACAGAAAATGTTATAAGAGAAAGACGGGTAGGAAGGTACTTAGTGTATCATCAGGACAGAGGAAGGAAATTTAAGAGACCTGGTGGTGGAATGAGAAGGTTCAGGGGAGAGTAGGAAGGAAAAGAAGAACTGGAATAGCAAAATAAATGAAGTAGTCAGGAGTACAAATAGAGCCGACGCAAGACCAAAGAGGAGATTTCTGGATGTGATGAAAGAGGATATGCAGTTTCTTGGTCTAACAGCGGCAGAAGACAGTGTGAGATCGAAGCAGATGATCTGCTGTGGCGACGCCTAAAACAATAAGCAGGAAGGAGAAGAAGAAGACAATGGAACGTGCATCTCTTACAAATCATGGATCATATTCATGAATGATATTGAATGATGTTCCTAATTTGCAAAAAAAAAATATTAGCATGGACTTGAGTAAGAAATATCCATTAAACATACACTATATTAGATGAATTTTTCCATAAAGCAGCATATGCTCTGATAGAGCTCCGTGTGAACGCATGACACTTTGGTCAGTCAAATCACCCTCTGAGGCCTGGCTGCAACCTTGTATGGTTTTGCCCACCCACACATGCACATGCATGCATGCACACAGACTCAAACTAGCCTGTGCAGTCTTGTAAACCCAGGCTATGTTGTTTCCAGCAGCAGTAATTTTTTATGAGGGTTTGGAAAGGGGAATACTGGCTGCTCAGGTCATGACATCGGATTAGCAAGTGTGTCTGTAGGTCAGTGAAGTTTAGAAATAGTTTTAACTATGCTCTGAAATAAACAAGTTATAATTCACCTTTCATAAAAAGTAACTAACGGGCTATTTGTGAGTCATGTGTGTCATCTCTAAATTCTTGGAAGCTTATTTTTTCATGCAGACCTCATCCTTATTTGAGAGAACTGCATCAGTGTTCCACGTGGAAGTTGAAATCTGCTGCATGTTTTCCCCATTCCCTTGACATTCAAAAATTCCTTTCTTTTCTACAAAACTAGGGCTGTACCCGTGATCAGAACTTTGAACATTGCTCTCACACAGTTATACAATTCAAAACACATTTTCATTGTTAAAGCCTAGCATCTTTTATAGCATGTGAGAGTCACCATATCTGTAAAGAGGAGTCTTTTACGTTTAGAATTCGCAGACTCACACTGAAAGTTCAACATCCAACATGAATGGAAAATTAGATATTGTTCATATTTATCATAAAATGTGAGATTTCACTGTGATGGAAACAAAATATTAGATTAGCAAAAAATTTGAAAAGCACCATCCATCTATGGATGTCTCATGTTGATTTGGTACAAAATATAAGTTTTTCCTTCTCTAAACTGTCTGCCCTTGTTCTGTCTCTCTTTTTCTCTTTTTTTCCCTCTTTTCTTCTCTTTTTTATGACTGCTCATAAAAGTCAGAGCCAAAACCTGGTGGATAGTTTTATATAAAACACTAAAGGAGCAAACAAGAGCAGATCACGAACAGGGGTGAATGAAAGGGAAAACAAGAGGAGAGAATGAAAGGACAGGAGCTGTGTTGGACATACATGCACACTCGTAGATAGCCAGACCTCTTCTATTTCCTGATAAACGTCTAAAAGGTGTAGTCTGTCTGAGCTGCTGCTTTTTGCTGCTGGAATGAGTGAGACCTCTGCTGTTTGAATACACACATGAGGAACATCTGCAAGCATATATCCACACATAATGCCAACTCTCATGAGAGTTACCTAACTAACAAAAATGCACTGAGTGTTTGAGTTCTCATTTACAATCTTCAGACAACCAGGCATCTATAAGCAGGAGTTGATGAATGGATGGATGGAACTAAACATCTAAAAAGTAATTGAGTAGCCTGCCCATGAGGAAGGTGGTCAGGGTGAATTTTCTTGCCATTATGAGAATAGTTACTTTTTGTACTCCAGGTTTTCTGAGACTTTAATTTTAATCATGCAAGCTAAAGATGTTGAATTGCACATATTTTGAGGTTCAAAATTCACATTAGATCTTACTTACATGTTAGAGTCAAAGATTTAACTTTACAAAACAACTTTAACTTGACAAAACAAAGACATTTGCCAGTCCATATAGTCCATATCCAGATACTGTATATACGTTTTCATTGTATCTTTAGTCATAAAAGTCAAAGTTCAGTCATATAAATCAGACCATGAAAGATATGTGAGCAAACAGCCCAATAAAGTTCTTCAATATATGATTAAAAACAAAAATAAAATAGAATAAATTTAATAACTATCTAGTAGTAATTTAAATTTACTAAGTGAAACAACCTTCGGGTAAAAACAGTTTTATTTCAAAAAGATATTGTCCCCACCTTGAGCTGAGAACTAATCAGAGTGGGACTTCTTTTGAACATTTTTGCCTCTCTGACGTGCTGCAGCAGCGGCAGCAACAAGTGGCGCTTCGCGCTCATGTTTGTCCCTGCTCGGCTGCCATCGCGGAGTTACATCCCCACAACAAGAACTCGCAACTACAGACCACAGACTACTGTTACTTCTGCTTTCACTACATTGCTTTGATTTGCATACATTAAAATCAGTATCAGTCCTGACAGTCACACACAGTTATCCGGACTAATCTCATCAAAAGTCTCAGCGACTTTTTTGCTGAATTGGATGTAGCAGTGGGTGAGTTTATTTAGCTTCTTTAGCTGCGATAGCACACAGCTAGCCGACTTAACTTTAGCAGATTTAACTCCAGTTTAATCGATAAAACACTGCTGTCACTCTGTTGTTGTGAAAGCTCTTCTGTTTTCACTCGGTAAATAACACATGTCTCAGCTGATAAGCTGTGTTTGTGGTCGCACATAACTTAGAAGCGATAAGAGAAACATTTAGACTGTTGATATGTTTCCGTGCTTGTTGCAGCACAAACAGAAACGTGTTTGAAAAATGCCTGTTTGACTTTCCCCCCTTAAATAATTAAAAGTACTTAACGATGGTATAGTTGGGAAAGCTATAAGAAGCTTTCAGTAACAAGTAAAAATCATTAGTAATGTTCATCCTGCCACTGTAATGTGTTTATTCCACAGAGTTTAGTTTTAATTTTATGAGGATTTCAGATGCTATTAAAAATCCAGAAAAGGCCAGGAACTATTGTAGATTTTATGGCTATTAGGATAAACAATAACCCGTATCTATATCGTTGTTCTGACAAACAGGTGTTTACCCAACAACAAGGAGCTGGAGGCAGATGAAGCAAGAAGACATCAAATCATGACGGAATGTTCAGTTCGGTTCTTTGTCAGCTGATAAAGTCAGAGGAAACAGTTGAGCATCTTTGAGGAAAATGTTAACAAAAGGGCCATAAGTGTGCTGGAAAATGAAGAACGTGAAGTGATGGACATCCGAGAGGAAAGGTAAACGTGCAAATATGCGCATGAACTTTTGAGCCGTCCTTCGTCCTATCATCTTCCCTGCAATCTCTCTCCGTTAGACACATTCAATACAAAAGCAAGATCGTGTTTACTTCTGGCTGTCATCCAGACCACATCCAGGTTTAGACTCACCACTGGAGTTGTCTGTTATGCTTTTGTGTTCTTTCATATGACAGTTTTCTTACCAATAATGCTGCACAAACTGAGTGAGTTACAAATGAATAACGTTTGTCTTTTTAAAATTTTGTTTTAGTCATTGTGGCTGTTTCAGTTTTCTGTTGTGCTCCCTCTTATTACATTTTCCATTTTTCCCCTCCTTCTTATTGTGACTGCATGTCAAGGCACGCAGACGCTCAGCAAACCATAAGCTGACAGATGAATGAGATGGATGCTGTCCAACGTCATACTCCTAATGTCTCTTTTTTTTTTTCTCCTCATTTTCTGGAAGCCAACTGCTTCCAGGTTAAAAAGTCTGGTGCCATCATACGGTATCAGATACAGATAATATGATAACAGTATTTCATACAGGCTACAAATAGTTGCATGTCTTGTTGTGTGCAGCTCTGCAGATGAGCGGACCCCCACAGCTCTAGAGCGAGGACTTCTCCATGTCTGGCCTGCAGCGGGAAGCAGCGGGCAGATCGCTCCAGAGAGAGTGCTGCTTTCCAGGCCCGTTGTGCAGGTGTCCCTGGGAGAATGTCATGGTCTTATGTTGCTGCAGGGTAAGTGTGTGTGTGTGTGTGTGTGTGTGCAGTCGTGTGTTTGGTAAAGTGGAGCTGAGGGATGATTTGACATGGTTTGAATTTTTAAATACTTGTTTAATGTTTCCATAAGCCAGAATTGGAACTTGGAATATTGCACTTTAATTTAAAGAAAATAAAACAATGAAGTCTGGCTGTGATTTATTATATGTGCAAGAGTGAAGCTTTCCCACCAATTTATTTTTTGTCTTCCAGGTGGTTCGGTGTTTACATTTGGAGAGCTCTTATGGCGAGACCTGAGCGTCCCAGTGTCTGCTCCGGTGCTGGAGGCCTCTCTGCTGGGGAAGGCGGTGGTCCGTGTGGCTGCTGGAGGATTCCACTGTGGAGCAGTAAGCGAGCAGGGCCACGTCTATATGTGGGGAGAGAACACGGCAGGACAGTGTGGGCTGACTGAGAGAGGAATGGTAACAAATATCTCAGGTTTGTTTTGACTCTTGATACCTCCGTCTTTTGTGTGCGTGTGCATGCGTGTTGCCACTGTCCTTTTTGGTCTCCCCTCCTTCCCATTAGTATTTCAGTCTGCTCCTTTTCACTCACTTCTGTATTTTTGTTTGCCTTTTATTCTTCACTTCCTTCTTAAATGAATCAATGCTTTTATCTATAATTGAGAAATTAGCGTTTGGACTAAACACATTCTACTTTTGCTTCTTCAGCATGTCATTCTTTACGACATGATGGAGTTTTTCTTTTCCCACGTTAAAATGTCATTTTCAGTTTCATTTCAGAGGAAGGCAGAGGCAACTTAGAGACCCGAGAAAGTAATGACAGAAGGAAGGGAAAATGAGAGAGATTGAATTAGAGTACATTTTGGACAGTGTTGTAAAAGTGACTTAACCTCCACGCCTACAGTAGGACCCTCTGAGCTAAACATTTCAAAAGCTTCTTTGAATTGCTTTAAATTGTGACCGTAATAGTAGACATAGGGTTTGACTATCAAGCATCAAATTAGGATTTTCTGTTTTGTATTTAATTTTTTGTCACAGTGAAGCTCCATTTGTCCTAACAGTGTCGGAGCCCAGCCCAGTCAGTGTGGTGGACAGCGAGGTCCTTCCCCCAGTGGCGGTGCGGGTCACGGACCTCGCCTGTGGACGGGAGCACAGCCTGGCTCTGTCAGCCCAGAACGAGCTGTGGGCCTGGGGTAGCGGCTGCCAGCTCGGCCTGGTCACCAACACATTCCCTGTGTGGAAACCACAGAAGGTCATTTTATAAGGCTGCATGTTTGTAACGCAGATATGAGCAACAACAAAAAAAAATAACAAAATAGGGTGGATACAGAAGCCCAGAAAAGGTCACAGTCTTATTCACTTGGAATAATTCTTGTTTTTCACCTGCATCCTTAGTATGTCATTCTTTAGAATACCAAATAAAGTAATTCTTTGAATTCAAGAGATGTTTTTTTTTTTTTTTTTACTAATCAGATTGGTATTGTTTCTCTCTGTATTGCAGGTTGAACATTTGGCAGGCAGACATGTGATTCAGGTAGCTTCTCATCATCACCATATTCAAACTATGATGACCTTCCAGTATTACCCCCCCTTTTTATTCCCAACAGGTGGCTTGTGGTGCGTACCACAGCCTGGCCCTTGTTCGCACTCTACCTCCCCAGGACTACAGTGGTCTAAATGCCACTAAGATGAGTGAACGGGGCCAGTTGCCTCACTGCCCTTTGACAGACAGGGACGAGCTGTTTACTGGTGATGACTCTCACTACTGTCCGCTCGGAGTGGAGCTGACGGAAGTTGTCATGAGAGGCGAGGTAAATAACGAAGGATGAAATGAGCTAAAACTGGTTTAAAAAATAATAACTTTTTTTTTTTTTGGAAAAAAAAAGGTCAGTTGTTTCCGGTAAGGCATTATCAGTGATTGTCTGAAGACTCGTGAAGATGTTGACTGGTGTGTAGGTCTCTTCTACAGCGGTTCCAGCTCAGAACAACGAGGGTCTTGTGGCGGGTTTATGGCATCAGATTTTACAGAGACCCAACTGATGTCTGATGTTTCCATGTCTTGGTGGATTATAGCTGTTTTGGTGACATGTAAATGACCAGCAGCATATCAGACTTTAGAGATAATAATGTTTTGGGCCATCTGTGTGAATTCAGCCTCTTGTTGTATCTAGAAATATATTGCATGCAGAGGCTGAAAGTTATTTTAGGTCATGATTTTAACTGGTCATTCCCAGGATCTGGTTTGGCAGTTATTTTATTTATTCATTAGCCTTTATTTAACTGGATTAATTCCATTGAGATGATCAAAGATCTCTATTTTACAACAGAGACCTGGGCCTTCAAGGGCCACACATAGACAAGCCACGCAGATGCCTTTGGGAATTTTAGAGTCACCAGTTAACCTGACATACATGTTTTTAGACTGTGTGATGCCCATCTTTAATTTGCTTTGCAGACTTCTCCCAGAAGACGACCCCCGAGACAGCGGCTCCATCTGGGAGCAGCATCATCTGGCAGCAGCCCTGGCTCTGGAGCCAGTTCATGCTCGTTCTTTGACGACAGCCTGTCTAAAGCTAAACCGTACAGTATCTCTTCTCCTTTATTTGTCCCTTTATTTTCTCTTCAAAATATCAGTTTCACTTTCAGTGATGGTGTCTTCCCCACCCGATATCTACTTTAGGAGCTTTCATGTTCCAGTTACTGGCAAGCTTGAGCTTGAGGGGCACACTGACTCTGGATCACAGATGGATGGCAGCCCCAAAGCCCAGCCAGTACCATACTGGAGAGGTCGCAAAAGTTCAGCCTTCCACGATGAGCTGGAGCTCCAGAACCTGCTGGAGAAACTGTCTGGTCAGTCGTTGGAGTCACAACAAGCGACGGGAGATACAGACTCACTGAGCAGCCACACTTCAGGTTGCTGGATCTCTTCTTTGTTACTTTGTTTTAAAATGTTTTGTATAGTTTTTTTTTTTTTTTCATTTCATCCATGGTTTTCTTCATGTTTATCCTTGTTTTTTTTTGTTTTTTTTTTTGCTTATAGTTTTACCTTTACAATTTTCCTGTTTGTGTTTCACATTTTTTTCTGTAATTTGTTTTATTGTTTGATTCATAGTTTATTGGAGTAATTTTCCAGTTAGTAATACTTTTTCTGTCTCATGTGAACTGTAATGTTCTCATCCTGTCCCTCCTTCGTTTTATTAAGATGACAGCTGTCTTTCTTCAACTCCCTCCACTGATATTCTGACTTCCAGTTACAAAGATGACTCAACTTTTAAGAGGCCAACCAACAGGTGAGCTTTACTTTACATTTGAGATATTTGTGTGGTTTTGAATTTTGAATTTTAATTTGAATGATAAAATATTCCATCTAATGAAATGTATTCTGTTAATTTAACATGATGAAAACTCATTGGTCTTGGTTTAAGGGAAACTAAGTTCAAGAAATTGAGAAAACTGCTCAAAACTGATATTTTTGTGAACCTTTATTTTATTGCACCAGTTTCATTTTACTTTTGCACCAATTGAACATGACAGTTTAACCACAGAAAACATGTCGGCTCCACTCCAAAGGATCTGTTGTCTCTAACATCCTAGTACCAGATAGCACATCTCATGAAGCCTATTGTCTGTGTGTACAGGGCTCTACTCTCTGCTCACATTCAGACAGAAACTGATAGCACAGCACTTCACAGTGCAGGTGGCTCATGACCCTAAACATATTGCAAAGGCAACTCAAAACCTTTTAAGGCAAAAATAAATAAATAAATATAATTTTTTTTTTCAGACTGAGTCATCCAAAACAACCATGACACACTTGTGTTGTCAGAGTTTTGATTAGGTATTCGCTTGAGACACTAGCATACAGTGCCTTGTGAAAGTATTTGGCTCCCTTGAACTTTTCAACCTTTTGCATGCATCACATTTCAGAGCTTCAACAAAGCATGAAACAATCTCAGCAGATCTATAAAAATTTTTCCATAAAGAATTTTTTTACACAAGTCCAAGAATCAACTCTGCACAATCTGGCCAAAGTGGAAAGACATCCAATTTGGTGAAAGTACAGGACAGCAAAAAATTTCATCATCACATGGTTAAATCATGTCTCAAAACTTTTTTGAACCTGAGACCTGACAATGACATATCTACAAACGGTTCACAAATCTGTGGAATCCAAAGAGCTGAAGACTGCTGTTCACAAACGCTCTCCATCCAACCTCACTCGAGCTGTTTTACAGGAAGAATGGGATAGAATTTCAGTCTCTTGATGTGCAAAACTGATAGAGACAAACCCCAAGAGACTTGCAGCTGTAATTGCAGCAAAAGGTGGCGCTACAAAGTATTAACGCAAGGGGGCCGAATAATATTGCACTCCCCACTTTTCAGTTTTTTATTTGTTAAAAAAGTTTAAAATATCCAATAAATTTCATTCAACTTCATTATTGTGTCCCACTTGTTGTTGATTCTTGACAAAGTTGAAAAGTTCATGGGGGCCGAATACTTTCGCAAGGCACTGCATATGCTCTCCTGCACAGGAAAAAACAACAACCAAAAAAAACCCAAAAAACATTGTATGTCCCCTTTAACAACCAGGTCTTCACTGTTCTGTGCTGCAGGAATGGTGGACTGTCTGGGCCGTACTCCTCTTCCCCTGTGTGTTTGGAAGACGTTCGTCTTTATCTGGAGAAGGAGAAGCAGACACTTAAGGGGCAGAAGAGCTCCAGTCTGACGAATATACATCAGAAAGGGAAATCAGCTACAAGCAGGAGATGCTCCCTTCCTGGAACCCCCACCCACGGTAGGAATGGAAGGGTGTGAACTGCTTAAGTGTTCCTTTGGGAAATATTGTTTTCTTTCTTTCCCATAGCCAGATGAGAAGATCAATAGCCTGAACCTTGAAATGGAGCCAGGGGATTGTTCATTTAACGTTTTGTTCACAGTAAAACCACACCGTGTAAAGTTTACATTTGTTTTTGGGTAAGAAATGAGCAAGCAAAACATGTTGATCAGTGAGGCAGTTGAGCTTTGATCATGCAGTTTTTCCTCTTTAAACATGTTTAAAGTGTTTTTTTAAACACATATACACCCACTATAACAAGCAGATTAAATCCCTTCCCAGTTCCAGTAGTGGTGTGATTACTATCTGCTGTGAGGTTGTATAACATATTCAGAACCGGTCCAGTAACTACCGCTACCTCCCAGGTGACAAGTCTGTAGCTAAGGCACAGGGAAGGCACTCAACTGTATCCTGTAAGACTGTAGTGGACCACATTTTCTAAAAAGCACAACCTTCTGTGATGATTAGGTTAGTTGGTCATTTTTCACTCATATCATGACTGAGAGTGAGCTCGAAGCTGTGGAGCAGACAAATAAAACCAGTCACTCTCATTTCAACTTTTCAGCCCATCTGAGATGCTGCAGCCAAAAAAAACTTTCTGTAAGGAAAAAGTGAACTGTGCTCACACACCCTCGTGAAAAATTAGGCTGTGCACACAGATGTCTGATCCCATTAACACAGATCAGCAGCCAGACCGATAACCCCAACCTACTGAAACTTCATGCAGGAAACGAATACAGATTAAAGAGTTTCCTTTAACACTCTGAAGCCAGATTTTAGCAGGCGCTAGTGAGCATTTTGACCAGTGTAAAATGCTTTTAGTTTTGATCCTTGTGGTAGGAGTTAGCTTGAACTTTAAGGTTTGTATCAATACTTTTGTTCTTCCAATGCAGGGTTGCTTAACAGGCACCACCAAACACTTTAAGTGTGTGCTTTTCAAACATTATCTGGTGGTGGTTTTGGACAATATCACCAGGATTATTGAATAAGTGGCTAACAAAGAAGAAGTTCATCTTACTTTGACTTAATGAACTACATTTAATATAATGACTGTTTTTATCTTTTAATAATGGTTTGTGCTTTTTTGATATCAAGTAATGATTAGCCTGTTATAATGAGAGGATGCAGGTGACTATACATGGAAAAAAAAAGGATTTTCAGTCAAAGTATCATTTATGGTGCATCAGCTAATCCAAAGAACTCAAGTAGACTCTTTGTCGCCTTTTTAATGTCTCTTCACATAGTCAAAAAGCTAAGAAACATATAAAGACCAGTTTGACCATCAAGAGAAATGATGATAAGCAGCCACACCAAACTAACTTCTCATTTTCTGGGTTTCCAGGAATTACAGGATAGTAATAATGAAAGTTTTTCTTTACTCAACTTCTTTCTGCCTGCCTCTCTCTCTGCAACTTCTCTAAGCCATTGCAGGCCGTCATAGAAGTAGAGTGGGTGTGTTCATACTAAACCTGTTGGGTGCGGTTTATTTGTGTTTACCCATGCAGAGTAATTAGATTAATCTGGTGAGAACAGTGCTGAGTGAATTATGGTGGGAAATGTTTATTTATGACATGTTTATTTATAATCTGAAATCTTTACTCGTGCATCATGTGTTTTTCTCTCAGGGTCTCCTCGGAGACGGCACCCCTGCGCCTGCAGGCCACTCTCTGCAGGTCGAGCTCAGACTGGAGTACAGGAGGAGGCAGGAGATGGGCTGCCATCTCTGGAGACCGAGGTGTGGAGCTGGGGTCGAGGTTCTGAGGGGCAGCTCGGTCATGGAGACCAGCTCGCCAGGTCTGAGCACACGCACTTAAATGCGCTTACAACATACATCCAGTACACTCGTGGGGAAGGCTATGAAAGATCTTATCTTTTTTCTGCAATTCCTGCAACTGACTAGGTGAATAAAACTTGATACACTCCTGTAGATATTATATATCAGTATATGTAAGGACTTGGATTTGTTTACATTATGACTAAGTTGCTTAAACGATGTTAAATTGGCTGTCAATTTTCAATTTCATTTAATTTTATTTGTACAGCATCTGTTACAATGCCAATTGTCTCTAGGTGCTTTACAGAGACCCAGAGCATGACCCCCGAGCAAATATCATTAACTAAAATTATAATATTAAATCTGAAACAAGGATAATGGCAGGTTAAAAAAAAAAACTCCCACAGTGGGAGAAAAAAACCTTTCAGCCAAACAGTGGCAAGGAAAAACTCCACTTTAAGAGGAAGAAACCTTGAGGAGGACCTGGATCATATCAGCGTGACTGTCCACCAGCTGACGTGTAGTAGAAATGGAGAAAGGCAGCAGGACAGTGACTCCAAATGCAGAAGTAAATCCACCACAGAGGGGCTTCAGAAAAAGAATAATCCATCTTTTGTAGTCTGCCTATAAATGGATATGCTTATTAGTGAAACACGCGACCTCATAGCAGTCTTACTTTGTTGTAAAATACCCAAATAAATGTTAGAAAATATACTTCCATGTAGAAAGTATACCCAGACAAGGACTTAACGTTTTGTTTGTGTGCTCAGACTCCAGCCGCTGTGTGTCAAGTCTTTGACGGGCCAGGAAGTGATCAAAGTTGCCGCAGGCTCGCACCATTCACTGGCTGTCACTGCTCAGTGTCAGGTATCAAACACGCAGCACACACGTACTGTGTACTCACCAAAAAAATAAAAGAAAATACACATCTACTATATGGCACAATAAAAAAAATTTTAGGAGTCCCTTTGGCAAGATGAAGTAATTCCTGGCTCCGTTTATAAATCATCACATGTTTATTAAAACATTAGTCTAACTTTTAGCTTCAAGTTAATTTGTGCATGACTTGAGGAAGGCTGAGGTATTCTCCTCGTCAAAAAGGAAAAGCAGTGCACAAAAATGTAGAAATGCAGGAGCACGGCACATTCTCACACAGCAACTGTCCTTGCGTGTTTCAGATGTTCTCATGGGGAAGTAATATGTGTGGACAGCTTGGTCATGTCAACAGTCCTGTCACCATACCACAACAGGCGAAGGTAATGCCAGTTCCTCAGACAGTCTGTTTCACACTTTGAACAAAATCTTTTTTCATTTGCTCAGTGGCTTATTGCTCGATGCAAATCTCTTACCTATTTTAGAATTTCTTCTTTGTTATCTGTTACTCTTCTCAAATTCAGTCATTTGCATCAGCGTATGATTAAAACAACATAAGAGAGGCACACCCCCAGCAAGCAAAATAATACAAATCTGAATGTTCTTATAGTATTCTGCATGTTGTTGTTTGCTGCAGCTGTCCGATGGCCTTCGTGTTTGGGATCTGTCAGCCGGTCAGAGCCACTCCCTTCTCCTGGCTGACGGTGACTGTGTACAGCCAGTTCTGTTGTACTGCGGCCAGCAGCAGGAGCCACTGCCAAGAGAGAGGCCAAAGCAGAGTCGAAGCTCCTGCCAGAGGTCACCCAGCAGCGCAGAGATTTACACAGTCAGACCCACACTGCTGCCCTTCTGCATTGAGGTTTGTTGGTGAAAAACACAACTCTGGACTGTGAGGAAGATGGCGGATGGAGCATTTTAACCCCACTGATTCACTTAAGGATATTCTATTTACATGTTGCTCATTTTTAAATAAGGTGTGAGAAAGAAAAAAAAAAAATATATATATATACATACATACATACATACATACATACATACATACATACATACATACATACATACATACATACATACATACATACATACATACATACATACATACATACATATAATGTGTAGTACTATGAAAGAACAGAAAACACAATCTGAAACTCTGACATGCAAACTATGAAAGCAATCAAATTAATGGCGTTCGTATATGTGTAAGAATGTGCTAAAGCTCCCCAACACCCCCTGAGTGTAAACTTAAACATTACCATGTTATTTCTTCTGTGTTTATAGATGGGTTACATCAGCAGCGTGAGTGGTGGTGGTCAGATGTGTGCAGTGCTGGCAGATCACAACGTCATGGGTTTTATCTCAGCTATCCATGAGCTGGCATCCAGGGAGAGACAGTTCTACTGCTGGTTGAGCGATGTCAAGAAGCTCCTCTTCACTCCGCTGCGTAACAGAGGTGGGAGGGATTCCGCTGTGTTAAATCATTCTGGATTGGGATTTAAAAAAAACAATCCAAGCCTGATTTGTGTGCACCTATGTGTTCTTTCTCTTCCACAGAGAGTTTGTGTCCAGCATTAGGTGAGCCATGCAGCAATCTCTTCTTCTCACTTTGTGAGAGTTTTGGTCACCTGACCACTCTGGTTGGTCGCCATGCCACGTCACTCAGCTCCTTCCTGCATGATGCGCACGGCCGTGATGTTACATGCCTTCCCTTGCTGACACATACAGAGTATTTCCTGGACACGTATAAAAAGTAAGGAATTTGGTTTCAAGGCAGTCATACAGCACACACACGCATATTTCACAAATAATCCTCAAGCTCATCACTTTTTTTGTTAAAGCATTTGAGTGACTTATTTACTATTTTCTTGAAATTGAAAGCTCAGTGGCATCTGTCTTGTCGTCTGACTCTAGGTATTGTTCTGCAATTGGCGACTTCCAAGTAATGGGTGGATTCCAGACGCTTCATAAACTCTCACTGTGAGCCTCATTAAGTACTGCTCGTCTTAGTTGTCTTTACCCCACTGTAAAATTCTCATTTGCATTTATGAGACACCACACTGCAGCCGAGGAATCCAGCAGCAGTGTTTTCTGTTTATTTGTCCTAAGGACAGCTTCACATCAGCAGTGTGGCATGTGTGTTGCGTGTGCGGTGCTGAACTGCTGCATCACGGTGTGTAGACAACCATGTCTTTACAAGTGGCCATAACTACACTGTTTGGAGTTATTCGTAGATTATATGATTTGAGACTGGCCTGGAAATGGAAGAAAATCATATTGGCTGCTGTAATAGCAGCCAATAATAGATAACTAATGCCTTTTGTTGGTCAATCTGTTGACCAACAAATGTTTTAACTTTGTGTTTTGCTGGGAACTGTTTTCCTCACGCTTATCTCGAACTTGAAACACAGGCAACATACCGAAACTCTAGATGGCAAACACATGGATATCCTGCAGCCAGTTTGGATGCTCTGGTGTGTTAACATAGGAGCCAAAATATAAATCACCACATTCCACAGGACACAGAGCTGGTGTGAAGCCAGTCATGACTTGTACATTGAAATTATCTCAAGTTTACCGGAAAAATTTAACTGCTTTTGATGTGTTATAAAAATGCTGTTCCCCTGTATTTTGTTCCTAGAAAAATAAAACATAAAAAGCGTACCAGACACATATTTCGGTGACATTTAAGACCTAAAGATTGCAGCTCCTGTCTTTTTTTTTTTCTTTCTCTCCAGTGAGTACTTGCCCAGACAGCAGGCTGCACTTTTTCAGCTGTGTGCATCAGACCAGTCTGCCAGTGGGGATGTTGATCTGGTTTCAGTGTTGTACTGGCCGCTGCAGCAGCTCCACCACTATAACCGACTCCTTCTCAAACTGGAGGCCTGCTATGATGTGGTGGGAACAAAACAGGAACAAAACACTCTACTGTACTAACTATAGGATGCCACCCACCTCCACTCCTTTTTCTGGTTCAAATACACTGTAAGAAGTTTGCCTCTGTCTTTGCTTTCTCTCTCCAGTTAACTATCGAGTATCAGTTGCTCCATCAGGGCTGTTGTCATTATGAGACTCTGTCTCTGTCTTTGCTGAAAAAGAAGAAGGAAGCTGAAGCCACCTTCCTCTTCTGGAAGACCCACTCTGGAAAAGCCACTGTGAGTACAGCTCTGTGTCACATAAACCGCTGATCTCTCACTTTTATGACATAACCTGCTTATCTTTCTAAATATTATGCACATTAGACAGAATGCTTTTCTCTAGAGTTTGCCCATCAACAGCAGCTGTGCTTGCAACATATGTTTCACTTGTCAGAGCTATGAGCATGACAGGACTTACTGTCTTTACTGTCTCTCTTTTTCAAACTCCGCTCAGTCTACACAGTTTATGTGCTCAGTCATACATACAGATGAACACATAAAAGGCAATGTTTGCTTCAATGTCATGTCACAACACCTTGACATGTTGAGGGGGAAACCAGAAATCTATCTACTGGCCTTTTGATGGCAGTTGACCCCTCTACCCACTCATCCACAGTTGCCTCTGAGGTCCTCGGTACATCACCCTAGGGATGAAACGGTTACCGGTATTACGGTAAAGCGCGCTAAAATTTTACGCGATAACGATTACCATTTATGTTTGACTTCATCTCATTATCGTGGTCGATTACCGGGATATGTAATATCAGCCTCATTCAGGTCTGTGAGCAACTCGCGACTGTGTCTTGCATGAAAAAATAGCTTGTAACATAGGTATCGTAACGTAATCATGGTGGAAAGTGGTGATAGCACGCAGGACATTTACCAACCCACTAAAATGATGAAATCCAAGGTCTGGTCATATTTTGATGTTTGTTTGTTTGTTTTTTTTAAGAATACAAAGGGACAACTGGTGGAGGACAATTATCCTGTCTGCAGAGCACTTGTTTACATTTTATTGTAATTTGTACAAGCAACTTGAAGGAGCTAAGCCTCATGCTTCAAGCTACTGAGATGTTTGACCAAGAGTAACCTGGTCGACGTGTTTCGCTAACTCACATTTCGTAAATGTTGATCAAAAAAGGACCAGAACGATGTTCTTCTGATGCAGTTAAAATATTAATTTATTCCATTAACTGATCCGACAACCCAGCAACACAGCGACACCCACAGACAGACAGAGTGAACTACAATTCATAACAACATATTTGGCTCCTATACAACTGTTTCTTTATTTGAACATTTATAGCTATTTAAGGTTCAGCTTAAAGTCCAAACTTTATTTCATTTGAACTTGATTTATAATTTTTGTTCCTGATAATTGTTTGCATATTTTGACCTACTATGCTTATTAAAGTGTTTATTTAAATTTGTACCAGACAAATAAGTTTTGTTCTTATTTATTTTGTTCATTTAAAATAAAACCTCTTTCTGTGCCAGTTGTTTGCCCTTTTAATGTGAAAGTTTCATTTTGATAAGATTTTGGCTTCTAATGTTTTAGTATGACAAGAAAATCACAAGATTTTGTGAAATTATTGTGATTATGTGTTTTTTGGACATTTGTACAGCAATGAAGAATACCGGGATAATATCGTAAACTTTGATAATTTGGTCACTGTAATCGAGGTATCAACTTTTCCATATCGTTACATCCCTACATCACACTAATCAGGAATGTACATGTGTGTTCTCCAGGAGGTTCTGCATCTCCCGCAGCGCCGTGTAGTGTGTGAAAGCAGCAACAGATCTCTGATTCCACAGAACGCCGGCCGGTTCTCCAACCACTGGTTCATATTGTTCAATGACGTGCTGGTACACACACAGGTAAACACGCACAGACACAAAGTCTGAACAAAATAAGCCGTAACTTATGGGTAGGAAGTATACATTTAAGGTGGACACAACATATTTTCTTTAAGTCAACTCTTAAGTACGTTTTGCTTGCATGACGGAGGAGCTGAGCCTTTAAAAAGGTCTTTTCATTATCTTACCATGAACAGCAATATTCACTGTTCAGACAATAGTCCACAGAATCATTGTCAGTTTGGCTCAGATCATATAGATCTGCTTGATCCGTCTGTGTGTGTTGCTGTCTTGCTGATATTTCCAAACTCCTTTAAATGTGGTCATTGTGTCTTTCATTCACTCAGGGTACCATTCCCTCTCAAAGCTTCGTAAGTATATGTAGCATTATTCTACTCAATTTCCCTTCCAGCACACCAGTTTAACCTGAGCTTGAGCTGTGGATTACTCTAGGTGGTTTGGCCTCTTCAGTGCTTCCACTCTGACAACTTCAACTGAGATCTAAAGGCAAATGATTAAATGTAAACACAGGACTATGCAAATCTTAAAGATGTTGTTCACTTCAAGTCCATAATTTATTTATTTTTTATTTTTTTTGTTAAAACTACAAAGATAATGACTCTACTTTTGATGTTAATAATAATAAGACAATTTAGTTAGAAATTAGATTATTTAAGCCTTTGACACGTTTCTGATCCTACCAATCTCATGTATGTTGAGTCAAAAAAAAAGTGGGCTTTTATTTCATTTTCATCAACTGAGCAACTACCCACAAATGAGCAAAAGATCTGTAGTTCAAAATCGTTTGACTTTTTTTTTAAAAATTAAAACAGCACAAAGGAGCTTTTTTTCATGTAAAAATATCATTTTCAATTTCATATGAAGGAATGATTAATTATTTTTAGGAACTTTTATTTAGTTCTCACAGTCTCCTCTATCAGCTAAAACCAACCAAAGTAACTTTGGACCCCCATCCCGGTCAACTTTTGAGGTGTCTGCTCATCACTTCCCAGCACTATATTGCACATCAACAACAATGACATTAGCTCGCAGGGCTACAGTGGTCATCATGGCAGAAGAAACTAAGAGACTCAAGAAGGAGACAGAAGAGAAAATGAAAGAGTGACAGAGAAAGAGACCAAACAAGATTAATCTCACTGTCATAAAAGCAACTTAACCTCCATTCCTATAGGGGGAATCTCTGAGCTAAAAATGGAAAAAGCTCCTTTGTGTCGCTTTAAAGTAGGCCTGGTAAAGCCATATAGGTAAAAAAAAAAAAAAAAAAAAAAAAAAGGCAATAAATGAACCCAGATAATTGGTCTGCCAGATACTCCAGCTTGTTGTCCTGTGTTGACATTTATTTTATGCATGTTTTCCTGATGGCTGTTTCTGTCTAACATGAACTTCACTCACTGCCAAACAGGCGGCCGTGTGCAGATTTGAGTAATTTTTGGGTGTTTGGAGTCACTGGATGAGGTCCTAGTTGCTTTAGCTCTTATCCTATATGGGTGATTGCAAAAGGATGCATCTCACTATGGAGCACTAAGATAAAAACTCACTCACTGGCCCGCGTGGCTATCTCTGCAGCTGTTACTATGCCCTGTTTATTTATCCCTCTCTGCTTTGTATGTGTTTTAGTTTAGAGCAGTTGAATGTAGAGAGCCATTCTTACTGCTTAGGTTTGGTCTTCCTCTCTCTGTTTGGTGTGGTGTGATAGTGAGGAGACGATAGTGGTGAAACCTGATCTTTCTGTTTGTCTGTTTTTGGTTTTGTGTTTATGTGCTTTGTTGTGAGTTACAGCTTTGATTGTGGGTGTTTGGTAGAATAGGTGAACACGCTTATTTGTTCAAATGACACATTTGTTTCATATCATATGTTCCATGCAGCACCTCCTCCATCAGTTTTGTCAAGTGTGTTCTGGTTTGGTTTAATTTTCTTTCAATAATAAAACACATACCGCATGAAGTAATAAGTGAAAGACGATGGCATCTAAGAATCTGAGTGGAAAGTTCATAACAGGCAGGATATTGGTTATAATCTGGATAAATAAATCTCATATATCTTGCACAACTGTTGCTGATCACATGCAAATACTGTGTAGTAAAACTGGCAAATTTGAATGGAATTTTCTCTTATTTACAAACGTTGGAAAAACCATAAACTTCACGTGGTTTAGGTAACACCACGTTAAAACCAAGTTAAGTTCACTAACTGACCAACATCAACTGGTCCTGATGATTTCACAGTGGTTAAATTCTGAGGCAAAAGTTCTCACAGCCAATGGAAATGTGTAACACCTACAGATTTTTAGCACATTTGAGACTTCCTGCTTTGTAGTCTATAGTACGACCACAACGGCAACCACACATTTCAACAAACCTCTTTTGTGTAATGTATGCTCTATCTTGGACCTCAGTGGAAAAGATGAAGACCAGGACTGAAATAGCCAGTGACTGGGGGCTTGAAAGCTCCTGATGCTGTTGGTTGAAACTCAGCCATAGTTAGTCTTAACAGATTTGATAATCTGTTTTATAAGAATGACTATGTAAGATTTATAGTGAATTGTGACAAAATGCCCTTCTTTTGCTCTTTTCCTTTTTTTTTTATTCTATCTTTGCAGTTCTCAACACACCACGTCTATCCTCTGACTTGTTTGTGGGTGAAACCAGTTACTCAAGACAGCAGTGGACTGTGAGTTTGTTGTTGTGGAAATACAATCATGAACATCAAAGCTGCAAAACCTATATAATTAAAATTCATGGAAACAACGGTAAAATCTTTAATCACTCACTCATGCACTTCCTGCATGTGTACAATAACGCTATCATCTCAGCATGAACATGGGAACAGTGTGTTGCCAGAAGGAATCCTTTTTGATTGTGTATTTGGATTTATCTCTATAAAAATGCATATTAGATCACTGATTTGGCCATGAATGAAGGTGAGACTGGTCAGACAAGCAGCAAACAGTGCAGCTCTCCTTTAATGTGAAACTGGAACGAAACATGGCATTTTTTAAAATCAAGCTATCAAAAAAAAAAAGTTTTCCCACGGAGGCACACACTGCAGGAAGTTACATTATTTCCTCAAAGTAAAACCTGGTTTCCCTTTGATTAACTGTTTGTTAGGAACGTTTGCTCTGCGTAACCTGGAGCCTTGCTGTTTGCCTTGTACCCAAGTATCTCTGGAACTACAGTGCAAAGAGTGAGGCTCGCTGTCTCAGTCCACATTGAAAAGTACTCGACACCCCTGACAGACTTTAATTGTGTGACCTATAATAGTCGACTTTGGCGCAAACTGCCTGTTTTCTTTTCTTTGCTTTTGTTGGAAACACGTTGGAGGCAATAAGTTAATTGTTCTCATTTTGTTGTACATATTCAGCTGCGCCATCCAAATAACCTGTCCAGAGGAGAGTGTCACCCTGGTGGCCTCAACAGCACAGGAGAAGGTACTTTTATGGTTTATCAACTCATTCGATTGTTATTGTTGTTATTGTTGCTTAAGTAATGTGAAAAGTGGAAAAGATTCCTTCTTATAGAAGTTTTCTAGCCCCCCCAAGACAGCAGTATTCTGTCTCTTTAACGCTACACTTCTTCGCATCTGCAGAACAAGTGGCTACGATCTCTCAACCAGGCAGTAGATCAGGTGCTGGGTGGTGGAGGTCAGGGGTCATCACCAGGGGTGACAGCAATGTCACGCACAGCCTCCTATACATTCACTGCAGATGAGCGATTCAAAGATGCTCAGTACACCGGAAGCTGGCTGGCAGGACGGGTTCATGGGAGGTAAGAGAATGTAATTTTTTCTTAGCCTGTGTGTGTGGATGTGTTTCAGTAAAGCCTCAAGTCCATCACAGTATCATCAAGAAGGGCCACAGAACAAGTATGTTGCTAACACATCCAGATCCAATATTGAATTGAAATGTTATCAATAGGCCTGGGCAAGTTAACGCGTTATTATCGTGTTAACACATTAATTTATTAACACTGACATTTATTTTATCGCACGTTAACGCATGTTGCTCACATGCTTTTGTTTTGAAAAGTCTGTTTCTGGCTGCTGTGGAACCGGAAGACAATTGTCAGGTATAAACAGACATGGAGAGCGGTAAAAATCCGTATACTTTACAGTTTGGGTAGCAACTCAGGTAGCAATATTAACAATTCTGTCTGAAAAAAAAAAATTCTGGACTGCAACAAAACTTTCGCGTCATTCCTCCATGTTACATCAGATCTGCTCCATGTGTTCACTGTCGAGCTGTTCTCTTACTGGTTACTTCAGTGCGGCTCCATCTAGTGGCACAGATGTGTAACGACAACTGAAAGTTTTGTCCTCGATTATAAATCAAATTCAGTCCTGAGGCCCGTTTTTTCATTTTGTATTTTTGATCCAAGTCTAAAATTGAAGTATTAAAAAAAACAGGTATTTTTTCATTTTTTTGTGTTGGATTAAAAAATGAAAAACTTAATAAAATGTCACTTTTTAATTTTTTTTAATTTTTGATTGATACATGGATTGGTAAAGTTACTGAACTTTAACATGGACATTTTCAGTTTAAAGTTCTCCCAGACGGTGATTTCGACAGAAACAAGGTTATTTGTAACAACTGCTTAGTTGAACTCCCCGTTAAAAGTTTCTGCTGTTACCTCAGAAATGACCTGTTTTAATGTTATGATTGTGCTGAGCCACAATCATTTTGTTGGATTTTGTTTGTAGACTTTTTTTTTTTATATATATATAAAAACAGGATGACATTAATGCCCTGGCAGTGGCAATAAGCTTTATCTTATTTGACATTTTTAAGATGAGATTGACACTAAATATGTGTTACTGACAAGTGCTGATGTTAAGTGTTTGAACAACAAATGTTATGGCACTTTAGTTCATATGGCAGCAGAACATTTAAATAAAAGTGCATTTTACACTACTTTTGAATTCATTATTTGATTTTGCGTATACAATGCGATTAATCGTGATTAATCAGGGAAATAATGCGATTATTCGCGATTAAAAAATTTTAATCGTTGTCCAGCCCTATTTATTAAGTTAAGTTAACATCTTCTTAAAGCAGCAGATGAAAACTTTTGCAGCTTCTTAGAGTTTGGGTCCCCCTGTTGGTGGTGGAGGTTAAGTGTTTTTTTCAGTGCTGTCGAAAAAATGTACTTTTGTTTAGTCTTTTCATTCGTCACTCAATTTCTCTTCCATCATTACTTTCCTGAGCACCTTAGTTGCCTCTTAGTCTATGTAAGCTCTGTGAGTTAGTTTCATTTTCATTGGTGTGTTACATAGTACCATAAATGGTACGCAAGGATCAAGAAGTTGCTTGGTATGGTTTTTGCTGACAGCGGGGATGGATGGTCACTGCAGCTAGACGACACTTCATAAAAGCAGGCAAATATTCATTCAAATGAAATTAAAACAGACAGAAAAGAAGCACAGTTCCAACACCAAGCAACTATATCAACACATTGTAAAAGGAATGCAGCTTTTCACAGGAAACCCGAACTGGCGGTTCTGGTTTTCTGTACCAGACGCTACAATCCACAAACGAAAAGCTGCTTTCACATAAAAGCTAAGTCTCCACAGACCCCGATGACGTAAGAAGAATCAAGACTCTGCAACAGAAATGTACTGAGCTAGCAGCTATAGAACAATAAGAAAAACACTTCACCTCTGAATTCAGTCGTACCTTTGATGTTTTTGACATTACAAAAAAAAATTTCAGTGAAAACTCCACTTCATTCGTGTAATCCCAATCATTTTTGATCTCTCAGATCATTTCATATTCTGAGATATGGCCTTGCACAAACACTCAGCAAACCGAATGTATGAGGGTGTATAGTGCACATACTGGGGAAGTGAGCTGATACAAACAAATCCAAAACACTTATATTTGAAAGGAATAAAGTTATAAAGTTCAGTGCATGCCCAAATATGCTCAAATGTGGCAAAGTTCCCAGATCCATCTAAATGTTCCTCCTTAGAAACCTCTAAAAGGTTTCTGTTACGCAATAGGAAAATCAGTCTGGGTATAATAAATGGTGAAACGTTAGAGAATGGATTTCTCTTGGGTTTTTAGCTTTTCCTGACATGAATCAAAAGACTCTAAAATATGTATGTTTAATTTTACTCTTGTGCTGTATCTCACACTTGATTTTGATACCAGATTTATTCAAATACAGCTTGTAGTTGGAGAGATATACAGATTGTAAAATCTGTTATGTCGCTGAGCAGGAAACTTATGTCTTTACAGCACACACAAGTAAAGAAGAATCTCTAAAGCTTAGCACATAACTATAATGAGGAAAACCTTTTAGACGTGCCTTTCAGGCAGTAATTTACCACTGCACCTAGATGGTAAATACCAATAATAGTTGTTTAGTGCCAAAATACTGTTTTCGCCAAGAGTAAAGCGGTCGTAAATCTACCGCTAATGAGACTTTCGCCGGTTAAAAGAAATAATTATATCCGTCTTTTCCTTTTCAGGGGAACCATGAAGTGGCCAGATGGGCGAATGTACAAGGGGAACTTTAAGAATGGATTGGAGGATGGGTCTGTATATAATGTGATCTTGCTCATTTCTGACATAAAGCATTTCTTTCTCTTCCTGAGACCCTTGACCAGAAGAAAATATTCAAATGAAACAAATAAAATAGTGGTGCACCATTATGTGCTGAGCTCAAAAGCCAGCTGCAGCTGTGGGAAGTTGTCTTAACAATGTGGTGTTTTTCTTTTTCTCTTCCTAGTTATGGAGAGTGTTTAATACCTAACAAGGAACTGAACAAGCCAGACAGCTACCAGGGACAGTGGAGAGACGGGAAGATCCATGGTTTTGGCAAGTACAAGTCAGTGCCCAATTTTCTAATGACTTTATATTGAAGTGGAGAACAAAGGAAATTTGACCTGTACCTTAATTGTCCCTGCCTGTACAACACTGTCTCAGTCATAACGGGCTCGTCTCCAGTTGTGCAATGACTTGGCACTCGAGCCAGCAAAATTAGAAACAGGGCACATTGTTTAGAGTGGACCAAGTAGAGAACTTTATTGCTGTGATCTATTCACTCACCTCGAGTCCACACCCTGTATGTTTGTGTCTGTGTGTGGGTTTGGACCCAGGTATGCCAACGGCGAGGTGTACGAGGGCTGTTTCAGCGATGGGCAGCGGCACGGTTACGGCATGCTGAGCTCTGGTAAACTTGCCAGGACTTCCTCTAGCGTTTTCATCGGCCACTGGGTTCTTGGCAAGAAGACAGGATACGGAGTCTACGATGATATCACCAGGTCTGATTAACGGCTCTGCTGCACATTCCTATTTAGACAACACTGGAAAGTGCTGAAGTCCAGTAACACTGGATATGGAGTCCAGAGATAAGACACTCCAAAGAGTTCCCTGTAGGCATCTTGTTTCAACCAGTTTTGAGACAAGCTTGAAGATATACATCCTGATACACCATGTAAGCAACATCCTGCAGAAACACTGGTTTTGAAAGTAACAGAGAGTGGATTATTCATTTGTTTGTGATTGAAATAAACACAAGACCAATTGATATTTAAAACAAAAAAAAATGGTTTGGCACTTTGATAAGAAAAGAGAACTTCCTCTTTAATGTCATGAATGTGATTGATATTGTGATTAACAGGAGCTCTAATTCATGTCTATGACAACCTTTAATATTAGTTTAATATGCTGTATTGGCCCAAATATAGGACGATATTTTATTCTAGAAATCATATTCTCAAAAATGGGATCCGTCTTATAATCGAGGTCTAGACTTTTTTTTATAGCCATTACACATCCGCACCACTAGATGGAGTGATGAGAGCGACAGTGACCCCAGCAAGGAAGAAGACCTCTATGAATAATGGACTGTAGTCTATTCTGATGCACACATGATGAGCCAAAGGACACTTTGCACTACTGTTTTAATTGCACTTTTTGTATTGCAAGCACCCTTTCCCCTGCCAGTCAAATGATTTACATATAAGGCCAGCCAGGTTGGGTCAGATTGCAGTTTACAGCTCTTTTTTTTTTTTAAATAGCAATTTCAATATAGCAAACTGTTTATTGCACCGATGTTTCATCAATGATGTATTGCACTACTGCTTTGTTGCAGCCTAGAATTTCTTTTTTACAGACTGAATTGTTGGAAATGTGGTTCTTAAAATTCAATAGAACTTGACTTTGATGGTTATGCAGTTATTGAACTACATGGTTGTTGCTTATTCACTGAGTCATAATCTCAGATTTTAACAGAATACAGTTTATTAAATAGTACTATACCTTGATCTTAAATAACATGGAAACCCGACACGTACCGTACCCTATGTATGGTACTATACTTCCTAAAAAAGATGAAATCATTAAAATGCGTAACAATACAGCAGAATGTTATCTTCTGTGTGAGTTTTTCTATAATAATTGTACAATAAAAAGTTGTTTTGTGAATAATGTTATTGTCTTCAACATATTTTTATTTTTCTGAAATAATATCTAAAAAATAAGTGTCGTCTTATAATCAGAGTCGTCCTATATACGGGCCAATACGGTATAGCATTTCAATTCCCTTTTATTTAAAATTCATGTGAGCATAAACTTTTTTAGAAAAGTGTTTCAGTCTTTGATCTCGCTTGTTTTTCCCAGAGGTGAGAAGTACATGGGACTGTGGCTGGATAACCAGCGGCACGGCAGCGCTGCAGTCGTCACTCAGTACGGTGTTTACTATGAAGGGACGTTCAGAGAAAACAAGATGAGTGTAAGTGCACCCTAAAGTATGTAGTCACATGTTTGAGAGTGCAGTGATTCACCTGTACAAATATCAGTGGAATTATTATTTTAAGTCATTTTTTTTAATATAAAATAGATTCTTAAAGTAAATGGATTCTTACAGCGTGTAGTTTTTGTGTAACTGTGCCACAGGTAATATCAAACTGGCAGGTTAAAAATAATTTTTGAAAATGTATTTTCATATTTCAAGGTCATGTTTAATGACAACAGTTTTGAGAGAAAGTGCTTAACAATCAAATAAAAATGTATCACATAAAAAACATCAATCTTTCTCTCCACAGCACAAGAAACGACTGTACTTTTCTTAACACACACACAAAAAAAAGATGACAAATGGATGAATGAACAGTAAAACACAACAAAAGTAGCCCTGCCAGGATCCTACCCATTCACAGCCATTTCTACGGGTACAGACTGTGCTGAAACGACTGCAGTGGGGCAGGGGCGATATTTATACGATTACTCAATTATACAATTATACTCAATCAGGAACGTCCAACAGTCACTATCCAAAACAACCGAGATGGCTGCAGAAATGCCAGTAAGACCTTGGATCAGCAGGTTTTTACTGCAAAACCAACAAGTCAATTCACTAGCGTTCCTATTCCACTGCACACCGTTTTGGCTGTCTTTTGTCCTTTGGTTTTTTTTTTGTTACTACTTTGGTTTTTGTTCTGTCTGTGTTACAAAGCGTCATTTCTCTCATTCCACGAATATCAAAAGGCATCCAGAGGCTGTGATTTCTGCATCTGTTGGCACTGCAGCCTCTTTGTTTTGATCTCGCAACACCTAAGACCACATTCAGACTTTGCATTACATGTGACAGAAAAGGTTGATGTTTTTTATGTGATACATTTTTATTTGATTGTTAAGCACTTTTTCTCAAAACTGTTGTCATTAAACATGACCTTGAAATATGAAAATGCATTTTCAAAAATTATTTTTAACCTGCCAGTTTGATATTACCTGTGACACAGTTACACAAAAACTACACGCTGTAAGAATCCATTTACTTTAAGTACTTTACTTTAATTTATTTTATATAAAAAAATGACTTAAAATCTGACCACAAGTGGCCGGCACTAATGCAGCTGATCGGAAAATTCTCAATTTGTCATCTCTACTGATATCAAACGTTAAAATCCCCTAAAGTCCTAATTTGAGTCATTCTTGCTGGAGATGCAGGCCATTCTTTACCCATTGTGTCTCAAATGACACCTCCTATGCCTCCCTTTGACAGAAGATGAAGTGTTGATCCCAGCCTGAAGGCAGCAGCTGTTGTAGTGAACAAATCACTTGGAACCAGAAACCCAATGAAGAAAAATGTTACAAAACATAATCTGTTGACAAAGTCATAGTCATCTTACCTGGATGATGTGTTTGATGCATGTGTCTCATCTGTCAGGGTGCAGGCCTGCTGGTGTCAGAGGATGACACAGTCTTTCAAGGAGAGTTTTCTGATGATTGGACTGTCAGTGGGAAGGTAGAAGACATCATTGTTCTGGCTTCCATGTCTGTCATAGTCTTTAACAAAACCACAATACTGCCACTTTTTAAAATCTGTGTACCTGTTTCAGCTTACTGTGTCACAGTTGTTACTGTATTCATGCTGTTACATATTATTGCATGTCTCCCGTTAATGAAATGAATAAAAACAAAACAACTACAAGTGGACTATAAACCATTGATGACTCTCCTTCCAGGGTGTTCTGACTCTGGCTAATGGGGACAATCTGGATGGTCTCTTCAGCGGAGAGTGGAGCGCAGGCCTGAAGGTGGTTGGAACGTACACCAAACCAGGCTTTGATGGATGTGAAAACAAAGACAGAAACACCCAGCAGTGAGTGTTATTATTAAACCAAACATCATATATTTTCTTAATATGCAAAGCGAAGTCTACAAGCTTTTGTTTGTGTATCTTAGGCATGTGATGTACAAAAATGTTTATGTGTTCTGTTGTCTGCTCATCTGTGGTAAGGATTACTGGCAGACTGGGATATGCTTGTCTTTTTACTGTTAATTAGTTTGCTATTTTAAAAACAAACTGTGTGTGTGGACTGTGCATCAGGTTGGGTCAGTACGTGGTTCCTGCAGCTCAGAAGTGGATCTGTGTGTTTGACGAGTGTTGGAGTCGACTGGGCTGTGATGCTGCCGGGAGAGGAGAGAGGACCACAGCTTGGGAAAACATCGCAGTTACCATAACAACAGTGCGACGACAGAGGTAGACACATACTACTCAGACTCTAGGCATTAGATTTGCCTATAGTTCTGGCTACATATTTCTTCTAATTCATAATTATAGATAATAAATAACAGTCTCAGCTTCAATTATGTATGTTTGATCTAGAAACAGCCACCATCACTGCTGCATGATGGTACACAGCAAGAGTTCTGCATCTCCCAACTCCCCCAAGTTCATACGTTTTGACCCTCAAAGTTAGGACAGCCTAGCTTTTTCAGATATATTCAGAGGAGGGAAAAAAAATTAAATATATTCAGGTTGGTGCAATAAATATGCTGCACAGAAAAGGATTAAGTCCAGAGCAAAAGTACGTTACATCATCTGTTAAACATTTCAGTAACTTTTTGAAGGCCTGGCTTTGTATGTGTGCAAATGGAAATCCCACACTGGTTTAATAGCTGTTAATGATGACTCAGCTGAAGCAAATTCAAGCTTAAACCTAAAGGAATGAACAATAAGTGACTTTCTGAAGAGTTTATACAGTACATTGGCCCTGATCAGAGTTGACAGTTTAAATAAGTGAATATGTGTCTGTGTGCATGTTTCGTAGTCCAGACCTCAGCAAAGTCTCACACCAAAGTCCTAGAGAGTTTGGAGTTTATTCCTCAGTATCAAGAACCAGTCACCACTGCAAACTATGACAACATCAGAAGATACCTCACTAAGGTAGACATGACTCTAAGACGTTCTGTCAGAGTGTGATTATGTTTAGTTGTAAGGGTGTCCTAATAGTAATAGTTTGTGTGTGTTCGTGGTGACGTCAGGCGTGCGAGACTCCTCACCACCCTCTTGGTTGGCTGGTGGAAACGTTGGTGACTGCCTACAGGATGACTTACGTTGGTGTGGGATCGAACCGCAGGCTCCTCCGGCAGGCTGTCCAAGAGGTTCAGGCGTACCTCACACACTTCTACAGCATCATCAGGTACATTCATCTTCCTGCGTGGCCTGAGGAACCCTGTTGAGAACAGGAAATATATCTGCTCTCGCTGTTGATAAATTGGAAGTCTGAAGTCAACTGGTGACAACATTACTGGAGAATTTTCTTTCTGCGCAACTTCATTGCTTGTATTTCTGTTCCTGAAAACTGGAGGGATAGAAATAAAGGAGATGAATAGCTGAAGATAACTCAGCACTTAGCCCTCTGCTGTATTTTAGAATTTTTGTTCCAAATGTGACATTTAAGTGTATATTACAATTTAAAAGGAAACTCCCACTAATTTCCTTCCTGAAAGTTGAACTGTAACAGCTTTGTGACTCCTCAGATGTTTAACTTAAATTAGCTTTAGGGCTCAATACACAACAGAGAAATTGTGTTGTTCATGCTCAAATACAGATATCTACCATATATCCCTGCATTTAAATGTTGCCACTTTATGATGTTTCTGGCAGGTTTCTGTTTCCAGGGTTACCAGAAGATGGTGATGTCATCCCAGGACCACCTGCCTCAAACAGTAGATGCAACTCTGACAAAACAGAGCAAGGGTCAGCATCAACACACACACAAACACACACACTGAGGCTACACAGCTGTCAGCGTACAGTATGACTTTTTCACGACAATGGGATGTAATAAATTAAAATCCTTGGTCTACCTTTCTCTCCTTCGTCTTGTCCTCTGTCAGCGTTGTGGTGGTGAGCTGTTCCTCCCTGCTCCTCCCTCTGCTGCTCCCTCGACTGTATCCTCCCCTCTTCACCCTGTACTGTCTACAGGAGGAGCAGGAGGAGGCCCAGTACTGGGAGCGCATCCTCCGACTCAACAAACAGCCCGACCAATCTCTGCTCAGCTTTCTGGGAGTGCAGGAGTGAGTGAACCCAACCACACACATCCAGTCTCTAGATGGTGTTACATTTCTGTTCCGTTGGGAAATAACATTTGAATAATTTTTAAGACTCCCTAATGTAAAGGGTTTGTTCTTGTTTCCCTTTGTAGGAAGTTTTGGCCTCACTGGATGTCGATTCTGGGTGAAAAAAAACAGGTTAGATACTGTCGGCTTTCTCCTCTTGTACTTCTTCTCAGTCCTTGTACTCCTGTTCTATCCTCTCTTCCATTAACCTATATGTATCATTTTCAGGCCAAATGTTCAGAATTTATTTACAGAAGAAGCTTTTGTATTTGTTTTGTGTTGTCGTCTCCAACCTTGGCTGTGTTTTATATTCTTCACAGATTGTATCCAGCAGTAAGGATGCCTGCTTTATTTCTGCTGTGGAGACACTTCAACAAATCAGGTAGCTGCTATTTGACCTGACTTAGCATACGACCAACATACACGATAGCTCATACAGACATGAATTTATTTGCAATGATGCGAATTTATGGCTTTAACAAAGAAATTCCCCCTCCCGCCAGCACCACATTTACTCCGTCAGACAAACTCGTGGTCATTCAGAAGACGTTCGAGGAGCTGACGCTGGAGGTGAAGCCTTTGCTGAATGGTGATTTTCTGTGGTGCATGGATGACCTGTTCCCGCTCTTCCTGTACGTGGTGCTCAGAGCGAGGTGTGTTATTACGCAAACACACACACACACTTCATAAAACCCTCTACTTTTTCGTTGTTGTTTTTTTCTCCTCAATGTCACATGCTGCTCTGATCTGTAGGATCAGGAACCTGGGAGCTGAAGTCAGTCTGATAGAGGACTTGATGGATCCCAACATTCAGCATGGAGAGATGGGAATGATGTTCACAACACTGAAGGTGGGACCACTAGATATTCAACAGCATCCTTTCTCACCCTTCCTCTGACTTCTGGCAGCTTTTCTATTTTAGCCTCCACCACATCTGAAGCAGCGTCGGCATTGGAAACGCTTTGCTGAGAGGACGGGAAAGCCATCAGTTCTTGCCTAACTATGTTTACAGGACTAAACAACCGCAACTTATCTCTTAATATCAACTCCACCTGCGTTGTGTCCTTTACGAGGGCCCGGCTGTAACGTGCTGAATTTAATCGCCTCAGCAGACTGCCTGGATTCCTGCCTGTTTTCCTCTTATTGGTTTCACCCTTTCGAGCTCTTAAAGCATTTAATCTTAAAGGATGTAGGGATCTATTATAATTGCTAATATAATATGGTGATGATAAGATTACACCTACACCCAGTATTCATTTGTTTAAATTGATCATTTCAACTGAATTTACCATCATTAGATGACAACAAAACACGTAACTCTTACATGAACTGTCAGTACTGTTAACAGCACAACAAACCATGCAATCTTTAAGACAGTAAGTCTTTCTTCCATAAAGTTGGACATTTAAACATGGGGGTCAGTGGAGATTGACTCACTTTTGGAGACAGTGGTCCCTGGTCGTTCAAGGAACTGCGTGTTATTTTTTTCTGCTGGAAGTTGTCTCTTGGTCTGGAGCTAGTGCAGGAGTTTGCATATAGTCTGTTTTTTCTCTGCTTTACACACTTTTATAACTCAAGAGTCACTGGACAAATTCTCTATTTGACATGCATTAATCTGTTTTTTGAATGTGGCGCAGCTTTTGATTTCAAGTTTATAAAATCCAAGTAATCTTACAAAATGTCGGTGTGTTTTGTTCTAGTGGCTTGCACACCAGTTATTGTGGTTATTTATGATGTGGTTATTTAATGATTGCTATACTAATGAGCCATCGCCAGTTCACTTCTCTGGACATTTCTAAAAGCGTTTGCCTGTCTCTCCTCCAGGCCTGTTACATCCAGATCCAACAGGAGACCACTACATAGGAGCATACAGGAAGTGACTCTACTGTCCCAAGAAGTGGAACCCACAGTGGACAAAACTCTTCAAATCAGCAGTTTCATGCTGCTGGAAGCTGCACTGAGGCTGCACAGACACAAAGCAGCTCTTTCATGTTCTGCTGAAGACAGCAACAGGAACTCTGACTCCTCGTTCACTGTGGATCCTCCCGGTATGTTTGTTAGACCCCAGCATCTCTCTCATCGCCCTCTTGTGGGCATGTTGGTCAGCTACATTATCATCATGACATTTCTTATCGTCTTGCACTTCAACTATACTTTGTAAAATAGAAGTTGAGGTTAATTAACATGCCTCAAAACTATTTAATACTTTCACAGCGGTGTAGCAACAGTCATTTTCATGACTTTAAAGTGTGTTGATGTCACACTTTAAAGGAAAAAGTGTGATAAAGTGTGACAGAAGAGTAAATCTTTAGAATGTACATTGAGGACCTGCTGAGATGTTGTGTAATGTGCAATGTAGATGAATATATTCTCCCAGTTCAAATGCTTTTATTGAAGCTGTGTGAACATTCCAGGGAAAAGGGGATCACTGACAAAGTATGAAACTTGACCACATTTAAAGGGAGAATCAGGCACTAATAAGTAAAATAAGGAGAATATTTTTATGGCATCCAAGCACTCCTTATAGGGAACCTTTAAGGCTTTCATGTTGTTGTTAAAGAACAGCAAACCCAGGTAATGTAACCACAAACCTTTCATGAATAGCTGATTGAGGATTCAGAAACAGTTGAAATAACTGCTGAGCAAACAAATGCAAATGAAATAAATTCAAGCTACTGTGCAGTTACTTCCTGAAACTGCTTAGTAGCTGGCAGGGTGACAAAGATGCTTTTATGAAAAGAAACCAGACGATGAAAAAGGAAACATCCTTATTCTTCTTACAGTTTGTTCTTCAGAGTAAAATAGACAGATATAATACAAATGCCTGTTTAGAAATAAGAACTATCTTCACATACTCCAGTTTCTTGTGCACAGTCTTTGGATGGACGTAGTTAATCCAAAATGACACTAAAATACTCTGAGTTGCACTTGCGTCTCCAAAAATCGACCAGCAGTGAAGCTGTTTTTGAATGTGGCTCAGCTCAGAGGTCCAGGTCTGGACCTCTGGAGTGAGAACTAGTGTTCAGTAAACTGACCACAGGACAGTAATGTATTCACTGAGTCAAATAACCTTCTGTTTGACTGAATAGGAATAATGAGTAAATATGGATCAGTTCAGCATTAAGGAAAAAATTAATCCTCTATTTCATTCTTAGTCAGCACTGTGGTTTTTTTTTTTTTTTTTTTTTTTTGAGAGTGTGTGTGTGTGTGAAGACATGCACACAAAAATGTGCAAGCATTTTATCATCATAAAGGGAATATTACAGTTCCCCCCCCCCCCTTTATTCAGGAATTTTATTTTCAGAACAAAGATATTCAAAGTCATTTGAAAGAAATTTAACCCTAAAAAGTTAGTGAACTGCTGCACTTATGCAAAAATGCCTCTCCATGTCACTTTTTTTTAAATGCAAATCCATTTGCACCATTATTCAGTGAAATAAAGAAAGAAATTTAGTCCTTTAACCTGTAGCGAACACATTCAGCACCGAGGACAAGGAGCAGCTGCTACATGCTACGTATTTTAGGTAACTGCCTGTTATTAGTTGAAAGATAAAACTCCACAGATTTGCAACACAAAACTCACTGAAGCAGCAGCCAAAAAAAAACTAACCTTTGCTTTCTACATCCCAACTCTGAATTTGATCTCACCATTATTATTTTAAACCCAAGTCTCTGTAGCAAATTTAAAATTATAATTGTTTTTTTTTTTTTTTTTTTTTTTTATCCAAGGAACATTTCTGCTTCCAGTTGGACCTTCACAAAAAGTCATCCTGAGTTGTCATTTTGGAAAACAAACAATCTTTATCTTGTTCTAATTGGATAGTTTCTAACATAAAAAGGATTTATGAATTACCCTTTGATTTGATTGGCTGTGAGGATTCAATCGAGGTGTCAATCACCCATGTTGATCTCGGGGTTCCTGATATTTGGCCTTGCGCTAACACCAACAGCTCACCAGTTACTTTCACTGCCAACTTTTTTAGCAGTTGCAACATAACATTTTTAATGCTCAGTATTTCACAATTGTTTATTCCAGAAGAACAATATGTTTCTGATGACTATTTAACCCCCATTTTTGTCTTTTCTCATTGCCACCATAAAATTTGTCAACTAGTGTTCAACTACAGCATCTTGAATTTTTAAAAGGAACTTTAATCCCTTTTTTAAAGTATTTTTCTGACCCAATTTATTCATAACTAAAACATAATCTGATATTTAATACAGATACTGTAGATTGATATCATAAATCATTTCTGTCAAGTAAATATAAAAATGTCCTTCAGACTTGCTCAGATGTCAAGAATCCCTCTGAAATCCCACCAGCAGTAAAACACGCATCTCAGTCTGCTGAGAGCTGGGATGACTTAGTGCTATAAAGTACATCATTGAGATGAGATTAGATAAGATGTTCCTTTATTAGTCCCACAGTGAGGAAATTCACAGTTGTAATTAGTTGTGGTATTGGATTTGCTGCGTCTGCAGTGCAACATGTATAAAAAAAAAACTAATCAAGGTACCCTGGGTTTTCTCTCTGAGTTTCAGAATAACTGAAATATGCTTGTACTGTATTTATTGTTACTCAAGTTTCCAGCAAATACAACAAGTCAGAGTCTGTATTTGCTGGAGACTTGTTAGTTTCATAACCACTGCAGTGTAATGTAGTCCATGAACATCTGAGAGTTGCTTAACTGCTCCCCAACTTCACATCACAAGGAGTTTTTATCCTGCTTATTTTGTACCCCTCACTTTATCATGCTCCGTTCATAGGATATGTTATTTTTTTCTTTTAGAGCTTTTGTTGTTTTAAAATGATCAGAAACCAGTGGCTACCTGATAGAAAGGAAATAGCAGGGAGGAAATGCTTTGTGATGTCAAGTTCATGTCGCTGAAGCGTGTCGCAGAGCTGCAGTCTTGATAAACCTGTATTTCTGTAAGGTTTCACACTTGAAGGAAACTGAAGGCGATTATTTTTCTAACCAAGTTTATTTTTGTAACTTCATAACTTTATAGGAGATGGTCATTGCACTGAGGATTTACTTTCATGGATATATGCATGCAGATAAGAAAAGAATTATATTAAAAAGGGCAATAAATTTGTTTGAATTCTGAAAATGTCTCCTGATGAATATTCTGTTTTTCTTGGATTCATGACTCTTGCAACAGTGACCAGTGTTCAGATCAGAAACAAAGTGTGTTTTCCAACACCTATTCTCAGCTAAATATATCTATAAAAGTTTGAACTTAATCATGGTCTTGCAGAAAGATGCAAGGTCTTCCCCGAAAAAGACATTGTCTGGATGGCATCATATGTTGCTCTAAACACAGTCATGCTCACATATGGTTTCTTCTTCTCATTTTTACAGATACTGTAGTTTTAACTCATGTTTGTGACTGAAACAGTGAACTGTGTTCCTTGATAAATGATTTTATCACGAATCACATCTGTTTTTGATGCAATGCAGCCTGAGAGCCTGAAGATCGTGGGAATCCAATATTGAGCCTTTCTCATCCTGCACACAGAGATTTCTCCAGTTTCTTGAGACCTTTTAATGGGAATCTGTACTGTTAATGATGAGATATTCAACATCTATGCAATGTTACCTTGACATACCGTTAAGAAATTGATTCATAATTTGAAGATTTTTTTTCCCACAGACTGGTGAACCTCTGCCTGTCTTTATTTCTGAAAGACACTTTTTTTTCCCCAATCATGCCACTGATCCGTTAGTTGACTTAAATGTTTGCACAGGACTGTATATAGTAACTTTCTTATACAGGACAACTGATTTTTAACCTGAATAATTGGAAGACTTTTCCAGCTTTTTGCTGCCCATTTCCCTTTTTTTTCCAGATGTGTTGCAGCCATCAAATTCAAATAAGTAAAATGAAAATATTTTTCATGAAATGGTAAAATATTTCAGCTTTAACATTTGATATGCTTGATTGTGAATAAAATAATGGATTTATGAGGTTTGCAAATCATTGGATTCTGTTTTTATTTACATTAAATGCAGTGTCTCCACTTTTTTTGGAAATGGGGGTGTAAAAATTCACACTGAAAATATGATAAATAAGCTCATTAGTATAACAGCACAGCTCCACAATTCAGTGCAATTGTTTGTGTAAAGGCACAAATTGGACACTAGGGGGAACCAGCGTGTGGTGATGGAGCAGGATGGTGTGCTGACCAGAAATGGCAGCATGTTCCTGCTGGGAAGAGTTTCCCAAGAGGGAAGATGCATAAACACACACATAAACATAAACATACACTACAGACCATGAAAACAAATCAAGAGTTTGCAAAGCTGCAGAGAAGGCTGATAACTCCATTACATTACAGTTTCTCCATGGCGTGCTGCTGTTTCATTCAGTTGTCTACACCTCGAAAGTAAAGCCAAACTGTTCCCGAGAGCCACTACAGACGTCAGAGGTGTATCTGTCACGGACAAATGTGTTGATCAAATGTGTTTCACCTGCAGAGTAGTTGGTGCTACCAAAACCTGCCTATGGAGGGTGATCATGGATTAACACCAGCACGTTGGAACAAGATCCAGTTTTTCATCAAATATAAATGTTGTCATTACTCACCTACATGTTTAACAAACGGTGTGTGTGCTTTGTTTCACTGCAGTATCTCTTCTGAATGTCTGCAGCCTGAACAAACATTTACATCACTTTGGCATCTCTGAGCAGCTTGTAAAGCTGATTCGATCTAAAGCTGTGTATGGATAATTTCATATAGTCAGATGAAGTTTTTTAGTGTCTTCAGATTGTATCTACAGTCCAAATAGCCAAAAACCACATGATTTGTGACACCCCCTCCCCCCTCCGCCTTTGTTTCTGTTTTGCTTCTCTAAATCAGATTCAAACCTCATGAAGGTGGTTTCAAATATGATCCCAGCTGGATCTTCACAGATCTGTCTCACAGTTGCTCTAATAGGATTTCAAACCGGCTCTTGTGTCATCTACAATGCAACACAAACAACCTCGTCTACCAGATGAGGTTGCAGAAACATGCAGACCAGAAGACCAGAAGAGGCTGGTTCCAAATCCCAGTCATTCTCCATTGACTTCCATATTAAAATACACAACTTTACAGCAGAAATATACATATTTTCAGCCTGGTGTAAAAATGGTCTTGATCACCACAGCTAAATTTCACATCCATGTCAACTGTACACAGGCTGAATTTATATATAATGTACCTCATCAGATACAACTATATAAAGGCATGAATGTATGCATGATTTGGGAAATGAGTTTTTGAGTGGCAGCTGCGGTCCATGGCGTTAGCAGCTGGCTTTCATCACTTTAGCTACTTACTGCATAGAAGTTTCTGTGAATTTGAGATCTGAACGGTGATAGTCCATAACTGCACAACAGCTTTTCTAACATCTCTGATCTGGCTTGAATGGCTACCTTGCTGGCTAGAGGCTTCTTTCCCCTAGCCTCCAATCACTCTGCTGCAATCTGCAACCCACTGGCTAGTGATCCTCCTAGGTTGTATACACCAATCTCAAACTTTTAAAAATGTGCTTATTTCAAAATAAGCATACTCAAAAGTTGTTACATCTGCACTGCAACTGAATATGCAACTAATATTTTTTATAGGACAATTTCAATTATCTCAAGCTACACATTTCGTTTGAAACGTATTTATAATGCATTGAATATTTCCGATTTTTTTTTTTTTTTTTTTTTAAGTAAAAATGTGGAAAGTCATGACGTTCCCCCGTGTACCATCAGAGAGCGCTTGCGTACCACTTGTGGTAGCATACCAGAGCTTGCACACCACTGGTCTACACCATTAGGCTACTGAGCAACTGCAGGTCCACGTGGAGCTCTGCTTGTGCTCGTTTCAGCTCCAGCTACACTTGTTTCAGAAGCAAAATCTGAAATTAAGGTGGATGGTCAGGTTTGATGAGAATAAATTAACGATAACATGAGTTAGCATCATAGGGTAGCATGACCTAAGCCAAGCTAAAGTAACTGCAGCAACTGAACTAATGTTTCATCTTGTTTAGTGTCTGCCGTTGTCTTGCAACTTGTAGAAAATTTACCCTGCCTCAGCTCATAACCATTTATGAAAGTAGCAAAGCTAATTAATCTCCCTGCGTTTTGGTTTGCTTACATCAGTTCTATGTGTGCTACCATAGAAACCACGTGGATTAGAGAACACTAGCGAGGACACGCAGATTGGACCTGATCACTAGTACTGTATACACGAATGTAAACAATCAGACTCTGATTTCAAATGTTATATTTGAACATAAACTAATAGTCCAGAGCTTCACATTCAGTTTTTTATGGCTTTGTGTGGTAGTTTGAATCTCAAGTCAGTTCTTCTGAAAAGAAAAAACTAAACTCCTGAAATCTAAAAGGGGCATTTCAAGTGATCTGCTGTCTGAATCTAAACTTTCTCCTTGTGAAGGTGACAAGTCAAAGTCTTAAGATGTTTTTTACACTCACTGCCATTTGGTATCATGTTTGTTCATCTGGACAGGAGCAGGTTCAAAACATATTAGACACTCCCATACAGCTTAATTTAACTACAGATGGTGAATGGTGGCATAATAAACATTATTTGTTGGTCATTTATCTCTTTTCAGTCTCTGTAATCAGGTTCCAAAGCAGAGATGGTTTAAGGAAACTCAGGAAGTGCAGGCTGTACTGTGTACCTGAATTATTTCAAGTAAAATTTGTGCTAACCTGTGTTTAAGAAAACATTTCAAACCTGCCTGCATTTATACTGCAAAGATATGACTGTGAAATTACAGCAAATGATGACCTTGCAGTTATTATCACAGGTGCTCTATTGTTGTATTATGGTCCATCTTTAGAGCACAATGTAAACTGGAGACTGAGGGACACACACCTTCATTTGCAACACATACAGTATAACTCAGTGGAAAGATTTGTGGGTCCAATGTGTTTTGCAGGTTTGATGATTCGGTTTGTGGGTGCAGCTGCAAGTTTCTCCATTCCTCCCTGCAGGCTCAAACAGAGATATAGCTGGAGAATGACTCCCAGGACACTCAGATCTGACCATGATGATCAAGTTGACAAGATGTGTGTAGTTTCACTGATCTGCATCACATCTGCTTCTTTTCTCTCAGCCTCTAAATACATTTTCCTGGAAGTAGTATTTCCTCCTCCTCCTTTTCAATCTTTAATGCCTCTCTAAAATTAATTATGGCATCATACTCAGCATTAAAAGCCTTCCGCCTCATTTTTGGTTCTTTGAGTTCATTGTAAAAGGCTTTTCTTTCATTCTGCATATAGAAAGCTTCATTATAGTTTTTCTCTAAACCTTTTCCATCACTCCTTGTTTCTGAAAGACCTTTTCCTCATTGAAGGCCTTCCTCCTCTTACATTTGACCTGAAGTTCTTTCTTAAAGGTTTTTCTCTTCCAATATTTTCCTTTTCCAGCCTCTGTCCATGGATCCATATATTATCCTGAACACAAGCCTTACTTTTCTCATCCAGCTCTCTGTCTTTCAGCATATATGGTGTCATTTTCACTGTTAACTGAACTCTTTCTCCTCTGGTTTGAGTTATTTGTTGAAGGGTTTACTCTCCTTTTCAGTCTCCAAAGGAGACAGCAGTCCTCATCTCTGTAATCTCTTTTTTTTCTGGTATTTCCATTTTTGGCTTCTCTTTCTGCTTACTTTCACTCTTCTTTTGCTTTCTCCCTCCATCTGTGCATGCAGCCTGTCTCTTTCAAGCCCACTCTGCTGATGACAGCTGGGATAGGCTCCAGTCCACCCCTGTAACCCCAAATAGGATAGAGCAGCTACAGAAAATGGATGAATGTTTAAGTTGTTGAGAAACTCGTCAACCCCAAAGTGTAATGCACACCCAGAACAAGGCTCCTCTTTGCAGGTGCTCCATGCACATAGAAATGTAAAAAAATAGAAATGAATTTTAGTTGTTTTGTGTAAGGAAGTTTACTATATACAGTACTGCACAAGCATTTATAGCATTTATTTTATATAAAAATGCCAAGCATCTGATAGGTTCCTTTATCAGTAATGGCAGTAATGATGCAGTAGTTAAAATATGTATGAAGTGATTTTACCTTCAAACATCTTCACACATCTGGACCGCTTTTGAAGGAAATATTTACCAAGTCACAGCCACATTTAGAGAGAAATTCCTGCAAACTTCGAGTTTAAAACATCTATACTTGAAAATGCCATTTTCACGTAAATGGTCATATTTTACCTGAAACTCATCAAGTTTGATCGATTTTACAACAAGCTTTAGTGGGTATCTAAGCAGCTTTCATGCTCAAAGACAAATACATTGAGGTTAAGAACTTACCACCAAAACAGCTGTATCGTGGAAAAGAAACCCTCCACCTGAGTATTTTGCTTCTCAAAGACTCATTGTGCCGGATGCACTGCTACTAGCTCATCTGTGATTTAGAGTTTAACTCAGTGTAAACCCCAATGTGACATGAGAGAGTCACATGACCTTTTTCATCAAGCTAACCTGCTGTGTCAATTGCTATCCCCAAAAGATATTATTTTAACAACTAGAGTGTGGTTAAAGTACACACACTTTGATAATATTTATCCCCATTTAGACCCATAAAGGGTGCTGCCTCTGAATTAAAGACCAACAGAAAAGCACATATTTATTGTGCATCATCTTATTAACCAGGATCATTACACAGTGTAGACACATGCATGTACAGATAGCATGAACAGTTTTAGGAGATGTTCATTTTTACCAGGTAATTATATTCCTGTTGTTTCTGCTCATAACTCTTGGCCTTTTTGTTTATTCACAATATCATTCAACAGAGTTTAGTAGCACACTGAATCTGAAGATCAGCTGAACTCATTCATGTTGTGACACTAAAACACGTTCAACTTTAAACCCAGCTGCACGTTAAACTCAAAATGTTGCAGTTTATGTTGTACTGTTTTAAAGTACAGCTAAGTTAGCCTAATGCTAACTAACAGTCCAAATGTCCCTGTGAGTCCAGTCCAGGGGGAGAGTGGGGTATTGTGAGACACCCCCTGTATCTAAGCAATAGAACACACCTGTGGTCATTTGAGCAATTAAATTTTAAGGCCATCCCATTTCACTTTGGCCATGAAGAACGCGACTCCATTGTGCTGTAGTAAGCATGTGTTTTGTAAAGACTTTTGTGTTTTGTAAAGAAAAATTTTTGTAGTAAGCATACAAAAATTTTTTTTTGGGATGTAAAAGTTTTTTTTTTTTTTTTTGTTTTCAACATAATCAACTCTTCTGCTACAGGTTTTGATTCAAGCGGATAAGCTCATATCCCATATATTGTTGAACTATTGACTTTTAAAAATGATGTGATGATGCTAGCTAGAGATCAGCCTGAATTGCGCAGAGAGGTTGTTTTTTATAAAAAGGTGGTGGTGGGTTGACCAATGCTGTGGGGCAAAGGAAGACACTCTCACTTTTCCCCTGGAGGCAAAGTAAGACAGATGTTTTTTTGTTTTTTCATGTCATAAATAGTTTCAAAAGTCCATCATGCCAAGGAAATACAACAGGAAGACAAACTGGGGCAAAACCTCCCTTGAACAGATAAAAAGTGCAGCCACTGAGGTCATGGAGGGAAAGAAGTCTTTAAGAGCGGTGTCAAGGGATCGAAATATTGACAAGTCAAGCCTCCTAATACTTATAAGGAAAAAAGAGAAAGGGGAAGTGAAAACGGTAGCCTGGGGGTTCAGTGGCTCAGGCAAAGAGAATTTTCACTGAGATGGAGGAAGAACTTTCCAAACACCTGAAAGAACTTGCTGAACAGTCCCATGGCCTCTCTCCAGCTAAGTGCTGCACACTGGCATTTGGAATATGCAGGAAAAAAGAACCATGTCCTCATGCCTGCCAACTGGAAAGAGACGCAGTGTGCAGGTAAGCCAGGGTGTGAAAGACATCATATGATTTCGTACAGTCATATGGTAAACTAAAGCTGATCTTCCCACAAGGCTAAATCTTATAATATTGGATTGTCTATGGGTTAGGAATGGTTTCGCAGCCAGCATGTCGGCATCTTTCTGTCCGAAGTATAGAAGCAACATCCCTCGGAAGGGCCACTGCTTCCAATAAAACGACTGTCTGGGAGTTCTTTGATAATCTGGCAGTTATCATGGACAGGTGAGAGAATTAATTCTTCCAATGCATGTTTTATTCTCTAAGATTAAATAGTTTGGATTCCATTTCTCCTTATCTTTAACAGATATAAATTCCCCCAATACATGATTTTCAATGGGGATGAAACAGGTGTCTATGCAGTACAAAGGCAACCCAAACCCTGTCCAGTACAAAGTACTGCAGCAGCTGCAATAAGGACGAGCAGAGCTCTGTCAGGACCCACGCTTGCTCCGTGAAAGGTCGCCAGTTGCAGCATTGGTTGGTGGTTAGTGGAAACCTCTAGCCAACAAGTTCGAGGGCATCCTTGCTGACATCATCTAATATAAATGGCTGCTCTGGTAATCTATACACATAGATCATAAGGAAACAAACAAAAAGGATTTTGGTGAACTGGCTTTGCTACGGTCAAAAATGGTTTTGCAGAGCAAATCTTCAAGTTACAAGAAAGTGCCAGAGAAGGAGGACGATTCTGTGTTCTAGTTTATTTCAGGCAGCTGGGGTGCATAGTCCTTAGCAGTTAGCTGTTAGCTAACCAGCTGAGGCTAGTTAACGGAGGAATCCTCATCACCTCTGTCACTCTGTGAGATATAGAGGTTGTTTTTGCCATGCATTGAACGACACAAAAAACTTTTAGAAAATCCTATTTGAGCAACCAGACTTTTCAGATTGAGACACATCTGTGCAAAACTGAAGCCACTATTGTTTAAGGTTTGAATCCAACTTGGAAAACTGGCATTCCATTCGGTTTTTGGCTCTTTAGACTGGTTTAAAAAAAATAAAATAAAAAATTTAGAAATAATATGTCAAAAATCACATGTGGGCTGGCAGAGTGAACCTACACTCCATCTTTTATAACGGTTCATAAGAACATTGTTTGAAGTCAGATTAACTTGTCAAGTTTAAATCTATTCATATATTAAAAAAACAAACTAAAATAGACTGTGATAGGGTGATAGAGGTGTATTAATAATGGGCTGTAGGCTGTGCTATAAAGAGGTTAATAAGGTAGAACAGGAGCAATAACAATATATTTCTTGCCTATTTTTGCAGCCCTGCAGCTGGAGGCAAAAACTGCCGCTGTTTGTCTGCAGCCATCTCATTTAAAATTAAAAAATGGGTAAAACTTTAATCTGTCAGATGTTCATCTCTAGAAACCCTGAATCAGCATATTAGCAAACTTGCAGCTGAAATGATCCTGCTTGAAAATGTCTAATATAAAGGCAAAAAATATGATCTTAAAGTGCCTAAACCTCTTGTACGAAAGATAAAATGAAACGAGAGGGAGAACAAGGCTCCACCTGATCCCTGACAAAAGAGGCTTTGTCTGCGTTCTGATTCTGTGGCTGTCTCTGTTCGTCTGTCCTGCAGATCCAGAATCAGAGAGAGGGATAAAAGGATGAGACAGGGGATTATGAGTTCTTGACCCAGTTACCTGGTCTGAGTAAATACTGGCACGCTGACACACTGGCCTGGACCAAGCATCCAGTCTGTCATCAGCATTTATTCACACATAAACATTTTCCATCTCACTGAAGCTGCCAGTGAGGTCAGTTGTGTATAAATATGTCTCTGAGCAGATATACATTTTTTTTTTTTTAAGATACTTAATCTTTATTAAATTGTTGAGAACTTGTAGAATTAAAACTCTTGAGATTGGACATCCTTGGCAGAGCCATCTTCCTTTGGTCCTTTAGTCTTCCTTTGGGAGAAGGGTTGCTTGGATGTTTGGGACAACACCGCCCTCTGAGATTGTGACCCCCGCTAACAGTTTGAGTTCCTCAACATTTTTAACAGCCAACAAGATGTGACAGGGAGCTATGCGTAGCTTCTTATTGTCACGGCTCGCATTCCCTGCCAGCTCCAGAATTTCCAGCACAGAGGTAGTCCAGGACAACAGAGAGGTACACTGCAGCACCGGTGCCAACTCGCTTTGCGTACTTCCCTTTTCTGAGCAGCCTGTGGATGCGGCCTACAGGGAAAAGGACTCCCGCTCTGGAAGAACTGGACACTGCAGAAGTTTGTTTTGGGTGCAGCTTTCTTCCCTCGGCCAGACATTTTAAGCACCACTTAATACAACTATTGAAAACAGCAGCTATTCCAGCAGATATACATTTTAGCGTCTTGAAGCATCTGGTCCATTCAGACTATCTGTTCTCCACTGTTAGCCGAGGTGATGCATCATTTCCTGTTTAAACTTGATGACAACTAATCTGTGTAAGGAAAAGGAAAAATGAAGTTGCAAATTAACCTGTTAACAGGCGGCGTCTGTGAATATGTGGGGTATTTTTGAGGGCGGCTGTTAAAGGGTGTCGTGGTAGATGCCCCAGAGGAGGATGTGCAGATAAGGCCAGTTGGCTGGGGTCCCACGGCACTTGTCCAATCACTTCAATTTACAATTTACAATCTTATCTAAGAGCTTCTGAAGAAAATTGCTGAGTCTTGAATCAGTGAGTATAGAGAGCCTTTATTGTCCAGTACAGTTGTACAGGGATCAAAAAAGCTCGAGTTATTTCTGCGGAAAAACGTATTCTACTGGTTCTTACAGTATCTTTTATTGCTAAAACATGGGGACTGTCCTATACTCTCTAGGTAACCTCAGATGATCTAATTGGATACTGAGTTATTTGTTTTTGCCTCAAAGTTTAGGGGAAGCAATTTCATTTGATATAAGTTGTTTACGTTGCCTCAAGATTTGAGGCAAATTATTTCATTGGTTATAGAGTTGTTTACGTTGCCTCGAATTGCCTCAACTATGATGTGATGAATCCACTCATCAGTGAGTCACCAGTAAGTCCACTCATCAGATTAGCCTGCGTTCACTCTATCCGGCTTAAGTGACCTAATTTATTCCATTGACGTGACTTATGTCTGATTTTCTTTCAAGGCTGTGTGGAAAAAGAAATCCTATAGTCTATTCAGATTTTCTGATCAGAATTATGTCACTTCAGTATTTGGTCCGAGAACACACAAATCATTCAAAAATGACTGCACCCTTTTTTAAACATATGCATATTTATTGAATAAACAATAAAAACTATTATGAAATTTAATCGACAGATGAACAACACCATTCCATCCCCCCCCCCCCAACCACCTTTTTTTAAATTCATGATTTCAATTGTACAGTGTCCTTCGGTGTAAGAAAGACACTTTTAAATAAATGTATTATTATTATTATTAATATTATTATTATTAATGGTGCTATGAGACTTACGGGGGGGAGATTGTTATCAGGTGCTGAAAATCTTCAACCCTCAAAAAAGCTGAACATCAGCAGGTGTGCAGACCTCTATAAAAGCAGATGTTTTGGAAGTTTGCTGGTCTGGAGCATTCAGGTTGAATGTTAACACAGTGCCAAGAGGGAAAGAGATAAGCAGTTGTCTTTTAGAAGCAGTTATAACTGCACATCAATCTGGGACTAATTATGAAAAACATTCCAAATAATAGAGTCCAGCATTCTGCAGTTATTACAATAATTTATAAGTGGAAAGCATTCTAGTACGAAATACATTTAACACAAAAACCCCAAGAGCCATCCTGTTGTCCATCTAAGACTGTATTTGCCACTATTATCGAAGGATTTTGTATGATATTTTTACACATAAAAAAACTTAAGATTAAAAGTAGGAGCACAAATTTTTGCACATGTGGCTTTTTGCCTATACACATGCTCTGGATGTAGTGATGGGGGGGGCATTGACAGTGACAGTAGTCACTGACAAGATGTCAATTATAAAACAGCTGTATTCATTTCCATTTAGTATGTACAAATATGACATTTTCTATTGTCGTTGATAGAAATGGTTCATGCCTTTTTCAAAAGGCAGTCGCACTCACATTAAAGCTGGATGCAAAACATCCAAGCAGATCTTTACCAGATCAGATTGTGAAAGTTTTTCTTCAGCTGTTTTGAAGCCTGTCTCATAACACCCACATGTCTGTGTGTTGTTGGATGCTGTAATCATTCCTTCCATCCACACTCTCCTCCTGATGTGATTCCAGAGTAAATCATTAGCATCAAAATCCACCATCTTCAGTCCAAACAAAAAACTTATTTCATCAAGTCCAACAATTAGAGCAACTTCATATATGCTTGGTCAGAGTCAGATTTAAGCAAAGATGTGTTAGTAAAGTTAATCAGATTGTTGCCAGTGAATTTTATATATATACATATATATATATATAAAATAAAGGTTTGTTTTGGTGACACAGGTGGGAGGGTTTCTGCTTTTATAAACACCTCTTAAAGCATTTTCCATCTGGGAGGAAGCGGTCTACTGTCTGCACTTCCAGGAACAGTTTGAACTGCAAACTAATAAATTTGCAGCCCCACATCCTCCCAAAAGGTCTTCAGCTGTGTGACAGGAGAGCGCTTCCTACAAATAGCTCACTTCAGGTCTTTTTGGAGACTGTTCATCAGGAGATCGGGCGTTCAAGTGTCACTTTTAATGGAAAAGACCGGCTTCCCATTGAGCCTCTGAGAATATCATCTGGACTGTGTGCATAAATTAGACGTTCCCAGGCCAAGCTCATTACCATTACATTCAGTGATCACTCAAGGTGTTGAGTTTCACTCCTCAAAGGACACGCATGTCACAAAAGTCCACACAAACGCACGAATACCCTGAAGTCATGACAGCCACCAGATAAGAGCGATGTTGGTGAGCAAGTGTCATCTACATGACACCCTGCAGCCATAATCGCTCTTTGTCTGTGCAAGTGAAACCAAAGCAGTGAGACATCACTCAACAGATAAGACCAGGCTGCAGCAGGAGAAAAAAAGTCCACCATTTCTTAGCCTGTTACCTTTTAAACAAACTTCAAAACTTACAAAAAGGAAAATAAATGCATATATGCATGTATATTTTGATACCATCCAGTTAGCAGGTCACTTCAGTTTAGCTTGATGCACTGACAGTGCTCCATGTATTTATTTGCGAGTAAACACATTCAGAAAAAATGTTAGTGGTAAAAGACTTTTTACATAAAGCACCCTGCAAATAATTGGACAGTGTGTAAAAGTCAAAGGCTGCATTGTTGTAACAAAGACATTTACTTCCACTGCAGCTACAAGCTCTTGTTCACCTTCATGCATCCATTAATGAGAACACGGTGTTTTCTGTGTCTCTGTGTCCATGTGGCTGTTAAAGTGACCTCTATTATTGTCATGAGGGACGCCAAGATAAATGATGTGTTTCAATGCCAAACATCACCATACAGCAGGAAGACGTAGGTGAAGTCTTGGAAATAACTGGTGCTTTGCAATTATTTTGCGATAAAATCTTTTTTTCATTAAACAAACATCATAATAGACAAATACAGGGTCCTTAAGCAAATAGCACACAAACAATCGTGCCTTTAGTGAACTCAACCATTGAGCATTAACAGTGCTGGGAAAAAAAAAGTAAACTCTAGGTAATAATAAGTAGTTGAACCTCTGGATCAGACTTGTCAACGTTCAGCAGGATTTTTGGATCATTCTTTACAGGACTGACATATTTGTAGAATGTTGACATATTCAGAAATGCCTAAAGGATATCTGGCATCATCAGGGTCATTCAATAGCATCTCTATGGGATTAAGATCTGTGCTCTGACCTCAAGCCATTCTGCGGTGGATTTACTTTGTTTCTTACAGGTCATTGTCTTGCTGCATCACTCAAATTCTGCTTAGCTTCAGGTGGCAAACAATCACTCTGACCTTATCCTGCAGGATGTTTTTGTTAAACTTGGGAATTCATCTTCCTTTCAATGATGGTAAATTATTCGGGCCCTGAGGTAGTGAAGCGTAGCCAAATGATGATGCTCCCTCCACAATACCTCACTGCTGAGTTGACGTTTGGCTGTTAACTGCAGCCAAATTTCAGCTGTGACGCAACATTCTCTAGGGAGGGGGTCTGGGTAGGGAGGAGGGGGGTTGTAAAGCAGCAGCTTCCTCCATGGTGTTCTGCCATGGACACCCTGCCTGTTCAGTGACTTACACATCAAGTTTCTGCAGGGAGCATTGAGTTCATTTAATACCAAAGACACATAATTGTGTCACTTTAAGTACCAGCATTTTGTGTTGTGATAGCAAACAGTGTGTTTGTGTGCATTCATGCAACTTCCGAATTTCTTGAATGAACAATTTTTCATCCGGTACTATCTGCTCACGTCAGGTCGAATATTTCCTGCCATGTCGAGGGTGTCTTTATTTATTCATTTAAACGTATTTACTACACAGCATTAAGAAAATAATATTCTCTCCAGATTGACATTTTAGATATAAGTAGAGACTGGGAAAATGTAGCCTGAGATGCAAATAAATATTTATCAAAATAATCATTTGTACCGTTTAACCTTAAATAAAAAAAATTGCTGTTACTTTGATATAAAGTTGAATGCATTTGCTTTCATCTTCCTATTTGTTATTTTCCAATCAAATCCAGACCTCAGGGGCTGGTGCATAAATGATGTATACATGCAAAAACCACATGTATGTCATTTTTTTACATAAAAACTTGTATTCATAAAGGAACACGTTCTTCAGACTTACATAAACTCATGTTTTTAAGAGCAATTTAAGATCAATGTAGTGGAGTGAAAATAGAAGAAAAAGTGGACAGAATTTCATGGACCTTGCTCCTTGTTGATTTGGATATGATTTCTGGCTGCCCTGTCAGTGTTGGAAGAGCCTTTTAATGCGCATTTACAGATAGAAGAAATGTTTAGAGGTGACTCTGCTTTTTCTGGTACCAGATAATGGTTGGTTCGTGTGCTGCTTTTGGCCACATGAAAATAATAACCAACACACCACACTCTATTTGTACATCTGTGTCTCCCACTTTTATTTTCCTGCTGGACCGAGTGACCCAGTTCACAGGTTACGTGTTCAGCTGCAGATAGCAGGGTTGATGGTCCTCCTTCCACAGTCTCAATGCTTTCTTTGATGGAGCTGCTGCACTTGTTGGGGTCTCGTTCATAATCCAGTCAATGTATTTATTTATTTATTTTTCCCCAAGCAGCAGTGTTTGTTTAGTTTCTTATTCAAGAACTGACCCACATCACTGACAAGGGTCTCGCTTTCACATTCAGTAAAAATTGTGCTTCTTTTTTGCTGTTACTTTCATTCTCATGTTTATTTAGTTGTGGTGTTGACAATGTGCCGTATCATATTGAGGACCAAGCTCCATGAAACTGTCTTTATGTTGTTTTGTTCTATTAAAATAGCTCTTTTTGTCTCATATCAATTTTAAATTCCATCATGCATTTTTTTCATCACACCAGACTTAAATTACTTTTTTTTTTAATGTGAAGTGCATGCATTCTCATTGGATTTTCACCATATGTTGGCCTGTAGAAAAAAGACAAAAAAAAACGTACTCATGGTTCTAGAGCACACATCATTTATGCATCTGGCTCCTGGTGTATTTCCAGGTGCAAACTGAGCCACCTCTGAGAAATCTGTCTGATGGAATCAAAAGTTTTATCGTGAATGCTTTAGTCAGAATATGACAGCCATGTGCACTGGATTCCACTGGCAAGTTGCCAGTTCCTATGATGAATTAAAATGCTTGGTTGTACAGGGGTTGGACAGTGAAACTGAAACAGCTGGTTTTAGACCACAATAATTTATTAGTATGCTGTAGAGCCTCCTTTTGAAGCCAATACAGCGTCAATCCGTCGTGGGAATGACATATACAAGTCCTGCGCAGTGGTCAGAGGGATTTGAAGCCACTCTTCTTGCAGGACAGTGGTCAGGTCACTACGTGATGCTGGTGGAGGAAAACGTTTCCTGACTCGCTCCTCCAAAACGCCCCAAAGTGGCTCAATAATATTCAGATCTGATGACTGCAGGCCAAGGGAGATGTTCAACTTTCATGTTCATCAAACCAATCTTTCACCAGTCTTGCTGTGTGTATTGGTGCATTGTCATCCTGATTCACGGCACCGCCTTCAGGATACAATGTTTAAACCACTGGATGCACATGGTCCTCCAGAATGGTTCGGTAGTCTCTGGCAGTGGCGCGCCCATCCAGCACAAGTATTGGGCCAAGGGAAAGCCATGATATGGCAGCCCAAACCATCACTGATCCACCCCCATGCTGCACTCTGGGCATGCAACAGCCCGGGTGGTCCGCTTCTTTGGGGCTTCTTCACACCGTAACTCTCCCAGATGTGGGGAAAACAGTAAAGCTGGACTCATCAGAGAACAATACATGTTTCACATTGTCCACAGCCCAAGATTTGCGCTCCCTGCACCATTGAAACCGATGTTAGGCACTGGCACGAGTGACCAAAGGTTTGGTTATGTCAGCCCGGCCGTGTATACTGACCATGTGGAGCTCCCAACGGACAGTTCTGGTGGAAACAGGAGAGTTGAGGTGGACATTTATTCTGCCATGATTTGGGCAGCTGTAGTTTGATGTTTTTTGGATACAATCCAGGTCAGCACCTGAACATCCCTTTCAGACAGCTTCCTCTTGGGTCCACAATTAATCCTGTTGGATGTGATTCGTCCTTCTTGGTGGTATGCTGACGTTACCCTGGACACCGTGACTCTTGATACATCACAAAGACTTGCTGTCTTGGTCACAGATGCGCCAGCAAGATGTGCACTAACAATTTGTCCTCTTTTGAACTCTGATATGTCACCAATGATGTTGTGTGCATTGCAATATTTTTGAGCTAAACTGTGCTCCTACCCTGATAACTGAACCTTCACACTCTGCTCTTACTGGTGCTATGTGGAATTAATGAAGACTGGACACCAGGTCTAATTTAGCCATGAAACCTCCCACACTAAAATGGCAGGTGTTTCAGTTTCATTGTCCAACCCCTGTATATTAAGATAATAACTTTGCCTTTGTTCATAAGCATTTGATGTACTGTGTTCCAGCATCTCACAGTTCTTGAAGCAGCACACCAGGTTAACTTATATAAAGTAACAAATGTATTCATCATTAGGCACATTATCTTTTTGATTGGTGGCTCGTATAGTTAATGCCTTTTGCTTTGTTGTTGTACTAACAAATTGTACCAACTGATGACTGTCAGCGGCTCTGCGTTGGCCTGGATGGATACAAGGATGAAGCTGGGCCCAACTGCAACACGTGGCTGATAGACCAGTGGGTCCTAGCAGAGCTCTGATGGTCATTGTTTCTGCTCTGTCAACACTTGTTCCAAATATTGTTTCATAGTGAAACTTGAAATAAGAATTCTTCAGACAGATTTGATCAAAGTGAATGTAAATTAATATTAATTAGCACCATAGGTTAAATAAGCTGAGCCTGCCAGGCTAAAATATCTAACTGTGATTGATGTAAATCTTCCTGCCAGCTTTTTTCACCCTTTTCCAATATGGTGCTGTCCAATAAGCATCAGAAAAAATAAGTCTTTAGTAAACCTATGAGTGACGTCGTTGCCTCATATACGTCATCGCGGGTTTAGGGTAGCGGGTAGCGGGTGGTCAGACCACCCGCAACCTGCAACCCGTGATCACAAGATACCGAGTTTGCGGAAAGCGCAACCCGCATGTCGGCACGTAAAAGAGCGCGTCCAAATGGCATAAATGTGCGTCCACTTGGTCACATCTGGACGTGCACAAACGGCTCTACCTCTCGATTAAGCATCACCGTATTACTTGAATACCTTTTTATTCTCTTAAACATAGCCTTGTCATAGCTATGCTGCTATAGGTCTATACTGCGGGAGAACACCAACATGATCTGTACTCAATACCCCCCCCCACAAGATTTCTTCTTCTAGGAGCAACTCATAAATGTAACTACACTTCATTGTTCTTGTAGTTTTTTGTGCTGTCTTGCCCGCCTCCCCCCTTTCTTTTTTTCTGTATATGTAGGTCAGAATTTCCAGAGCTACATACTGACCTGCTCTTCCACCTTCTGACCATGAAAGTGTTTATCTGCACCTATCTATAAAGATGTCTCTGCTGGATATCAACTAACATGCTGAGCTGCAGTCTGGCCCTCTGACCACCTCAGTATTTTCTGCCTACACCTGTTTATATAGTCATCTCTGCCAAGCATGTACTAATAATGTATCAGTCATAATATAAGTACATTAAATTCTTAGTTCTTTGACAAACAGATAATTGTTATTAATATATTTTGTCCTATATAATACTGCCAATATATCTGTGCCTCTCCTCTCTCTGTCCTCCATCCTCTCTGTCCCATGCCTGATTTCATCCCACAAATGAAACAAAACAAAAAAAAACACACAAAAGAAAAAAGAAAAAACCTGCAAAACCAAAAGCAGTGAGGAAGATAGTGAAGCAAATTAATTGGTTGTTGATGGTTGAAAACAAGGACCTCTGAACTTTGAACTTCCCTTTGTGTGATCTGAAACTGAGGGCTAGTTTTTCTGGTGCACCAGAAAGGCGCAAGGATATGACCTTGTCACATGTCACATGTCACATGAGGATTTCTGTGTACATTTCTCTTGCAACAATTCCAGTCAGTGAGTCGCCGGAGTGATGTCATTTCTTTGAAAACTGCTGGGTGAGACCTTTCTGGAAGTTGCAACACAACAGGCCAGTGGTCATTAATTAATTAATTAAGCCTGTCTCCTCTTTTCACGCCAAAGACTGGGAATAAGCGGCATCTCGTAAAATCTTCAGAACAAAACCGGATAACAGAAGAGAGAATTTACATTCCTGAGTGTCACCATCTCAACAAACAGACTCATGCAAAATGACGTCAGCAGTGGAGGCGTTCCTTCACATCCGAGTGAGGAATGTTTGATTTAACCATTGTCAACACACTGACAGACACAAATAACCAAGCTAAATATTACGTTAGAGGTGCCACTGTTTCAGATGTGGAGTTCTTCCTGATACATCATCCCTCTCCAGGACTTCACGCTCTTACATGACATCTAAACACCATTAAAAAACTTTATCAAACTGCTTTAAAACATCAGAGTGTTTGCAGGTAGTGCAACTGGCCTAAGGATTTTATTCTCTCGGACTTATCAGTTTATGTTATGTTTCTTTGGCGAATAAGAATCTAGACATTTAAAATGCTTAAATAGTTTTTTTTAAACAGTTCATTCATCAGTTCTAGAGGCTGGTCAGTGGGTCAAGTTCAGAGCTGTGATGTTAGGGACCTAATGTTAGGCTGCTGAAATTCCTCCAGTCAGTGAAAAGACACCGTGTGTTGACAGGCTGCTGAGGTTCGTTTGAGACAAACTGGTCTTAACAATTGCAGGCGAACAGATTCTGATCATTCATCTGACTCATTTAAATGAGTTTTAAGATTGTGATTTTAACATAATTTGCCATTTTCTAAATTAATCACCAGTTGTTTCAGTTGTTTTCCTCTTTGTGTGTCATGACTTCGTGTACAACCAAAATCACCTACTGAATGCCCCGTTTGATTTCATTCATTCATGCAGTGACTCAGCAACTTTTATGAAGCCGTAATGCAACATATTGGACCAGACACATGCACAGATAGACTCCAGGTGGTGCTCAAGCTCCTGTCCCTTTGCCCTCTGACTTGTCAAGTGCCCTTGCTGAACTTATTTTATTCTCTGAAAATTGAATCGAATTAAAAAGTGGTTACAACTATATTTGAGTTCTTATTCTGTGACATTGCATAAGTCCCCAATTGATCTGCATGTAATAGTAACAAAATTATGCAGATCGAGGAGTCATCCGACGTGGCTGCATAATTTGCCTAAGACAGTTAACAACAGTATGCCTGACGCCAGTTGTCCATGTAACATGAAAGAGCAATGACAAAGTCTGTAAAAGGCAACGAGAGAGTATGAAGAACCGCATGCACAAGAGAAAAAGGAGAAACAGGAGCATAACACCTCTGTCCACCTCTAAAGCATTAGTATTAGAACCATAAAACCAATGTTACTGTTATGTGAATCTATAGATGGTTCCACCTCAGTTCTCAGCTGCTTTCTGGGCATTGTCATTGTAAAAGAATAAAACAAGAAAAAAATGATTCCAATGAGTATTTATATAAATGTATGCTTGTAGGAAATCTTAAATTTTAAATAAGTGTCATTTACCTAAATGTGCCCTTTTTTCCTGGCTTGAGCGCCTGCCTCCAAAATGTCTGTGTATGGCCCTGATACCAGATGATGTCTATTTCCAGTGTCCTGCTGACGCGTGCACATTTACGTATGTGTTTGGGTGTCTTGAGATGTCTCTGTAAAGGCTAAATGACTGTGACTGCCAGGATCTGTGTACATAACAGGAAAAGAGTTTGTAAATGTCCACATCCTGTTGCAAATATCTACAAGTCCTCATTTACCATGACGTCATGTGGATACACTCCGGTTTTTCACAGCTTATTCAGCATCAGTAAACCAGGAGAGTTAACCACATACACCCATAATTGAGGTTTATCTTACAACACCATCTGGGAAAATGAAATTAAAACTCAAAAAGTTCCTTTTTGTACTTTCTTTTTTTTTTATTTAATTTTTAATCCAGGGTACTAATGCAGCTCTGTGCTCAATAAAAACTCCCAAAGCACAAAAACCCTACATAGCTCGCTGAAATGGCGCAGACAGTATTATTTTTACAGATCAAAGAAGAGGAGCTTTTCCCTTGACAACAAACTCATGAATCAATGAAGCTCAAAGGGGGAACATGAGTTAGAAAAAAATAGTGCAACTTTCTTCAAGTTCCCAGTGGACTTAAGGGATGATTTTAGTTTATTTCTAAAGGCAAAATGTTTGCTTAGATTATCAAGTAAAATGCTGTGAGAACATGTATTCATGTATTTTTGTGGTATGTTTACGCATTCAATAGTCTACTATATAGTATTCTCTCTCTCTCTCTCCCTCTCTCTCTCTCTCTCTCTCTCTCTCTCTCTCTATCTCTATATATATATATATATATATATATATATATATATATATATATATCTTTTTAGGGACGCTGTTCCACCTAGAGAAAAACTAGATCACTGTGTCATTCCATGAACCAATGACAATGGTTACTTAGAGAACAAAGTTGACTTGGTGCCTTTGATCATATTGCATGGATATCGTGTGCTCAGTTGGAATTTTTAATCAATCACTTCATACACCAAAATATATTTCTGTGGTTTTAAGCACAAAAAAAGAAGCGCCCTTCTAAGGACAGTTACAAAACAAAGCCACCGCTCATCCTCAAGTTGGGGATGATTCCAGTTTAATAAAATTATTTTCAAATCCATATTTTAGTTTGAATAGAAGAAAACTAATATTAAAAGCAACTAAAGGTCTATTGAAAGATATTATCTTTTGAACAAACAAAGTTTTTGTTGAATTTTAGAAAATGTCACATAATATTACCTTAACTGTTTGCAGTGACAAAAACTTAAAAAAAAAAAATCCAATCAAGGGTAGTAAAATTAATTTAACATACCGATAAGTATACAAAACAAACCCCGACCATAAACAATGTCAAGAACCAATGTGACATCGTATACATACTCAGTAAGATCCTGCACTCTCAGTCCTTCCCTTTTAGGTTGAAAGACTCGTATTGTTGTTTTCTTAGGTGTGTGCACCTGGTCCAGCTCCAGCACCATCCTGGCTCAAACACATAAAATTATAGACGTCTAAATGAAGTCCTCCCAGCACAATCAAATCCTTTGACAGCTGGTTACTAGGACAAACATATATGATCTTGTACTTTCCTGTTGCAGTTTTAATAACATTTTTCAAAACCTTGGAAATTTCAGACTTTTTAGATCTATCTTTGAGGGTTTGTGTTTAGGTTGAGATTAGAGTGAGGTTTAGGTTTAAGTCAGATGAAATGAGCAATGAAACGGCAGAAAAGGCATCTCTGATATATGTGTTTATGTGCATACCAAGGTCTGACCCAGTTTCTCTGGTTTGAGTTGGCATCACCTGCAAGCAGCACACGGCTGCACAGAGACTCATTCACACAACTGCAAACACACACACACAAACTGAACTGATCCCTGAAACGTGACTGCGTTGAAAGCTGAATGCCAAAGAGTGTGCGGTACCACAGAAACGTGCTGCCAGCTATTTCCCTTTCTGTGTTAGTGTGACCGTGTGGATACATGTGCTTATCTTGGCCCTGGGCTCTTCAAACTGTTTTGAACCTTCAGTGGCAGGTGATGGCAACCAGGAAGAAGACATTTTCCAGACTGTTTATCCAAATCACACACACTCACACAAACACACAAAACCTAATTTCTGAGGATGAAAAAAAAGATAGATCATTGCATTTCACTTGTTGATAATGACTGTTTGACTTGACTGACTCATGGCTGTGCTGGAATGTCACTATACATGCACAATGGGATGAGAGACTATCTGCAGAATATTAATGATACACCACTTTTTGTCTGTGTTTGCTTGTGTGTACGATTGTAATTCTTTAGTTCTATCCTGTATAGAATTAAATGAATGTTGAATTGATTTATTTACATTTAATTAATTCCATATATACAAGTACTAGTATAAAAGAGAGATATGGAAAAATATGTTTTTTTGCTTTGTTTGAATGTGTATATTTGGCAATATGAAATGACAACTCAAAAATTCCAATATAATAACTAGAGGTGGTAAACTGGGTTCATTTTATAGACTCGAGTTCATCTGACTCACTCACTAAAGTGATCTGGTTCATTTCAGTTACTTGATTCACTGATGGCAAGGATCCGTATGCACATTATTATGTTGCTAGTGTTACAGATATTTATTTTTAAATTGCTTACAACAAAAAACAAAACACCACTTATACACAAATAACAACAGATGGAACAAAAAGGTTAAATGTGCAAATCAATTATAAATGAACCAAAATGAAAATATGGTAAGTGTTATACAACTAAATATAACCAAAAAAAAGTTTAACCACTTGTTTATTTCAGTATTTAACTTATTACTTAGATTCACTGACTGAAGTGAAGTCGGTGAACCAAATAATCTGAGTCCGAGGTGTTTCCGGTGAAACCCGCTGTCTTTCCATGGGTCCAACCTTCCGTGTCGACTTAGTTATCAGGCAGCCAGAGGACTCAGAATCTGGGTTAATGGAGACCTCAGACGCTTGAATCCTGATTCAGTACAAAGATTTGAGTCATTAACCCAAGTGGTTCAGGAACTGACCAACTCTAATAACAAGTTGTTGAGAGTTGCAGCCTGCTCAGCAGTCACAGTTCAGCTAGAAGCAAGCTTTACAAGCTCCTTTTTTTTTTTTGTTTGGCACACTGTAATAATTGTGACAGATTCTGCTTTGTAGCACAATGTTTCAGCAACGGTTAGCATAAAAATGTTAGTGTGTGCTAACCATTTTCTAATGCACTCTTGTAGCTCCTGCAACAAAAGAGACATCAGTAGCTTTCTGTCAGCAAATGCAGACAAGGGAAATGTAAATCTGTGAGAAATAATTTAGCTATATGATCCTTTGGCTCTTAGCAAAGTTAACATTCTAGTTATTCCAGCAAGGGTTAGCAAAAACGTATGTGTGTCAACTATTTTTCACTGCAGTTTTATTCAGAACAAGAGAGCGATCCATACAAACTGCCTGTGCCTGAATGTAGACAAGGGAAATAATTATTTGCCTGATAGCAAAGTTAGCATGTTAACATGCTAGTCATTCAACAGAACATCTTAAACTGGTTTGGTTGTCGATAGATAATGGTTGTTGTCCATGACGGCAACAACAGGGCATCATCTACTGTGGTAAAGCATTAAACTGGATTCTGCAGAATCAAGCGTTTCAGCCTCTGAAAAGCTCATTTTGGTCAAAAACCACATTGTCCCGTCAAAGACTAGAAACTGCCGTCCCATCCACACTACAATGATTTCAAGTAGTTTTCAGCATGGAATCTTCAGAAATAGACTACACTCATGACAATTGAACACTGATACTGAAAAAAATGACAAGACTAAACCATTAAGACTGACAGAACATAAATATGCCACCAAAAAGAGAAGGCTATACTGCAGAATTTCAACTTGAAGGATTATAAAATATGCAGTTGAAAACAGTAATCGAAAGTTTAGAGCAAGTGAGAAACTTGTCAGGGACTGGCGAAAAGCAGAGGTAACCCTCACAGCTTTGAAAAAAAGTCAAAGAAGGCTGACCATGGGCTGAAAGCGTGATGGCCAGAGCTGGAGGAACAAGACCACAGATGGGATCCTTGAACAGCTGCTGCTGAAAGCCGACTTATCGACGTTGCATTTATTACCTGGTAATTATTGGCCAATGTGACTTGTATATAGTTTTTTTGCTCTTACTACATATTTTTGACAGATGTGACTGATACTCCGGTGCAACCTATAGTCCTGAAAATACGGATAAACAAAAAGAAGCTTGGCACCTTAAAGCCTGAATCACTTACAGAAAATAGCCGTTCTGCCTTCTCACTGTTGATGATGTAATTGTAGAGCGATGCAAACAACACACAAGTATGAACAACAAAGACAGCATAGGGCCAGTGCATAGCCTTTGTGTGTATGTGCTACGCCGAAGCATAAATCAGGCTTTAGGGTGAGTTGATAAGGTGTGTTGCAGTAATATATGCATATATACCCTTTAACGGCCTATGTCACAATGAAGTCATGAAATTAGCTGGAGGCAAAACAAAGGAAAACTGAAAATAGACTTTTAAAGACTTTTAAAATGTCATCTTGTTGTGTTGTTTGCTGCCAGAATCATAGGAATAACACTGATGATCCTATAGCTTTAGATCCAAATGTAACTCATTATTTTACATTATGAGACCTATAGATGTGAAATCACTGGAAAAAGCACCTCATTTGAGCATAATGCCTCTTCTGTTATATGGGAAGTGGAATTACACCTTGAGACATTTTACATCAGACAAAGATCAAACTCATTGCCTCACATATTTGAATTTTATTATCATCTTTACAAAGCACATAACTTTATGATCACCTGGATGACATCTCAACTCAAAAACATGCATAGCTGTAGGTAACAAACACCAAACTAAAATATGACTGTGATGTTCATGGTTGTTGGCACATTGATTTTGTTGTAATTCCAATAACACTCAGAGTGATGACATGAAGCAAGAAAACTGTAAAACATTCAGAGAAATTGATCTTTGTGAAAGCCTTAAGTGGGAAAACAAGCAAGCCTGGGGGTGAGAAACGAGGGATTGCTGAGGGTAGAGAAGAAGAGAAGGAGGATTATTACTACCAAAGTGAAGGAGCATGGTTGTTTTGGATCAAAATACTGGACCCTCTGCTTGCAGGACTTTCTGATACACACAAACACATTAATCCTATAATTTTCAAGAGGGTTCCTATTGACTGCAGCCATTCACAAAATGCTTTGTGGCTTATTTTTCCTGGCTTTTACATGTGCATGAATGCTTGCATGCATGTGTGAGCACATCTTTGCCTCTACACACATTTTGCAACTGTGTAAATAGGTGTGTGTTTCTGCTTTCCGCCCGTTGTTCTTGCTTTTACTCTCTTGTTTTGAGAACTGTCGTCATTGTGCTTCTTTTGTCTGAGATTGCTTTGTCCTCCCGTGGTTGGTCAGCTGCTGAACCAGTCTTATATCTCAGCAGGACACAGCAGGACAAATATACAGGCAGCGACAGCTTCAGGACCACCAGAAGACCCAAACAACAATGTGAAGGACCAATCCCCCCATCAACCAAAAAACTTGAAGCTGTCCCATGCAGGAGGCAGAAAAGAGATTTCCCAAAGATGTGTGTAAATATTCAAAACCCAGAGTGGGTTTTATGAGGGAGAGCACAACAGGAACTACTGTAGGACTGCAGGTTCAGGATATCTGAGCTGCCACCAGCAGTTTTCAAGTCTTCTACCATACTCACTGAAGATTATATGTGGAACTCAAAATTATAGGGGGGTCATCCAGACAATTTTGAAGTAATGTCTTGCCCATATGGTTGTATCAGCTATTGATGCATAATAGTTCTTGAAGACGTGTAGTCTGAAGGATCCAAGGTCCTGGCTGTACCTCACGCAATGACATTTTTCCAGATCCCTTGGATTTTAACAATATTCCAGAATGTAAGATTTTAGAATGACAACATCAAATTAAAAGGTGAGATCCGAGTATGTTGTCATAGATTAAAGACAGCACTCTAGAATTGTTCAGTTGTTCTTTTTTGCCATTCTGCTGCATGGGCGCAGTCATTTTGAACACCACCTGGTGATACTTCAGTTTCAGCTCCTCCCTGTTCAGGGTCGTCACAGTGACGTGAGAAGTCTGGCACAAGTCTTACCTGACGCAACCCGGATTTGAACCTGCTGTCGCCTGGTAGGCGACAGAACTACCACTAAGCCACTGGGGAGGCCCAAATGTCACCTGGTGACGAATGATTAAAGATGAACATGATTAAAGCGAAAATGCTACACTTTAGTTTTGTGCTCGAATATACGATCGCTAGTACAACCGCAAATGAAAACTAGGTTTGTCCTTAGTCATCTTTTGATTGATTTAGGTTATAATCAAGAAAACCATGGAAAATGGTAAGATATCAGCTCTTAAATAAAACTCTTATGAGCAATCTTTGTGGTTATCATTATGTTTGTCCAAACAAATGTACCTTTAGTTGTACCAGGCATTAAAATGAACAAGAAACTGAAGAAGAAAACAAGGGTGGTCTAATAATTTTTTCCATGACTGTGTGTGTATATACATATATATATATATATATATATATATATATATATATATATATATATATATATATATATATATATATATATATATACATATATATATATATATATATAAAATAATCTTTAGTATATAATTTTTTTTATTTTTCATGTGATCAAGCACTTTTTTTTCATGCAATTGTGTAGGACCACCTAAACGTTTGCAGGACCACCAGATGTAATGATCTTAAAAACTTTCCGCAGGTTCCGACATCTTTGTATGTTTGTATGTTGCTATTATGTAATTTTCCATACTGTCCAAACTTTTTCTGATAAGATACCAGGTGATTTTAACACAAAAAAGCCACTGCACAGATGCACACATTATAAACTGAACAAATATTTGTATGATACATTATTATTCAAATTTCAGTTCAATTCAATTTTATTTCTATAGCATCTATTCCAATGCAAATTGTCTCTAGGCGCTTTACAGAGACCCAGAGCATGACCCCCAGAGCAAATATCATTACCTAAGATTATGATATTAAATCCTAATTAAAAAAAAAAAAAAAGGGAAGTAAAAAAAAAAAAAAACTCCCACAGTGGGAGAAAAAAAAACCCTTTAAGCCAAACAGTGGCAGTCTCCCCATGGAGTGCTGACCCGAGAGTATTGTATTTTCCAACACATAAGCCAGGAGCATGCTTTACAGGTAAATTGTTTTAAACTGACCAGCAGAAGCAGAGTACAAGTGCTTGCAGTAAAAAGTAAGCAACAGAATTCGTAATCCTGGACATGTTACTGTGAAGGAGCACCTCTGTATCCCAGATGTTGAACTGTTGGCTGTAAGTGTCCATCCATGATGTCTTCCTAACATGTAATGCCAAATGTATGTGATGTCCTAAGCACAGTTGTTGCCAGGCAACAAACAACACTCTAGTGTGTTTCATGATGAACTCTGAACTCTTTCTACCACACCTTCGCTTTTTAAATAACTGATGTGGCAAAAGTGCAACTAGACCCCCAAACCCATGCATATAGTAGAAAAGGGAAGTGTTTAATTAGTGCATAAGCATATTGCTATTTTGTTTGTCTGAGACTCCATCATCGATGTCACCATAATGAATCAAAGAACTCAGAAAAATACTGTCATGATGATGAAGGGCTTTCTCTGGTCTGGCAAACAGAGAGTTGTAACTAAAAAAGAAAGCTTTGTAAATAATTCATTAACCATTACCAAGTTATTTTACGTCACCTTTCAAACCTTTCATAAATGGAATTTTAACAGAATAGTGGCACAGCGGACTCATACTCTGGCTAAATGAGGATTTTGTGGCTCACAAATGCAGCCAGAAGGAATATTTCTGTCTTAATCCTTTAAACTGCTTGACTATATGTTTTTGAGAGAGAAAAAAAAATGTTTAAATGGTTTTGAGAAAATGCATAGCGGGGGGGCCAACTTGGCTTTACCAGCTGGTTGTTAAAGACCTGCACTTGTGTGTTGGGAAGTGTGGCACTCATTCATCCCAGCAGCTCGGAGGAATTCAGAGTCTGAGCAGCTACACTGCAGCCCACAGCAGTGAGACTGAGCGCCCCGGCTCGCTGACATGAAATAGACTGAACATAAATGAGCCGCAGGTTTCTGTGTGTTCCTATGTATGAAATTACACATGGAGCTCTGTTTGGCCCGGCAGCATCAAGGCCAGAGGGAGGGACTTGGCCAGGAACAAGGCCAGCAAATGAGAAGGAAAAAAAAAAAAAGCAAAAAACAAGGCAGCCTGTTTGGGATGAAATAAGTTTCAACCTATTTGTTTTCATACAGAGCTGTTTTTGTTCGTGATACACCCACACATGCATACATCAAATATTTCCTTCCCTTCTCCCCTGGCGCAGCCCCCTCTCTCTTTACCTGAATTCATTTCTAACGTTTCAGCTTTATTTTGCCAGAGTTAACTACTGTTTACCCTCCTCTCACGCAGAGGTTGAAGTACATGTTTGTTCTCCACACATTGAGTTTAGACCATAATTAGTGCAGCAGGTTCGAGGTAAAAGCACCAGAAATTAGGTCAAATATGTTTTTCTCTGATTGCAGTGGATTTTTCACAGTGGATGATAGAAGATTTTGCCTCACTGTCTTCAGAGGCGATGTCTCATGTTTCCCATGTTTAAGTCATCAAAAATTCAGCTGCAGTCTCACACATGCCAAAAAAAAAAAAAAAAAAAACTCTTTCAAATCTCCTGCTTGCAACCCTGCAGAGTTTTTGCATAATTATTGCTTGGAGGAGCTGTAAACAGTCTTCCCTTCTTGGACATTCTGTTATCTTCATGGCCATATTCAAAATTCAGTGTTAGAACAGGCTGGAAGAAATCTGGTCATCTCATCTTCACACATGACATCATAGATTCTCAAAAGATACTTCTTTGGATATTTCTTTAATCTCAGTAATGTAATTTTCCTTTTGTAGTCATGTTCAAAATTCAACAACCCCTCTTTTAATCCTGTTTTTTCTTCTTTTGTGTGAGTGTGTAAAAACATAATAAAAATCTGTAGTGGCCTTTATTATTAAACAAATACAGCCTCAGATGAACAACAGCATACATTTTTTTTTCACGAATACATTAGTCATCTCATGAAATTTAAGAATTATGTGAGCAACACAAAGCAGCAGCTTGTACATCCAGCTTTAGCAGCAATAACTTTATCAGTCCCTTACATCTTTGTGGAAGATTTTTGCTTCATTTTTCTTTATTGCTTCAGTTTATTGAGGTTTTCTTTTCCACAGCTCTCTTAAGGATTTGGTACAGCATTTCAAATGGGTTGAGGTCTGGACCTTGACTAGGTCACTCCAAAATCTTGATTTTGATCTTTTATTTTTCAGCCGTTTTGATGTAGATTTTTTTTTTTTACACAATAAACTAGCGTAACTCCCTGCTGTCACAGGTGTTTGAAATGTGTCAGATCATTGAGATCTTAGATGATGTCATGATGTTGCCTGACTAAAAACAGTACAAGACAGAGAAAGGTTGCAATAATTTATACAGGTCAAATTCATGACAAGTGAAAGAAACACATTATTGAAAAAGAGAGACATGTTTCACAATTTAATCACATTTATTGTGTCATGTCACAAAGTTGAATTTTTATGCCTTCTGTTGAAGTAAATTACATGCAAATGTTTTCTGTGTTGGATGATTGCAGAAAGGTTCTCATGACGTGTCCAGCGCAAGTTCTTTTAGCATTTCTTTCTGTATTTGCATCCATCTCTGCTCTCGCTTTCATTTGTGCACCTTTTGTTTCTGGTTTTCTGATACTCTTTCTCCCTGGAGTACAACTCAGGTCCTCTCTGTTTCTCTCTTGCACGCACATAAACAATGAAGATCCCCAGGGACAGGAAAGCGAGAGGCTTCAAAACCAGGTCATGCATTGATGCTGGCTTTGAACACACAGAGACTTTTGATCCGCAGCCAAAACCTCTGTTGACTTCTGCTCCTTCTCTCAGACAAGAAGAGACCTCCCTTTTTTTTTTTTTTTTTTGGTGTTTTCAGGGACAGCGTTTGCTGAAACTAGCTCTTTTGGCAAACCAGGGCACAGCATCTGCACCTTTTCCATCAAGATGCTAGAGTGACAAATATGTATGTCGCCATCTTAGTTGTTGTAATGATCAGTGTCCTGTCAACCTGAGATTGAAAGGAATGCTTTCACTTTTATAGCCAAGAAACATGACCCTGACAGCAGACTTCTATTAAACGATATTAGGAAAACATGGAGTCACATAAGAGACAGCAAAGCTGCAGTTAAGCAGCAAACATTAGAGATACACTGATTTGTCAATGCACCTGTTTTACATATCATTTATCCTATCCGTGGCTGTGGGAGACTAAAAGCACCAAAAACAGAAAGATTCCCTCTGGCCAGGTTATATTATTCTCTGCAGACTGTTTTAATTAAGTCCGGCAGCTGATTATCTTCTGCACTTGAGGCAACAAAGAGACTATAACACTTGTCAGTCCATGCTTACTTATGAGTCAGCTGTTGAGATGAGTGCATCCATCTGATCTTCTCCCCACTGGTAGAGTTTGTGGGTCTCTCTTTGATTCAGTTGCTAGGCAACCCCTGTTCAGTCACTGCCCTGCTTTCACTCTCAGCAGCCAGCTTGCTCCTCGTGAGTGATGCAGGTGAGCTGAAACTGACACGGAAACGTATTGTATTAACTAAAACTGGTTTTAACTCTGCATGTGAGGTAGAGTTTAACATTTATATTCATCTTTTTTATGTTTCACAGCATGGTCAAACTGGAGGCTGCTGTTTCAGATTTAATTCAATTTCAATAATATTTGATTTATCCTCAAATGACAATCATAGGTTGCAGCAAACTTTTATTATTTAGATTCTTATAGGAGTCATTACAGATGGTTATGGCTGTGGGCAGGAGGGATCTCCCGTAGTGGTCTGTAGCTGCTGGTCAGTATTTGCAAGTCATGTTGGGAAAAAAAAGTGGATATAAGTCATACTGATTTTCATTTGCTGTATGCAGGTACTGCTCCCTGAAGGCTATAATTTAAGGTAGCGTAATGAGTCAACTGCTGAGTCTACAGTCATGAGAATAAATACTGAGCCTGGCATGGACCAATGGAAAAACTGGATGGTAATGAATTACCCACCCTGGAGATTCCTTTTTAATCCAAAGAAGCCTATGGGACTAAATTCTAACCTTCATGTGGTGTAAATATTTGCCAGAGAGAGCAACAATGTTCTTGTTACCTGTTAGTGTACAGTATGAAATTAGATGAATTGCAGCATATTGATTGTAAAATACAGTTTATTAGACATATACATTCAAACTGACCCAGTACAATGCTCCTAGAGTAAAATCCAGTCTTCATAAAGGCTTATTTTTTAATTTAAATATCATGGTGCTGAACATTCCAGCAATAGAAATAGAAACCAAAAAAGCACTCTGAGAGCGCAGACCTCCACCAAGTGCAACAGTTCCCCCATATAGTGATTCTGGATCAGATCCATATCAGCCTTTGAAATTTGATAGAGGTTCTCATTGTCAATCCCTGAGTCAAATTTCATGAGTTTTTGGGCAATAATTAACGGAAATATTGAGAAACAAAATTTTCGGCCCCATTGACCCCAATGTTGTTGAAAATTTTGAAAGTGATCCAGAATCCAGGATTTCTTCAGGATCACACACAAAATGAAATCAGTTCTTCCTTTTCACATTTCTGACAATTCCTGAAAATTTCATAAAAATCCATCCATATCTTTTTGTGTTATCTTGTACACAGACAGACAGACAGATAAATGCTGGCAAAAACATAACCTCCTTGGCTTAGGTAAAGATATTTGGGAGTGTTGTGTTGAGCTGTACTAAATGACAAATGGCAATTTGCAATATTTTTCATCAACAAGCATTAAAAAGCCTGTTTATTAATATGTATATAATTGTTTAAATATCCCCAAAATAAGAAAAAAAAAACAATTCCCAAAAGTTTCAGAAATTGACAGACCTATATACACATTTGAACTTAAAGAAAACATATAATGAAACAAGTCCTTTTTTCAGTACTTAAGACCATTTAATCTGGTGTTAGAATTCACTATCAACTGAATATGACTCTACTTCAGGATGTAGAGTCCTTACACTACTCTGTCACTCTGTTGGGGGCAGCCAAGGTCTACAATATTTCTCATTCTGTGAGCTGCTCAGATTTTCAGGGTCCTGTGACATCACAGACCCAAATTAGAGTAGAATTATCCTGCTTCTTTATCTCCACCCAAATTCACATCTTATTGCATTTTCTGTACTTCAAATACTAGATACCTGCAATAGATATTAAAAGTCACTAAACTCTAGTCATTGCCAAGTCTTTATTTTCTAAGTCTGTCTTGCTTCAGATATAATAGACACCTGGTGGTTTAAATAAATATAGATGAATATATATAATTTTTTTTTATCCCCAACACTGACTTCACTTCGCAAATACAGGCTGATACTCACAGCCAAGTTGATCACATTCCTGTTGCAAAGCCTGAACTGCTGCTGCTAGCCACTGTTAGCGATACTAATTCATAACACTGCTGTAAGGGCTATTTACCACATTCAAACAGTGTAGCAAATAAATGCATCCACTGATAAATAGATCAGCAGGACCATATTTATATCTGACTTAATGTGAATAAAATAAGAGTGCCGCTATAACAGGAATATTTGTGGAGTTTTTACTTTGTTAATATGAGTGGCAGCCATGTTGGAAGTTGGAAGGGTAGGTGAGGCTTCTTTGAGGCATTTTTGTTGTATGCAGTAGTATACTGTTGTGTAGTAAAGCAGTATACTGTATGTACTGCACAGCGGTCCAACAATCATTCTTGAGCTAGTTGTGTGACACTGACCATCTTCTGCTGTAGTGGCTCACTACAACAACATTCCAACTTCTGTGTTGAATCCAAACTGGTAGTAGGAAAATCTGCAGTTCCTTTGACTGACCACTGGGGGCTGGACTACAAAAGTGTAATAAAATGTCCAACTTTTTTCAGCAGAGAGAGAAAAAAAGAATGTATGTAGAGCCAGGTTCCAAAATGGTTTTGGTCTCCGTGGCTAGATTTCACATTCAACGATAAATGTACGGGGACTGAACGTTTATGTTCAACATCAGGTAAAATTATGTAAAGCCAAACTTTATGTAAAATTAAGGGTGTGGTCTTTTGAATCCTAGCCAATGGCTAGCTCTCATCATTTTAGCTACCTAGTACTTGGCTCTGGCTTCACTTCTGAACTGTAACTAAAGACTTAACAGAGTGGCCATCTCTATTTTAAAGATAATATGACTTGTTGTGCTGTTAACTGTACTAACACTGGATTTACACAGCTGTATTGTGGCAGCGCACAGGGGGTGATGTTTCTGACATTTCTTCATCATACCCAAAACAGCCAATCAAATTTCTCCCTGCTCGCTACACAAATAAGCTACATGCTTTGAATTACTCCTGCCTCTGTGTACAGTTTCATTGGCTATCTCTGATGCATATACTGAAGTGGGAAAAGTTTAAAATCCACCCAACTTTTGACAGAGGCAACATTATTGACATGATACAAAGAACCCACAACTCAGTTCAGTAGCGGATGACCCATTCAAAGAGAACAGAGACAGACAGAGATGACACTTGCAAACGCATAGATATTTTGGGTTTTCAGTTTTTGGTTGGACTGGAAAGGTTTGGAAGTGAAGCAACGTAACCTGAAGCAGCTATCTTTGATGACACCAAAGGTCCGGTCTGTTTGTAGCTCATCAGCTTCAACGTTTTCTACCCCAGCAGCTGGGTCCACCAATCAGTGACTTTTTTAAAAAAAGATTTTGTGGCTCTAGTTGCCTTTTTTTTAAATAGGAAATTGGGGCAGAGCAAGAATGGGGTACAATATGCAGCAAAGGGTCACGGGCCAAGAGTTAAAACCGCTGCAGTTAGGGCTGTGGCCTCTGTACATGGGCCACTTGCTTAAACCACTCACTTACCCAGCAGCCTCAGTCAGTAATCTTTGCCCCTGACCAGGGACACTCAAAGCGAATGCTGCCAGAGTTATCCCTAATAATGATGTGCAAGTCCTCCTTGTGCTCTCATTAGATCTCTGACCAGTCATGGTCTGCACAAAGACCATCTGAAGGTGTTCTGGAGTGTCTGGTACTGGGATGCAGGTTTTACCCAGCAAAACTTTGCACTGCTATGAGTACTAGTTACTCATGTTAGCTGTCAGTGGTTATAATGTTTATGTAATGTTATGCTTGATTTGGGGTATAAACAGTATGGTGACACACAGGATGAGGAAAAAGAGGTTTCAAAAAGACTCTTCAGAAACCTGTGGGTGATATCACAGGAAGGGTTTGCCCAGCTCTTCTTACACAGTCTATAACTGTATTATGGGATATATAGGGTAGGGCAAATTCATCAGTTGAACTTGGAACTTGAATGTTTGACTTCCAGCACAAATAGAACCAATAATGTGAAGACTGCGGCATTTCGACCAAAGCATGTTACTGACATTTCATTAAAATCCATACCAACTTGAAAAAAAATGTTTCCTTTAATAAAAATAAAATCCACCTTTTATTGCTCTGGCTCGCCCTCGGCCACAGGTTCGCCAGGTGCGAAGGAGGATCATTGTAAAGTTACACAATACCCAACACGGCTTTTTCTTTAAAAAACCTTCAGAATAAGAGTTTTGTGGCATTTTTATGTTTCCAATTGTGGCAAAAAAAACGTGGCAGAAGAAACTAAGTCATTGTATAGATGACCAGCAGCGTCGTGTAAAATCCAACATATCCTTTTGTTGTGTGTCCTTGACATGTCATACCGTTTTACGATCACGCCTTGTGCTTTATTCTGAAATCCAGTCAGTGCGTTTCCTGTCTCGGCGTTCCAGTGGTCCCAGCTTGACGCAGGCTGCTGTCGTCAGCCCGCAGCATCAGAAAATAACGGGATAAACAGAGTAAATTGGCCCCGGCGCTGTCCTCGCTCTGGAAGATGGTAGCTAAACAGAGGATCCGCATGGCCAACGAGAAACACAGCAAGAACATCACGCAGAGAGGAAACGTCGCCAAGACGCTGGTGAGCCATTCACTGACAGCCAGATGTTTTAGGTGACGTCCAGCCCGGCATGAACACAGCAGATGATGGTGGTGACGGCGTGGCCAGCTGTTGGTCTTTCACACATGATACTAAGAGCGTGACTCAGATCTTTACAGCCTCGCCTGTCAACACATTCCAGTGTGTAACCGTCCTAAGGTGATGTTACATTTCAGTGTAGTGTGTTCATTCTGCTCGTTACCGCCCCCAGCAGCGTTACTTCACGTTACTTTGCTGGAGTGGGAGCAGGTGAACAGATGTGTCATACTGGATGGTACATTTCTGACATGAGCACCAGTCATATGAGTTAACATGGATCCTTGCAAAGGGTTTAAAAAAGGAATAAATACAAACTTTACACTTACTTTGACTTTTACAGACATGAACCCAAGATATTTCATGTTTTGTGTTGCCCAATTAATTTCACTTCTTAACACACTTTTATCTTTGAATTCCAGGTCAGCAGCTTCCTGCAGAAGCTGGGACAGTAAAGCTTTTACCACTTTGTAACGTTCTGACATTGAGGATACCGAGAAATTTAGTTCTATAGTTTGATTTTTGCCTGTTCATCCTGCGAAAAACACATTAAAGCTAACAATAATCTGAATTTTTGGTGTCTCAATTCTCCACACATTCTCTACTGGGGGACAGGTCAGGACAGCAGACTAGTACAGCACCTGAAACCTCTTCTTCATCAGCCACACATTTGTAATGTGTGCAGAATGTGGTTTGCATCATCTTGAATGAAAAATACTAGAAGTCATCTAGGAGGTAGTATATGGTACTTTTCTGCATTAATGCTGCCATCACAGAAGTATTGATGACCTTTGTCATGGGTGCTCTTAAAACCCACGCCATCATAGAGTCTGGCTTGTTTTTGTCTCAGTGATCTTTTTCATCTTTGATCTGGAGATCATTGTTCCCTTTTCTTCCAAAAATGATCTGTGATCTTGGTTTCTTTGATCACAATCCCTGCTGTCACTGATAGACTGTCTATCCCACAAGCCTCCAACCCCAATAACGTGTATGCTACCTCTGGACAAGGTTAATCCAACGCTTTTTTTTTTTCATCCAGAACAAAGATTCATGTGGCATTTGTGAATGTAGCTCTGTATTGTAGTGTTTGACAGAGATATAAAGGTTTTCCAAGCAGCTGTTATTGATGAATGGTGGTTCTTGATGCACTCGTGTCTGTGGGACTGTAGATTACAGGTTTTTATCTTAGACGTGTGCTCTTGCTCTTTGCATACTGAAAATCCTCTAGATTCCCAGTACAAATGACATCCTACAACTTTTTTTTTTGGAATTTATTGTTGGGATGAAATGTAGGAATGTATATAAAGTATGAAGATCAATCATAACATTATGATCAGCTGCTTAATACTGAGCAGCTTCTCCTTAAGCTTCCAAAAGCGCTCTGGCCAGTCCTGGAGTATCTGGTACTGGGATGTTAGCAAGAGATCTACTGTGTCCTGTGGGTGGTGTCTCTGTGATTGCTGCCCACAGATGCTATCAGGTCCCATTAGATTGACATCTGGGGGGTTTAAGAGAGCAAATGTACTCCTCAAACTTGTTTTTGTGTTCTTTGAGCACCTCCTAGAAAAGAAATAATGTCAAGGGACCCACAAGGGGTCAACATCCGATTTATAGAGCAATAGCAAATGCAGAGATAAGAAAAAGTACAGTTCCTCAAATGACCACTGGAGGCTGGATCCAAAAATGAGTCAATCTCATTTGTTCCCCATGTTAAAATGTCCAGCCTTATCACAGAAATAAATATACCTGCAGTCAAATCGGTTTGGTCTCCAAAGCTAGATTTCACATCCATGATAACTGTATGGGTAAGATGAATGTACGGATAATATGGCTTATTGCAGCTCATGTGACCGACTCTAGGTTGGCCTAGAAGGGCTGGAGGACATAGCTCAGCTAAGCAGCAGATACCTGGGTTAACTGGAGGACGGCCCCCTGCTCACCAGCCAAGTCATGAAGCCTGAAGCCACAGCCAGTTAGTCAAGCGTCTGCTCAACAACGGCCCTGCTGGTGCTCGATCACAGGTCCAGCTTGCTTGTTCCACTCATTTGCCCAGTTTTTGATTATCTGGGGTTGGGCAAAGTCACCCCCCCGCCCAATATGGCACCATCCAGAGCTCTGAAAAAAAAAACAGTTTCCAACCAGCTCTTCAGAAAACTCCAGTAATTGTCCAGTTCTTCTTATACTCTATGATACTCTACTGTTGATCTGCTGGGGAGGCCGCCACTGGAGGGGAATGATGTCGCCATGTTGGGGGTGTGATTGGTCCACACAAATATTTAGTTAGTTGATGAGTGCAAAAATAAAATGTGTGAACGGCAGGATGCACATTTTCCTGGCTGAACACAGCAGTGACCAGTGTTTACTCATATCACTTGTCAGTAGTCATAATGTTGTAGCTCATCACTGATTCTTGAGAGTTGGGACAAAATATGTCCTACATAGAAAAGTCTAATTTATATTGAAAATCAAGAAATTCATCATGGTTTACATACTTACAAAGTTAAATCTAAAGGAACTGTGTATACCTATGTTCTTTTTATAATGCATTTTACACTTTTTCTGTGTGAATTTGTTTAAATGTATGGTCTGTAGTTAAGAGGTCCATGTTATTATACCTGTCCTCAGCAAGAGGTCACATTATTGACCCACCCAAAAAACCTTTAAAAAACTCTATGAGTGTGTATATATATATATTAAATAACAAAGAGTGGTCTTAAATATATAAAACAATACATAAAGTGAACTTCAAACAATATTTTCCCTAAAATCCTGCCTATCAAAGTTCTGTCCTCAGATTCTGTCAACTCCGTCAGATTTTTTTACAATCCTCACTAAATCAGGAAATAGAATGGTCAGCTATATCCCTGAGGACCCCCTTTCTCTCCCTACTGTTCTGAATGCAACGCTACCACACATACTCTGGTATGTTTTACATTTTTGGATATTTTAGACAAACGATGTTGATATTCCTATGGTCACAGCTGGAACATCTCAACTCCGTCTCTCTGTTATGATAATGTTTTTAAACAGTAGTGGATTGAATTTAGGTATTTTAGTGAGGTTATTGAGACAGCTAGCAACTGAGGAAAAACCAGCTAGCTGCAGTGAACAATACATGTTTTGGCGGGAAAAAACATGCCCTTTTGTCAACTCCGTCAGACGTCAACTCCGTCAGGTTCTACACCTGACGGAGTTGACATGTAAGCTGACGGAGTTGAAAAATCCACCCATAACCTCTTAATATGCTAATATAATATCATTTGTGAACAGAGTAAAGAATTAAAATATTATTTCAGGGTTTTATTTATACATAAATGTACACATATAGCATTAATTAAATCATTACATATTACATTATTTGACTTTGTACTGTATACCCTACACTTTGAAACAAAGCTGAGGAGACAAAATATCAAATATCTTGGGTTCAAACTGTCTGGAAGCGGGGAAAAAAAAACAGTTAACACATGAATATTTAGGCCTTTTTATACAGTTTTATTTTTCATCACATCCCAACTTTTTCTGATTTGTGATTTTATCATTGATTAGTCAGATGCAAAGTTAAAAACAATTATTTAAAAAAAATTTTTAAGCAAAACCACAGATAATTTGTTTGTCTACTGAGGACTGAGATTTACAGTTTTGTATAATTTATTTTTTATTGTTAGCCATACTCACAGACATGTTGTCTTAAAAGCTGAGAATTACTTATTAAAAGCTTAATTTAGTCATTGTCGTCAGTGTCAAGAAGGACTGAGGGGTGTTGCATCATAGAAGGAAAAGCTCCAGACCGGCCAGTTTTTTTTCCATCTAATCCCCTGGTTATCACAATCTCTGTCTCTCCCTCTTTAAACTTAGTAAAATAGAAACTTTGTCCTGAGTCTGAAAAGTATTTTTCCACCCCCTTTTCTCCTCCAGCTCTGTTGACATCAATGCTGACCGTAAAAGCTTCCCCCGCAAACATGTAACGTGTTCAAACAGATGACATCATCATCCTTCAGATCAGGAGCCACAATGTGGAAAAAGAAAAAGAAAAGAAAGAAAGACGCTAACCCTGCACAAACTCTGCACCTTTTTGTTCATAAGGAGATGCTGAGGTATTTTCAGCGCCACACAGTTCGTTATTGTCGGACGTTTTTGATGAGCGGCAGCTTCATCTTAAGTTTTGGAAAAACAAAAAAAGTGATAGTTGTAGGTTCAAGCAGAAAAAAAGGTGACCAAGATAAAATTCTGGAACAGCAGACAACATAAGCAGAGCTGGAAAAGAGAAAAATCTTTGTAAATGTATCAAACAGTTTTACTTTTGGTTTGTGGCATCATGTTTTTTTTTTTTGTGTGTGTATGTGTAAGTTATACTAATGTACAACGTGTGTGTGATTCTCTCACATAGAGACCACAGGAGGAGAAGTATCCAGTGGGTCCCTGGCTGCTCGCCCTCTTTGTTTTTGTTGTGTGTGGATCAGGTACATTTCTTTTTATATCAGCAAAGAAATTGATGTGTTTTTATCATATATTGATGCACCTGGCTAAAGACGTTTTTCAGTGTTTTTTTTTAACGCAGAAGCCATTTTGACCTATCGTGGTCTTCTGAAATTGGTCACATGGTCTGACCAGTCAGTCTGTGTGCTGTCAGCCATATTTCAGATCATCCAGAGTATCCGTATGGGGATGTGACTCAGGGGGAAACTCTGGACCGACGTGACCTTCCTCATGCCCTCACTGAGCCCGGCCGTCCTGCGCCTGCACACTTGCGACTTCCCTCTAGAGGCCCAGAGACAGAGCCCAGATGTTGGAGGGAAGCTTCCACTGACCATGACCCCCCCCCCCACGGACAAATCCCTCCCCTCGATCGGCGTTTACAGGGTTGCAGTCTGTGGTACTGACAGCTTTTTTATGGACAGTCTGAAACCACATTGGCTGGAGAACATGTGTTGCATTGTTTGCTTGGCACCTGTGTATATGTTTGTTAAAGGGATATTTAGTTGTTTTTGAAATGGGGTTGTGCAAAGTTCTTACGTGTAGTTACCTGCGACTGACGGCAGTCTCTGCGATCTCAGTTTGGAGATTCGGAGAGGAATTCTGATTGGGAACTAGGCTCATAGCTGGTCAAACCAACACTGTACTAGATAAATGTTTCTTGCTTTTGCAGCAGAAAGCTCTTCAGTTTGTCAGTGTATTTCATTCACTGCTCAACGTCCTGTTGCCATGCTGTTTTTACGGCACTGACACGGTGTAAAAATCCACAATCTAGAGTCCGCTCAAACCGCTCTGAAATTTAGGAATCCGTCTGTGATCACCATCTACTGCAGGTAAGAAACTGACTGCTCGTGAGCACTTCACACAGCTCCACGTAAAAGGGGAAAATAAAAAAATGAAATATCCCTTTAAGGTGAGAGTGTACCACCAGTGATTCTTGCAAACAGTGTGCCATTCTTGTCTATATATCTGTCTGTGATGCGTGAGATGTTTTTTTGGTTTTCTCTTGTTAGTTTTTGTTTTAAACAGTAAGTGTTTGCAGACTCCATGTTTCTGACTGCACAGGCCGGCACACAGAGCAGGCCGAGCCTTTGCAACCGTAGTGCCAAACTTCTCAAAACAACTGCCCCTGCATGTGAGGCGGCCTTCAGCGCTGCCTGTTCTTAAGTTTAATCTCAAAACACTTTTTTTTTTTCTTGGCTTTTAATTTTATACGAGTCAATTTTTATAGTCATTTATTTGTCATTGCTTTGAAGCTTTTGTCTTGAAATTTGTGTTACCTCAGTTTTTTTCTATTTTCAACATACAGCACTTACATTACTTCACTTCATGCTCACTTCATGAGCAGTGTTTTAAATGTGCTTTATAAATAAACCTGACACACACTCAGATTAGAAGTGCTGGTGTGTTTTATTGGTGAGAAAAGGGTGAGGAGAGCAACAAGTTTGACAAGCCAACAGTGTGATGGCCTCACATTATCTTCAAATACTAATATGATGCACATTTCTGGGCTCGCTTCAAAACCATAATTGTTCCACCGCCGTGCTTCACAGAAGATATGAGGTTCTCTGGAAAAGCTGCCTGTGTTCTTTCACATTAACATCATGTCTGCCGACTCTGATTTGTCTGTCTATACCTCGTTTCACCTTCGTGAATTGGCAATGTATCAACGACGGTCAAATATTTGCTTGTTAAGATACACTACACTGCCAAAAGTATTTGCTCATCCATCCACATTATCAGAATCACGTGTTTCAATCACTTCCATGGCCACATGTGTATAAAATTAATCACCTAGGCATGCAGACTGTTTGTACAAATCATTTGTGAAAGAATGGGTCGCTCTCAGGAGCTCAGTGAATTCCAGCGTGGAACTGTGACAGGATGACATTTGTGCAACAAATCCAGTCGTGTAATTTCCTCGCTCCTAAATATTCCACAGTCAACTGTCAGCTGTGTTATAAGGAAATGGAAGAGTTTGGGAACAACAGCAACTCAGCCACGAAGTGGTAGGACACATGGGATGTCACTAAAGCTCATATGTGACTCAAGGCAGGTGAGCAAATACTTTTGGTGATATAGTGTAGGTTAATGCTCGTGGGGTGTGTTTATTATTTGCGACTGTTCAGATGAAGAATAAAGATAACCAGATTATTAATCTATGCTCTTTTGAAAAACACTAGCTTTTATAGAAATGAAAGGCAACGTCACTGTCAGAAAATTTGAACAAAAAATGCAATTTAGAAAAGAAAAACATTTAATGCACCTTTTATATTACTGCTGACTGTATGAAAACATTACATTTAGTGTTTTATTACAATTTTATCTGTCAGTATAAATCAATTCCTGCATCTCAAATCTGCTACACACTTCATAAGATAGTTGATATGGGGGAAATTTGGGGCCAGAAATTACACTTATGTTGTGTTATTTCAAATAAGCTATGTCAATGGATGTTTGTAAAGATGGATGGATTCAAAATTGATTTGGCTTTCACAAAAGGCTTTGAGGCTTTGAGCATCTCCATTTTGTCAACAAATATGTGAGAAAGTTATTGAAATGTTTAAAAGCGATGTTCTCCAAGGAAAAACTTGTCAAGCCCTAAAATGTGGAGCTAAATGTCTATACTCCTGTGCATAAAAGACTGGATCATGCTTACCTTGTCCAAGGGAAGCATCGGTTTCTCCAGACTCAGAGGCAACATGGATGGACAGCAATTCCAGTTCTTTTCCTCTTGGATACATAGAATTAGTCTGGTTTATCTGGATTCTGCTGTGATTTCCAGGGACCAGTACCAACAAATACTGAAGAAACTGCCACTGGACACCAGTGGATGGCCATACAACTGATCAGAGAAATGACGCATGTGACAGGGAGGCAGAGGAGGAGTGTGACAATCAGATGAGTATTTATAAATAGAAAAAAAAAAAAGCTGCTTTTACTGTTGATTTTGCAGCAATCCTCCAGCCACCTTGGTCGTTTTAAATAGTGGTTCCAGAGTGAGTTATCACAAAGTCCGCAGCTGCCCTGTTACGACTGTTTCTTTACATTTTCTACCAGTGAAAATGGCTGTGAATGAGAGGGGTACCAGGCCCATTTCACCAGAGAACTTTCACAAAGTGAATGGGTGTGGCAGGCTGCTAGATGGAGCCATCATACAATGGATGAGCATTTTGTAGTATGCCAGATATTTTGGAGGAAGTATGTGCCGCATACCAGCAAATGTGCTGTTACCAACAAACAGGTTGTGTGAGGGTACGGCTTTGTTTCAGGGTCCTCAATGAAAGTCATTTCTACTCCGATGATGACGGCATTAATGCGAAAAAGAACATCTTTGTCATGTAATAATGTGAAGGGGAATGGCAACATCAGGTTTGTTAAAGCTTTACTGCCCCAACACAACTTTGAATGTGTTCTATGCCTGAAATGCAAGTCCGGTTATAAATTAATATGAAGTTAATGAGTTTAATGTCATGCATAACGAAGGCCAGTAAATCCAGTTTTAGTGAGGTCTCCCTGTATCTGAAACAATCCTTTAATGGAGAGTTTCCAGCCTCAACTCAGATTCCCATCAATAGTTTTGGGAGTAATGCTGTAAGGCACTAAAACTCTGCTGTAAGTTAGTTCTCGTGCCAACATGACCAGGCAGTCATTATCCAACCTTTAACAAAATCCCGAGTTCAGCTGCAGACCTGCTCAATTTCACCAAAATGACTGGCCTCGCAGAAAATTACACCCGTCTTTCTGTGCTCACAGACATCGTTCACACTTGTGTGACGGCACACGCTGGACAAGACTAAGAACGAGATGGTGATCAGGTTGTTATTCTTCCTTAAGCATGTTTATTGAAGGTTGTGAAGTTCAGCTGTCAAGTGCAATTGTAGGTATTTATGTTACATTATCTCATCCGGTCTTTGCGGAAACATGCACAGAACATGAGCATACGACTGATACACAGAATGAAAAGAAAGAACATCTCTACAGTTTGTTTTTTTTCCCCCAAGGTTGCATTTTAAGTTCCAAAAGTCACTGTCAAAAACTTAAAAAAAAAAAAAAAAAAGGTGCAATACTTCAGAAACAAAATGAGCAATGTGAAAATTGTGTTACAGTTAGAGTTGCAGTAAGGGATTAGGACATTGTTGGTGGTGTGTTGTCAGTTAAATAGCCTAACCTCCTGTCAATCCACAGTCCTGAAAATACAGCATTAAAAATAGATGACAGACTTGCCAAGATCACCTGATCCTTGCACATCTGCACCAATCTCTGTGACCTAGATAACATCTGTTTTTGTTTTTGTTTTTTTTTTTTTTTAAACTTCCTCCTCCTCCTCACTATTTTACATTGTAGTTACACTATACAGAAATGTACATCTTCTGCCCATCAAACTTTTGGGAGAAAAAGAAAAATAAAGAACTGCAGCTTAGCTCAATGTCTCAACCCTGTCAAAGTTTAAATTACATGCCACTGCAGGGTTGAGAAAACAGCAACAATGAGCTCTGCTGAGGGCAAAAATGAGGAGCGTGAAAGTGAAATACTGAAAATAGATTATCATCTCCATAAGAAACCATGTTTTGTTCATCCCACCAACCCACAGTTTAAGTAACATCGTCAACGCTGCCAAGTGTTGTTCAAAATAACCCCCCCCCCCCTTCAACTCCCCCATTCCAGATGGGGACTTCATCATGATAATAATTGCTCACATTCTTCATCTGTCATTTTGAGACAATTTCCTTTTTTTCCTCCCTCAAGTCTCCATCAACATTTAAGAACTGGCCTTGATAGAGAACCGCTTTTATTTACATCATTCAGCAAAATAGGTAACAACCATTATAATCCCCCGTCTCCTTCCGCTCCACTGTCAGTATATCACTTAAAACCCAGAGACAGGCACAGTGATTTTTCTTTAAATCTATAGCTAGGTACAATATCATCACTGATGAGTTGTTTCTTCTTGGTAAGACATTCTTGATGATGACCAAGGTTTTTTTTTTGGCAAATGTTTAATGATTTAATCTCCTATGAAAACAACCCCCCCCCCCATACAGAAATCTCAAGATTGTCACCCTCAGCTGTGCCAAAGAGCACAGCAATGCTTGTCCTGCTGGGTGCACCCTTCAAAGATAAATATGTGCAAATTCTTGTCTCAACAGCGTAACCTCCTGCTGTAGAAAGCATAGTTTGGCTCTGCAGCTGAAGCAGAACTCAAAAACTGTAAGTCAGTCAGTCAGTCAGTCTGTCTGCGCAGACGAGGCTACGCAGAGGGACCAGAGCTGTGTGAGGCGGGCTGGGCAAGGGTGGAAGTGCTTGGTGGTCCCGTTGGGGCAGCCGCTGGAGGGGCAGACGGGGAGCCAGTCTGAACTTGGGCCTGGAACTGGGCCATCTGTTCTGGGCTGGCTAATGTCTTCAGCAGCGTGTTCTCCTGCTCCAGCTGCGAGTTGCGCTCGATCAGCTCCTTGATCTGCTCTTTCAGGACCTCCACTTCCTCACGCACGGCATACATCAGGTGGACTCTTCACCAGGTCCTGAATCAGACACAAGAATGGGCTTATGACTGGAATTCATCAATGTCACACTCAAACTCAAATGTCTTGGCTCTAACTGTTTGTATAGCTCACCCTATATTGTTCCTGGACTTAAAAAAATTAGAAACTGTACTTATATGGCAACAAATGTTTTTAAAACTGATAAAATATCTCAAATATGCAAAGGCCACACTGAATGAAACCAGTGTAGATGCACCCTTGCAAGAACACTGGTCAGAGAATAGTCATTTTGGCATTTAAAAAAAAAAGATTATCAAACAGAAATGCCCTGCCTGCCTGAAATTAACAAAGCAATATAATTAATCATGTAGAATCATGTAAAATCCTGAGATTTTGAGGCATCAATAAAGTAAACTCTAAAAATATTATATATATTTTCAAAAAGATTTTTTTTTTTTTTTTTTTTCAAATGTCAGATATTTTTTTCACCAATGTGGTCATACTACAATAAGCAGAAGATAAAGGGGAAAACGTGAGGGAGAATATTCCCAGGGTACTACGTCATTACCCCGGCCCACGTTTATATGTAAGCCAATCAGAGGCCGAGGTATTTTTAACCAGCCGTGAGAGTCTTCCAGTTTGCCTAGCAACAGATCTGACAACGGAGACGGTGAAACAGACAACAAAACCCTGTTTGGCTTTCTGGAAATACAATCTTCTACCCCTATACTGATTTTAAAAAATATGAAAACATAATATACAATACAATTATACTATTAAAAATACATAAATAAACGGTTTTCTTTTTTAATCCGTGATATTGTTTTACATTAGGTCTAGATACATTTTTGTACCTAGTAGCTGCAGACGAAGCTAGGTTAAGGCATCACTTTAAATAAAGCGTGATTCCATCATTATTTATTTCCACACTATGATAAAATTACAAATACAGACATGTCACAAATATATATATATATATAAAAACAAATGGAGTTCATAATCCACCGTTTGTTTTTCAGGATTTTGTTCAGTAAAAACCACTGTAGCCAAAATTTTCCACGATATGAAAAAGAGAAAACTCACCATTGCTTGTTCAATCTTGTTATCTATGGCCACAACACTGGCTCCCGACGAGCTGCAGAAGAAAAAAAAAAGAGAAATAAATGCCACATTTTGAAACACCCTTTGCTGCAGTGTAAAAAGATGGGAGAAGCGCAGCCCGCGGAGCTTCGCGGTAGCAGCCCGTCTCCCTTTACAGGAATGTGGCTCGTTACGGGAAACATCTGGAAATTTCTATTAAACCAAATGGCTAGTTTCAGAGTGAAACAATTCTTCGTAGGGCTATCCCGGAAGGCATTTATGGCAGTGTAGCCTCTGAATACAATGATACCGTAGCAGCAGCACTAAGCGCTGCCACCATCATGCAGGTGAAATGAGCTGAGCGAACACACACCAGCTCTGTAACAGTTTTTTTTTTTTTTTTACCTATTGTCGAGCTTGACGTGCGAGCTCTCCGCGCTCAATAGCGATGACAGAAACGATATGGAGAAATTTCTCAGCTGGCAGACGCCTAGATCCATAGCCATAGTGTAGCACGGCGTATTCATGCTGTTCATGTTTTATATCCCGTTAACAAACAACCCCGAGTCCTCCTCCACGCAACCAGCTCCGCAAGACGCATCCACACGCGCTGCTCTGTATCACCGTGATCCGGTAAAAGATCGCGCACCTACAGCAGCGACAAAGATACAGTCCAAGGTCAGCTCATCTCGGCTGTACACAAAGGTCTGCAGCTTTCTACAAGTCCGCATAATTTATTCAGTGACACAGCGTGGAGCTGGCTGCCGATTGGCTGAGCCGAGACTGAACGACGTTTGGGAACGCCCCCACCTGCAGCTCAGCTGACACGCTCTGCATACTCCAGCAGACACGAGACGGACTGAACCAGGCAGAACCGGATGGTAGTTGGTCGGGATATAGGGGAGGGAAAAAAAAAAGAAAAAAACCTCCTTAGCATCATGACTTCAGTCGATTACTTGCATAAAGTGATTCGACATCAGTTGTAATATTCCCCAAAATGCAAACAATATAATCAATTATTATCAATTTCTAATATTAGATGTCATATTTTGCACCTTGAAGGATTTTGCTCATTTTAAACTACAAAAAATTTTTTTTTAAAAATCCTAAGTCTTGTTTTATAATGGTTATAATGACATCCCTATTTACCAGTCATTTAAAATACTAATAGAAAATACAGGAATCTGGCTCTCCGTAAGAGATTTAAATCTCTACTGGGTTCTAAAGAAAGGTCACACTAAACACTGACTTTTGCTTGTACAATGGTTCTATGCTAAGCAATGTGTGGTTCTGTTTTATGTACATATTATCCAGAGGTTGATTGGTGGGGTTTTTACTCTGGTCAACTAAAAAAAAAAAAAAAAAAAAAAAAAAAAAGGGGGGGGGGGGGGGGGACTAATCAGTCAACCCATAATAATATTGTATTTTCTAACTCTCATGATAAAGAGACTTAAAAGCAAATATGCTCATTTAAACTTGAATATAAACAAGATGAAGACTTCTGTAAAGTACAGTTTCAGAAGCAGTTTCAACTAAAACCAATATAAATATCTAACAAAAAAAGCAGCATTCAGCAGTGATAAGACACTTGTTACATAGCTGTTTTAATGTGAGATTCTATGACCAGTATAAGCCCTAAAATGTACAGAAAAGTATCAAAAGGATTCAGTAATTCTGAACAAAAATCCTTTGACGTCCATTAAGTCCTATATTTTAAGTACTTGTAGCATCCCCGTGTGGCCCTGCATAGTACTGCACATCTATGAGACAATTATTACCATTTCTGAGGTGAAAACTAGATGCTGACACTCTCGAGGCCGAGACTAAAAGCTGTAAATATGTGAAAGGACATTTCTTTGAATACAAAGGTGTCTCACTTAGAGGTGAGAATCAAAAACCGGTTCCAAATTTCGTGAAGGGGCCGATTTGCAGTGCCTCTAAATTTTTCATTTCCATTATCGATACTGGCAGGTGCTGAAAATGGCCGTAGAAAATGAATGAAAAGTGAGACATTTATCCTAACGTGCAACGATGCCGTGACAGACTCGCAGTTGTGTGTAGCCGCATTTTAATTGTAGCCGGAGTGGAAATGATGCTGTAACCCACAGATGTGTTACGTTATTGACATGTTGGCAATAAGAATGCTGTTGCGTTCAGGCTAAACACCTGTGTAGGTATTAATTCTTCACTGAAGAATTGGTCTGGAATTGATAAGAAAATCAAAGAACTGATAATGGCAATGCTAATGGTAAAATCTTATAAATTCCCATCTCCAGTTGCATTTAAAAATGTTCAAACTGATGGACAGAAGCCTAATCGAAACATGCACAACCCAACTGTTTAAATGCGGTACGAAAAATAGCTGAGGAGATTTCAACTTTTAAAGTTGAATGGTAACAGGAGCAAACATATGACCCATTTAACGGACAAATGTTCATCTTTAAGGTGATAGAGGTCAGTGTGGTCAACAAGCCTCAAACCTCCCACATCCAAAAAGTGCCTTCGCAATACTTCATAGAGAGGAGTATCTCAGTCACACAGATGGACCTAAACAACTGCTCCACAGAAATGTTCACCTCAGCCGCCTGCTAAACAACACCCAAACCACCCACACACTCCACACCTCCCTGTCCTCAGTGAAAGGCCTCATTCACACATTCCTCAAATATCTAAAACCTTTCCAACAATTTGCACACAGAAGAGTTTGACCACAACCATATCCACACTACACAGATCCTGAAGGTCACATTGAAGACGGTGCAGGTACAGCTCCTTGAGGAACCACGTCCTACTGATGTGAGCTCTAATCCCAGCAGGGTGAAGGAGAAAAGCATTGACTTGTCTTTATGTACTGATGTAAGTCTTCTCTTTTTCTTCTACTCAAACTCCTGCGTACTTACTGTACCAAGAGGCCAAAAAACCTTAAAAAAGAAACTCTAAGCCAGACTGATCTCTTCCGGTGTCGCCTGTGATGGAAGAGGCTTAGCTAATTATGTCCACCCAAATAGCCTGTACCACTGCTTAAAGAATCCAAACCACGTGTAGCTTTTCTCAAACCACAGAGAGGAATGGTGAGATCTGTACCAACCTATTAAGAATATAAAACCAGAATTATTCCACATTTTAAGCACAACAAAGCACAGGTAAGGTGCGCTCAACGGCACAGGTAATGTTTTAGAAGGTTTTTATTTTAAAATGATCAAGGTTTGTCACTTTGGGATAGTGAGATTAGCTGTCCCCCAAAGAAGACAGCTCCCGAAAGCTGAAGCACCGACTTAAATACTTCCAACATCAACCTGGAAAATATTAGCATGCTGCAGCTACTTTAACATGCATTTGACAAAATAAGATGACGTGTTCAGTTGCGCAGACTGGGCCTTCAGGATATCTGTTTGGGAGGCGGGAGGGGGGCAAAGGTGCCAAAATATCATTTCAACCACGACAGGGCTTGGAAAAATGTCACTACTCCTTTTGTTGGCTTCTTTTCCTGTCACTTTCATGCCATTGCAGACTTGACCATTTATTAAGCCGTAAGATAAATCTATCTTATCTTACACCCTGTCACTCATTTGATGACAACTGCCCAGGCGTCCAATGCACTGCAGCGTAAAACACCCGAGATCCGTTTCAGAAATTGAGTTATGTAGAAACCCGAACTTAAACTCAGAAAAACTGAGTTTTCTCTTTCACAAAGTGAAGTTACATAACCCCGAGCAAGAAGGTTCAGTTGAGCCAGTTTCATAAACCGAGGTAACTCATACTTGGAGTCTGTTACCGCGGTAACTGACTCTGAACTAATCCTGGTTGGGAGCAGGTTTACTCCAACGTACCCTGAGTTCATTTCTTTCTCCGCCCCTTCTTGAAGCTGGAACGGATTCAGTTTCATTAGACAATTATATAGCGCACATTTTAGAGACAACTGAACAACAACATGCCACATTTGCGTCAGAAAAGTAGATCAAAAATCTAAATACTGCAATCAAGCGAGCCGACAATTGTACTTGGGGTACCTCGATGACTTTTTTAATAGTGTTGGGTCTACCGTTTTTCTGTAGTTACATAACTTGTATATATGATCTTATGCTTTTGTGCATCACATATATCATTCATCTTATGCCCCTAGTCACACAAAATACCTTTGGTTATTTAGTTTTATTAGCTGTTGTTTATTTGCAAATGTTAGTTTTCCTAAGAGCAATGAGGATGCTAGGCTGTTAGAAAGTGAACACAGAGCTGTGATAAAAGCGGCTTGGCTCATAAGCGCACCCAAGCCCCCCCCCCCCCCAAAAAAACATATTTTTTTAAATATACACTCTCTCAGCCACAAATGCAAAGGTCATCAGAGAAGGATTTTTGGTAACCTACTTGATTGAAGTTGATGCCATTAATTATTTGAAATATATTTTTATTAGTATTCTGGTTCCACTTCTGTGAGTAAAGGATCAACAGTTACTGGATATATTGACTGCACCCATATCACCAATGAAGCTCCTTTAATTTTTTTTTTTCTTTGTTAATGTTGGCAAAAGTTTTTTTATACTTCAACTACTTCAGCGGCTCTTTTTTCCCTAAATATTTAAAATTACACACTCACTTGCTCTGCAATTTCTTTCCACATCAATGACCATTTCCTTGGCCGCTTCTACCATTTTTCGTTTCTGCACAAAGTCACATGACTGAAGGACAGCGGGAGGATCTCCTCCATTTACCTGCTGTTGCCTTAGTAAATATACCGGTCTTGGAGCTCCAATGATTAGGGTTGATTTTATAGTTGCGGTGACTTGGGATCAACGGACTCAGGGTTGATTGAACCAACTCTGAACACCTGTTCTGAAACCAAAAACTCTTGAGTTTCTTATCAGTTAGTTTTGTGACTCAGAATTTGTTGAACATCCTTTCTGAAACAGACCCTTAGTTTGAACAACACTTAGGCCTGCATGTTTGCATCAATCAAAACTATGTCTTGCACAGAGAGTAAAAGCAGATGCACCAAGCGTTCTCGCTGAGATGGCAGTGATCGAGCCTTGCAGTGTTTCTGTGCATCCTTCCTGCATTCCACACTGTGGCCTGAATTGGCTCAACATTACTCAGAGACACTAATATTCAAACTGTGCAGAATGTGACAAGAGATGCAGAGAAAAGCAATAGTCTTTTTAAAAAAAAAGTTTATAAACCTGACAGTAGCATAAATGTTTTGGTTTTGAACCCCAGAACACAGTTACATTGCTGGAAAACGAGCATGATGTGGACTATTAAGAAACTTTGCTCCCATTAATGGAGATGAACAGCATTTAACTTCTATTGCACCATCACCATGTTCCACAGGGTTCACTTGGGTATTATACTGGAGCTGTGAGAGTTCCCTGAGATACCATCTGGACATGAAGTCTGCTTCATTTAGACCTGTGCTGAATTCATTTGAAGAAAAAAAAAAAAAACAGAGCAGTTTTAATCCTGTGTGAGTTATCAGACTGTGTTATAGGTAGGTCAGCCAACTAATGGCCTTGCTGTAAATCAACACTAGCCCAGTGACCCAGAGAAGCAGCTTGAGAAATGACCCAAACAGGCTGATGGTCTACTTTTGACAGTATCTCATCATGATGGGCATTTTGATTACATGAATACACCTCAGGTTTTAACTAGGATGTGCTGAATCTACACTTGACGGTCTTAAGGATCTGTCTTTATTTCAACAAATCTTTGGTGCATCTTTTGCTTAAAAAACAAACAAAAAATATATTAGTCTTTTAATGCTTTAAAGACTTCACCTTTTAAAAAAAGACAAGATAGATCTCTTCTTTAAACAACAATGTACAGACAAATTAAACATGCTGCAGATTTCTCTACTCGGTTTTTTGGAGATACCAGTAAGAGGAAAGCATTCTGATGCAGTACTGTCTCTTCATTTTACTAAACATTAACCCTCCCCTCAGTTTATCTACAATTTATAAAGGATTTAAAAGATTTCATACCATGTTTAAGTAGATCAAGTACATCTGTGATGACTGAAAATAAAGGAAACCGAGCCATGACGCTTTTGTGTGCAGCTACTGTTGTAACTGGCCATGGCAGTGCTACAACGTACAGACTTCCTTTGGGGGTTCTCCGTCTCCACTTTACCTTTTGAGATGCCGCTCCAGCTCCCAGAACAAAATCTTCAATGCCATCTCATCATGGCCATGCAGTTGTATTCCCTGTACTCTCATGGAGGCGTCACTGAGACATAAACTCCAAAGAAATGCAGATGTGTGTATGGAGCCTCTTTGTTTGGCGATTTCCCAACAGCCCTGGTTGCTTCTCACATTGGGTGAACAGATCTGGGTCGAGCAAATAAATGCATAGTGAAATTAACGTAAACATGTCATAACTTCTTAACACATGATCCCACTAGTGCCACTGTGATGTCCAAGTGTATTGGGACCCCAATCAATACTACCTTGAACATCATTATTCATTTAAGAAAAACTAAGCCAAAATGCAGAAACCATTTCTGCTAAAATAAGTACGCCCTTACTACTTCCATAAAGACTACAAGAAGCAGCAAGGACCAATTTATCAAATGCACAATCAAATGATTCTCAGAAAATGTGGTCCAAAACACATCCACAAAAGTGCACGTTGGCAGTATGCCACAATGATGAGAGATTAAACATGAATGTACAGCTCAAAACTGATTCATTCTGGGAAAATAAGTGAAAAATTAAAAAATTAATCAAAATCAACATTCAGGGCCTATAGCCAACGTTATCCTTCTCTTCAATAAATTACCATAAATGGTTAACCTGTGTTTTGTTTTCCTTAATTTATTTTAAAATTACAAAGAAATTTATTCTTTCCTTAGAAAAATATCCCCGTTTTAGAAGTTGAGCACATTTGTATCAAAAACCTTTTGAGTGATCTATGGGGGTAAAAAAATAAAACAGAAAATAATCTTTAATTCATCTTAACTGAGACAACCTGTTCAATTATTCATGATATTGATTTAGGGTCATATTGCCCAGCCCTTTGGTCTAGTAATATTTCAGTGCCATTCTTAAATGCATTAGATTGAAAGCCTCAGCTCAGCATTCAAACATTATATTACAAATTATCTGTCCTTATCTGTCAAAAATATCACAATTGAGATATTTTTCCACAAATTGTTCAGCCCCAGTGTGCTGTGTAGAATCCATAACTCTACACAGAGAAAGATTATTTACAAGTGGAAAACAATGAAGACAGATGCCAAGTTTCCAAGGACATCTCAACAGAAATACACCCAAGTTCAAAACAGAACGGTTAGATGCATAAGTGCAGCTTGTTTGGAGGTGATTGCCAACACAAAGCCTATATAAAATATCAATAAAAAAAAAAACAAAAACGACCATCTATAAAAACTAGGGATGTCCCGATCGCATTTTTTGGGTCCCGATCCAATTTCTGATCTTTAATTTTGATGATTCAGCCGATTCCCGATTTTTCCCGATCCGATTTCACTTTCTTTGAGTGGGCAAACAGAGTTTAATTTCCCATGCATTTTATTTCCTGTGTACATTAATAAATAGGCCTGCATCCAAGCTGAGATTAATAGCTTTTATCATCTCATAAAATAAACAATAACTTATTTAAACACTCTTCTTTCTTTCTTTTTTGTTTAGGAGAATTATTTTAAAACACATTTAGTCTCAGTACTAAACAACAAAGCACTTCCATTTAAATAGCAGCAGGTGAACTTGGCTAGCAGTTTAAGGCAATGAAAACACTAGCAGAAGTCTTTGCAATCAATGAAATCACATCAGAATAAAAATAACATAAAATATTAACTTAACTTCATTCAAGACCCGCTGCACATGTCCGCGCACCTTTGTGTCCTTTGTCGTTCATGTAATGACGGGAACGAGGCTCGAGGTAATTAATGAGCCGGTTAAATGCCCTGTATTCCACATACTGAATGGGCTGGTAGTCCTCAGTAATACATTCCGCGATTAGTTCCGTGATTTTTCTGTATTTCTCCGAGTCTTTCGGGAGTTTGTCCTTTCTTTTAAAAGTTTCACAGAGCGTTTGCTGCCGTCGGCACCAGCTTCAAAGCTGCTGCCGACGCCTGACAGAAGGCATCCTGTTCGGTAGGATGGTGATTTTTTAAGTGTCTGATTAAATTGGTGGTGTTGTAAACTCTCTCCTTACTAACCCCTCATGATATATCAGCCTTACACACGTTTCAAGTCGCAGTTGGAGCATCAGCCTTTGTAATTTTATAGTGCTGCCACACTGCTGACATTTTTGCTAAAGTTTAGCCTGACGCCGCCAGTCTTAAAACTTTTAAGGTGGATACAAGACAGCGCTGCTGAGAAACTTCATTTCAGTGCAAATTATTAAATGAATATAGTTTAAAAAATATTTTTGTTTGTGTAATATGACTACTTTATTAATTTGTGTTAATTAGGATCACTTTTTGAGAAAAAAATAAGGAAAAATGATCGGTGTGTTAAAATAAGGTTGATCGGCCGATCCGATCCACCTTAAATTTTTAAGATCGAAGGCCGATCCGATCCGGGGATCGGGATCAGGACACCCCTAATAAAAATTCTATCGTCTATAGTTTAGATCAGCCATTCCCAAACTTCAGGATACCAATAACCAATTTGAAATGTGAAAAATCTCCGCGGCTGAAACCACTGAAACCTTTAATCACAACCGTGATCAACATACAGGACTAGAAGCTATGAAGGGGTCAACAAATATGGTGACACTTGTCATATTAAGTTAGGATGACAGTAGAATAACACTCAACTGGTTTGTTTCGTTACTTCTTAATGTTTTTAAATCATGTCGTTAATATTTTACAGCAATTAAAACATTTAAAACATATTTGTTTAATTTTAATGACCTCTCGCAGCCCACCTGCAGTACCGCGACGGCCCACCAGGGAGCCGCGGCCCACAATTTAGGAATCACTGGTTTAGATAAAACAACCTGAAGCAACACACTGCAAAGAAGAGTGGGCCAAAATTCCTCCACAATGACATTAGGAACTGAGACCATCATATAGAAGATCACTGTTTTAAAATATTGCTGCTAAAAGTGGTTCTACAAATTACATAATCATGGGGTTATTTAGTTTTTCCATTCGCTGACTCTGGCTTTTGTTTAATAAATAATGGTATTTGACACTTGAGGTTGTATTTAAATAAAATCTGTTCATAGGCTTTTGTTTTTAAATATGCTTTGATATGTTAGAATTATAACTTACATGGGCTTTACTTTTTCCCTTCCACTTAACTATATGAAAAAGACTTATAAGGGATGAGACAGCACATGTTGACAAGGAGTGGAAAAAAAAAATTAAAAATCCAAGGCAACAAATGCTCAACAAGTCTACAAATTTTCATTTTCAAAAAGCTTAAATCACCACTGGTTGCAGATCAAAGTTACCAGCATTTATTGTATTCCACCAAAGCAATCCCAATCTGTCGTTAGCTTACTTGGCATTTTTAAAGCGATTCATAATCAGTCCTGCACCCTTGTACACCTTGTATGCCAGCCCTCTACATGACAGACAACAGACCCCACACTCTGGGTCTTATCTTGTCATTTCTCATTGAAATGCAGCCTCAAGATGGATTAGTGCCTCAATAAGTAGAAAACAAAATATTCACCAACATGGCCTCCAATGGCTTAGAGAAGGCAAGCCAAGAAACAACAGGTAAAAGACAGGCACAATCCAGGGGGATTTTACTTGTCCTAACGGACTTGATATGCTGGGTGAATCAGTAGCACGTAGCTTTTGGGAAGGGTCATATGGAGAGCCTGCTTACATAACTTCACCTCAGTTAACCAACTACACATAGTCAATGCCAGGCATCTCTGGCTGCATGACTTCCTTTAAAAGACACTTTTGTATCACATGCAACTAAATAAATATATTAGTTACTTGCACTCTAAATTAAGCAACTAAAATGCAGTAAGATATTAGATGTAATCTGCTCTAACACACATGCTCAGACACACTATTTGCTTGGCTACCAGACATCGATGTTACTAATTTTGAATATCATATAAACATGAAATTCAAAATTACTTTTCCACCAGTATTAACTTTTAAACAGGTGTGTAGTGAAGCAAAACAGACACACGATTGTGTGTAATTTCACACATTGTTTGATTAATCCCTGGCTGCAAATGTTCAGGAGTTACAATAAATATGTTAATTCCTAATCTGCAGGCTGGCCACAACCTTCAGTGATGCGGTTTTATCCTGCGGGTGGGGGGATGGGGGGTGTCCACAAAAAATATAATCTGGATTTGTAGAGTGACAAGGATGGAAGAGAAGATGAGAATTACACAGAAACAAGAAAAATGTTTTAATGGAAGCAATTTAAATCTGGTTTATCTGATGTGTGTGTAATCTACTAAACTAAACACACTGATGCGATTTATATAATCTCACAAAACCACTGCAGATAAATGAGAGCTAAAGCTAAGAGGCCACTCAATATAGCAGCACACATCTTAGTTCCTTGGACATTTCATACCGCCAGTGCCAAGGTCCTTTGCAGCACAAAGTAAATAAAAATCCTAAACTTTAAAAGTTTTGTCTACTTCAATCATTAGAATCCAGCCATATTTAATTAGACTATAATGAGGTAAAATTCTCTGCTTTGATTTTTCTCCAGCCTCAAAGACCGCCTCAAAGGAGGAAGAACTGTTGTTTGTTCTGCTGTACTTCTGGGGAAAGGTGGACTCAAAATGTTAATAATGGGGGCCTGGCATGTCCCAGCAGTGGGGAAAAAAGGTCTATTGAATTGTTGAATTGTAAAGGCTTTGGCAGAACTGTAGTTTGATAGTGTAAAGAGCACACAGACTTTACCAGTAAGCCCTGGCAGTGGGTTTTTCCATAGTCACGCCCTGACTATGGAGAATGACAGAGCTACTGAGTGAGTCAGTCAGAGAAGCAGGGAGGAATGATGAGTGGCCATTTTGGCCTCCATGCATAGGCGAGAGAGCTGCTATTGGAGCTTTTAGGCTGACAGCAGCAAGTCCTTAGTCCTCACATGGGGGAGAGGCAGAGGGAGAGAAGGAGGGAGAGACACGAGGGCTAGAATGGCCTAGATCCATCACCTCAGCATTAGTACAGCGTGTCTCAATGAGTCACGGACTGGGAGAGAACAGAGAAGGAGAGAACAGGCATATTTCAAATACAGTTTGACAGAGTGCATTCAGTTTGATTTCTGACACACTGACATTTCTATTTAGTTTAACACAAAACATCAGAAGAAAAAGGAAAAAAAAACAAAACAAAACAACTACTATTCAAAAATTAGCAATGCCTGTCACTTTTCAGAAAAAGTTTGAATTGAATCCCATTTTTATTCAAGGAACACTTAGAGCAAACCACTAATTTCAAAGAAGGTTCAAAAACAAATTGTTCTATGGCCTGGCCTTTACAAAATTACAACAGGACTACAATGCATTTTCCTTGCAAAATAAGTCTAAGTATATTTCTCATGAAAATCAAAGTAAAACAGTGGTATGTACTGTAGTGAGCTGAAACAGAAGATGCAATTTACTACTACTACTTCATTTCAATTTTTCTAGGTCGAGGGATCTGCGAGTGCTTGAAATGCTTGTTATTGTGCAATTATGCAGTGTCTAAAGCACTTTCATGATTCCTGCAACCATATCTGAATTGTTTATCAACTAGCCTAAAGTAGAGACTTTGTAGCAATGTAAGTATCATTTTGAAATTACTTCAAAGCTTACAGAGAAATTAGTTTTGAAATAAGTTCAAAACAAGGTGAACTAATTACTTTTCCACAAATAAATAAAGAAGAGAGAACACTGGCTAGAAACACACACCACCCTCTCATATACATGTGCTCACTCTTACCAAAGTAGCTTCTTTGCGAAAGATGGGTGTAACTGACCCTGCAGATGTCAGGTGATAAAATGGTGTATTGAAATTCTTGCAAACTTCGCGTCACTGAACAGCCTGTAGAGGCACAACAAAATATCTCCTAAAACCACAAGAAAACTCCTCCAATAATGTGAACTGAATGAGCAAACACCTCTGTGGTTAGACAACCTTCTTATGGAAGTAAAACAAAAAAAGGACAATCGTCGATAGATAAACCCTCTGCTTCCAATCAAACACTCCAGCTTTTGTGTTTTTTTTTTTTTTTTTTTTTTGAGAAATTTCAGGATGGAATCATGAAAGAAGCTACCAGTTTCTGAACAGGTCCCAAATGTCTTCATTACACACAGAATATCTATGTTACATAAGCTGTGATAGGTACGTGGGCAGCAGGTTTGAATAATGAGGGGTGAAACCTGGCATTAAAAGGATTATAGCCAAAGAACACACAGCGTTCCAGTCCAGACTGCACATAACAGAAATAATGCAAACAGCAGCAATAAAAGACAAGGGGGAGGATGGCCTACTGTTGAGGGGCGGCTTCTTATTGTAATGACAATACACAATTCAATCATTGTGGATAATTGCACAACCTTAATATTAATGGACAATAATCCTGCCTTTGTATGTAACAACCTGTTGGTTGTTCAAATTAAAATGAGAAATATAAATATTTCTAACAGCCACATTCACTCAGCAGCACAAGCAAGTGAGTCGAAAGTCCTGAGGGATATAACAACACCAACATTAATGTCAGCACAAGATTTCAGCAGTGTTGCGTTTCCTTTAAAGGTGTGAGGCATCACAAATCAGCTAGCCTTTTTCATCACTGGCTATTTACAAGGTAGCGATGGAACTGCATCTTACAGATCTTAAATAAATAAACCATACTTGCTAACTGTTAATACTTGCTAACATTCTCCTATGCTATTACCTTTAAGGGTGCACTCACAGTAGCCAAGTTGTACTATGCCATGCCCAGGCAAGAATGACTCTCCCTCCACACCCTATATTACTCCATTCTCAATCGTGCTTGAACATGATCACCACTTGTGCATACGTCATCATGTTCTTACAGTAAGCACCTAACTCTTGACTCGTATGGTCTCAGCACAATGGTGAACGAATGGTAATGCTACTGGCTTTGTGGATTATTTTTTTTTTTACATTTGAAACTGTTGCATATTCACGTCACGCACTCATCGTAGAGATCGACCGATTATCGGCACTGATATTTGGTATTTGGACATATATCGGCATCGGCCTTTTTTTTTAAATCCAACGGGCCGATTTAAAACTAGCTATTTTGACTCAGATGCAGCCGTGCCTCTGCCTCCAGCGTTGCCGCGCCCACGGTTCCATCTGATTAATGATGCAAAACACGCACGGGTAAGAAGCAGAGCCAATCAGAAGCCGAAACTGTTCTTAAACACACAGCGGAGAAAGAGTTTTCTCGTGTGGAGAAGCTCCAGAGGAGGTACCGATGTGTCAAAGGTACGTTAACACAGAAAACTCCTGAAATTGTAATAAACATCCCAGTCCTCTGCAAGTCGCAATTACCGTGTTTTCTGGACTATAAGTCCTGCCTTTTTTTTTGTTCTCAACATCTGCCATGGCATCCATGACAACAACAGGACATCGTTTACACTCACGACAACTGAACACCGATACCGAAAAAATGACAAGAGTAAAACAAAGACTGAGAGAACACAAATATGACAGCAAAAAGAAAAAAATTATACTGCAGAACTTAAACTGAAGATTATAAAATATGCAGCCCAAAACAGTAATTCGAGCAGCAGAAAGCTTGGAGTAAGTGAGAAACTTGTCAGGGACAGGAGAAAAGCGGAGGAAACTCAACGAAGGCGATTATCACATACGATTTATAGTCCGGAATACACAGTACCAGTAACATTACTATGAGCAGAATACCGTAAAGACGTAATAAACATCGGCGGCAGCTCTGCTGAATCGTAGTACCTCCAGACATGTCCAGCGTGTCTGTGAATGACTTGTAACAAAGCTCCTGAAAATATCGATTTGGAAATGGTCCATTGTAGTAGAAGTGTGTGTGTGATTGAGAGAGTTATTTAAGAACTCCAACTAAATTCAGTCTAGTTTCAATGTAGAAAAGCATGAAGAGGATCCAGAATAGTGAGACACACAAGCTGCAGAACAGCAAAAAACAAAACAAAAAAACAGTAGGACAATAATAGCTGCTTAACTACTGAGTTATTTAACTTCATCTTTTCCCGTGTTGAGAAGTATATCATTTTGCCATTATACTTTTTTTAAGCTATAGTATTAATCATAAGTAATGTAACAGCCTAGTTCTGAATGACAGGGTGCTTGCTAACACATGTTAAAAATATAACATTTAATTATAAAATCAACTACAGGCTTCCCAAATGCTGTAAAAATGAATCATGATAAGTTGATCATATGTCAGCATACGGCCCACTTTCAACTCTCTTTTTTAAACCCCTGTGTCAGATGGATGGACCTAAGAACAAAAGTGCTGTGTGGTAATATTTGAATCCATCAACAACACCAGGGAAGCTCATTGAGCATCTTCAGCAGGTCTTCTGCAATTTATGAACTCAAGAGAAGCTGTTTCACTGGAGAGCTGAACAACTTTGCTTTTTGCACCATTATACCCTGCTGCTTAATTGGGACAACTGATTGATTTAACATACATTTTTGGCAAATTGTATTTAACTTTGCTTTATAAAACTTCATAGAGCTATTTATTTATTTAATTTTTTTAAATGTCTCTTTTAAAGAGATGCCACTGTGCCCAGGAACTCGCTGCATTTTTTTGTTTTTGTTTAAACATATAACTAAAGGGTGCACGATGGCCGATAACAGAAAATTATGAAGTTATACCGATAAGTGCAATATCATGACGATAACAGCCCCAGATAAGGTATACATTTTTGTCAACACGGCAGTGCTTCGCTCCCTCTGAGCCTTGAATGACCTGGCAGTGAATGTTATGTTCAAGTGACGTCGGCATAATCAGAAAAGTGATTTCTCAATAAGAAAAATCAAGAATACATCCTCATGCCAGAAAACAACTTGTTAACTCGGTCATAATTTTGGTAGTTTTTACACATAAAAATAGAAAAGACTGAAAAGGCTTAAAGAATGACTAGCAAACGAGGGAACATGGGAATTTACGTTACACCTTGAATGCAGCATTGCACCACAGCGTGCTGATTAAAACAAACAACGTGGAAGTTTGTTCAAGTTTCAGAAGAAGATAGTTCGCCGGTTATTTTTGACAAAAGCTCCAAGCAAATTCCAGGAGGAGGGAAAAATAGCCCAAGCTTTAATACTTCAAACCTGATCAGCCATCTGAAACATAACCATCGCTTCCATGGAGTTTTGAAATTGCGCTAATGTGAGCTAACACTAACGTGAGCAAGTCTCCCCTCCCTCATCTCTCTCATCTAAAGCTTCCATGAAATTAAAAAAAAAAAAAACAACTTACTGAACCTCATTTACTTTAAAGGTATTAATTTGAATGGAACCACAAGCCAAAATCCTTGAAACGTAATTTTTTGTTACTATGGAGTGCACTTTTTCAGTTTATTTACACAGACAAATCTAACTTGTGTCAGTACATTATGCATAATTTTTTTATTGTCAGTAAGGAATGCACTTTTTCAGTTTGTAATTCTAATGCATGTATTTCCATCAGCCTTTATTTTTTTTTTATATCAGTAAGTAATGCACCTTATTTAAGTTGATGTGAGATATCAAATAGGTTTGTTTGATAGCTTCACGAAAATTTTCTGAGAGGCTTGCCAATAGTTTTTCATTGAAAAAAAAAAATCTGTTCATTTAGAAAGTCAAAACTATTTTTGATTTTGTTCATATTGTTGAGGTAATGATCTTAGGCATATGTGTGTTTTATCGGTTACTGGTTTCGACCTTTAGGAGTTGAAAGTTATCGGTTATCGGAATTAAAAAACAGTTTACTGTGCATCCCTACATATAACAAAGAAATAATTTCATTTATGTTGAAGTTTTACTTTATTTACTGTGTTAAATTTTCAGGGAACTGTTTATCTAACTTTAAAAAAACCTTATAAGAGATGCTGGTGAGCCTGAGTAAATCCCTGTACTTACAGGAGCTATTCATTTGCAATTTCTTTTATTTACTTATTTTTTAAATAAACGTATACTTCAGGAATTTGAACAAAATTAAGTGTTGGAGTTTGTATCCTAAATTTTGATGCCAATAAGTTCCAATTTTACTGCAAATGAATATCGGCCCCAAAAATCGGACTACTAATAATTGGCATTGGTGTCAGCCCTAAAAAAAAAAGCCATATTGGTCAATCCCCAACTCATTGTGTACATATCCTACGCATACATGAGCACCTTTATTCGTACCCAAGCACAGCGCACCTCTACCAGCTGTGCCAGACCCCAGGAATGGTGCTGTGCTTCGACAACTCGATGTACTATCACACTAGCCAAATGAACCAGACTTTAAGGGACAATTGTGCACAGTACAGATTCACTAACGTGAGTGAACCCTAAGATAAAGAAGTCCCAACTGCAATTTGTTTTAGCTCAATAGCAGCAACCTGATTATTGTGGAATATGACAGTTAAGGCAGCACGACTCGCATTCATCTGGGGCTTTGCAGACATGCATCTTTCTCTCCGCTTTGGCTTCCTCCAGTTATTCCAGGCAAAATAGGATCACCATTCATCTCGCAGTGTTGACCTGTTCCTTGCCGAATTGACAGGAGCATCGCCTGGAATTTCTTGTCATTAATCTTCCCTGTTTTGTCCTTACCCTTGCACTATATTCAAGTCAATGTGGTGATTATCTTTCTTTTGTTATATTAATGACTATAAATTAACTTTAAGATTGACAAATTGAGAGCTACAAGTTACCTAGGCAAGGTATATGGACAAATAAAATCCAAATGAAAAATTCTTTATGAACCCGTTACGTCCTTGACCCCTCAGTTCAATTCTTACAGACATAACTTTCTAGTTTGGCTTCTTCCTCACTTAGTAATACAGTGATCCCATATTTTTCGTGGTTAATGGGGACCGGCGCCCCCCTGTGAAGATCAAAATCCACGAACGGGAGCCGGAGCCCCCCGAGCCTAAATAATGTGTTTAAAATATGTTTAAAAAAACGTTTAAAAAAAAGTAGCGAGGCACTGCAGCGAAACAAGAAAAAGGCTCAACTGTGGTCTTTCTGTTACCTTCACAGCCTCTGGTCTCTGAACTGTAGTAAAGAAACCGCTGGTATTGTACTATTTTTGGCTCGTAATTAGCGGCTAACACGCCAACAACAACAAAAGAAACAGTCTGGTTTTCTCTGCATGGAGCAGCACTTTATTCTGGCACTGCAGGAACTTGTAATATCACACAGGTTGTATTGTTCGGCTCCTGTCGGTTAACAGAGAATGTAAATCTATACACGCTGGGCTGCTGTTTATGCTCACTCCACTTTTCATCTAACCCCGTTTTTGTTCTGCCGTCCCAAGACACACACACTACATTACCCATAAGGCCACACCATTACCCATAAGGCCACCTTCTTAAAGGGGCCAGGCTGGCTCACAGCATTTCTTCGCAGTGAGAGAACGCGCACAACATCCTGTGATGTTTCTGCGATTTTTTATTGATTTTTTTGTGTTATATATTTCTGAAAAATCCACGAAAAACTAAAACCGCAGAACTTAAAGCACAAATTGGCAAGGGATCACTGTACTTCCATTTTAGTAGCATGCAATGCTATCATAAGTATATGATGCTGACGCTACACATACATTGCCTATACTTTGCAAATTGAATAAAACCATTAACACATCAATAAAGAAATAAAAAAATAATACTTTTTCTTAAACTTAATTTGGTGGTTCCATCTATTGCCAACTTGCAGTCCAATACATGTTAAAAAAAAAAACTCATTTTGATATGAAGGAACATTCCAAAGTTAATCAACCCTCAGTCTAATTTAGATGACAAGGACTGTAAACTTTCATTAGGGACCAAAAACTACTTTGATTCTGTGTTATGTTTACATGTTTGCAGCAAAATTACAACCAATATTAGCCCTGGGGGCAATAGACCTATTTTTAAGCCTCTAGCAAGACTCAATGTCATTTCATATAAGTGACAGCCTGGATATGATCTCTACAAACACACCAAAGTAATTTTAACATTGTAAAAATACAATGAGTATCTAAAAGGACCGTATGTACAGACATCCCTGTCTGGTCACTACCGTCACATTATTCCGGACAAGTCAACTCCCAATGTTGCGCAACTATTGTTAATAGACACACAAGGAGGAGAGTTCATGGCCTCTGCTTAACATGTACATTTAAGACAAAATAGGCACAAGTACCAATCCATCTTTCAGGAAGCAGCCCATCCCAATACTTTAATACCTAGTCAACCATAAACCATCAAAGTTGATGACTTGAGCAGATTTACTCTGCCCATCCTAATCAAGACTGCAGCTATTCTAGCAGCCAAACTGAGGGCTCAGAGTGTAGCAGAATTGATTGGCCATTGATCAGCCAGTAAAATTGGATTGTCATTGCCAAGATTGGTACATTTTCAAATCTCTCTAAAAATCAATATTTCATGGAGCACCAAGGTGAATCAGTTTCTTGAATCATTTGTTTTTCCTGGCTGAAAAAAAGATAGAATATAAAAATAAGGCACCTACAAGTTTTCTATTAAGTTTTTAGCTAATAATCAATTGATCAGTTGTAAATAAAACATGCTATGTTTGATCTATAGTGAAAAGATTTATGGTCTTCTCTGTCTTTACATCATGTGTTTGAGGTCAGGGAAAGTTCATCAAATCAATACCTGGAAACATTAGACTACAATCCTTGGCCCACTTCCCTTCCTTCACTCATGTCAGTTTACAAGACAAAACAAGAGGACAGAGCTGAGAGTGGATTAACTACCAATAGCTCCACGTCACCAGGCCTAAACCTCTGACGAAAGTAACTCTATCATGAGTACAGCTTAGCAGCAAACAAACCAACATTTCATTCAAGGTTTTCCAGTTAGGATTCAACCCTTATCCTGACATTTTCACAGAGATAACTTAAGTACATATATTTGCTTTTATAGTCATAAAAATTTCTGGAACCATTAGACAAGCCAATATGATAAAAAGTAATGAGGAAATTCTTAATGACATAAAAATTGGCCTAATTACAGTTCATCAAACTTGCCTACTGAGCCGGACACTGGCATGAGAGCCTGTTACAAGATACTATGTGGAGCTTCTTTATAATCTTACTACCTCGCAAACTGTGACAACTTTATCACAATATTGCCACCTTCTGGCCATAATCAGAATTGCATTCAATCCCCTGTAACCTATAGAAATCTTTAAGGAAAACTCTGCTTATACTGCTTTTTGCTTCTTGCAAAGTAAGAGGAGCAATTTATTGATTCATGTTCCCTACCACAGTGAACTAGAATTTACCATGAAGTAAGTGTTAGAAATATGACACTGGTGTCTAGAACTTGTAATCATGTACTCATTTCACAAAGTGCAACTAATGGAGTCGATTTATTTTTACTATGAGCAAATAAAGTTATAAGAAATTATATGAGTGTGTGTATGAGAATCACACTGAGGTGCTGTTTAAGATCAACATGAGATTCAAACCCAAAATATAGGTGAGGGTTTTTTTTCACCATTTAGTCAGATATGCAGATCTACAAAGTTGCATAAAAATTCTCCCCTTGATTATAGTAAAGCTGAATCACTTATGTTGATCAATATTGCTACCAACATTTTTCATTCAATTCATATTAATTGAACTCAACTTATCTTTTAAAATGTAAGCATTTACTGAACTGAGAATCACTACAAATGTAATAAGACAAATAATGCTTTTACATAGACCATCTTGTTTTCCTATTTGTTAAAAGGCAAAATTGTGATTCCCATCCCCCTTCCTTAACACTTATTAAAATAATTTTAGAAATACCTGTATTTGTGCAGCTGAATATACACCAGTTTTACGTTATCCAGCATCATTTGGGATTTATTATGATCTTAGAGTTACTTGTACAAAAGTGGCTGTTCAAGGCCCGGTCCAATATTAGATGTTTGACTTTCAGCCCACTAATGGAAATGCATCCTGTTCCTGTTTGAATTTTCCTTTACTGAACACTTCCTCTGATAGCTCAAATAGGGCCAAGTATCTCTGACCCCTTTGTCCCTTGGAAATGACCCCCTTACCATTAATAATGCAATACAGTAAAATTGCATTAACCACTGCTGACTCAGGCAGAGGCTGACAATGTTGAGGCAACTTGCTGATCCAGTATGACTTCGGGGCTCATTTCATGTCTGAATTAAAATCTGACAAAAAAGTTTTGACAGGTTTGTAACACTTCCCTGGAGTTGTTTGACCCTGACTGTGCGCTGAGCCCTCAAAAACATGAGCAGACCCACACTGACCTCTACTGGTCAACAGCAGCATCTTTCAAAAGTCTAAATAGCTTCATCATGACACAGCACCAACCAAGTCTTTTTTGGTCATGGACTGCTAATCGGAGAGGAACATATAATGAAATGGAGCGTTTTGTTTCAAGAAAAAAAAAAGTTAAATTTTAATTCTGGTGACACTTCATTATCTACTGGACTGAGCACCACTGCAAAATGTACATAGAAGGCCCACAGCTTTGATCCATCCTGTTGTACCTGCAAGACATTTTTAATGGGCCTTACCCTGGATTTCAGAGGCGAGCTGCACATGTTTCTGCTCCTCAAAACTGGGTTTTTGATTGAACAAAGCAGAACTGTACATGGAAAATCTGAGCAAGTGGGTAGTGTTGTGCATTTTGCATATCTTTGTTTTACAGGATGTCTACTGTTTAGAATAAGGCATCTCTTTCCAGCTTTGAATCCAAGACCGATACTGAATGAAAACTGCAGTGTTTAAAAGCTTAATTCTTTTGTGTCTTTGACCAGTAAAGGGAATGCCAACTCTGGAAATGAATTCTTAAGTCTCAGATGTTGGGGCTTTCCAAAACAATTCTAAACACAAAATTACAAACAGTGACTTGTTTTGTTGCACAGGTGGAAAAATTCCTCCACTTTTAGTTGGGCAAACTGAAGACAAACGCTACATTTAATTTAGAACTGACCATTCTGCATGGCCAAACAATCAGCTACTGGGTATTAATTTACAGCTGCGTTTACTGCTTCATACCCTGTGAGAGAAGTTTCACTAAAAGCAGTACAGCAAGTTAAATCTGGTAAATCACGAGGAAAACGAGGATATAAATACATACACTGCAGGCAGTGCGAGAATCCTGATGTGTGTAGGCAGTTCACAGCTTGCCAACCAGCAGGGGGTAGTACAGCATTGTTTACAGAGCTAAAAAAAAGGTCTGCAGGGTATGGTTTGCAGCATACTGCTGTCACAGCTTCAGCAGCAGTCTGAGGGAATTTGTTGGCCATGTTTGGCTAAAAGCAAAGACTTTCTAAGTACTCTATTCATAATAATTTATAGTCTGACAAGGCAGCGTCCAAGGTAAACAGACTTAATTTTAAATGCCCTTGTTATTGCAAAGAAACTGGAGCGTGAGGGCGCATTGAGTTACAAACATAACTGAGGACTGCAAAAGCAAACTGTTGATTGAGATTTGTAAAGCAATGTGCACCCTTGACTGCATTATGACAATGAAATCGGATAAAGATGCTTATATTGCACACACACAATACTGTGTACATTTAGGGGAAATACACAGAAGAAGAGTTGGCTCTCTCGAGTTGTTTTAGCTATTAAGAGAAAAACCAAGCTAAACTAATGAAATGTTAAAGATAATTTAACCCCCTCCCTCCAGCAGCCTCCTTCATTCAGGCCACAGAGCATAGAGTAGGGGATTAGCTGTCACAATGCGAGAGTGAATGTGAAACCCTGTGAGAAAAGACAGGCCAGAACTCTCATGCCATTACAACCAAGCAGAAAACAATGAAACCATCAGACCTCATTAGCATGAATAGGACAAGTGCAATGGCAACGTTGGATTTATCTACAAGGCATATTTATGACCACTTTACTCCTGTCCTCATTTAATGGGACACCAACATCTATCTGCTTGTTTTTGAGCTTCTGTTTTTTTAAAGCAAAATTACTCAGCAGCTCCGATAACAACTGAGTAATAATTTTAGTCATTGTCTCTGCTATTTTGCAAAAATCAACCAAACATTTAAAATAACAGAAAACAACAGAAACAAAATGTAACACATCTTGGAAAGATATTAAGAACAAATAGGGCAGGAATCCTTGTGCTAATAGCAAAGTAATTTATTGCATTTTCTGCATTGTGTGCATGTGTCCTGAGCTGACTGGACAGTGTTCTGGCCACAGGAATGCCAGCCATGATTCAGCACATTGCCTGCATGTTTAGGGGGATGACAGCAACAGCCCACTAATGCCTAAAAATAAAAATGTGCGATGGAATATGAAACCTTGATTCCGTCTTACAGAATTATACATCTAAGGGACGGACATTTCAAGAAGAATTAGCATTTCAGAACACTAAGAATTTTTTGAACCATTTTTGGAATCCTTGAGCGCTTAGAAAGCTTTTCAACATGGATATGTCAGTCTGACGAGTGTGGTTCAGCAATGACATAAGATAATCATTTACCTGGCGGCCATAACGATTTGGGTACCAGATACCTATGAAGCAATTCTGGTTTATGCACTTTTATTTAACACCTCAAAAGTTGTGATGACCATGGTTAAATGCGTTTTAACCATGAGTATAAATTTGAATTATAACATGTTCATCTGAATCAATGGGCATTTTGCGCATTTAACCTTCATGTTATGTTTTTTCAAGTGTCCATGTGTAAATGATGTTGATATGCTGACAAACACCCACACAGTGACCTGTGGATGTTAGAGAGTGGGTAAATGGTGTCATGAGCCTTTTCTTTCTTTATTTTTGCATTTAAAATCATAGCAGACAGTTTTTGCTTCACCTCTTGAATGCTTTGTTTGAGAAGACATGTCTGTATTAAGTCCTGATCATGCAGGGAACAAAAGAGCCATGATCTGAGTTTTTTTCTTCTTCTCCAACCTAAGGTCTTACTCGTACCCTCAAAAGCAGAGCACTTGCCAGTGCTGCCTTCAGCACTTCTGTGTGTTTACCTGAAGGTTTCAAGATCAGATGAATCATGCAGTAGTCTGTATCTTTACACCTCCTTTATATGGTGGGCCCTGGGCAGGCTTTATGCCATCAGTTAGAATTCATGAATGGATACACATTCTTATAAGCAAATCCAAGATGTACGCAACATTCATGATTCCGGAGCCAATTTTCAGTTAAGACGTGATTTATGTGCAAATCTACTTACAGATTTATTAATATTTCACCACTGAGGCCCATTAAGTTTAACGTCATTGTGTCTGACATAACATTTCTTATGAGTGTTTTGATTTTATTCTGAAAGCGGAAGCCCAGATCTGCTATCACACTGGAGAGTGGAATAACTAAGAACATTTCTCTCAAGATGATCATGAGTCAGTCAAGACTGAATGAGGTGACAGTTTCCAGTGTGAAAACACTGAGCAGCAGGAGGGAATCCTGCTGCATTTGTTCCTGCTGCAACCTCCTGTACAATATCGTTGTACATTGCTGTATAAGGACAATAAAGGGCATTCTGATTCTGAATATCAGACAGCTGGATCCATCAAGTTGGCCTACAGCACTGACGTCAGCGATGATGCCCACATTAACCTGAACAGCTAGGTAATTAAAAATGCACACTAGGTTCTTTTATGATAGGGGGTCTACAACAGAAAAAACAATGTGGGCCCAAGTAGTGAACTTTTTTATAAACCTATGCTTACTTTTGGTCAGTGTAAATCTTACATGTTGCAGTTT